>OX336365.1:37039404-37684725 GCA_946902895.1 Fragum fragum
TACGTCACTTTAGTCGCCCATCCACGATGTACCCTACAATGCGTATTTAATCAGACAAAAACCATGTCAATGTTCGATGTCTCTATACATTTTGTTTTGTTAATTCCGAAAACTAATTAAACTTCTCGAGTTTTCGTGTCTGGAAATAGATATTTCTCGTCCAGTAGATTCCGATCTAACTTCCTTGCCATAATTAATGAGATTTTCTCAAACTCATAAAGATAAATCAGCGGGACACTTTGTTCCTAGGCTCACCAAAAACTTATGACCCCAGCTTAAATATTCTGTAGTTACAGGGATTTGGCAGTACGACGACGATTTATTCCCCAATGTATAATTGATATTTATAACAGAAATTTCATGACTTATTATTTTTTATGAAAACACAAGAAAAGGAATGTTTCCGTGTAACTTTGAACAAAATTTCAGTTATATCACGGCTAAGTCTAATTTTATAAATGATTCCAGTGTGTCGACAGAACTAAGCTGTGCAATAAAATACGTAATCTTAGAGATCTATGTTAGAACCTTTTTTGAAAATACTACTACTAATGATAATAATAATGATAATAATAATGATAATAATAACAAAGCGTTAAAACCCCTTCTGCAAATATGCATTATCTGTATTGGAGCGTTCGGGAGCACACTTGATTATTAATTTTGCGAAACTACCGGCTATGATGTGTATTGGGAATGAACGCACACCGATAACAGCTGGAGTCGAGCACGCGACCTCTAGATCGATCATCAGGCAAATACCTTTACAACACAGTCACCAAAGAATTCGCCTGCATATTTATGCAACTCTACCTTTACTGCTTAGAAATGAATAATACGCAATTTCAAGAAAAGAAGATATGCTAGAAGTACTTGCAAACACCTTTTTTTTTGTAGAAACTTAAAACACTTACATGCTTAGCCTAGAGTTTGTTTAACCATTTCTTTTTCAATACCTGATTTTTACGTCCCTGGGTTTATATCATTGAGAAAATATTTTAGAAAAAGAAGAAATTGCTTGTAAGAAGCAATTTCTTCTTTTTACACAATATTTTCTACCCTACTGAATGGTTATTTTCCGAATTAAATCCGCTTTGTATTTTCGTCTGCAAAATCTTTGAATTTGGACAGGTCTACAATTTTGAAAAACAGTAAAGGGTTAAAAGCGGGTCTAAATGAATGATTTGATTAGTCTATAGAGTTTTTGATTGACGCTGGCGATATTTTAGATTTTTGGCTAAATGGAACTTTTGTAACGGTAATACAGACACTACGGACAAATAATACTTTCGTTTTCAGTATTTCATTAAATACTAAGATAAATAACAGTAATAATTGTAACTAGTGCTGACAAAGAAATCTATGAACAACAAGAGAATAAAGGAATGGCTTCAGCTTAAGACGGGCATTTATTGTTAAATACTTATAAACTCTTTACAGTAAATCTTGTATTAAGCTATCACTCATGGGACGACAAAAAAGTGGTCGCTTAAGAGAATAGTCGCTTAAAACACGTGTTTCTAAAATAAATGAAAGGTAGATTCGATTTGCTTTTCATAAATCATTATAGGATTCTCGGTTCATCCTATATTGTTGGGACTCATTAGAATCGCATATCTGAGGCGATTCTAATGAGTTTCAGCAACATTGGATTTAAATATGATCTGTTTAGACCTTAATGAGAACTCTTTTATTGTTTTGAAAAGGGGATTTCGATTGTGGTCGCGGAATTAAAGTGGTCGCTTAATATTATCGAATTCTCGCTTTTTCCTAGATTGTTGGGACTCATTAGAATCGCCTCTCTGAGGTAATTCTAGTGAGTTTCAACAACATTGCATTGAAATATGATATTCGAGAACTCTTTTGTTGGTTTTGAAAAGGGGATTTCGATTGTGGTCGCGGAATGAAAGTGGACGCTTAATATTATCGAATTCTCGCTCAATCCTATATTGTTAGGACTCACTAGAATCGCCTCTCTGAGGTAATTCTAGTGAGTTCCAACAACATTGGAATTAAATATGATATGCGAGAACTCTTACGTTGGTTTTGAAAAGGGGATTCTGATTGTGGTCGCTGAATGAAAGTGGTCGCTTAATAGAGGTGTGTACTCGAGCAAGATCGACTCTACTTACATTTTTAAATGCACCTTTGACTTGTGGCACCAATCTTTGACCACCTGTCAATTTTCTGGTGGCTTGTATGCGATACCAGCCCGAGTTATGGGACTTGTTCTCAGACAGTTTGGCCGCGGCGATCTTGGCCGCCTCCTCTTCAGGGATGTTGTGTTTACCAAGTTCTTTAGCCAGATGTATAATATCTACATTCTCGTCCGTGGAGCCGTCTACATTGTTATCTATATCTACAAAAATACAAACATGTATATTGTATCGGCCATGATTAGGAATGAGAAAGTTTAATGGATTTGCAGACCTCGGGTGTCACAATTATTATATTAACATTTATTAGACAACACTATTGACGGATTATAGCAAAATATCGAACCAAATTATACATCTAGACCGAAAGTGAACTTTGAACTTCGAAAGGACATTGGTCGACATTTCTGTGAAGCATTTTAGTTGGTTTTGCAACATAAACGTAGTAACTACAGCTTATTCACGTTTATTTCATCACCAGACAGCACATTTCTTGACTACTCCTTACTGAAAGAAGTTGCAGACGACGATTCAAAGTGATAAAAACTTAATCTTTTGTCTTTTGGGATAGAAAAGATTGTTGGAAATGAAGAAATTGCTTGTTAAAAGCAATTTCTTCATTTTCCAAAATCTTATCTAAACCACCTCTTCTCTTGAATACGTCTAAAAAGCAGAATTGTGTGGGAATGGGTTAATCATAGATTCATCACGTTCGGTCCTTACAAGAAAAAGCTGTCAAAATCAAGAAGATATCAAGATCTATATTACATTGTACGTCTTAATTAACAACCACATTTGTTGTATAAATTCAAAGCTTTTTAGGATCGATGACCAGCGAATGACCTGGTGGGGCCAATAGTAAAATGTCCAGTTTGAATTGTGACGAGGTGTGGACATGTCAATATATTGACGTATTGATCTTACTGTGACCAGTACTATAGCAATACAATATCTAGTAACTTACAATGATCTAATTAAAGTTTTAACCCTTTACTAAAACCAATGACTACTGGATATTTTGTCTATATGTTACCAAAGAGACAAAGAACAATAGTTCGTGATAAGGAACCCTGTGAGAATTCCTTTGATCCATTCCTACACAGTCTCGCTTTTTGACGCCCAAAAAGAGAGAGAGAAATAAAAAGCCTTTGAAAGCATAGTGGACAATGCTTGTTACAAGAAATTTCTCCCTATCCACAATGTTTTCTACCAAAGAAGGCAAAGTTTCTTTACATTCCATCACGTAAGAATTTTTCGTCCGAACTTTCTTTCAACTTGGAAAGTCTGAAATTTTATCGTCTTGCAATGGGTTAACTTATTCCTGCACAATCCCGTTTTTTACGCCCCTCACGAGAATTCTTTTTTAAAGTAATGAGGAAAATGAAGAAATTGCTTGTCTCAAGCAATTTCTTCATTATCCACAATGTGGTCTACCCAAAAAGACAACGATTCTTTAAATTCATTAAATAAAAATTGTCACCTGCAAGTTCTTTCAATTTGGGCCAGTCGTACAGTTTTGTAATGGGTCAAGCACATTCTAGTATTTAGGAGAGGAAACCTGATCTGTTTCAGCGTAGGTCATTCAGCGTTATTGCTTTTAAAGTCAATATTAAGTTAAGTAGAATCAACTGTCTTCATATGGAAATTAAGCCGCTATCAAAATGTGCGGACCTTTCAATGACTGACTAGTCCCCACAGTCTGTCAAGCGTCGATATTTTTTGCACTTTCCGAGATGGTCCCCTTTCCCGTGACGGATCATATCTGAAAATACTACAGCCCCATCACTTGTCAGCAAGACCTTGTAATTTAAGGTTTGGAAACAAAGAAAGATAGAATGATTATTCTAAAGTCAAGTTGAGGCCCGTTATTTTAACAATTTCGAAACAGTCCGTTTCGTCAAAAACGTGTTACCCGTCAGGTGTTAAAGGACCCTCTAGAAACTCTTTGCTCAAGGAATATTTTTTTAAATCCAGAATGATCATGCTACATTGCTACATCGTCTTTGGGCGAGCAAAATATCGTAAATACAGCTTTATTAAAATTATATTTAAGATATTTTGACCGCCTAACGACGACATGTTTAATCCTAACAATCATTGAATCATAGACCTCTACTTGTTCTGATCTGTTTGATACATATTTGTCTAATGGAGTTCCCATGATGCTGTAAGAAAATTGAAAAGCGACTACAATAATGTTCATTAGTTCTTTTTCGCCAGTGACGAAGGTTTTGCAGGTACGTAAGGGAATGATTATATGAAAGTTTCTCTTTTCTTCTTTCGTAAAATGATTTCAAAAGCTGCTCTAAGAAGGCAAGGGGTCAAGTAAAATCAACATGATTCCTAACTTAAGGACAATCACTTTCCTCTTGTAAGATTGTCATCAAAAGGTGAGACTCGCCTTTATAAAATTTCTCTTTCGTGTGGCTTTCTCAATATCATATGAACAGTTTGACCTAGATTTCATGTCGTAAAATTAATCGAAAGATGAAAAACTAATTAATCTTAAATGAAGCTAAAATCAAATAAAAAACCCCGACTTTTGTTAGACTTTGTGGAAATTGAAAAAAAAAGTTATATCGCACTTGAATCTAGTTATCCATGTGTTTGTTTTCTTCATAAGATGTAAGATCTTGTCTTGTCCTATTCCCACACAATCCCGCATTTTGACGCCCTCAAGAAAACATTCTCGGGAACATTGACGAAAATGAAGAAATTGCTTGTGACAAGCATTTTCTTAATTGTTCACAATGTTATCTACCCTATAAGACAAAGGTTTAAAATTCCAACCGACTGCAATTTCTTTCAATTTGGACCAGTCTAAAGTTTTGTCGCCTGGTAATTGGTTAAAGTAAGATACATAGAGAGTATTACATGAGAGATATAGTCAGGGTTAAAATCTTATACCTAGATGCTAACGACTGTACCTGTAGGGTAGTCAGGGCTATAAAAGTTTCGATACGATGAACAGCCCATTCAAAAAGGGGGATTTCACTTATACCAAAAATAGACGAATGGTAATTTTAGGGGAAAATGTCTCGAACCAGCAATTTGAAATCGCTTTGGGTGACGCAATCTTAATAAAAGACAGGTCTAGTTAAATTATGGCCACTTTCTTCTAAATTGGCATTTCAACACTGCAGATAGAAAAAAAGCCCCTGCAACTGAAACTTTTCGTGTTAGAGAACTTGTAGTATTGCCTCCATGCATTCTTGAACTTGGTAACAACTTACAGAAATAACTACAAGGAATGTTAATGTGAATTATTAAGGTCCTATCTCTTTCAATTCAAAGGTTATGGCAAATGTTGAAGTTGCATTTTAGTTTAATAAGACCTATAATAGACATTGACTTTAACTATTGAATAGTCAAAATAAATACACAGATGTAAAATGAAGTCATGAACAATGTATACGTTCTCATTTTGCCTATTTTTGACCTTTATAAATGAGACCTTTTGGTCTTCTTAGTCTCGTTAGTGTATTCAGTCAGAAAGTAGTTTGATCTTAACCCTTGTCATAATGAAACCAGATTATTCATGTTTTGGAACGAAGTATGGATAAAGATCAGCCTGAACGTAATGATTTTCATTTCCTAGCCAGGCTTATTAATGAAATTGAGTTAAAAAAAAGCCCAACAACTAGTGATTTCAGCGCTTTCAGCCTTTTGATTTTAATGAAATGTCTCTCGTCCGTCCAAGTTCAAAGAATGTTCAGGCGACAATTTTGAATTGATACAATGTTAAATATTTGTCTTTTGTGGGAGAAATCATATCATTGTTGATAATGCTTGCGTCAAGCAATTCTTCCATTTCCAAAATATTGTACATAGCTTTTCTTGATGGGCATAAAAACAGGCTTGTGTAAAAATGGATAAAAAAGTTAGAGAATAACCAGAAAGGTGAAGGACGCTATAAGCATGAGGCCGATCATTGCCCTGTAGCGACTTAGTAGAGTCCACTTGCTTACATAATGTCGATCTAAAATTTCCCGTTAATCGTGTAAATTAAGCCATTACCCTACGATATAATGTTAGACCAGTACAAATTCAAAGAAGTATCCAACAACAATTTAAAGTTGATAAAATCTGCAAAATCATTGTGACTCATTGTCTAATAGGGTAAATAAAACATTGTGGATAATGAAACAATTACTTGTACCAAGCAATTTCTTCATTATTCGCAAAATTTCCAAATCATTTACACTAAGGGGCGTTTAAAAAGCGTTATTGTGTGGGAATGGGCTAATGTGTTTTTATGTTCCGCATCATCCTCATTTTCAGGACCACCGAAAAATTTCTTTATTTAACCAAGGTCTAACATACTCCACTGCGCAAGAAGTAAAATCTTATAATTTTCATCTATTTGGATATGTTACTTATTATCTGATCATAGGTAATCTTTTGCTATTGTGTAGAAGACATAAAAAAGTGTATATTTTCTTGGTTATTATGGACATATTTCAGGGGTTAACTAGGAATTAAAAGTTTTGACACTACACTTGTTTTTCGTGATGTATGTCAGTAGTTCACGATTTCATGTGGTGAAGAATGATGTTAGATTTGAGATTTGTTTGTTTGTTTGTTTGATAGGGGTTTTACACCGCTTTCAACAATCTTTCAGTTATATCGCGGCGGCTGGAGCACCGAACAATGGATTCCTGGTATTTCTCACATCAGTACCACCGTCACATCCTTTCCTAGCCTCCAGCTGCTATCCCACATAGGTCTACGATTATCGACCCATTGGTGGGAGACAAATAGTCGGACAGGATGAGTGCCGCCGTCGGGGATCGAACCTGGGACCTCTAGATTGCCAGTCCGACGCGCTTCCAACTGCGCTATGACGGCGGCTCAGATTTGAGATACAGTTGTCGTTAACTCGGGCTCTAACGACAAAAATTAGACTGGTTCTAAATGGGGGAATTTGCAGACGACGATTTCAAGTGGATAGAATTTCAACTATTTCTGTCTTTTTGGTTGGAAAACAATGTGGAAATTGCAATTTCTACATTTCCCACATTATTTTCTTGAACATTTAAATAGAGGGGCGTCAAAAGCCGTGCTTTTGTAGTAATGTATAATCAAATAGCAGATACATGTATTGCAACAAATAGTAAAATGTTTCATTGTGTATGAGCAGATTTATTGTCTATGCAATGTGATAAAGTATGACCAATTGTGATAACGAAAATTCATAAAAATAATCCTGACGGATAAATACCAAGTTGCCAACACAACACTAATTATCTCATTCCCACACAATCCTGTATTATGCCCCCTACAAAAGGTTTTGTATGTGCTCGACTCGCGATCTGAAGGTCACGGGTTTGAGCCCTACCGGCACCGCGGTGTGTTCATGGGCAAGACACTTAATAGCCAGCCCCAGTCTATCCAGCTGTACAAGTGGGTAGCAGTGGGGTTAAGCCACTGCCTCTCTTTCAGGGTCGTGAAAACACCTGGTTTGTGTGTACGAGAGCGACTCTATAAGCTTAAGGCTTTCGTCGAAATCGAATTAAATTACATCAGTATAAACCAACAAACATGGTGGACAATGAAGAATTCGCATGTAATAAGTAATTTCTTCAATATCTTCATGTTTTCTCCCCTAAAATGCAAACACTTTCTAGATTCCAACTTGAAATTGTCTTCTGTAACTTCTTTGAATCTGGATCAGTCGCAATTTTGTGGGTCGCGACCATAGCGCTGTTTGTAGCGCGTCGGACTCCTAATCATGGGGTACCGGGTTCGATCCCAAGTCGCAGCAAATATCCTTTCCGACATTTGTCTACCACCAATTGGTGAAAGCTCGGAATCAATGTAGTGGTAGTTCGGGTGTGAGAAATACAAGGAATCCATTGTTTGGTACCCCAGGCTCAGCGATATGACCGAAATACTGTTCAAAGTGGCGTTAAACCCCATCAAAAAATCAACAAAATTTTTCTCGTGTGGAAATGGAACAAAGGTATATTTTAGATGCCGTTAACCTTCACCTTCTAGAAAATGCGGGAAAGTATACTTTAATTATCGAACAAAACTGAGAACACGTATTAGATAATAGCCGGGTATCGTATGTTAATGGCGAAAGATTGAATTACTTGTATGGGAAATGCTGTGTACATTTATAGTTCTGTGTCTAAATAAGGCACTGTGGAATATTTTGATTGACATGCACTGCATTTTGCCGCTCCTTTGATATACAGTTTATGACGATAGCACACAAGTGTCTTGTTTAACCCATTCCCACACAATCTCGATTTATTACGTCCCGCGAGATAAAAGCTTCAGAAAACATTGTTATTGATTGATCGGTTGAATGAATGGGGTTAAACGCCGCTTTTAACAGTATTTCAGTCATATCGCGCGGCTGGAGCACCTAACAATGGATTCCTGGTATTTCTCACACCAGTACTACCAGTACATACTTTCCTAGCCTCCAGCTGCTATCCCATTTAGGTTTACGATTATCCGCCCATTGGTGAGAGACAAATGTCGGAAAGGATATGTGCCGCCGCCGGGGATCGAACCCATGACATCCAATGATGGAAGATTAGAAGTCTGACGCGTTACCGACTGCGCTATGACGGCGGCTGAAAACATCGTGGGCTGTGAAGGGGCTGTGAAGAAATTGCTTGTTACAAGCAATTTCTTCAATGTCCAGAATGTTTTCTACCCTATATGTTAAAAATTACTTAAATTCGATCGAAACCAAACTATAGTCTGCATTTTTTTTCAGTTTGAACCAGTCTAAAATTTTGTCATGTGGAAATGATATGATAAAAAAAAGAAACGTGCTGTAGGAGTATCAATATTATCTGATCTCCTTGTATAAGTTAAACCATTTATAAAAAAACACAATCTAAACAATCAACAGATACAGACAAGATATTTCGAGGGTTTAAAGCAAAAGCATAGTGTGGGTCTACTCATACTATGTTTTTGATCCAAGCCCTCGAATTATGTTAGAAAAAAAAAACCAAGAAATTTGAAAGGATGCTTATTTACTAAGTTGCAACCGCCTTGAATTTTACATTCAACCCTTTTCAGTTTTACACATACTGACATTTGTTTGGTTAAGTAACGCCTCACACAGTGATATTTACTACATTCGAAAGTGACACATGGAAGGAGTGTTGGCTACAACTTAGGCCTAGTGCTTGTGGAAACACTTCGACTTTACATAACTAAAGAATTAATCTAGAAATCTTAAATCTCCGCCATAAAAATAAAAAACCTTAACTTAGAATCTCAATGAAATCAATCGTTATCATGTATTTTGTAAATTATCGTTAAATATGTTTTCGAATATACATAACAACATAAAATTCCTGTATTTTCAATCTAAATACATTTCCCAGTTTCAATTATTCATTGCGTGATCAGTAATAAATGTTTGTCACAAACAAAACGAGTTTCTCGGCATGGACTGGTGCGTCACACAGATCGATGTCATTAGAATGGTTTTATAATGACTCATTTTTTACTAAACAAGAACAGAAATTAGCTTTGGGATTCGTGCTTTCTTAATTGCATGGAGTTTGTTACGCACGCACACAAGAATGGCAACCTACACAAAACATATGTTAAGATATTGGACCACAACAGAGAAATATTATTTTTTTTCCTTAAACTGTAGGTCCCCCTGTATGCTCTTGTGAGGTGATAGTTACGACACCATGACGTTCGAATTAAATCATACTTTATCCTTGTCCCCTTTTTAATGAACCAATGTAACCAACGACCACGATTCTTCATGTATGTATGCATTCATGGGGTGAGAAGGTCTGATTCGACACCATGAATCTTTATCCCAAGACCATTAACCCATTCCCACTCAGTGACGCGTTTAGTCACCTCTAAGAAAAAAGCTCTGGAAAACATTCTGTGAAATGAAGAAATTGCTTGTAACAATCAATTTCTTCATTATCTACACCGTTTTCTCAAAGTTAAAAATATTCCAGAATTTCATAAACTTAAAATTGTCCTCCTTTCAATTTTGACCAGTCTGACATCCTGCCGTCTGGTAATGGGTTAAATGACATGTATCTGCTCTTCATGAGATTCACCCAAACTGCATTGAATACTGTGAACTTAATCTCGGGCTTAATTCTACCCAATTAAAAACTTAATTCTTATGTATATTTCTAAATTTCTTACACATATTGATTTTGAAGTGGATACATATAAAAGTAATTATGCGGGTTTATTCTGGCCTCAACAAAAGAATGAACTTGATTGTGACGTTGGATCTACTTGCTAGAATATTAACCTTGATTTTATGTTCAGAACCCTTACTCATATAATGATTGCAATGTTCAGACCCATACTTCCACTTTATATACATAAAGTAAGATGGCTTTAACCTTGACATTTAAGTTAGATAAGTAGAAATGGCTTTACTAACATCTAATTTAAGATACATGTATATTAAAGGCTACTCACCGAGACGCGTGGTTCCGGTAAGAAACGGTGACCTTTAACTTTAACCTGTTACCAGATGACCCAATTTTAGACTGGTCGAAATTGAAAGGAGTTACAGACGACATTTTGAAGGTTATGAAATTAAAGATTTTTCAAACCTTCTTTATAGAAAATATTGTGAGAAATGAAGAAATCTCTTTTTACATTTTACACGGTGTTTTCCTAATTGTTTTTAAGGGGCGTCAAAAAGTGTCATCGTGTGGAAATGGGTTAAAATACTGATTTTGGATTTGTTTTGAATACCTCGTATCATCAGATTCTTAACGCATTCCAACACAGTTGAATTTTAGACAGGTCCAAATTGAAAGAAGCTGCGGACAACAATTTCAAGTTAATAGAATTTTGAATTTTTTCGTCATTTTGGGTAGAAAACATTGTGGATAATGAAGAAATTGCTTGATACAAGCAATGTCCTCATTTTCCACAATGTTTTCATAAGCTTTTTTTCTTGTGGCGCGTAAAAAGGAGGGATTGAGTTGTAATGGGTTAAAGATCTACAATTACTTACAGCCTGTTTTGATCTTTGGGTTGACCTTTGATCTACTGAAATTTTGTTTTTGTTTTGGCGTGTTATTTTTTCAGAAACGGACTTTATTTATAATAAATTGGATTGCCTAACAAGAAGCACATTGGCCGTTGAAGAGATATTCTGGATAAATGTTTTGGAAGCAAACTAAAACGTACCCGAACAAACATTATCAAAAATTACCCCTTGTCATGCTGAACCGGAATATTCCTGTTTGCAGGAGGTATGTACAAAGATCAGTCTGCATATATGTGCAGTCTGATCGTTATCTACACCACCTGCTTGTCCTTTATACAACCAATATTGTCTATAAAGTAAATTTTAAGAATGAATATTAACTCACGTTTGGTTCTTCCAATGCTTTAAGCCATTTTATTTTAATATAGTTTTTTATACAATATTATATTTATATAATTTTTAAAATAATTTTGTAGAGCATTTTATTCAGCATGACAAGGGTTCACTCATATATAATGTAAACGGTTTGGATTTTGGAATTGAGTTTCCTATCTTAATGTTTCTTATTTGTACAAGAAACTAGTATATTGATTGTTAGATAATTTAGATGCTACAAGTAATTATTGCTTACCAGAAATCTATTGTATCAACTTTGGGACATATACAAAAAGCGATCGACAAAAGCAGGTAAACATGTAGCTTCGTGATGCAGGTGACATTGAAAACCTTTTATATCTAATTATACTGATCTGGATTCGTGACCACACAATAAACAACAATATCATATATTTATCCTTTTCTCTCTGGATGGTAAAATTTTGATTATCCTCAAAAATTTTGAAACTGCCAAGTATATATATACTGATGCCTGTTTCTGTCATGTTGAATGCTTTAATAACCCTTCTATGAGCAATCAAATGCATATATCTCGTTTTATAATACAAGATAAATTGTTAATTGAGGAATCATAATTAAAATGTCTGTATGAACTAAAATAATTAAATAGTTAATGAAATAGTGACGAGTAGCTAGAAACGCTTGATTCATGTATCGCTCGACAAGCCTGAATTGACATTTCGCTGGCCCCGCCTACTGACTCTGACCAAGAAGTTTTTCCTCTACATTAACCCTTTCCCGTTTTTGGAAATTTTAGACTAGTCCAAATTGAAAGAGGTTGCAGACGACAATGAAAACTGGATGCAATTTGAAATGAAACCACCTTATGTGGTGGAAAATATTGTGGAAAAAGGAGAAATTGCTTGTTACAAGCAACTTCTTCTTTTTACACAATGTTTTCTTAAGTATGATCTCACAGGAACATAAGATCCCGTGTTTGAACAGGAAAGGGTTGAACAGCGTTATTTTTTTCCCAACATTTATAGCCAGCAACATGTACCAAAAATGTAAAGTAGTTGGTTGGCGACCTAAACGTCGTAACTACAGCTCATTCAATCTGCAGTTACGGCGTTTAATTCTCCAAACCAACTTAAATTCTTCACAAATGTGTGGAATTCAAAGATCACTTCCGGTCTATATGAATGATTTGATTGGTCGTTTTTTGTTTGTTTGACAGTCTCGATTGGTCAATTGACTGAATTGGAGAACAAGATTATCAAACCTTACTCCGAAATCTATTTTGGAAACAAGTACCGGCAATGAAAACAATGTTTTCAGAATTTCTGGTAACCTGGAATGGTATCAACCATTATCATAGGTGTAAATTTTGGGTAAAATCAAGCGAATAGATCTGAGAAGAAACCTTTTAAAGTATCCACTAAGTATAAAATCGTCGATGATCTACCAATACTTCTTAACTACAGCTTATTCCAAGCTGTAGTTACGAGGCTTTGGTGGAATGCCAACGATATAAATTAATTACCCCCGTACATAAAAACATTGACCCGAGCAGAATTTATTGAATATATCTGGCAAAGGGTCATCCAAGGATTATACCAGTGGCTTTTATTTAAATATAGCGAATAATTTCCGAGCATTTTTTTTAAATTACTAGAAACTATATACTGGAATATGCCCCATCCGTGAAAACCATGTTCTTCGTCTGATAAAAACTTTTTGAGGATGTCTGAAAAAGTATCTCTAAAGGATCATACTTTTCATATTGGCTAAATGCAGCATATAGTTTCTGGGAAAATATTTTTGAGGTTTTCATTGTATACCATGTATTGAATAAGCCCCACTTTTAAAAGCCATATTTTTCACTCGTTGTAAATTTCTTGAAGGAAATGTAGCGCACGGAAAATTCCTTTGAATTTGATTTCATTCCATCAATCATTTTCCGAGGAAATGATTTTTTCTCAGAAAAAGTTTTCGTACGAACGGACACAACGTTATGACAACAGCTGCAGTGGCCTTCGACCACAGGAGCTAAAAATGTATATACGCCAATACAGGAAGGACAATTCAGGTATCTTCCGACCATTGCGTTTGGAAGATTCTGACAACATATAGATCTACATGATTTAACAAAATTGATACCAGTACCAATATATAATTCTCAGAAAAAAAAAAGTTCCAGAGAGAAAAGGTTTCTTGCCTGGTTACTATTTTACCTGTCACGTTATGTTTATAAACTGAAATAAACAAATACAATAAATCGATTTTAATTTCATTTAGGTTGATAACATAAAACTGCACATATTGATGGATGACCTGCCATTGTTTCAACACTGCAACCCGTCCTAGTTCGATCACCCGATGGCCCTACATACAAGCTCTTCAAATAAATTAACTCTTATCATGCTGAGCCCGGAATATTCCTGTTTTGGCAGGAGGTATAGACAAAGATCAGACTGCACACATGTGCAGTCTGATCTTAGTCTACACCACCCGCTTGTCCTTTTCAAGCCATAGATACATATAGATTAACCCACAAAGAGGCTTTCCAGTGCTTTCTGCCTTTTGACATCAATGTATTTAAAAAAGAAATATTTTTTTACAGCATGACAAGGGTTAAAACGATCACATGAAAGTTGGCTAGATTAATCTCTAAATTAAACGATAGCTGATCACAAACGCTAACGATTATATCGATTTTACCCTTTCTCGTTCAAATACGGGATTTTACGTTCCTGTGATTTTATACTCGAGAAAACATTGTGGAAAAAGAAGAAATTGCTTGCAACAAGCGATTTCTTCTTTTTCCACAATATTTTCTACCACATAGGATGGTTTCATTTCGAATAGCATCCAGTTTTCATTGTCGTCTGCAACCTCTTTCAATTTGACCCAGTTTAAAATTTCCAAAAACGGGAAAGGGTTAATTAGGGTTTATATTTTTTGATTATTTAAAAAGCGGGTAAGGTATACAAGACTCTAGCGGATGACATAAAAAATAGATAGACCAATCAAATCATATATTTAGACTAGAAAAGAATTCTGAACCCCTCCTTTGATCGACATTTTGTGAAGCATTTCTGTTGGTATTGCGACTTAAACGTCGTCACTGCAGCTTGAATGATTTGTTTTTACGACGTTTAGGTCGCCAACCAACCATTTAACGTTCTTTTTACATGTTACATCCCATATTTTCATGCGATGAAGGATTTAGAAAGATTTTGAAAAATGTAAGAATTTTAACAAACTTTGAAAAATGTAAGAAGTGGAGAACTATTCAATTACTCCTTTTCTCACAAATATTTTATTTACTTTCTGAGTCCTTAAGAATTCTGATGAATTGGTTATACATCTGATACTGAAAGCTTAAATGACTGGTTGAATACTCAGTAGAAAGACATTTTTTTTGAAAATATACGATTGTGCAGAGATCCGAAGACGAGATAACGTCTCTTCGTATCAAGCAGCATTCTAAAACCGGAATTTTTCAATCCATTAATTGAAGTTAGACCCCCGTGGCAACACAAATGATCAACGAGAGACCGTTGTTTTAGAATTATCTCATTAATCAGTTTGTCAGATCGTTTTTCCTGCCAATGACGACCGAAATGGTGTCGAATGGTGTCTGAGACATAATATGTACTGATCAGTTCGGCTTTAAGGGGAATGATATAAATTTGGAAAACATTGTGGACAATGAAGAAATTGCTTGTAACAAGCATTTTTTTCATTGTCAACAATGTTTTTCTATCAAAAATGGAAAAGCCGTCTTAAATTTCACCAACTCCTTTCAAATTTCACAAACTTTAAGTTGTCGTCTGCAACATCTTTCAATGAGGAAAAGTCTAAAACTTTGTCATGAAGTTACGGGTTAATCATTTTTCTCTGTCAAAATATAATTTGAGACTAGACACAGTTCCTAGGCTTTCCAAATATTATATTTACCTAACACAGCCTTTCGGGTACTTTCGGGTATCCTGAGATCTCCAACGTTCACCGAATACCCCACGATAAGCCCGAAGTATTTGAACACCATGTTCTTATCGCTTCATGTGCATCAGACCTACTTTTTTGAAAATTACTTCCAGAGACTTGAATGTTCCATTTAAATACACGTTTCTTCTATAAATAACCGACCGAAACAATTGACGGATCGAGACAGCCAATAAATAAAAAAAAGAAAAAAAAAATCGAGTGTCCAATCAAATCGTTCAAATAGACCTGAAGTTTGAAGCCCAACAATTATATAAAGCATTTCATTGGTTTAGTTACTTAAACGTCACAAATACTTTTAACTCACGCTGTAGCTACTAGGTTGCAAGTCAATGAATTGCCCTTTCCTTTTTGTCTTTGACCGCGTATTTAAAAATAAATCACTTATTACCTGAGTCGAGACGCCATGTAGGAGGTCAGTAGGCGTGGTCAACGATCCGTCAATTGAACGATTAACTATCAATTGATTAAAAAAAAAAAAAAAAAAAAAAAATGCAAACGCATCAATCTTCGATCGAAAATACAAAATTTATTTAAGAGATGAAGAGAATATTATTTGTTTTCATGGAGGTATGAACAGAAAAACCTAATCACACACTGTATGAATCCGCTTTCGCGTATTCATACAGTGTGATTAGGTTTTTCGGTTCATACCTCCATGAAAACAAAAAATATTATCTTCATTTCTTATAATTTAATAGCCTCGAGCGAAAAATGCAACAACTTAACAAATTTTGATACCTTTTTGTAGTGAACTATTTTGTGCGGAAGCATTCAAAATGGCTGCGTACTCAAAATTTTGTTCATGGAGGTATGAATATATATTTTCAACCAATCAGATCGCTCGTGTTTGATAGACAAAACTAACAATTAAATTATATATATATAGAAAGAGAGAACTGCGTTAATCCATTCACACACAATCCCTCCTTTTTACGCCACTCAGGAAAAAGGCTCCGGAAAACAATGTGGAAAATGAAGAAATTGCTTGTATCAAGCATCTTCATTATCCACTATGTTTTCTATAAAACAACAACAACAACAACTATAGCAACAGCACACACATTAACTTGAAATTATAGTCTGCCGCTTCTTTCAATTTTGACCAGTCTAAAATTTTATCATGTGACAATGGGTTAAGATCTACAATCGTACGGGTATTTTCCCTAACTTGAAGGTAAGTATTGGTCGTCATTTGGGTGAGGCAGACATCCTATCAAAGGTCTGTAACCGTTAGGCTAATGTAACCGTTAAACCTACTCAATTATTTAAAGCTGTAAATTACCGAGTGCAATTCTAATGGCATCGTCTATCAAGGATTTATTACTGGGATACGCCTGTCCTCAGGTTGACACAAAAATACGGGTTTTATAAACTACACAATACGTCATTCTTTGGCCAGATTCGTAAGATATATAATGCAATTAATGGATAGCTGGCTCCGCCAGCCGACTCCGACAGAAAGTTCCGCTTCAATAATAAACGTTTTTATTTTTGCAAAATTTGTAGTCACAAACATGCAAAAAAGGTAAACTGTTTGGTTGGAGACCTAAACATCATAACTACAGCTTGAATAACCTCTATGTCGACAAATAAAAAAATGCTTCAGAAAATTGTTGGCAAATGTTTGAGTTCATAATTCATTTCCGATATAAATGAATTATTTGATTGGTCGATTGATTCTCTGATGGACAGCCACGATTTATCAACTGCCGTCGACGGTAGTGGAAAGTTTATATTTTTTGTCTTTGACGAATTAATATTGTCAATGATATATAAGATAACCTGAGTTAACCAACCTGCAAGCAGCCGCCGTCATAGCGCAGTTGGTAGCGCGGCGGACTGTCAACCTTGAGGTCCCGGGTTCGATCCCCGACGGCGGCACTCATCCTTTCCGACTATTTGTCTCTCACCAATGGGTCGATAATCGTAGATAGCAGCTGGAGGCTAGGAAAGGATGTGATGGCGGTACTGGTGTGAGAAATACCAGGAATCCATTGTTAGGTGCTCCAGCCGCCGCGATATAACTGAAAGATTCTTGAAAGAGGCGTAAAACCCCATTCAAACAAACAAACCAAACTGCAAGCACTTAAAGACAAATACTGGTGGATCATTCTCGTTTAATATGGCTTGAAATGATTTATCAATTTCTCAACAATGAGGCTTAAAGAAAAAAGTTTAAAGGCTCACGCACGGGCGGGCGGACACAATGAATTTAGCCTCACTCACCATCAGCCAGCGGAGCTAAAATGAAATATACTTATTTTGAAAGCTTTAAGTCTATACAGTAGCCCACGAACATTAAATTCAGTTGGTTTTATAACGACGCGAGAGATTGAAGGCTTTGAACCAATTGACATTTTAGCTGTGGTCATTTAGCGCGCTAAAAACGAATAAAGAATTTCTATCCTATGAAAAATTCGAAGTCATCAAAACATATTGGTTAAAAATATTGTGACAAAGATAAAAGGAAACTGTAAAATACTGTTTATATATGTTATGATATTGATAAATTCTTAATTTTGATCAAAGGTAAATGCAGTATGAAATGATTGTTATGAATATCTTTATACGACTGAAATAATCGAATGTTTTATTCGTTTATTTGAGTCCTATCCATGTACATAAAATACACATGTAAACAGCTAAAATACCTATCTTAGTCTAAAAGGTCATTCATAATTAGAATTATGAGAGACTGTTCGACTAGTAAATTCTTTGACAATACTTTTCATCTTTACTAAAATAATGTTTCTTGTAATATATAGATAAGAGAAGGAGATGCTTGATTAAACATCCCCCCGTCCCCATCAGAATGTTAGTTAGTTTTAAACAGATTGAGTGCTTGTTAGTTATTGGTCTCTTAAAATATTTTACAAGTTATATAAAGATAAAAAACTAAAACAAAGGAATCCACATTGCTACTATTATGCAAAATAAATAGTTGTTACAGCTGTATAGATCCCAGATGCTCTTGTACATGTAAAGTTACTACGATATAGACAAATCCCGATATAAATTGCGTTTTCGACATTTCAAAATTATATTGCAGGTTTTGGCAGTTATTTTTCATTTTTTCATCAAGCCAGGATGTGTAAACAATTCCTTTAGCTTTATTTCATTATCTAAATATTGAAAATTGTTGATAAAAGAGGTTGCATTTTCAAGAAGTGGTTTTCATTCATCATGGTACATCTGACAGAATAGCACTGTGTGCATTTCCGATTCAATAGAGCCACACCCAAACGGACACAAACATTGGGTCTCCTGAAGTCCTTCATATCGCCCAATCTCTATCCGTATGGGTGCAACCCCGCATCTAAACTTTACCATTGCGGATCTATGCGCCAATGGAATTTGCAATCTACAGTTATCCTCAACAACATAATGTTGCTTAAACAATCTATTAGTTTAAATTCATTTTTAACTCTTCCACTTGAACTTTCCTGTCGGTTTATATCCAAGTTCCATTTATCACAATGGCTGATTAGCAGTGCAGAAGAAACAGAATCGATAATTTTTTCCTTCGAAAATGGCAATTCAGAAAATCAAGCAAGCCCAAAAGATACCAGCTTTGACCTTAAAATAGATTGCCAATTCCAACACTTTGCACTGCCCTTTACACTAGACCAAAGGAAAATCTTACAATTACTACGGTCTTTATCATAGTCTAGGCACCTGTACCAATGAATGCAAACTGATACCAACTGATCAACATTAATGGGGTTCTATTACATTTCTCCATAAATGGCTGCATTTGGTGTATATTTTCCTACGCCTAAGAAAATCTTCATTGCTCTGTTATGAAAAGCATTTATACAGGAGAAAGTTTTTGTCCCCCATATAGATGCTCCATCGCAAATTACTGGTATGACATATGTCTTATATAATTTTGTGTAGACTTCATATGGTAAACCTAATCTTTTCTTAAATTTTGCAATCACCAGTCCAAGAGCCCTACTTACGCTCTGTGCCACAAATTTAGCAGTTATTTCATAACCCATATGCTCTGTAAGCACGAAGGTACATTGACTCTTCCAAAAGCAGGAGCCACTCATGGACAAGTACCTTAGTTGGAAAATTTACATATATAATATTTGAGTAATGAAGGGTGGCTAAAGACTAAAATGCTATATAACAAGAGCATTGTATCAATGGTAACTAAACTGTGAAATTATTGTCAGGAATAAATGTTAAGGTCTAAAATAATCCAATGTGAGCACAGATGTACATCGACCCTCCTCAGATTAGGAGCCACCAAAAGACAAGTCCACCATTCGATAATTCATTGTTGATTTAAGATATTATTTAATGGTATTATCTTGTCAGTTCACCTACAATTAGCGGACGACAAAACTTTGGAATGGTTGAACTGAAATTGAAGACGACTTGTTTCAGACGACAATATATGTTGTTATTGAAATGTTGTTTTCTTTTGTTTTTTTCGGGTAGAACACATTTGGATCTTGAAACAATCTATTCATTCCCCCCATTTCAACCCAAAAATGATTTCCTGAAGGGGGAAGACGGGGGAATAAAATAGCGGATTTGGAAAGGAATTAGTAAACACACACTGTTGACCTCCAGATTATAAGTCGAGCCCCAATTTTTCATTCGCCTTTTAATGATGTTTAACTTTGAAATCTCTAACATCGCATGTCACCTTGTCCTTGTCAGACCTGGTAAGTAGTATGTTGACGTTGTCGTTCCAAAACCTCGTAATTACAGCTTGAAACAAACTGTAGTTACGAGATTCTAGAACGAAAACGACGATGTTTCGTGACATATCGATAGGTGGAGGCGAATCTCCGTTGATTTAGTTCTGGTAGAAATAGTTTTCTACAACAATATTAATGACTTATGTCAGCTCATGCACTGGAACCCTAGTTGAAAATGTAATAGCGCGATATATCAAACCGTTATTTCTCCTTGCAGTGGGATCAATCATGTCAACTGTTTTCCCCAATGCAATGTATCATTTATCTCCAACCAGACGACCCTTTTTTTTAAGAAATGAAGATAACATTTTTGTTTTCACTGAGGTATAAACCTAAGATTTTAATCACGATACATGAATACACGAAACATTTCTTATCTAAATTAATGCGACAAAGCAAAACAAAGCAAATACTTAACTAGTTTTGAGTAGAATTTTATGGGTCTACTATTAGTAGCATGCTAAAATTTGTGTACAGAAATATGAAAATGTTTCAGCCAAACAAAACTCTTGAATTTTGATAGAGGAAACTACAATTAAATAACACATAATGTGGAAAAAGATATGTTTATTGACTATGACCTGCTCAGATGACAATGACTTTCGAACGTGAAGTTAAACCTAGATGATAGGTTTTTGCATACCTAATTAAAATAATAAACTTTCACTTAAACAACAGTTTCAAAGTATTTATAGCATACATAAAAATGTTTTTTCTACAGTAGAACTAGATCCGAGATTTTCAGAATATTGCTTATACTTGGAAGATATGTTTTTTCCTTCAATATATTGAGAGCATATACTTTAGTATATCTACTTCGACAATATGTCTTTCCTCTAGAAATTACTAGCTCAATTTTTCCTTAAGACTCATTGTGTTGCTATGGTTTCTCCGATTTATTGAATAACAGGCATGGATTTTGACTTGCCTCCCCAAAAAATTTACATACCCAATTTTGTCTTTGAGTTCAAATCAAACCCCTATTGACGTCTGCATTGGCTTATCAGTAAAAAAGAACATTATTTTCTATAGACGGCATAGTATAGACAGTATAGAAAATTGTCTTGTTTGTACTTCTATCGCAAATAAAGATCTATGGAACTATGGCTTCCCCTAGGACCAAGAGATGATTGGTCAATTTATCCTTATTCAATTTACAAAAATGGTGAATTCTCACGACCCTGTGTTGGGCAGACAGAATCAATCCTATCATCTGAAAGCACAATTTAGTCAGCTTAGTTCACCTAGTTTCACCTGATGCCTTCGAGTCCTAAGAATATCTATTAACCCATTCCAACACAACAAAATGTTAGACTTGTCCAAATTGAATAAAATTGCAGACAACATTTCAAAGTTGTTGAAATTTTAGATTTTTTTCTTTTTTGGGAAGAAAACAATGTTGAAAATGAAGAAATTGCTTGTTACAAGCAATTTCTTCATTTTCCACAGTGTTTTCTAATGCCGTTTTATTGAGGGGCGTAAAAAGGAGGGATTGAGTGGGAATGGGTTAACCACAAATTACTAGACGACAAAATAAAGAGATAAATGACAGCTTAAGATAAGCTGAAAGGTGGATATCTCGGCTGTCAATCAAAGAATCAATCGACCAATCAAATTCATTCATTTAGACCGTGAGTGAACCGTGAACTCCGACAGCGGCGTACATCCAGTGACGCATTTTCGTTGGTATGGTGACTTATTCAAGCTGTAGCTACGGCGTTTAGGTCGTCAATCAACTATTTTACTTTTCTGTTACATGCTATTGGCCGGAAAATTTGCACAATAAAGACATTTGAGCCTGTGCGTGACATTTCCAACCATAACATATGTGCGCCAAGAGAAAAGACTCAGATCAAAATGTGCATCCGCACAGGCTGACCAGAGTCTTCACTCTGTGTTCTGTAGATAGATACTGACCCAAAGCTTCTTTAAACAACCAGCGAATATTCCATTTGCCCCGAATGGCTGTCCAGGGTGCTCAATGTGTGCGAGTCACGCACTTTCGAAATTGTTGGAAATGTCACGCACGGGCTCATTTAATATCTAAGTTGAGCTTCCTGTTGGAGCTCATTGGGCGTGGCCAACGATCCGTTAATGATGTGAAAAATACTATGTTTATCATCATTGTTTAGACGCATCAAATAAAGGAAGCTGGTTATGATAATTCATAAAAATTTCTATTACGGGACTCGAAATCGTATTTTTTCAAAACTAATTACATGTATTTAAATTGAATGAATTTGAGAAGATAATAACAAATATGAAAACTTTGAAAAACAGTAATGAAAATAAGAGAAGATAAATACGTGTAAATTTAATGAACCAATGAATGAATTAATTTTAGTTTCGACCATCAACATTCCTACATTCCGATTTGCTGAAAAGTTCGTTTCTTAGCATAATGCTAATAATTACAATATCAATAGTAATACAATAAGTTAGCGACTATTTTTATCGTCGGTTCTGTCAAAACCTCATAACAACAGCTTATTCCAAACTGTAGTTACGAAGTTTTGGTAGAACACCGGCGATATGTTTGTGCGATATGTTTGTGCACAAGGTACAGGCCATTAGCCATAAAAAACTGTGTCAGGGGCACAAATGGCCCAAAAAGTCTACATGATCTAATTTTTAATCTCAAGTGATGCTATGTCAAAATTATTTATTTGAAACACCATTGAGATATATCATTTAAAACCCATTCAACATGATAAAATTTTAGACCAGTCCAAATTCAAAGAAGATGCATACGACAATTTCAGGTTCATGAAATCTTCACAATATTTGTCTTTTAGGGTAGAAAACATTGTGGTGAATGAAGAAATTGCTTGTAACAAGCAATTTCTTCATTCTCCACAATGTTTTCCAAAGTTTTCATATTGAGGGGCGTTTAAAAGTGGCATTGTGTTGGAATGGATTAAACAAGGTTTTAACCCATTCCCACTCAATGACGCTTTTAGACGCCCCACAAGAAAAACAGTTGGGAAAATATTGTGAAAAATGAAGAAATTGCTTGTTACAAGCAATTTCTTCATTTTCACAATGTTTTCTACCCAGAAACATAAAAAACATCTAAAATTTCATAAACAATAAATTGTCGTCTGCATCTCCTTTCAATTTGGACCAGTCTAAAATTTTGCCGTCTGGTAATGGGTAAAGGCATTTGAGCCAGAGGTGTAGCCTCAAGGCTGTATACAAAGTTATTCAAAGGTTTCAGGCAAAATGACTAAATATCGAACTTATCCGATATCTTGCAAACGAACATTTTGAGTAAGTTTTGAGGCATCTGCCCTATGATTTTTGCCCGTTACATTGCATAAAAAATGTCGACACACGACGGACGATGAACACAGCTAAAACTCAAAAGCTCAGCTTGAGCATTTAGTGCTCAGGCGAGATAAAGCTAAAATCTTTGGCAAAATATTCTTGAACATCCTTTTATTTTATACACCTTTATAAAATCAAGATACTTTTTGCGTTGTCATTTAGCCAAAAAACAAATATGTTCTATTAACCTCTTTAACTCATAAATGAAAAACGAAAAATATCAAACAATATCACTAAAACTATGTTGGTAACGAATAAGCACACATGCCCTAATGACCGAGTTGTTAAAATGTTCGCCAAGATATCTAATGGTCACGTGTTCGAGCCCAACCTTCATTGGAATATGTTCATCAGCTAGACGCTTAAAAGCCAACTTTATTTTACCAAGCTGTTAATCGGGATGCCCGGTGATCCACTGGTAAAAAAAACAATCCTATGGTCAGTGGTTCGAATCCCGAACGCGGCAGGATTTTTCAGCGACATTTGTTGTCTCCTACCTAACTGCATGTGAACTGGAAAGAAACCCGGATGTAGCTTCGCGTGTATCGGTGCTTTTTACCAGGCACATTAAAGAACAAAGGAAGTCTATTCGTAGACGAGCTAGGAGCGTGATAGGAACCCGGATCTCTCTGTAAGCGCTTCTTTCGCCCCCCCCCCATGGTCCATACCAAATATGCCTAGAGCAGGGAGGGACCTTAATCATGAATAGGAACCTGAATTTCTTTTTAATCGTTTCTTTCTCTCCAATGGTCCATACCAAATATACCTAGAGCACGGAGGGACCTTAATTCTGAATAAGAACCCGAATCTCCCATGGTCCATACCAAATATACCTAGAGCAGGAAGGGACCTAAATCCTAAATAGGAACCCGGATCTCTTTGTATCCGCTTCTTTCTCTCTCATTTTTCCATACCAAATATGCCTTATTCGCGGAGGGACCTAAATCCTGCAACTACACCACACACACACCAAGTTGTACATATGAGTAGTAGCGGATCTAAGCCACTGTCTCTTTCTCAGGGACGTTAAAACATCTGGATTATAGTAACTCTATAATGTTAAAGTTTTCTTGCAAGCGAACTAAAGTTAATTAAGTAAAACACTAAGCGTTAATACGATGCATCAAATAAAACACTCAACTTGTTTCTTAAAATTTCATTTACAGTGTCTTGGAAACCGCTTCAATCTTGACGGTTACATAGATTACCTTAACTAACGTCATTCAAAATACTTTTTCTTGACCCATTTCCACAAGAAAAAAGTTTATATTTGTCCGAATTCAAAGAAGTTACAGGCAACGTTTTTTATTAATGGAATATCAATTTTGTTGAAATGTCATTTTGGATAGAAAACCTTGAGGATAATGAAGAAATTGCTTGTAACAAGCAATTTCTTCATTTCCCGCAATGTTTCCCAAAGTGTTTTTGCGTCAAAAAGCGTGGTTATGTGGGAATGGGTTAACGATCACTTATGATCAACTTATAAGAATACGAAACTCTTAACCCTCTCCTGTTTTACAAAATGTTAGACTTGTCCAAATTCGAAGGTTTTGCTGACTTTAACTTATAGTGGATTTACTTTGAAAAATAACCATTCAGTAGGGTAGAAAATTTTGGATTTTTTTTTATAAAATCACAGGGTCGCAAAAAGCATGGATTGAACCGGAAAGGGTAAAGACTGGTAAAACTTGATAGTTCACTGGCCACGCCCCCCTGACCTCCGACATGACTCGGGCTACGAATGAGTCGAGAAACGACAGTATTTTGTAAACTATGTGGCCATTGACATAAAATGATAATCACATCGTTAGACGATGAACTAACCTAATTTGAATAATCTGTAGTTACGACATTTTAGTCACCAACAAACAAAGATGCTTTACATAAATATCAGAGTTCTTCGCTTCAGGTCTAAATTAATGATTTAATTGGTCAATCAATTTTGGTTTGACAGTGGTTTTTCGTCAATTGAAGACCACACATACCTCCAGTCGTATCTTGGAAACCATATCAATATTGATGTTTACAGCCAAGGACTACGTCATTGAAGATACTTTCTCTCCGCGGTCAATTGATCAGTAATGACAGGAAGCTACAAATCAGAGGACCGGAAGTGCACAAATACGATTTTACTGTAATATATTGACGCGAAGAATGTAGTTGAGCTCGGTGCGAATAGTGAATATTTTAATTCTTTAATGGTTCATGATAATGATATTTTTACAATCATTTGTCTAGGTCCGTTCAATACTAAAAACTAAAATTAACATAAATTCTGCAAATCGCTTATTGTAATTTGATGAATACCCCCTCCCGACCACAAACAAACAACCTAAGCAAAAACAAAAACCAGAAAACGCCCTGGCTAGAACACAATGATTTTGAAGGTCCTAACCTTTATACGGCCGCCGCCATAGCGCAGTCGGTAGCGCGCCAGACTCCTAATCTTCAATCATGGGTGTCATGGGTTCGATCCCCGGCGGCGGCAAATATTCTTTCCGACAATTGTCTCTCACCAATGAGTGGATAATCGTAAACCTAAGTGAGATAGCAGCTGGAGGCTAGGAAAGGATGTAGTGGTAGTACTGGTGTGAGAAATACCAGGAATCCATTGTTAGGTGCTCCAGCCGCCGCGATATGACTGAAATACTGTTAAAAGCGGCGTTAAACCCCATTCAATCAATCAACCTAACTTTTATACGGTGATAGAATAGCATCTGTCATATCTTCGAATTAAAAACTAACGACGAAATGGTGATAACGATATAATACCAATTTGCCTTTGACTAGACTTTCACATCTTCGATTTGAACACTAACGACGAAATGATGATTACGATGCTAATATCAAATTGCCATTGACTATACTTTCATATCTTCGATTTGAACACTAACGACGAAATGATGATTACGATACCAATATCAAATTACCATTGACTATACTTCCATATCTTCGATTTGAACACTAACGACGAAAAGATGATTACGATACCAATATCAAATTGCCATTGACTATACTTTCATGTCTTAGATTTGAATACCAACGACGAAATGGTGATTACGAACTAATATCAAATTGCCAATGATTAGACTTTAATATCTTCAATTTGAACACGAAGGACGAAATGATGAATTCGATACTAATATAATATTGCCATTGACTAGACTTTCATATCTTCGGTTTGAACACTAACAACGAAATGGTGATTACGATTCTAATTTCAAAAAGCCATTGATTAGACTTTCATTTCTTCGATTTGAACGTTAACGATGAAATGATGATTACGATACTAATATCAAATAGCCATTGACTAGACTTTCATATCTTCGATTTTAATACTAACGACGAAATGATGATTACGAAATAATATCAAAGTGCCAATGTCTAGATTGTCATATCTTCAATTTGAACACTAACGACGAAATGATGATTTCGATACTAATATAATATTGCCATTGACTAGACTTTCATGTCTTCGGTTTGAACACTAACGACATAGTGATTACGATACTAATTTCAAATAGCCATTGACTAGACTTTCATATCTTTGATTTGAACGTTAATGACGGAATGATGATTACGATACTAATATCAAATAGCCATTGACTAGACTTTCATATCTTCGATTTTAATACTAACGACGAAATGATGATTACGATACTAATATCAAAGTGCTATTGCCTTAACTTACAACGAAATTTATTGACGTGCTCAAATACCTTTGTAGGTATAAACCGGATCGTTAAAAAGGGTCGAATTGTAACTAATAGCTCTTGTTTATCTGATAAATGGAAGGAATGGTAAACGTGGAAGGAAGCCTTAATGATCTCACGTGATCCCTAATGAGCTTAACTGACTTAGAATGGCCAATAAATTACGGCTCTATACTATGTATGGCATCGATAACATCATGAAATGGCGTAACCGATATAGGACCGGAGCATATCATCATCCACCGGAAAAGTTAGCCAAACAGCGTCGACCCTTGAGATGTTAGATTAATTATTTGTGAAACACCCACATGAACAAAATTCTACCAAGGATCTGTGGGAAAACTTTAACCAATTCCCACACAATCCCTCCTTTTTACGCAACCACAAGAAAAGAGTTTTGGAAAACATTGTGGAAAAATGAAGCAATCAAATTGTCATCTGCAGCGTATTCTGACCATTCTAAAATCATGTCGTCTAGTAATGGCTTAATCATGGCTGATCATTATACATATACTTTCCTTTGTTTGGTCAATGGTTATTCTATTTGTTATTTATTTTAATAAAAACGTGTGTTCAGATTAAAATCTCAGGCTTTCGATCTTTTCCTTTCAGTCTTCCAGATTTCCAAAATGGCCTTTTTTGCGAGACACGATACTTAATTAAAGGGGCGTATATTTTCCGACTTTATGGCGCGTGTCAAACATCTAATGGTTACAGACGCAATTTCCAAACATATAAATGACTTAAACCAACAGACTGATTGATTTTCTATCACTGCGTATTGATACCCCCAGACAAACATCTGTCGTGTTGTCCATTTCTGGTGTGAAACTACAATTTAGAAACGCTAACTGCTATCAAAGTTGTCAATAACGTTACTCGGCCAGGGATTGCATACAGGCGAACGAAGCCATCACGAGCGGACTCCTTTGCTTTCATTTTGCGGATTAAAGCTGTAAATAAAAAATCGATTGACCAATTAAATCACTCATTTACACCGGAAGTGAACTTTCTTCTCCAACATTTATCATGGTTAAGCATTTTTGTTTGTTTGACGACCTAAGCGCGGTAAGTACAGCTTATTCAAGCGTACTTCGATCAAGACGAAGCTTTCGCTCATCGAAACTTTTCTGAATGTACATAATGCTCACCCTAACTTAATTTCTATACTGTTTTGAATGACCAATATTGACTTATCTTTTCAAGAATTGATCAAGTCGAACTCTTACGTTCATTGTAAGTTTTCTGAATGTATATAACGTATTTCTGGCTATCTTTTTATTGTCTTTTGAAATTTACAAAACGCGGCTGTCAATCAAAGAATCAATCAAATAATCAATTTGGACCGGAAGTGAATTTTGAACTCCAACATTGATCGACAATATTGTGAAACATTTTTAATGGTTTGGTGACCGGCTGTATTTAACGACGTTCAGGTCACCAACTAACCATTTTATACTGTTTGTTACAAACTAATGGCCATAACTTTCGCAAAAATGGCCATTTAATGTCGAAGTGGAAAATCCTGTTAGAGTCAGTTGGCGTGGCCAGCGAATCCGTTGGCGGGACCGGCGAATTTATGTAACTGAGACTCCCGGGTCGTCACATTTCGCGTGACTGGTCATGTCAACATCTTTAAGTATACACAATACTCTTTTTGATAACGCTGACTATTATGCTTCCACGCCAGGCTGATCTTAGCGTACTCTACCTGCTTATTGTTTTTGTTGTGAGAGAAATCTTTGTATACAAGATCGATCTAATTTTTCAAAGTTTTCAAATTTAGTGAAAAGAGGAAAAATATTAAGAAGGACGAGGGTTAATAATTAGATAAGATACCTTTAGCACATATTGTCAATGATTCGTATACTTAAAAAATCAACAAGTGCCAAAAATGACAATACCTCGTCTTTAAGCTACCGAACCCTTTAAGCGTACAGTAAGTTACAAAGCCTTTGTTATATAGCATAATCTAAGCAAATAAAATTATTATCATATTGTAAACTAATTACCAATTAAAAGAACCAATTAGATTAATAAAAATGATATATGCTCACCTGTTGTGGTATCTACACAGGGCAAAGAAAACGCAGAGAAATAGAGTAATTCAATACTTCATTTGGGCATATCTCTAATATAAAAGACATACTCCCTTTTTCTCCAAATCTACATTTTTTTCTACTCAATGACGCTTTTTGACGCTTCTTTGAAGCCTCTAAAAGAAATCATTGTGTAAAATGGAGAAGTTGCTTTTTACAAAGAAAGTTGGAAAAATCTAAAAATTCATTAACTTAAAATTGTTGTCTGCAACTCCCCTCAAGTTGAAACAGTCCAAAATTGTGGCGTTTGGTAAACACCGGGAACAGTACATGCTCAGGAAATTTAGGTCGTTAACACTTTAATTTGTATAGACAAAACTGACCTTTGATCACTCTCACAAGAACTTGAACACCGTTCAAATCATGGATAGTGGTAGTTTAATCCATTCCCACACAATGACGCATTTAAACGCCCCGCAATAAGAAAGCTTTGGAAAACATTGTGGAAAATGAAGAAATTGCTTATTAAAAGCAATTTCTTCATTATTCACAATGTTTTTTATAACCCCAAAACACAAATGTTATAAAGAATTCATCAACTTTGAATTGTCGTCTGCAATTTCTTTGAATTAGGACTGGTCTAAAATTTCATTTGTGGGGATGGGTTAAACTTGGCTACACAGATATGAAAGAATTCACAGTTTTTTTGAAAGTAGGGCGTAAAACTATTCTGTTAGTCAGAGGAATACAGGTATCAAATGACGGAATAGGAGTTGTTTAGTTCGACGCAAATTTGGACGTAACATAGATCATCGTAATCGGATGCAACCAGTCCAGAAATAGCGACGCATTCCGAGGACAGAAATTAGAATCGCATCGATTAGCCAAAACTAGGAGAGAAATCTTTGAATTTTTGGAGGTAGCAAAAATATTTCCGTTTAATTAAGTTATTACCACACGACAATATTTTGGAAAGGTCTAATTCGAAAGAACTTGAAGAAAACAATTCAAATGTCTTTTAAACTAAAAAGTAAGCTCATGATATAGTAGAAAAGATTGTGGTAAAAGGAGAAAATGCCTAGGACAAGCAATGTCTTCTTTTCCCATGATGCTCCATTGATATGATTATTCAGAAGTGTAAAAAATCTTCGATTGACTGGAAATGGGTTACGGATAACTTACGTTATTATATCCATAAATCTGTTTTCTCCTGAATTTGAAAGACAATTGAATTGTTTCGATGTTATTGGATACATTATCTCCTGTTTTTCGCAATTTTGATAAAGTTCCCGATTATTGACCATACGACTATTTGAATAGGTATATTTTGTTAGTATCTAAAGATTTCTTGGACATACAATAGGATAGGTTACCGGGGTAACGGTAATAAGGTGGTAATAGGATAATTTTTAGTTGCGAATGTGCCAAAGGTATCAAATTATTATCACTAAAACGATAGGTGATCTCATTCCACAAGTTCAATGGCTTTTCATATGCTTTAGATCAGAGCTGCCGATAGAGGGCGTAAATCGTATTTTACACTCAAATATCTCACAATACTACCTTAACCCATTCCCACACAGCAAAGTTTTAGGCTGGTCCAAATTGAAAGGAGCTACAGGCGACAATTTCAAGTACATGGAATTTGAGTTTTTTTTCATCTTTTTGGATAGAAAACATTGTGGATAATGAAGAAATTGCTTGATACAAGCAATTTCTTCATTTTCCACAATTTTTTCCAAAGCTTTTTCTTGAAGAGCGTAAAAAGGAGGGATTAAGTGGGAATGGGTTGAACCCTTCGTTGTAAGTACTCATTTGAACCGTCTCGACGAGACAATTCAAATGAGTACCCACAACATAGAGTCTAGTTAAAAAAATAAGGTTTTTAGAATGCTGTTACCCCCGCTTATTTTGAACTCTGTTCAGATGTTTAGATAATAGAAATAATAATAATAAAGGGAAAGAATACACTGTCTTTTACAATACTTTTTTTTATTCTTCAGTAGAAATATGTTAAAGTTTCGACCCTGGTCAGACAGTGTGAAATGCTCCTTTTCCTTCTTGTGGTGTCGTATTTAATCTATTATCGGACTACAAAAATTTAGACTGGCCTAAATTCAAAGAAGTTGCATTCGATTATTACTAAGTGAAGAAATTTTAAAAATGCTTGTGATTTTGTTTAGAAAGAGTTGCAGATAATGAAGAAATAGCTTTTAACAAGCAATTTCTTCATTTCCTCAATGTTTTTCCGAAGCATCTTTGTTGAAGGGCGTCAAAAAGCGTCTCTGTGTGGGAATGGATTAATGACATTGTTCAGGAAAGAAGACTCTAATAAACCGGTCGCAATAGGACAAAGCAGAAGCTTGATCTTTTTACGACAAATGGATTAACTCCATATAAAATAATGTTAATAAGTACAGCGAACTGTACACACGCCATTTTTTAAGCCACCACGACAACAATTCAGACTGGTCCAAAATTGAAGAAGTTTTAGAATATTTTTAAATTGTTGGAGTTTAAAATTATTTTTTTTTAGGTGGTAAACAGATAATGAAGGAATTGCTTCCAATAAGTGATTCCTTCGTTTGCAAAAATGTTTTCAAAGCCTTTTTCTTGAAGGGCGTAAAATTTGGGATTACATAGGAATGGTTCTGATAGATTTTCACTTGTCGAGATAGTCCTAAGATATTGAAACTGTGTAAAGATTTTATATCAAAACCTATATCCGTTATAAAAAATAGCTGTAGATTCTATATCAACTGGAATGTTTCCGGTTGATTAAAAAAGCGAGTGTGACACCTCTTCACAAAGGCGCCGACGAATTGGATCCTAATAACTATCGACCGATTTCAGTTCTATCAACAATTTCAAAAATATTTGAAAGACAGGTTACAAATCAACTCAAAATCGTCTTAATAAGTACTGATGTTTTGTTCGCTTATCAACCAGGTTTTAGAGAAAACCATTCTTGTCAGACGTCTCATATAAGACTTATAGACTCGTGGTTAATGGACATGGACGATGGTAAAATCATTGGATCAGTCTTTCTCGATTTTAAGAAAGCTTTCGATCTCGTTGATCATGAAGTATTGTTATGCAAGCTTAAATTACATCATTTCTCAGAAAAAAACATGTAACCTTTTCAGTTCTTATCTAAATGGTAGATTTCAAGCTATCAAAAATGGCACTGTCGTATTGGAAATGCAACCAGCATTATCTGGTGTTCCCCAAGGCTCGATATTAGGACCCGTACTATTTTTACTACATGCGAATGATCTACATTTAAAGCTTGAATCGAACATCGATATGTATGCATACGATGTTACTCTCTTTAAATAAAGTAGTTCCCTATCCGAAATTAATAAATTCTTACAATATGACTTATACAGAATTGATACTTGGTCTAAAAATAATAATATGCTTTTAATAAAACTACTTGTATGGTTAAAGGAAGTAAAACGAGACTTAAGAGTCTTCCGGAACTTCAATTAAAAGTTATAAATAATAGAATGGAGAATGTAAGTGTTTAAAAGATTCTTAGTTTATATATTGACTATACACTGTGTTAGAAGACTCATGTTGTCAAGGTTTGTTCAAAGATATCCCCGAAAGTGCATTTACTGAAGAGAACTAACAACTCTATCACGAATGTTATGGAACAACTGTTTTATAATTCATATATTGCCCCATGTTTTGAATATGGCTGTATTTCGTGGAATCATTGTAAATAGGCTTTTAATAACAGAGTGATCAAGTTACAAAAAAGAGCTGCTGTTATAATTTAAAAAAAGGACAAAAAAAGAAAAACTTATTCTATGTCAAATTTACATCATTGAAATGGCTTAGCATCAAAGGTCGCCGTAAATATTTTACAATTAGCATGGTATATATAACTCTTCATGTTCTAGCACCACCATATATGTCAGACTTAATACATTATAAAAGGAACCAATTTTACACGTTAAGATCTGAATTGAACAATGGAGTTACAAGCAATAGCATACCTAGAACAGAATTTAGGAAACGCACATTTTCCTTTGTTGGGATGCAATACTGGAATTCGATTCCTATAGGCATAAAATCTATTGGCAATATTGATAATTTCAAACGAAAACTAAAACAATACCTTATGTCAGTAGATTTCTAATTACATACCTACACTTAATATTGTATATCAAAGGAATATTGTTTGTGTATGTCTCTGAGATGATATTATGAATGAGATTCATTGAAGGGAATTTATAAGCAGTTGATAGAAAGATAAATAGGAAGAGAGAGAAAATGTGTGTGGGTGTGAGAGAGAGAAGTGGAAAGTGTATGTGTGTGTGTGTGTGTGTGGGGGGGGGGGCTGTTTTAAGGCCTCATTGAAAATAAGTTTTACATTGTTTATTTAACTGTATAATGTTATCTTAACAAATTACCTTCGTTAAATAAACATAGTATTATTATTATATTATAGATTTTGTCTGTTTGAATGGGGTTTAACGTCTCTGTTAATAACATTTCAGTCATAACGCGACGGCTGTAGCACCTAACCACGGATTCCAGGTTTTTCTCACACCAGTACTACCACAACATCCTTTCCGAGTCTCAAGCTGCGCATCCCTGTTAGGTTTAAGATTATCCCCCCATTGTTGGGAGATTATCGAGGAAGAACTGTTTTTTATTTATAATATATTGTTGTTTATAATTTTGTCAACCTATATATTTTTAATCAGGTTGTTAGCATTATCCACCCGTCACCCCTCGTTATTTGAAGGCTTTAATAATACAGGGCATTACTTCATTAAATCATGAACAGTGATTATGTGATATTGTATTCATAGATTTGACCGCAATATGAAGTTAATATACGTGCTGTATGATTGATTGTATCGATATATATTCTACGAAATTAATAAAAGACTAGCTGATTACATGAAATGCGGAATGGTTGTGTTTTTTATCTTTCAGAGTATCATAAAATATTCAAGGTATGAAGAGAAGCGGATTCATACATAAGTGTGATTAGGTTTTTCGGTTCATGCCTCCATGAAAACAAAAAAAATCTCTTCATTTCTTATAATTTAATAGCATAAAGCACATATTTAACAAATTTTGATGCCTTTTTGTACGGAACTACTTTGTGTGGAAGCATACAAAATCGCTGTGTGCTCAAAATTTGATCCTGGAGTTATGAATATTTTGTTTCGACCAATCAGAGCGCCCGGTTTAGATAGACGGATCTAAAAGTTGAATTATTTCTGTGTAATTGAAATAACATCTACTTATTTGAGTCTCATATTAGTCAAGAAAGTAAAAAAAATATTAAAATAAGAAATAATTTCAAATAAATGACCATCCAAATAAGAATTGACGTATCTCAATTGACTAAGCGCTGGCCCTGCACACTTACTCCATAGGCCCCGCCCATTAAATCCGACAGAAAGTTACGCTTCGATTAATGGCGTTATTTTGCAAAATTTGTGGCTACTGCTTGAATAAGCTGTAGTTACGTCGTTTAAGTCGCGAAAAAAACAAAAAGGTTAACGAAAATGGCGGCCAATGTCGGATATCAAAACGCTTGTCTGGTCTCAATGAATGATTCATTAGTCGACTGGTTATTTGATTGACATTCGCGATTAGTCAATTGCCAATCAAAATTGAACCAAGCATTCAGAATTACATATATAAGAGTAATTTGGATACCCGGCGTTTTAATGCTGAATGATTAGACGTCGTTACTACAGTTTAAAGAAATTTAAGTCGTGTTTTGCATTTTGTAATATTTCCTCGACCACATATTTCGCAATTTTTTTACAAACTACTTTGCCGGAGTTGAGTGGGCGTGATCAAAGATTTGTCGATTATAAGAGACAATGCAACAAGCAAAAGGTACAAAGTGATACGTAAATGAGGATGATGAGAATGGCAATAGCTTTCTTGGAAAATACCGCATCCATGATATTAACGTATTTTATAAGATTATTGCTGAGAATCATTAGACCAGTCTTTTGAATATATATGTAAATTTGTGCGTAAACATTGACAAATTCGGGTTTCACGATTATATTAGTTACTGCTAGCATTGAACACGCACTTCTCCACAATTTGAAAATATTCGCTCTAAATGTTCTGCAATCGTTCATAATGATCATCTGTACCTTGCTCATTTTACGGAATCATATTTATATACGTATATGCCATTAACCGTGCAAAATTATTCTATGTTTTCATAAACCAAGGATCCATAACAAGGTTTGTATGTTAATTCATGTTTTGTAAACCGGGCCTGTTGCCTACAATACTTGAATAAAATTATGTTAAATAAATATAAAACAATCTTAAGTCAGCAAAATAGTTGGTGATTTTCTTACAGAAGTAAATAAATCATTCTCTACAGGCACTTCATACAATATATACGATAATGCGCAACAAAAAAAAAAAAAAAAAAAAAAAAAAAGAAGCAATTCAAACAAATTATATTACCTATTCCAATTTCGATGTCAGATGACGACGTTTTGTTTCTCCGCGGACAACAGAACAGTTTATCGACAAAATAAGACACAGTGATGAGAATCGGGAAGAATATGAAGGTAATGATGGCCTCCCAGAGGTCCACGTAGTTCGGTGTTATATACTTCAACACTAACATCATCCAGATATACGCAAACAAACTAAACATTGTCGTTGTCACATACACACGCACGTTCGTGATCTTTCGACCTTCACCTTTAGGTATACTACTAACACACACAGCTGTTATCACTAATAGATTAAACGATGCAGAACCAACTATTGTCGCAGGACCAAGTGATCCCGCCTTAAACTCCTTCCCTACAACTTCTATCACATTTAGTAAAATTTCTGGCGCACTTGTTCCAAAAGCCATTAAGCTTAAATTCGCTACAGTGTCATTCCACACTTTAACTTCAATTTCATCGTAGCCACCTTTAGATTTTGGATTTGACACTTTAATCACTTTTGTTTTACTCGTAATTTTTTCAATACCAACCATAAAGACATCTGCTACAATAGCGATACCCAGAAAGCACCAAACCATACCAAGTAGGTAGAGAAATATCCTTACACCTTTATGCCAAGTGTACTCATTTATAGCGGGCAGAAGCAGACCCTTGTCCGAACACTCGTATGTGTCGATATCTGTCATAGTTGCTCTCTTCCGGTGACTGGAAAAAGGATATCAGTATGTACGACTGTCTGCTACTCTACTCACATTTTGAATTCTGAAGAAGAAATTAAGACATATTTCATGGGCCTGAGTAGACATATATAATGACCACGACTACCCTTTAAGTAAAAGGGAATTGGAATAATTATTTAACCATTCCAACTAGACAAAATTTTAGATTTGACCAAATTCAGGGAAAGTATGTTTGACACTTTTTAGTTAATTTCACAATTCTTTGTCATCCATGATAGAAAACAAAGAAAATGATTTTCACTAGCAATTTCCTCTTTTTCCACGATGTTATGATGGGGGGGGGGGGTAGTAAAAGTAGGATTTTGTGGAATACAACCGCCAAAATATTTAAGAGATGAAGATAATATTTTTTGTTTTCATGGAGGTATGAACCGAAAAACCTAATCACACTGTATGAATACGCGAAGCGGATTCATACATTGTGTGATTAGGTTTTTCGGTTCATACCTCCATGAAAACAAAAAATATTATCTTCATTTCTTATAATTTAATAGTATCGAGCGAAAAAAAGCAAAAACCCTACATCTTTTAATACCTTTTTGTATGGGACTATTATGTGCGGAAGCATACAAAATCACTGCGTGCTCAAAATTTTGTTCATGGAGGTATGAATTCAATTTTTCGACCAATCAGATCGCTTGTTTTTGATAGACGAAACTAACAATTAAATTATATAACTTTAAAAGCAAAATTACCGGAATAACTGTCAATCAGCCTACAATACCTTTTCAGCAATTTGATCTGTGAATCTATCCATACATAGGGATGAAATAGTTGGTTTATTTCGAAAATCTCCTAACTACAGCTTATGATAAGCTGTAGTTACAAGCTTCTAGAAGTAATCCGACAACAAATCTATGTGTCGTTAATCGGATTTCAATAGTTCGTTGTACTTTTTATGTCCCGATTACGAAAGCTAGACCAAATAAAACAGATGGGACCGTAATCCACGGGCTTTCACACTGATTAAAAGTAGGGTTGAATTATAGATGAGACATATCAGGGAAATAGGGGTCGAGATGGTTTCATCCAGATTAGTCTGCACGAGCATGTATTTGGTAGATTGTTGCCTTCTTTGATACCGTGATTCTGTGTTCGTTGTAACGAACCGAACGTATAAACAATCCGATTGCACTTATAAGGCCCAACGTTTTCCTCCATAGAAATATCGGAATGACCTTCTTATTCCTGTTAGCCCTATTATTAACCCGGATTTCCTGTTTGGCAAAAATTTTAGATCTGTCCAAATTCAAAGGTTTCGCAGACGAAAACTAAAGTAGATATAAATTGGAAAATAACCATTCAGTAGGGTATAAAACATTGAGGAAAGAGAAGATTTTTTTCTTTTTCTATAATGCTTCCTCAATTATAACATAGGGACGTAAAAAACAGGGTTTCATCAGGAAAGGGTTAAATAGCTGTCTGAAATGAAAAAATGGCTGGCTAGCCCCTCTGACTTCCGTATTCCTACTGAGCCATTTGAAAACGACGTTAGTTTGCATAATTTATAAATTTGGACCAGTCTTTATTTTGTCGTTTGGGAATGAATTAAATCGCTAAATCAACAAAAATAGCTGCCTTGAATGTCGAATGTCTACATTCACTTCAGGTAAAAAAATCGTTTGGTCAGTCATTTCCCTTGTAATGATCGTCGATTCGTCGCCACTTAGAATGTTAAGTTCAAATACAAAGATCCGCTTCGATATCAAACGGCGTTATTTTTCAAAACATATGGTCAATAACGTGTAACAAACAATAAAATTGTTGGTTGGCGACTTAAACGTCATAACTACAACTTGAACAATGTTTCAGAGTTTAAAGTTTACTCTAGAGATGAAGAGAATATTTTTGTTTTCATGGGGGTATGAACCGAAAAAACTAATCACACTGTAGGAATACGCCAAGCGTATTAATTCATGAGTGTAATTAGGTTTTTCGGTTCATAACTCCATGAAAAACAACAACATAAAAAAAAATTCTCTATATCTCTTATGATTTAATAGCTTCGAGCGAAAACAGCAAAAACTTGACAAATTTTGATACTTTTTTGTATGGAACTATTTTGTGCGAAAGCATACAAAGTGACTGCGTACTCAAAATTTTGTTCATGGAGGTATAAATAATTTTTTTCGACCAATCAGAACGCCCGATTTTGATAGACGAAACTAAAAATTAAATAATTTCAGTTTAGAATGAATAATGTGATTGGTCGATTGATTTTTTGGTATATATTAGATTAGGCTAGCTCAGATAGTACTATTTTTTTTCTTTAAATGTAAAACTAAAAGATAATCTTTGTACAAACATTAAAACAATGTAAATATATCTTGGGTTATAGTTCCGGGCTTGTATTAAAAGAGCATGATTAGGGGTTCTGAATGGGTAACATGTATGTATTTTTTTGGTCAATCTAAGCCCTCGTTACTACTATCAACGACAAAACATTGATTTAACCCTTTCCTGTTTTTCAAGTATTTAGACCTGTCCAAATTCAAAGGTTTTGCAGACGACAATTCAAAGTTGATTTTATTTAAAAAATAATCATTTTGTAGGGTAGAAAAAAATTGTGGAAAAAGAAGAAATTGCTTGTTACAAGCAATTTCGTCTTTTCCCACAATGTTTTCTTAAATATAAAAACACAGGGACGTAAAAACCAGGGATTGAACAGGAAAGGGTTAAACTGACACGACCCGTCCATCCAAATTTCCTGAGAAATATTAATGTCATGATGACACAGAATCAAATGCTTTTTTGAAACCTTATTGTAATTAAAAATTATCCACAATTCAAACGAACATACCTTTGTCATTGTTAAACCAAATATCGTTTGTCAAAATCTGCTTAACAAATTAAAGTTCTGTTCTAGTAAATTCAATCTGCGAAAAACTAGTATTTCCTTTCAAAAGAATGACCATTTTTGATTTCCCAATACTTGTGAATGACCTGTTTGACATCTAGACCAACGTCTCGTGTGTTATCGACGAAAAAGAAATATATGTAGAGTGCAAAATTCAGAAGAGGGGATCTTGAGAAAGCTATCCTGTTTCGAGTTTTTGTTAACGATTTTGGAATAAGGTGTGTCTGATAAACTCAAATACTTTTTTTTGTATAACTTGCCTTGTGCTTTGACCTTCCTAAGCGACCTTGGACTTAGTGCCAACTGAAAAAAACAGCCTTAAACCATTCCAACACTGTTACGCTTTTGGACGTCCCCTAAGAAAACTATTTGTGTTAAATAAAAAAAAATGGCTTGTAAGAAGTAAATTTTTCATTTAACATAATGTTTTCTTCCCAGAAAGTTGAAAAAATCTAAGATCTCATGAACTTTAAAACGTCGTCTACAACTCCTTTCAACTTGAACTAGTCTAAAATTTCGTCGTCTGGTAATGGGTTAAAGAAAGTTTATTTGAAACATGAAGCCCCCGTTTTTTACCATTTTAAAGCTGTGGCCGATGTTTAAGTTTTATTTTGGAAAAAGTATGACCTTGAAGAAACGTATTGACTGATCACGAAAATGCTTGGGCAGAAACAGACCTCTTATAAAGATATCAATTAAGGTTTGTGTAAAGTACCATTTTCACTTTGAAGTTAAAGTAGAGTATGTTCTATTTAAAAAATGAAAATAAAAGGAGGGGGGATTCAGCGGCCGAAATTTACGCACTGGCGATTATGTCAAACAATCTATTGACGCATTTTTTGGTGTGCAAGGTTCTATCTTCTGTAGGAAAAGTTTCCGAATGCTTGAATACCGTTGAACCAAATGTGTGAGCTTGGAAGGTTTCTACGTTGAGAAAATAGATGATAATCTGTGTTAAGCACTTTTGTTGGTCTGAAGACCTTAACGTTGTTTAGATCCCCAAACAACCATCTTACTTTTGGCTACGTGTTACGTACTATAAGTTTTGCAAAATAACGCAGTTTAACCCAATAACAGACGGCAAAATTTTAGACTGGTCCGAATTGAAAGGTCTTGCAGACGACAATTTAAAGTTAATGAAATTTTATTGTGTAAAATGAAGAAAATGCTTCTACCAAGCAATTTCTTCATTTTTAACCATGTTTTCCCAATTGGTTTTCTTGAGGGGCGTCCAAAAGCGTCACTGAATGGGAATGGGTTAATATATGTTAGTAACTTCTTGTGGGGTCAGTGGGCGTAGCAAGCGGAAGCAGAGGGTGAGGTCAGCGATCTGTTAATCCATAAGAGTGTCATTCTTTCATTTAGATATATATGACCTTGAACAAATGACTAAAATGACTTTGACCTTGACTGAAAAGTCTTTCAAATCAGGCAGGAATATTTTTTTGTTGTCTGGTAGTTATAGATCCAAATACAAGAGGATATGCAGAACTCATTACGACACAATCCCGCTTTTCTACGCCCCATAGGAAAAAGTCTTGAAAAAATTCTGAAAAATGAAGAAATTGCTTGTTACAAGCAATTTCCTCATTATCGAATATGTTAAATATCCAAAAGGAAAAAGTTTTTGAAATTTCACGAACTAAAAATTGTCTTCTGCATTTTTTAAAAATTTGGACCAGTCTAAAATGTTGTTGTCTGGTAATGGTTGTATCTGAATTGACGGATCACCAACCACGCCCCCTGAAATCGATTGAAAGTTTGAGTAAGATATTTAACGGCTTATTGAAAACACAGAAAAAAGAAGATAATTTTGTGTAGAAATATACATTGTATATCTAAATTGATTGCGGATCGCTGGCCACGCCCACTGACCTGCGACTGGAAATTCCTCTTTTTAATATAAAACGGGATTAATTTGTAAAATATATTGCCAGTAATATGGTTATCTTGTTTCTGTCATTGGTCCACATAATCAGCGCGAGAACTAGTGTATTCTCCAAGAATTAGAATCGAGAGGGATTAATCAAAGAAGGAAGAATCCTTTTCCTTATCGATGTAAATAGATAGGTTTAAAGTAAGATGTAAAAAAAGTAAAATGGAACGATATTGAACAGGCTGTTGTAACGACGTTTATGTCGCAAAACCAACAAAGTGCTTTTTATAAGATGTCGGATTTCGGAGTTCTAGTCTAAATGAATAATTTGGTTGATCCATTGATTCTATGATTGATCCGTCAGTTATCAGATCTGTCCAGATCTCAGCGACAAAGGTACGACGAATATGATTTTATGGGTTTGTTTGCTTGTGTATACCGGACAAGAATTTACGAAGCAATGTCAATCTGACATTTGCATGCCGATGTCAAATTTTTTCGACATAGAAACCATGCATGCTTAGTTTTTCACTTCAAGCTGATAGAAAAAAAGTATTTCGTGAGTGCGTGAGCAAAATGTCGTAACTACAGCTTTATTAAGCTGTAGTTACAACAATTTGCTCGCGCACCGATGATTTGATGAAGATCATTGAACTATAGTTAAATATATGACGGGGAAATATAACGGGGCTTTATTGCGTGTTTTGATGCCGGAAACCTTTCAAGGATATTTCAGATTTCTAAGCTCTTTAATCCATTCCAACACAATCACGCTTTTTGACGCCCCTTAAGTAAAAATGCTCTGGAAAATATTGTGGAAAATGAAGAAATTGCTTGTTTCAAGCAATTTCTTAATTTCCCACAAAATTTTCTATCCCAAAAGATAAAGAACTTTAAATTTCATCAACTAAATATTGATGCCTGCAGCTTCTTTCAATTTGGACCAGTCTAAATTTTTGTTGTGTGGTATGGACACATGAGCACGTAACCTATACCATGATTGAATAGAAACGACCTATAAGAAGGATAAACAGTCCATGTAATTGATAGATCGCTGGCCCCGCCCACTGACATCCGTCATGACAGTTTGACTGAGGTTATAAATGGTATTGTTTCAAGGTAGAATTTAGTCACAGACACGGATGCCCGCACATAATTACTTAGCATATGACCTTGAGTTGTGACCTTGAACTTAGGTGTATCCAACTAAAATATAAGCGTGATACTAGTACTATGCAAGAGGAACAACTATTCCAAGTTATATTGAGATCCACCAATGAATGAAGAAGATATGCTCTGAACAAAACATTGACACATACCGTCTTTGGGCGAGCAAAATGTCGTAACCACAGCTTTATTCAAGCTGTACTTACGACATTTTGCACGCCAAACGACGATACGCTACCCCCCCCCCCCCCAATTATTTTTAAACAATGACAGAGATAAATGTACGCCCGTCTTCATTACATAACAGGACATGAACATATGGCCAAGGAAATAAAGCAAGAAAGATATTGAGTCACCAAATCAACAAAAAATGCTTGTCATGGTTGGTGTAGATCCAAATTTTCAGTTTCGGTCGAAATGAAGAATTTGATTGGCCAATCCATTTTTTGATATCAACAATTGGTTAACTGGCAGATACCTATCCGTGCCAACCGACGTTCGTCAAATCAGTCAGTTTGAGGTTCGGGAAAATACAACACAGAATAAACTGTTGACATGCAACCTAATTGCCGTAACTACGAAGATTCAGACGTCACCAAAATTTCAGAAACATCTAGTTTTCTTACCAAAAAAGCCAGACATACAACGCTTATATACAGTTTGAGGAATTTATAGGAATAATATGCGGTTGAAATTGGCAGAAAAAAGAGTTTAATCCTTTCCCACATGGCGACGCTTTTGGACGCCCCTCAAGGGAAACAATTGGGAAAACATTGTGTAAAATTAAGAATTTGCTTGTAACAAGCAATTTCTTCATTTTCCACGATATTTTCTATTCAGAAAACTGAAAAGCTATAAAAATTCACAGAGTTTAAAGCTTCATCTGCAGCTACTTTCAATTTGGACCAATCTAAAACTTGCCTTCCGGGAATGGTTTAAGGCGGTAAAGTATTTTGAGTATCTCTTCGAATGTTAACGACCGAAAAATTTATGACACATGGCGCTATTATTGCATGAAAAACACTCTCAAAAGTACTAAGTCAAGCACAGAATACGAAAGAAACTTTGCACATCTAGCACGAAACTCAAAGAAACTTTTTCCTGACTCATAGGAAAAACCAGAAAAAAATATCACACCGCTTCCGTACTCTTGTTGTTTTTAACCCATTCAAACACGAAAAATTTTAGACTGGTCCAAATTGAAAGAGGCTGCAGACGACAATTTCAAGTCGATGGAATTTCATTTTTTTCGTCTTTTTTGATAGAAAACATTATGGATAATGAAGAAATTGCTTGATACATGCACTTTCTTTATTTTCCACAATGTTTTCCAAGATTTTTTTTCTCAAGGGGCGTAAAAAGAAAAGATTGTGTGGGAATGGAAGAAAAGAAATGCACGCGAATTTACTGTTTAATACTGTTATTCTCTCTGTTAACGCTCGGGTTTGGTCCGTTGTAAATGCCTAATACGACCCGTAAACGTACATTTTATGCAACAATTAAAGTTACCAAACTCTGCCATTTACATTTATTAACATCAATATACATACGTACCTGGTTATTGAAAGTAAAAAGCTGACGACGGGGAATGAACAAGGGTGGTAACGTACTGATCGACCAGTTACAAATCAATAACTAAACAGACCGTCATTATTGCCATTCTCCAATAGGCCGCATTCGATTTTAAAAACTATTTATGGCACTTAGACGATTTTGGTGTACGCTCTGGGAATGAACGAAGGATTGCTGAGCTAGTGCTAATTGAAAAATCGAACATCTTATATAACAGAGAAAATCAACGGTTTTTCGGCTTCATAAAGTGTCAATTAGCTGTCGGTTTTGTTTAAATCCCGTTCACTATTTCACCACATAGAATGATTACTAAGTTAAAAGATTTTCCAAAGTTTATTTTCTATGAAAATATCACTATGAACGGCCTAAAGAACTGAACAATTAATTATTGACATTTTGAATAAAACCTTTTTTCAGAATTGAACTAAAACAAGATGCTGTAAACACTGAAAAAAAAAAAAAAAAAAAAAAAAAAAAAACCGCTGTGGATCAATATAATAGTAAAGTTTTATCGGATGCTTTTGGAAAGTTTTTTACAATATTCTTCTATAATTGACAGATTGCGGTTGTCAATCAAGGAACCAAAAGAACAAGTAAAACTTTTAACTCCGACATTGACGGTCACTTATGAACAATATTTTTGTTGGTTTTGTGACGTAAACGTCGTAACTACAGCTTATTCAACTTGTTACACCAACCATTTAAATTTTTGTTACAAGTTACTGCCCATAGATTTTGCCAAATAATGTCGTTTAATATCGAAGTGGAACTTCCTGTAAGAGCTAGATGGGCGTGGCCAGCGATCCGTCAATTGATTAGCGAGTTTCGACTTCAATTTTGAGCTGTTTTTAATATTGCTATCGTTCATATATAATTTCATCAGGATGTTGGATGATTTCAACATGAAATCGATACAATGGATAACTCGTCCATAAATCAAACTAGATTTAAAATGTAGTTGGTTTAACCCACACTTTCATGATGTATGTCATCAGCACATTCATACACACATACATCCTGACAATGAGACGAGAAAACAGACATATTCAATCAATAAATAAATAAAAAGTATTTTACATATTTTAAAGATCCTGTGTTCAAAGAGAAAAACGCTTACAAAATCGATCGCTTTCAAATTCCTGAGTAAAACGATCGTTTCTCACAATTTCACAAACGCACCGAGATATCAAACTTCAAACGCACGCAATCTTGCACTTCCGGAACACAAAGTATCAGTTTCCGGTTCAGGAACCAAGAGTTTTGTTTGATATTCTTTGAAAACAATAGACCAGTAATTACACAAACATACCTGACTCTGTGATTGTTTTGCGATAAACAAGACCACCACATGCTCTTGTGATTTCGGATGTAGGTTTGAATAATAATAATGATGATAATAAAAATAATGATCATACTAAACCAGTACAAAAGTAGTATTATTTTTAAAAATTGCAATAAGAGTTATATCCCTTAATAGGGATGACTATTTTTTCATAGTGAACACGCGTACCTAGTTTCAAGAAAAAATCTTCAGTCTTAATATAGACATTATCAAGCTTTTTTACGGACACGCCAACAGACATAAAAGTTAATCGTGTTAAAAAAGCAAAATTTTGTAAGAAATCGCCTTAAAATGCATTTATTCAATATGTTTTTTTTTAGCTCACCTGAGCACGTAGTGCTCAAGTGAGCTATTGTGACCCCCTTTTGTCCGGAGTCCGTCCCTCGTGCGTCAACAACTTCTTTAAACGACATCTCCTCCCAAACCACTGGGCCAATTTGAACCAAATTTGGCAGAAATGTTCCTTAGGTGGTCCCCTTCAAAAATAGCTAAAAGAATTGAAATCCGTTAAAAACCCTGGTTGCCATGGCAACAAAAGTGAAATTTTAAAATAATCTTTCAAAATCTTCTCCTTCTGACCCAGAAGGCGTAGAGCCTTGATATTTTGCATGAAGCATCAGTATATTGACCTCTTTCAAAAAAGCTAAAATCATGATCCTCGGGTCCCCAGGGGCGAAGCCCCAGGGGGTGGGGTTTATATAGAAATAAAGAACGATTTTTTAAATGACATCTCCACCAAAACCACTTGGCTGATTTGAACCGAATTTGGCAGAAATTTTGCTTAGGAGGTCCCCTTCAAAATAGCTAAAAGAATTGAAATCCTTTAAAAACTCTGGTTGCCAAGGCAACAAAAGTGAAATTTCAAAATAATCTTTAAAAATCTTCTCCTTCTGACCCAGAAGGCGTAGAGCCTTGATACTATGCATGAAGCATCAGTATATTGACCTCTTTCAAAATAGCTAAAATCATGATCCTCGGGTCCCCAGGGGCGGAGCCCCAGGGGAGGGGGGTATATAGAAATAAAGAACGATTTTTTAAATGACATCTCCTCCCAAACCACTTGGCCAATTTGAACCAAATTTGGCAGAAATGTTGCTTAGGTGGTCCTCCTTAAAATTAGCTTAAAGAATTGAAATCTGTTTAAAACTCTGGATGACATGGCAACACAAGTGAAATTTCAAAATAATCTTTAAGAATCTTCTCCTCCTGACCCAGAAGGCGTAGAGCCTTGATATTTTGCATGAAGCATCAGTATATTGATCTCTTACAAAATAGCTTAAATCATGATCCTCGGGTCTCCAGGGGCAGACCCAAGGGGGGGGGGGGGTATAGGCATTAAGCATCAGTTCACAGACTTCTTTCTTATTTCTGAAATTATAACCCATGGAAAAAGTTTTTTCCTTTTTTCAAATCAGCACTAAAGCCTTGGAATTTGTAATTTAGACTTTTGGATCCACATGTTCATAGTCTTTATATGTTATTGTGGCCTACTTGTTTCATAATCCTAACCTTAACATGAAATTAGACTGTTGAAAGAAAAAGAGCCTTTATCTCAGGTGAGCGCCCCAGGGCCAACGGCCCTCTTGTTTCAAAAAGTGAGAGGACAGGTAACAAGATTATCCTTTAAGTGCGATTTTAAAAGATACACGTGTTGCCCGTCAAAGAAGAACAGTCGTTCAAAATATTACTGAATCATAGCTTATAATTTCACAGTTGGCGATTTATAAAGTTCCGACAACTAATAGAAAAATAGTAATGTTGACATGATGACATCCGCCGAAACTGACCGATAGTAACACAGGCAATACCCCCACCCTCAACATTCTTATACGATGATTAAATAACCACACGCCTACAACTTTGAAAAGAACTAGAGACATTCAAGTAAACAAAACATAGATACAGTCCTTGTTAACCATTTGCTGTTTAATCCCTGTTTTTACGTTCCTGTGTTTTTATACTTGAGAAAAAGCTGTGAAAAAAGAAGAAAATGCTTGTAATTCCTCCTTTTCCACATTTTCTACCATATTGAATTATTACTTTTCAAATAAATTCAAATTTACATTGTCGTCTGCAAAACCTTTGAATTTGGACCAGTCTAAAACAGGAAAGGCAAAAGTACTTTTTAGCAGTAAAAACTATACACCCATAAAGTTCAAGCTGATAAATACTGTAATATTACAGTTACACTTCGGACCCATATTTCGGCAATAAAATAACAAAAGACACCAAAATGTTCTTTCAAAGATCTGACAAGCTATTTTCTGTGAAATACCATAATTCACATTGTTCAGCATCATTTTAACATTATTTCAGGTATATCGAGGAGGATGGAGCACCTGACCATATTGGTGTTGCCACATTGAAACTACCATATATTCAATCCGAGTCCCTGGCTGCTCATCTCTCTCAGACAGTTATTCATGTCTAACGGGCTCCGAAATGAGCATCGGACGCACCCAGACCAATTCGAATAAAAAGCTTTTTTAAGAGTCTATAAAGTTTAATGAGCTCACAAGATCAATGAAAAAGTATTAAGGGTTTGATGTCAATAGTGATCAAGTTTGATAAAATCTACGCTTTTTTTCTGTCCAATTATTATTACGTGAAATGAATTTTTAATCATCCCTTTTTGGTTCTTTTCATGCAAAAGTGAAGAAATATTCTGAATGATTCGAAGAAAATGGTGTAAATTAAAATAAGATAAACTAGATGGTTGTACCAGGACAACTGCTGTCGATCCCCTAAAGTTTTGACCATCAACTTGACATTGACCATCAATCTCTCATAACAGAGAATAATTGTGTCAAATATTTCTTTTTAAACCAATTCTTAAATGTGGACAATATTTTTGAAATTAATTTGAAATCCATTCATAATTGTAGACATCATGCTCCGGACAAGTACAATTTTAGTGTTTGGCCTTGAGCTTTGATCTTGAAGCTATCCAATAAAATTCTTTCAAATGGCACATCTACCGATTGTGCCAATTTATTTTGAAATTCATCCATCATTGTAGGAGAAATGCTCTTGACAATCACAATTTTAGTATTTGATCTTGAGCTGTGACCTTGACATTAGAACTATCCAAAAAATTCTTTCAAATGTCACATCTACTCATGATGGAGAATAATTGTGCCAAGTTATTTTGTAATCCATCCATAAATGTAAGAGTAATTGTCCGGACAAATTCGGACGGACGGACTAACGCACCTACACCGACTTGTCATAGTGACAAGTGTGTCTCGCTCACTGCAAGCGGGCTCGACAAAAATAATATATAGCCAATCTTGTTCTAACGCCCACCTCTATTCAGCGATCACTTCCAATGCGACCACAATCGAAACTCTCTTTTCAAAATTCAGGTCACATAAATAAATGGTCGAGTTTGCTGAAACATATCGTATCTAAATCCAATGTTGTTGAAACTCATTAGAATTGTCTCGATGAGACGATTCTAATTAGTTTCAATAACAAACGATTTGGGAAGAATTCAGCGATAATTTATGTGTGCAATCGAATCAACCCTTCATATATTCACAGACATGTGTTTTAACCCTTTCCTGTACAAACAAGGAATTCAACTTTTTACTTTGCTGTAATCTTATACTTGAGAAAACATTGTGGAAAAAGAAAAAAATGCTTGTAACAAGCAATTTCTTCTTTTTCCACAATCTTTTCTACCTCATTGTCGTCTGCAACATTTTTCAATTTGGGCCAGTCTAAAATTTCAAAAACAGAAAAGGGTTAAGCGATAAATCTCATGAGTGATCGACTAAAACAAGATTTACTGTATATTGATTGCTTGGTGAACAAGGGCTGCCAGTGGACAGCAGCGCTAACCTATCAGTGCTGGATAGTGACTGCGATATAATTGCGACATAGGACAACTTCCCTCGAATTGGATGTCAGAGTAATGAATACTTGTCAGGGAGTTAAATCATGACATTGCGCACAAGTTCAAATCATTTTTCTTGTGTAGGTACAGAAATGTGGCATCTTTCGTGAAATTTTCAATCAGGAAAATTAAAAGGTGTCCAAATTCCAAAATAATGAATGTCGAATTATTAAAACGTTGCCTAAAGAGAACAATTACAATCCTTAGTATACACGTTCAAAGTTTTACAGGAATTTGGAGTACATATATGTTACAAACGTACATTATACACAGACTGAGTTGAGAGATGAAGACAATATTCGTTGTTTTTATGGAGGTATGAACCGAAAAACCTAATCATACTTATGTATTCATACAGTGTGATTAGGTTTTCCGGTTCATACCTCCTTGAAAACAACGAAAATTCTCATACATAAGTGTGATTAGGTTTCTCGGTTCATACCTCCATGAAAACAAAAAAATATTCTCCCCATTTCTTATAATTTAATAGCATCGAGCGAAAAAAGCAAAAACTTTACAAACTTTCATATCTTTTTGTATAGGACTATTTGTGTGGAAGCATTCAAAATCGCTGCCAGATAAAAATTTTGTTCATTGAGTTATGAATTTATTTTTTCGACCAATCAGAACGCTCGTTTTTGATATACGAAACTGAAAATTAATTTATACTTATATAACTTTAACCAAGAATTAATTAGGCACAAAAGGATACAATTTCCGCGGTCATGAATGTAAGAGTAATGTGATCGTCTCTTAAAAAGTTGTGATAAAACCCTAAACTCACATACAAAGTTTTAAAGCAAAAACTTGAATAGCTACAAAGCGACAAAATATAAATCCACTTGCACGCGGAATTCGTAGAAAGATGTCAAATTACACTAATGCGGACTAAATACCACAGATATAAATGGCAGAGTAATGAATCTTTATCTGAGGCCGGATCATGATCATAAAAGCATGTGCAAAGTTTCAAAGCAAAGGCTTAAGTAAGTACAAAGATACAAGGTTATTCACTGACTTGCACATAAACATTCTATGCTCAAAAAATGGTCGGAATGACGTTGAAAAGAATTTCATGAATATTTGCCTTGGACAATAGAACTATGAGCAATAGCTTTAATAGTTGAAGGAATGTGATATTATGAATTAATTTTAACGTCAAACTTTAACTAAACATCAAAGTCGAAAAGGGCAATAATTCTACTAAAAAGAATCTAAGGATAACAAATCTTTGTCAATCGGGCGTGTTATGGTCAAAAAGTCACGTGCCAAGTTTCAGAGCTTATATTTTTATTTTTCATATTCTCTGAAACAATTATCTTTAGCGATTTTTGTAAGTCTTAAAAAATGGCGAATTCCATTAGATTATGCATGAGGACCCTATTTCATAGTGGACCACCCAGTGAAGAGATTGTAATTGAAGATAATTCAACGCTGTCTTTTTTCTTCAAAATTATGGTGTTAAAAGCGGCGAATTTGCCATATCAAAAAAGTTTTGTTATTTTGGACAGAAGTATTAAACCATGGAAAAGAATAATGATAAAAACGCTAATAAGAATTTCATTGTACGCTTCCGAATTATTGTTTTTGAAAACCTTATCGGAAAAGGAGAAATGACAGTTCATAGTCAATCTCTCCTGTTCAAATTTTCACGAAATTATTTTTACTGTCATTGCACTATTTGAATATCCACAATTAATTTGTTAACTACTTCCGCACATTACATTTTAAAATTTCGCAAAATAATGCTGGAAAGGAGAAAACCGCTAGTTTATAGCAACATTTCCCTTTCCAGGATTGTTTTTATAGGTAACTGTCTTTTTAATTCTTACACTTGCTATCAGTTTCTTCGGGGATGCACCAAGATTTCTTGCTAGCACCAGAAGGATTATAACTGTTATTGATAAATAGGGTAATGCATTGACCGTACCGATTCCACCAATTCATCATATTTTGCAGATTCAATTTACTAGAAACAAGGTAGGAAATAAGATTCAATTCCTCTTTGATAGTTTTGAAGTTACAGTACAATCGATCTTGCTCGAGCAACCACCTCTATTAAGCGACCACTTCCATTAAGCGACCACAATCGAAACCCGCTTTTTGAAAATTAAAAGCGCCCTTAAGAGGTAGCCGTGCTAGGTAAAGAAATAAAGTACCACAATCCAATGTACATGTATATATAACTCATAAGAATCGTCTCAATGAGTCGGTTCTAATGAGTTCAATAAACATAAGATTAAATGAGAATCTTGCGATGATTTATGCATGCAATCGAACTGATCCCTCATGTATGTCACAAAAAAGTGCATTACGCGACCATTCTCTTAAACGACTAATTTTGTCGTCCCCTGAGTGGTCGCTTGATACAAGTTTAGCTGTAGTTAAAACCTTTGTTCTAAAAATGTCAGCTAAAAAGCACATGTATGCCCACGCCTTTAACTTAGTCCTCTCCTCAAATTAAACCGCTGCCTGTGTGCCTAGATTATCAGCCATTGGAAATAAAATAACAGGCATATAAATGTAAATCCGGTACTAGTAAATTAGAATAGAAAATAGTTTTACTTTCTTCTGTTGTAAGAAAAACTCAGCTAAAATCAGTAAATGCTGCATGCCTATATTAGGCAGGAGTTGTTTAAATTACTCAGTGTAGTCTGAACTATTTTTTAATAACAAAGATTAAAGCAAATGGCCAATCGTATCAGACTATCTTCACCTTGTGAAGCGAAGCCTATTTTTCAAGACTTCTTTACTACGACTTCCCTTCGTAAGATTTAGGGGATATTTGGTGCAGAAAAATATATTTCCAAATTCTGAGATAAATTAAAACTTTCATTTTTAATTTAGCCTGTTTTAGAGTAAAGTTTAATCACGTGCTCCTTACATCCCAAATGTCGTCAGTATAGCAACACTTTTTTATTACGTCATACATTATATATATATATATATGATCCGCCTGCCTAAATGACTTTTCCCCCAAATTTTTCAGATATTAGAATAAACTATTTTTCTGATTTAACAAAGGACACAAGACGATCTCTTAAAAAAACTGGTGAAGTTAGGGCATTATTTGTAAATTAACCGATTTCTAGACCTCAAAAATTTTGATTGGTCCCAATTCAAAGTAGAAGTTAAAGACGACATTTTTTTAAAAGCTGTATTTTGGAGAAAAGAATATTGTGGACAATGAAAATTTCCACAGTGAACTCCAAAGACTTTTTTCTTGACGGACATAGCAGTAATCAGACAATTGTTACGTCATAAAAACACTAGGATCTTCCAAAGTCACAATGTAACATCAATTAGGTAGGGTCTCCTGGATTACGGGTTATATCAAAACCTTGTATAAACTTTGACACGAGACGGAAGGTCGATTTGATTATCAAATTTTTCTTAGCGGCGAGAATCTATAGGGATAGAATACGTTGTGGAAAAATGAAGCATTTTCTTATTTTCCAACATCACTTTCTAAAGATTTTCCATCTGAGCGTAAGAAGCGGGACCGTGTTTGAATGGGCACAGACAGCCACTTGTAGTAAAGATCACGTACACAAGGTATGTATCAAGCAACCCTAGGGGCGAACAGTCCATTAATTGTTTAGTAAGAACCCTATTTATGTTTTAACATTGACTTTGTCAGATGGCATTTTTATAAACCGATACAGCCATAAATGGGACTTCAGCCTATCTTGAAGAATAAGGGAACAAAATTATAACCACATTCAACACACCGAGAGAAGGATCCTGCTAAACAATAGGAAGAATTGGCGAACTTTTATATGTAGGTAACATCTTAAAATAATCCAATTAATTATTCAAACATTTAGGCCTACAGCTCACGGACAGTTATTGCTTCCCTATTTACGAAAAGAAAACAAATAGTTATCGCGGAATTTTTGGCAAATCTTAACCCGTTCTCCGCAAGTACTGATGTATTCTCCAGGAAGCAGAATTAAGAGGGGTTAACCTAAGTTGGAAGAACCAGTTTTCTAATCGATGTAAAATGAATAGTTTTAAATTTAAAAATACTAACTATTTCAGAAAAGCAGCACAATAAAAGCCATGCTTTTACCCGATCAAAATTTCTTGAAGAGACTTAAAGAAGGTCACACAAATTCTGCAAATTAGTGTGCTTTCTCGAAATGAAAACAAAAATAGGGAAGAAAGACATATTACACGCCTGATAGAACAGCTTTCGTGTGGTAACCATTCAATATACAAGAATGGACGGATAGCAGTGTCACATAACAGTAAAACGGTTCGTTGGCGACCTAATGTCGTAACTATAGCTCACATAAGCTGTTGTTATGACCTTTATGTTGCCAAAACATCAAAAAAGCTTCATATAAAGTCGACCAGTGCCAAAGCTCAATACAGTCTTGGCCCATTATATTTTCAAACATATATGTATGTTAGTTATTATGTATGTATGTTCGACGATGAACCTTATGTGTTCAAGTCGATTCTCTGAATAAAGCTATGTTATGTTATGTTATATTTTCAAAGAAAAAAATATACATTATTACACCAAAGAAGCAATTGTAGTAATATAGATACAAGCCCATGAAACCATTGAAATTGCTTTACAGAGATTCATCCGAATTAAAAATTAAAGTTTGATAATCAAAGATTAATTAAATTATGTTTCATAATATAATAATTATGATATTTTGAAACACAATGTGTAAGAACAGTAGGAAAGTTTAAGAATTAACTATACCTATATAGACATTAATTTCCATAAGTCCATTAAAATCGAAATGTTTATTCAACGCAAATCCACTCTCATTATTGGAAGGTTGACCGTCTCAATACTGATTAAGGAATTAAATACCAGTATATAGGATTAATCTAGTGTTCCATAACAATCCATTCTCACAATATACAACAAATGATCGTAAACCTTTGAAAATCAGAGGTCAATGATTTAAGAGATCAACCCCTAACTCGTTCATACAGACCTCCAACAACTGAAGACAACTCCTAAGTAAAATCATCTACTAACCCCCGTCATCAATGAAGAGAAAATTCATAATTCTTCATTTAAAAAGTCTTTTCTTATGCTACATATATTCAAATCTACGGATCGCCTCTGTCAAACAAAAAGTCAGTTTACCATTTACTTCACACATGTAGACCAGAAGAGCAATTAATGTTAAATTAATGTTAAATATTTTGTTGCTCAAGCTGTAGTTACGACCTTTAGATCACCAACCAATAATTTCTCCTTTGTCTCTTGTGGTAAGTTGGCGTAGCCAGAGATCCCATTGATGTCCCTAAAAAAGCTTTACAAAATACTGATGAAGAAACTGTTACAAGCAAACTCTTCATTATCAAGAGTTTCTGCCTCAAAAAGCGTAAAATAATTAAAATTTCGTAAACTAAAATTCGTCGTCTGCAACATCTTTAAATTTGGACCAGCTGGTAATGGGTTTAAGCCGCTTTGAACAATCTTTCGGTTCATATAAAAAGGTGGCGAGGTTTACTTGTTCATGTGATTCCCGTGTATAATCTGTAATAACGCAAGCATATATCTTTGTCTTGCCTATAGACATACCCGCGAGGCTAGTGGCGCGCCCGGGATTCGAGATCATGACCCTGAATTGCTCCTTAATTACGAAGTCCGACATCCCTAAAACTGAGTATAAAATGATCCCTTTAGAAGAAATAAGCATGAAAGAGAAAGACATACATTGTCTCTGAAAATCGAATTCAACTTCTAACATATGTTGAAGTGACATATCGCCAATCGAATTCCAAAATATCGTTATGTTACAACATATTCAACAAGCTGTCGTTAGCATGTCACACATTTTCGTTAACCCTTTCCAGTTCAATCACTGATTTTTACGTCCCTGTGATTTTATAACTGAGAACACATCGTGGAAAAAGAAATTGCTTGTAACAAGCAATTTCTTCTTTTCCCACATTTTTTTCTACCCTACGGGATGGTTATTTTTTTTTCAAATTAAATCCAATTAAATTTTTGTCTGCAAAACCTTTGAATTTGGACAGGTCTAAACTTTAGCAAACCGGGAAAGGGTTGACTACACATCGAGGGTTAATTGCCATTCTGTTCTTAGTAAGTTTACATTGCATAGGCACTTAAAATATTATTGCAATAAACACTTCGATATATCCTATTTTACCATACAATATTCATAACTCCGATCAACTGGAAAAATTATCCAATGTAATTTAAAAGCTGAATATGTCTCACTTTTTCAAATCACGAAATGTTTTTATAACGGTTAATCCAGATTAAGTCATGGATAAACAGTGTCCCTTTTTGGAAAGAAACTAAATGAGTGGTTTGAAAGCTGCAGATATTGGCCTCTTAAATGAGACAAAGATGGATAGACCAGATCTGATTATTACTAATATTAAACTTAATGAAAACATGATTGATTCAAAATTCTAAAAAAATAGGAGAAAGTATGTATCTTCAAAATTAGAAGACGTAAAACCCCTTTTCGTGCACATTCCATATATTGTTTAAAATACCTTGTGAATTTGTTCTAAATATCGGCTAAAATAAGACCCATTAGAAGACGACAAAAATGACATGCCTAAATTCAAAGAAGAAAACGGCACCGTTGTCTTCAACGCGACAAAATGGGATTCGGGATTCTGTGATAGTGTCTGAACACTTGAGCGCAGATAGTAAGCCCCTAACCCGTTATAAGTCCAGCCAACCTAGACTGATTGTTACTTACTAAAGCTGTAGTTACGACATTTTGCAAACATCGACGATATAATGAAAATGTATATATCTTTTTGGAGAGCTTTCAAAATTCTAAAGATGAAAAATAACTGAACACCAAATCTAACTCTAATTATCTAGATGAAAGATTTGTTTGTTTGAATGGGGTTTTACGCCGCTTACAACAATCTTTCAGTTATATCGCGGCGGCTGGAGCACCTAACAATGGAACCCTGGTATTTCTCACACCAGTACTACCATTACATCCCTTCCTAGCCTCCAGCTGCTATCCCACATAGGTCTACGATTATCGACCCATTGGTGAGAGACAAATAGTCGGAAAGGATGAGTGCCGCCGTTGGGGATTGGACCCTAGATGAAAGAACATATACGCCAACCGCCTTCTCCCTTAAACTGTCTGATCTAGTACTAAAAAGTGTGCGCTGGAACCGCGAATAACACACCTATTTATTTGACCCTTTCCCACACAATCCATCCTTTTTACGCGTCTAAAGAAAAGGGCCTCGGAAAATATTGTGTGGAAAATGAAGAAATTGCTTTCTCAAGCAATTTCTTCATTATCCACAATGTTTTCTATAAAAAATAGGAAAAATCTTAGAATTCCATGACCTGAAAATTGTCGTCTGCAGCTTCTTTCAATTTGGACCAGTCTAAAATTTTGTTGTGTGGGAGTGAGTTAATTGCGTTTGTGTATATATACAAAAAAGTTTAAACGCTCTAAGGCTCTCGTAGGGAAAACCTGAAATTTTCGTTAAATTATTTTCTACCAACAATTTCAGATTATGTCACATGTCCGCTATGTAAAGCGTTGCCGAACAGAAAAGGAAACATAATAATTTTGTAATTTATTTTAGTTTCCGTTCGGCAAAGCATTTCAAAGCGGACTTTTGACCTATTCTGAAATTTTCGACAAAGGGTTCTGTAAACTGTCTCTACGAATGTCTTAGAGCCTTTAAACATTTAATTCGTTTGTATACATATAGAAAATTGCATATTCATTACGAAACAAGTGGCAAATATCGAAGGTGTGGGTGTGGGTGGGGGGTTATATAAAATAGAACCCCCCCCCCCCCACCGCTCCAGATTTGACACTGCTATCGAAATGTACCAAGTAAATAAAAGATTAAAAACTTCGCCGATGATTTGTTTGAAATAATTTATGCCGTATATTTTTGCCATATATTTTTGATTGAAGAGTATGTTGCTTTATTTGAACATGTTATATGGTCCACGTAGAACTGACTTTCAGGACGATCATGAATCGGTTTTTGGGACTATCGTCTGATCGTACACGTATACTCAAATGATTTGTTCATGTTATATGGTCCACATAGAACTGCCTTTGCGGACGATCCTGAATCGGTTTTTGGGACTATCGTCTGATCGTTCATGTATACTTGAACATATTTGTAGCTATTTCGATACACATGTAAAAAATTTCACTTGGTTTACTTATATAGATAAACCGCGTGCTTAGAAGCGTGAGTTTCCCTCTTTTTTCCAAATAAAAACAGAGTCCCCTTGTAGAATGCCGCTTATAAACAAGCAATACAACTCTTATCAAATTAAATTTGAAATGAGTGTAAATAAAATTTTTACCTTTTATCTATTTGTTTCATAATTCCAATGCGGATTTCACAAGCCGTAATTTTACTTGAATCGCGTAGTTGTACCAATCTAGGTATATTAGAAACAGCGCGCCTTTTTCATTATCGCTCCACCAAACGACAGTGTTCGAAAGTCGTCTGCTGAGAGTAAGTATTGGTTGTTTCCGTATCCAGGAACAACAACGCAGTGACACGTGAGAACGTTCCGCTCCTTTAGCATCTGAGGTTTAATAAGTTATAAACATGATCATATGGAAAATGCTCTCGTTTGCTATTGTTTGAAAAGAATATTTGCAGCTGGGCGTGCAAAATGTCGTAACTACAGCTTGAATAAACGACGAATTATGCAGCGTATGTCTACAGCTTAACCAAAATCTCAACAGTTATTGTGAGCCATGAATACGTATATAAAAGAAGAAGAAGGAGAAGAAGAAAAAGAAGTTTCAGAATTTGCTGAGCTTACATGCCACATGAATCTGTAGGCCTAAATAATACAAACAATCCTGTTATACGATTCATCGGAAACTAATGCTAAAGTGTACAAACATCCAATAAATTAATATTTTAACAGTTTCTATATGTTTTGGATAATTCAACTTAATGTAAAAGCTTTTAAAGACATTCGAGGAGATTGTCAATATTGTGTATATTGCTTCATTGTACGACTAAACATGGTATCTATAGTTTATTCGAGCATGAGACTGTAAATTTGGGGAGAAGATAATACTAGATGGTAGAAATTCTGAAAATGTACTGGTATCAACCAATTTCTGATTATTTGCATGACATTTCACATCATTTTTTAAATCAACATTTCAGTTGAATTTCGTACGTTAACTGGTGTACATAAATTAGCGTTAGTCTTACTGTAGTTTACTACACCAGTACAACAATATTTTACCCTTTCCCGTTCAACCCCTGACTTTTACTTCCCAGTGATAATATACTTAAGAAAACATTGTGGAAAAAGAAAAAATGCTTGTAGCAAGCAATTTCTCATTTGCCAACAATATTTACTACCATATAGGATGATTTTATTTCAATTTGCATCCCCTTTTCCATTGTCGTCTGCAACCTCTTTAAATTTGGACCATTCTAAAATTTCAAAAGAAAAAACAACAACAACAACAAAAAACGGCAAAACAACAAAGAATAGGGCAGGGTTAATCCGAGACATCGCCTGCTCATTCCATGTATATCCATTACCATACGCCCGCAGGTTAGAAACAAAGGACACAGTTCATGTCTCAGTGATTCTAGTATAAGTAAGTAAATTTCATTATTATAGTGACATGTGTTATAACATAAACATAAATTGTTTACAATGAAATCATTTATATATATATATATATATTTATATATAGAACAATGGAAACACCCGGCCCCATGGACCTAAATATCCCCTTGACTTTTCTAAAGTAAATCAATATGAGTGTGCTTGTATCATCGAGTAAGCAGACTGATTTAAAGTTGCGAGTCCAGAGGCCACGCTGGATCCTTTATTGAAAGGACACAGTTGGTCACTCGCCTCGGAAACCTATGACTAACTGTTCAATAAGGTGCAGCAGTCCTTTACCCGAAACGGAATTGAAAGGGGTAATACTGCTCTTGTTGAACGATGTACGATCTTCAGACCAATTCGGATCGAAATCATATCTATGATGATATACAGTATATTTGTGATATCATTTCAGTCGAACATAAAGTATAAGATAATATAATATAGTTACAATGAAATCAATATGATAAGAGGATGTGTGCGTGTGTGTTTGTGTGCACGTGCTTGCGTGGGTGCGTGCGTGAGTATGGATGGACGATTAAAATATTTATATAAGTACAAAAGTAAGCCTGCAATATATTGGGAATATTGTTGCCCGTGTCGAAGGTCGAACCCACGACTCCATGATTTATAGCATATCGTAAGTTACAGTGCAATTGGCCTTCCAAACATATCTGTATTTGGAATTTTATGAATACTTAACCCACTCCCACACAATGACATCTTTAGACGCCTCCAAGAAAAACAGTTTTGGAAAAACATTGTAGAAAATGAAGATTGCTTGTTACAAGCAATTTCTTCATTATCCACAATGTTTTCTCTCCCAAAAGACGGAGATTGTTTAAATTTCATTAATTTCAAGTTGTCATGTACAACCTCTTTCAACTTGGACTAGTCTAATTTTTTCTTGTGTGGTAATGGGTTAAACTCAACTCTAAACAGTGTAAATTTGGGTGTAAATTCATCAAACGATAAAAATGTTAGACAGTATATCGCCGTTGTTGTTCTAAAACCTCCTAACCACAGCTTGAATCAAGCTATAGTTACGAGGTTTAAGAACGATAACGACGATATATTCGCGAAATCGACTTATTTTAAAACCACTGTAACTGTTTCAAAAGCTGTTACGCTCCAAGTTTATTTATTTTGTACACACAGTACTATTTTAAGCAAATGGTTATAAACATGGTAAATCGAAAACAATTGTTCTACCATATTGATCGTGTCATTTCACAATATGGAACTTTGAACATGAATTATTTCCGCATCACTTGAAAAAGAAGTAGATCGTCAACGGGGGCTCAAAACATTAAAACCACTGCTTAAATAAACTATCGTTACAAGATTTTGGATGCACACTGACGGAAAACAATGTATAGCTGATGTTCGTTGTGTTAACTTGATTTACCGGTATCACAAATAGCTGCTTATGTCGAAGTGAAACTCTGGTCCCTTTTTAAACGTTAAATTCAAAACAAGTAATATAACGTTTTGAAAAGAAAACACATCGTAAACATATTTGACAAAGGAAAACGATGTTTGACAATGGAAAGAAATAATGAAGGATCGCTGACCACGCCCACTGACCCCTCCATAGAAGTTAGACAGAGATATCAAAAGAGGTTGGTTTGCAAATGGCGTGGCTAGGCACATAAAAACTATATCATTGGCTTCTCAGCTAAACGACATCAAGACAGATTTAAAAGGCTGCAGCTACGAGGTTTAGGTCGCAAAATTAACCAAAATTTGGAGTTCCTAAATCACTTCCAGTCTAAATGAATAAATTGATTGGTCAACCGACATCTTTTTTATTGAAGACGGCGATCTACTCTTTGCTAACTATATTTTCCAAGGTTTACCTATCGCCGGGATTTCAAATTTTGTTGTTTGAATTGATTTATATATACTGCACCAGATATCAGTATGAACATTTGTGGAGAAAAAGTACGGCTATCTCGGATTGTCAAACAATATTAACATCAATATATTCAACCTTTTCCTGCACTATCATTTAGAATTGACGGATCGCGGCTGCAAATCAGAGAATCAATCGACCGATTAATCAAATCATTCATTTTGACGGGAAGTGAACTTTGAACTCCAAGATTGACCAACATTTAAATGAAGCATTTTAGTTGTTTTGGCGACATAAACGTTATAACTGCAGCTGTTCAAGCCAAGAATGTTGCAAACCACTTATTTGAAAATAACGTGGTTTGATGTGGAAGTGGACTTTCCTGTCGGATCTCGAATGCGTTCCAGCGCTCAAATATGACACGGACATATACATAAAACATTGAAGGAACATGAAATTGTTTTAATTTTAATAAAATGAATTATATATATAGAGAGTAACCATTGTAGTAAATATTGCAGAAATATTGTAATAAAAGGATAGAAATCGATAACGCTAAACAGTTTCTATCCTATGTATTCTATATTTGCATTATATCACTAGATTAAAGCATTATTAATTACTGATCGAAATGAAATAAGTTGCAGACGAAAATTTTAAGTTAGTAAAATTTAAAATTTCTTTGTGTTTTAGCGTAGAAAACATTGTGAACTATGTAGAAATTGCGTGGTAAATCGTTGATTGGCAACCTGAACGTCGTATTTACATCTCGAATAAGCTGTTGTCGCAAAACAAACAAAAACTGTTCATATACTCAATATGGAAAACAAAATCGTGCAGAATTATTTTTAAATCCATCCATGTATATTGCAATAGCTTGGGAAAATTTGGACGGACTATCGCACCTAACGCACATACATATTGACAAGTGGCGCTAATCGCAAACGGGCTCGGCAAAAAGTAAAGACCCCGAAAAAAAGACATGCATAGTACAAAATGGTAGATCTTTCATCCTTATTACAGAATTCTTACTATCAACTACAAAGAGAAATTATAAATTGGAAAAAACATTGTGAGAAAAGTAGTTAAGATTTATTTTTTAAACAATTTCTTCTGTTCTCACAATATTTCAATCCTTTTAAATGTATTTTATTAAGGCCTACCTTACATCAGCTGCTGCTCATTTGAATTTAAAGTATATATTCTATTACTCTGAAGAAAAGTAAAAAAAGAATTAATTCCCCTCCTCTTTCATTTTGAAACATACAACTACTTTGGGGCTAAACTGATACAATGAATCATTCAATATTTTTTTTTTAAATTTCCTTAATGGGCAAGTCATATAACACTCACCACTCATTTTGCTTCCCATTCTCAGAAAAACATAAGAATGCTAGAAATTTAAAAACAAGAGGGCCAGAATGGCCCTAAAATCGCTCACCTGACTAATGTAAGATGATTCGAAATTTTGCCAACGCTTTTGAAAAGGGTCACCCAAGGAATATCCATTTAAGTTTAGTTGAAATTGGCCCCATGGTTACTGAGGAGATATTTCAAAATTTCAAGGTAAAAAAACTGCCACGCCCATATTTGGGCGTAAATCAAAATTCTGCAAACACCTTTTGAATAAGGTCACCAAAGGAACATTCATGCCAAGTTTTGTTGAAATTGGCCCAATGATTACTGAGGAGAAGATATTTTAAGATTTTTAAATAAAAAACTGCCCCACCCTGCCACGCCCATATTTTGGCGTCAATCAAATCACAAACAACTTTTGAAAAGGGTTCACCCAAGGAACATTCATGCCAAGTTTGGTTGAAATTGGCCCAATGCTTACTGAGGAGAAGATATTTAAAGATTTCTAAATAAAGAAACAGCCACGCCCATATTTGGGCGTCAATCAAATTTCCTAAACAAGATTTGAAAAGAGTCACCCAAGGAACATTCATGCCAAGTTTGGTTGAAATTGGCCCAATTGTTACTGAGGAGAAGATGTTTAAAGATTTCTAATTCAAAAACTGCCCCATCCTTCCACGCCCTTATTTGGGCATCAATAAAAATTCTAGAACAACTTTTGAAAAGGGTCAACCAAGGAACATTCATGCCAAGTTTGGTTGAAATTGGTCCAATGGTTACTGAGGAGAAGATGTTTAAAGATTTCAAAGTCAAAAACTGCCACGCCATATTTGGGCATGAAACAAAGTTCTGTGAACAACTTTTGAAAAGGGTCAACCAAGGAACATTCATGCCAAGTTTGGTTGAAATTGGCCCAATGGTTACTGAGGAGAAGATGTTTGAAGATTTCAAAGTAAAAAAAGTGCCCGACCATGCCACGCCCAGATTTGGGTATAAATCAAAATTCAAGGAACAACTTTTGAAAAGGGGGTCAACCAAGGAACATTCATGCCAAGTTTGGTTGAAATTGGCCCAATGGTTACTGACGAGAAGATGTTTGAAGATTTCAAAGTAAAAAAAGTGCCCACCATGCCACGCCCGTATTTGGGTATAAATCAAATTTCCGCAAACAACTTTTGAAAAGGGTCTTGCAAGGAACATTCATGCCAAGTTTGGTTGAAATTGGCCCAATGGTTACTCAGGAGAAGATGTTTAAAGATTTCAAAGACAAAAACTGCCACATCCTTCCACGCCCATATTTGGGCATCAATAAAAATTCTAGAACAACTTTTGAGAAGGGTCAACCAAGGAACATTCGTGCCAATTTTGGTTGAAATTGGCCCAATGGTTACTGAGGAGAAGATGTTTGAAGATTTCTAAGTCAAAAACTGCCACGCCCTGCCACGCCCATATTAGGGCAGAAATCAAAATTCTGCGAACAACTTTTAAAAAGAGTCACCCAAGGAACATTCATGCCAAGTTTGCTTGAAATTGGCCCAATGGTTACTCAGGAGAAGATGTTTAAAAATTTCTAAGTCAAAAACTGCCACGCCCTGCCACACCCATATTTGGGCGTAAATCAAAATTCCACAATCAATTTTTGAAAAGGGTCACCCAAGGAACATTCATGCCAAGTTTGGTTGAAATTGGCCAAATGGTTACTGAGGAGAAGATGTTTAAAGATTTCTAAGTAAAAAACTGCCCCATCCTGCCACGCCCATATTTGGGCAGAAATCAAAATTCCACGAACAACTTTTGAAAAGGGTCACCCAAGGAACATTCATGCCAAGTTTGGTTGAAATTGGCCCAATGGTTACTGAGGAGAAGATGTTTAAAGATTTCAAAGTCAAAAACTGCCACGCCCTGCCACGCCCATATTTTGGGGTCAATCAAAAATCCGCGTACAACTTTTGAGAAGGGTCACCCAAGGAATATTCCTACCAAGTTTGGTTGAAATTGGCCCAATGGTTACTGAGGAGAAGATGTTTTAAGAATTGTCGACGCCTTCCTACGCACAACGGACAAAAGGTGATACCAAAAGCTCACCTTGAGCACATTGTGCTCAGGTGAGCTAAAAAGAGATACCTTCGGTACGCGAGCAAAATGTCTTAAAGCTGTAGTTGTGATATTTTTGTCGCATAGCACTGACTGTGCACCATTCAATACTTTACTGTCGATTCCCACTCTAGTGCAACTGGACAAATTTCGATTTGAGTTCACAGATATTCAATCCACACTAAAAAAGTGTCTGCTGGTTGTTGTAAGATGAAATAAATTATGTGAAACACATGAACTTAAAATTTTATAAAAAAAATGATTAATTAATCAAATGAGGTTTAATGTCGCTATGAAAAGTGGTTAGTATATAGTCCAGAAAAAATAACGTATTCATCTGCTTCTTAGGTGCGAAAAGTAGTGGGCTGGGTAATTGCTCGAGGTCATGTTCATGTAATAGGTGATGTGGCTGGGACTGTAACCCATAGTCTTTGGTACTGCTTTCCTAAGTTTGACTGGTAGTTGACGACAGCATCAGTCTACTCATAAGTTCGCCGCCAAAACGCTAAACCACACGGGACCTTTAAAGATAATAAGTCAATCAACCTTCTCTAGATTGACAACCTGTCATGCTAGCTCAGTCTGCGTTGTGCTCTCATCCTAAATCTCAATGAGTTCAAACCCTGAATCGGCCAAGATTTTTTCAGACAGTTGACAAAACTCATCGCGACATGGGTTATTTGAATGATAAGTAATGAAACTCAAGCTGGGTGAAAAGCTGTGGCTCGGATTGAATGTTGTTGTATCGGTGCAAGAAAGGACATTAAGCCAAGTCTAGTGGCACCAGCCGTCGCAGTATAGATGAAATACTCTTGAACGTTGTGTTAAACTCGGTACAACCAATAAACCAGAAAACGAATAAGCAGCTGAATAAACTGTAGTTGCGACTTTTAAGTCTCCAAACCAACGGAATGCTTCACGTTTATGTCTGTTTGCCAAGTTCACTTCCAGTTTAAATCGGTTTAAATGATTGGCATATTAATTAATTTTTGGATGTCAGCAGCGAGCCGACATCTACAAAGGATTGATACCTTCATCAACACTAATCATCGCTGTGAGACCTTTAACACATTCTTATACAATGACACATTTGGACGCCCCTTAAGGAAAAGAGTTTAGAAAACATTATGGAAACTGAAGAAGTTGCTTATTTTTTCATTATTCACATTGTTTTCTACCTCAAAACAGATTTAAATTTCAACAACTAAAACTGTTGTCTGCAACATCTTTCAATTTGGACCAGTCTGAAATGTTGTGGTCTGGAAATGGGTTTACATGTGGTCTGAAAAATAACCCCAGAAAAACATGGTAAGGTGTACAATATGCCAAAGTTCTTGTTAATCAAGCCATTTGAATCAATTCAATTTCATATAAGTTTTGTTTTTATATGAGGCCAATCAAGAAGTACAGTTGAGAAAACATTGTAAAAAAAGAAATTGCGTGTAACAAGCAATTTCTTCATTTTTCTCAATGTTTTCTATCCAGAATAATCTAAAATTTAATAACTTTCAGAATGTCCTCTGCAACTCCTTTCAATTTGGACCAATCTAACACTTTGTACTCTGGAAATGGGTAAAGAGAAAGGATATGTTTCTTAACATGAGTGCACTTAAAGTTTCAATTGAACAAATACAAATGCATCAGTGTAAAGGATGCCATGTTTTGATATTTAGCTTTAATGGCATATAGAAGCATACAGAAAAATAGAGTTCAGTATGTAAGAGAGGGAATCTCACCTCTTAACAATTAAATACTGTTTCCTGAAAAATTCCACTGGTCAAAAAAAAAAAAAAAAAAAAAGGGAGAGAAAAAAAGAAAAAACAAGAGAGAGAGTTAATAAGCAATTATAACTTGAAGGTTACAGTGATCCTGACCCTCAACTGATTGAGAAAGAAATTCCTCCTTAGAGGCAGCCATGAATGTTATCAAGTAATTACCAAAGGTTTTTTTTTTTTTTTTAGCTTTTTACACCATAAATATGATGGTCACAGAGTGACCTTGGCCTTCAATGGATTGATCTGAAAGCCAGCAGGGGTCATCTTCGACCAGAAATGAAAGTCAGTGCTAAATTTGACTGACCCAGGTCAGATCTGTGTCACGACATCATCATCGGATAAATGTTTTAACCCTTGTCATGCTGAATAAAATCCTTTTTCATAATGATACTAAAATCAAAGGACTGAGATTACTACAATCACTAGTTGTTGGTTAATATTTCTTTTGAAAATTGGTTCTATAATCAATGTTAACTTGAAAGGAACAAACAGTTGGTGTAGACTAAGATCAGACTGCACATGCGTGCAGGCTGATCTTTTGTGTATACCTCCTGCCAAAACAGGAATATTCCAGGTTCAGCATGACAAGGGTTAATAAACTACGACCTTTGACAGATTGAGATGAAAAACAAAAGGGATCAGATTAATCTGAAAATTAATAGGGATCATCAACAACCAAAAATAAATAGCTGTGAATCTGTATTAAGTTATCGCCCGAGACAAGATCCAACCTTGACCTTCAAATGATTGATCTGAAAATTGAAAGGGATAATCAGCACCTAGAGACGAGTGTCCTATCTCTATTCTGGATAAGGTTTGATATTCCAAAGGTCAAGTTAGAGGTTACTCTGTGAACTTGATCTTTCCTGGGTTAAGCTGAAAATAATAGAGATCATAGTACATAAAGATTTAGCAATCCTAGCTCTAATTTGTGTCAAGTTATCATCCCAACAATGTTAGGTCTACTGACCGACTGATCTATTCGACAGACTGGTCGACATAAGTAAAGCAATTTACCCTGAATTGGTTGAAGGGGGACATAATTAGTTTAAACTGAAGTATTTACAATTAGACAACGTGTGGGGAGCTAAGATGCATATTTGTAAAATTTTATTCTAACACAATCAGCTCATGCATACTTATGGACAGTCTGTAATCAATGTCAATCAAACAAAAATAGCATTGTGGCATGAATTTGACAGCTGCTTGATAACAAATTCATATGCATTTTAGCATGTAATCTAGTCAATATTGCTTTCCCTTTTAATAAAACAAAAGATCCTCAATCGGTCCATTAGTTTGGTAGATGTCATTCAAAAATTGTTCTTCATTTCAATAAAGGCCCCAACCCCCTGAAACTCCTCCCCTGGGAACCAAGGGTAATTATTTAAACAGTTTTGAAAGCAGTCAGTATACTGATGTTTCATGCAAAATACCAAGGCTCTTCACCTTTTGGGTCAGGTTAAAGATATTTTTAAATATTACTATATAATTTCACTCTTGTTGCCATGGCAACAAGAGTTTTCAACATATTTAAATTCTTTTGTTATTTTTAAAGGGGACATTTCTGCCAAAGTTGGTTCAAAATGGCCCAATAGTTTCGAAGGAGAAATTGTTTAAAATTGTTCTCTGTTTCTATATAAACCCTATCCCCCTGGGGCTCCGAGGTTAATGAGTTTAGCAATTTTAAGAGATTATTATACTGATGTTTCAATAAAAATATCAAGGCTCTATGCCCTTTGGGTCAGGAGGAGAAGATTTTTGAAAATCATTTTACAATTTCACTTTTATTGCCATGGCAACCAATTTTTTACAATAGATTTAAATTCTTTTAGCTAATTTTAAAGGGAACCACATAAGGAACATTTCTTCCAAATATGGTTAAAACTGGCCAAGTGGTTTGGGAGGAGATGTTGTTGACAGACAACGCATGCCGAAAGGACGTCAGATAAAAGGTGATCACAATAGCTCACTTGAGCATTTCCTCCTCAGGTGAGCTAATAGAATGGCTCAGTTGATACAAAACTTATCCCATCAAACCTTGTCACTTGTCTAAACTATAAAATTTTGCAGACAAATTTTTTGTGGAATTTTAAAACCCTTTGTCTTTTAGGATAGAAATTGTAAAAATCAATTTCCCTTTTTTTTCCCACAATGTTTTAAAAGTTATTATCTTGTGGATAGCATGATTTTGTGGGAATGGAATAACTCATAACATCAAAATCTGGGATTTTAATGGGATAAAGCTTAAAAAAGATTGTGACTATAGAAGAAATTGCTTGTTATAGGCAATTTCTTCCATTCCAAGAGTATTTTCTAACCTAAAAACAGTATATATTTTTTAATTTCCACAAAACTTGAATTGATGTTGCCTGCATTGGGTTATTCTTCAATGTTTTTCATTTCTTCTTCATAGTTTAGCTTGAGTTTGATAACATATTGCCTGAGACTGTCATCATCAAGTCTTGAGCCTCTTGCTGCTTGAGAAAGCTGGGTCGCAAGTTTGAACACTGCTCTGTGTCTACATAGCTCCTTATCTGAACTCTGATTTTTCTGCAAGGGAAAAAAAAACCCTAATTTCTTGAGTGTTCTTGTTGGAAAAAGTGAAGTTATAACAAGCAATTTCTCCATTTCCTAAAATGATTCTACTCTTTGTTTCACTTATTTTTCTGTTTTCACTGGCTTTGCAATGTTGTCTGCAACTTCTTTCAAATGAGACCTGTTTAAAATTGTACTATCTTAAAACTGCACAAGCAACTATATAAGCTGAAAGCTTTCATCTTAATCATATTCTAACTTCAACTTAAAACAAGGGCCATCTGAGATGGATTATGCCCCCCAAATATAAAAAAACAGACCTACAGATGCAGAGGCGGGTATATGCTCACTACATTCCAGACATTCTAAATTTCATCGTACATCCTTGAGCTATGAATTTTACCTTGGAGTTATCTGAAAATTTGTTATAAATGTAATGTCTACTCACAATAGAGAAGAATTTTGCAAAGTTATTTCGAAATCAATCCATAATTAAATGAGCTATGCTTCAGACATGCTTCATTTTAGTGTTTGATCTTAAGCTGTGACCTTGACCTTTGAGTTACCCGATTTTTTTTTCAAATTGCACATCAACTCATGACTGAGAGAAAATGTGATAAATTATTTAGAAATCCATCTATAATTGAAGGGGCTATGCTCTGGACATGCTTAATTTTAATGTTTGACCTTGAGCTGTTACCTGTACCTTGGAACTATATGAATACATTTTTCAAACTGCATATCTACTCATGACAGACAACAACTGTGTAAAGTTAATTTGAAATCCATCCAGAATTGAAGGATCTATGTTCTGAAAATGCTAAATTTTCACGTTCAACCTCTAGCTATGACCTTGACCTTAGAGTTATCTGAAGAAGTTCCAAATTGCATTATTAACACTGATGATAGAGAAAAATTTTCTTAAGTTATTTTTAAATCAACCCATAATTTTAGAAGCTTTGCTCCAGACATGGATATTTTTAACATTTGATCTGACCTGTGATCTTGACCTTAAGTTATCTGATTTTTTCCCAAATGGCACATCTTCTCATGACTTAAAACAATTGTGCCAAGTTATAATGAAAACCTTCAATAATTAAGAGCTATGCTCTAGACATGCTTAATTTTAACTTTTCATCTTGGGATGTGACCTTGACCTTGGGGCTATCTGAAGTTTTGTTTCGAGTTGCACATTTACTCATGCTAGAGAATAATTGTGTAAAGTAAATTCGAAATCAATGCATAATTGATTGATTGATTGAATGGGTTGAACACCACTTTTAGAGGTATTTTAGTCATATCGCCATGGCTGAAGCACATAACAATGGTTCCTGGTATTTCTCACACCAGTACTACAACTACATCCTTTCCTAGCCTCCGGTTGCTATCCCACTACGAGGTATACGATTATCCATCCATAATAGAAGGAGCCATACTCTGGAAATACTTAATTTCAATGTTTGACCTTGAGCTGTGACCTTGAGGTTGGAACTGATTTTTCTTTCAAATGGTACATCTATTTATGATAGAGAATAATTGTATCAAATTGTTTTGAAATCAATCGATAATTGAAGGAGCTATGCTTTGAAAAAGGTCAATTTTGACCTTTGACTTTGAACTGTGACCTAGGAAATATTTTTTTTTCAAATGGTACATCTAAGGAATTCACATGTGAAGTTTCATTCAATTTGGCCAAAAGGTGTGGGGACATCAGGCTGGATGGATGGACAATATGAGGACGGACCTACAGACAAAGCAGTGGCTTTATGCTTGCCCTACGGGGGCATAACAAACATTGGTTAGAAAACAGTGTGGGAAAAGAATTGTTTGAAGCAAATTTTCTTTTCCCACACTGTTTTCCTTATTTTAATGTCTATGTTGCAGGAAAACCAGTGCTTGACTTGGTAATTGTAAAAGGGGGAGATATATATGGATTGGATTCCATTTAGAATAAAAAACAATAGGTCCAAAGGACCAGAAACTGAGGAATTCTACCAGTCATCCCTATAAATCATAGAGACCGGCTCTGAAAATGGTGTAAGTGATGACCCGTTCATATGCAGATTACATGTATAACAAAAAGGTTGTACCTGTTTTTCTTCAGCAATTTTACAGGCTAATTGTCTTGCCTCCGTTACTATTTCACGAGGCATGGTTGAAAGTTCAGCTAGCTGTATTCCTGAAGTATGACATGACTTGAGGGGGATATTTTAATTTAAGATTTGACTATTTAAAATCCTATGCCCTAAACCCTATTGAATGGGTAATTAATAGGGAATATTATGTTACCATAGTGATACACCCTGTATTTGCTTGAGCTGTGGAGGAAAACTTTGATAATTCACAAGACCTAATTTTCCTCCAAGTGAGTAGCAAATGCAAGATGTTGTATCGCTATCGTAACATAGTATTCTACTTACTACATACCTACAATTTTTATAAAATAAATTTGATAAAATATTAAAATTTTTATAATGTCATCTGCAACTGCTTTCAATTTTGACAAGTTTAAAATTCTGTCATCAAGTAATGGGTTAAGATATCATGAGTGATAGATATTCCTCATTATACTAATATACTTACCAGTATAATTATAGGCAAGTAAAAGGCATAAGCACAAAACATGAATTGTTATTGTCATTAATTTTCAAATTTGGAGTCAAAAACTGTAGTTTGAAAGAGGACACAAGCTAAAAAAGATAGCAGATCAAGCAGATAAATGAGGTCTGGGTACCCTGTCTTACTCAGAATTTCTTTTTTCGAGGTGTTATAGAACAGTTTGAGAAAGTAGACAGCATACACTTTAAAGCCCCAACAAAACGTAATTATTTTCTGCAAAATAAATGAAATAAAGGAAGATTGATTATTTTCCAACAAAAGATCTTATTAAATGCAAAAAAGTTAAATTATCTTGTAACAATATCCTTCTATTGAATGAGAACTAATGAGACAACAAAAGGTTATCATATTTCATCTAGACCTCATATGACTAGTAAGAGATGTCTATAAAACTATACTTGGCTTAATTAAAGGATAGATACACAATCTGGTGTTTTTGTCCTATTATGACTTTAGATAAAAATATCATTGTTAGATTGTACTAGGTCTCCGAAGCTCATGTCAAAAACACATTTAGTTTTCAATGCAATGCCATAGCAACCACAAACCATGACTATACAAAATTGCCTAGTGTAAGTGAAATTTGATATAAAATGTTTTTTGGTACATCTTTCACATATTCACAGTCATAAAACTTCATTCTGCATTACAACATGATGGTTTATACATTTATCTTTAAAACATACTGTGCAAATGTTGCAATGGTAAATGCATTTGTTTTATGAAAATGTAATTTATTCTATCGAGTAGTTAATTTGATAAATTCACATTTATTGTGTTAAATTTTTATTACAATTTTAGACATTACTTGTGAGTGAATGCTTACATCAAAATTAAACCCTGTTCATTCCCTGGTTTTTAAGTCACTGCAATTTTATACATTTTATACTCTGTAGGTTTGTTACTTTTCAAATTGCACTTTTGCTTCTTTCCTGAGGGGCTAATAAGGCAGGATTGTGTTGGAAGGGGTTGAGCACACAAGAAGATATGACATTAAACCTACTGTGTCCATGATGCAACCTCGATGCATCAAACCATGATAGTATGTGCAAGGTCGCATGTGTGAAAACTTCATTAATTTCTGTCTGTGAGTGAAGAAAGAAGTTCCCAACAAAATATGATAGTAGGCCAACATTTTTCACAACACAATAGTGGTTTCAAACAAGAGGGTCAGAATGGCCCTTACATCGCTCTCCTGACTAGTTGAAGATGATTGAAAAAAAAAAAAAAAAAAAATTGAAAGAACACAGGCATGTTTCACCTTGAGCTGTGACATTAAAGACTTCAAAGTCATAAACTGCCATGCTCTGCCACCCCCACAATTGGGCCTCAATCAAAATTTCGCAAACAACTTTTGAAACAGTCATCCAAACAACATTCATGCCAAGTTTGGTTGAAATTGGTCCAATGGATACTGAGAAAAAGATGTTTTAAGATTTCACAGTCAAAAACTGCCCTGCCCTGCCACGCCCATATTTTGACATAAATCAAATTTTCATGAACAAATTTTTGAAAAGGGTCACTCAAGGAACATACATGCAAAGTTTGGTTAAAATTTGCCCAATGGTTACTGAAGAGATGTTCAAAGATTTCTAAGTAAAAAAATTGCCCTTCCTGCCACGCCCATATTTTGGTGTAAATCAAAATTCCGCAAACAACTTATGAAAAGGGTCACCCAAGGCATTCATGCCAAGTTTGGTTGAAATTGGCCCAATGGTTACTGAGGAGATGTTTATAGATTTCAATGTCATAAACTTCCCCTTCCTGCTAGCCCATATTTGGTGAAAATCAAAATTTCACGAACATCTTTTGAAAAGGGTCACCCAAGGAACATTCCTGCCAAGTTTGGTTGAAATCCGCCCAGTGGTTACTGAGGAGAACTGTTGACGCCTTCCGACGCACGACACACAAAATATGATAACAAAAGCTCACCTTGAGCATGTTGTGCTTAGGTGAGCTAAAAACAAAAGGGCCCTAAACAGCTCACCTGAGAATTATTTCTCTAGGTCTGATAAAGCCAATCCGCAGAGCCATCATTTTTTTGTGAACCAAAATTTCATGAGAAAGTTTTGAAAAGGGTCGCTACAGGAACATTTTTGCCAAGTTTGGTCCACATTGTCCAAGTGATTTATTAGGCCATGTTTTTTGAAGAATAATTTCATTAATTTCTAATAAGCCCTACCTGCCATGACCACATTTATTCAATAATCAAAATTTATGATCAAATTTGAAAAGGACCACCAAAGGAACATTTTGCAAAGTTTGGTCCCAAATGGCTCAATGCGTTAGGAGGAGAAGATTTCTAAAGAATGATTTCATGATTTCTGTGAGTCTAATAAGCCTGGCCATGCAGTTCCCTGATTTCTCTAAGAATGATAAGCCCCGCCCTGCTTCACCCCTAGTTTTTTGCATATCAAAATTTCCTGAACAAATTTTGAAAAGGATCACCAAAGGATCATTGCTGCCAAGATTGGTTGATATTGGCCAAATGGTTACAGAGGAGAAGATTTTTAAAGTATTGTTGACTACTTCTGACAGACCTCACACAACAGACACAAGGTGATCACAAAAGCTCATCTTGAGCATGTTGTGCTCAGGTGAGCTAAAAACAAAGAAGACCATGATGGTCCTAAATTGCTCATTTGTGGTATCTGCAAATTTCAGTGCTTTTTTGGATAAAAATGACACAGTAATAGCACTACTTTTTTGTATAGAAAAAGACACAGCTTGAGCCAAATAACATTAATTGATACCAAATATCAAAGCCCTAGGCCTTATTGTTTGGGAGAAGAAGATTTTCAAAGATTTCCATCTTCATTCCTTTGTTAAATCAGGAATCATACAGAAAATGGCTAATTTTCATGGCAAGATAATTCTTTGAGGTTTTTCAGTCGAGGGTCATAAGTTGTGATGATACATAACAAATATCAAATCTCTAGGCCTAATGGTATGGTAGGAGAAGATTTTCAAAGATTTCCTTTGTAAAATCTTGGATTGCACAGGAAAGGGCTAATTTTCACAGTAAAGTAATTCTTTGAAGTATTTTGGTAGTGGATCAATAGGTTATAATATGTACCAATATCAAAGCTCTAGGCCTTATGGTTTAGGCGGAGAAGATTTAAAAAATTGTTTATGAATGGACAGACGAATGCCTGACATTTACCGATCACAATAGCTCACCTTCAGCATTGTGCTCAGGTAAGCTAAAAACCCAGACAGCATGCAGTAGGTCACATGGCAGCAATGATTCTATGATAATTTCATTTCATCCATTTATAAATGTAGGAGGAATAGCCCACAGAGGCAAATAATACATCAGGTCCTTCTGTTTCAATGATGCAACAATGATTTACCAAACAATGACAATATGCCCCAGGATGCATATTAACCCTTGTCATGCTGTATAAATTACCTTATTGAATTGCTGTCAAATCAAAGGACTGAAAGCACTGATAGAACTTGTTGTTCAAAAATCAATATTTCTTTTAGAAATCAACCTCATAAACAACCCAGGAAGGAAAAGTATGAGCAGGAGGTGTAGACTAAGATCAGCCTGCACATAAGTGCAGTCTGACCTTAGTCTACACCTCCTGCCAAAACCGGATTATTCGGGGTTCAGCATGACAAGGGTTAATAATCATTTTGTGAAAATTTCACCCAATTATGCTTTCTTAAGCCCATCAAGAAAACCCATCAAGGTTTTATTATGCAAAATAAAGAAATTATTTGAAGCAAGCAGTTTTTTTATTATCCCTTATTTTTTGCTGAAATAGACAAAGATTTATAAATCTTCATGTACTCATAATTTACCAATGTTTAACCATATGGGCTAGGTTGCATGATAACAATTATTGCAAAATTCCCTTAAAAAATGTTGGAGGACTTGCACACCTAGGTACTCTCAATGTCTGCCCTACAATTTTTTTCCTTTTGAACCAAGTAGTAATAATTGAAATACTATTTCAAAATAGAGTAGAAATCATTATTAGAAATGAAAAAAAAGCTATTTTTCCTTTTCCCAAAATAGATTGATTTCCATAGCCGTTTTTCTTCAGCTTAATGAATTCCACTGTTTTCCACATTAAAACAAGCATTCTGTAGTATTGCATGGCGATATCAAGTCCCCTAGCGGCTTTATATATATCCCTAGATTGGTATCTCTTTTGGGTGGTAAAGGGATAACTACCTGACGAAAATATTACAGTTGTATCAGATTTTATGAGCAATTCTTAAACACACACACATACACGAAAAATAGGTGTCTCTTTTTGTTGTTTGCCAAATTATACTTCATAACAATTTGTTCAGTCATATAACAGTGGCTTGAGCATCTTACAATGCATTACTGGTATTCTCTCACCAGTACCACCCTAACATCCTTCACAAGCCTTGGAAAGGCAATGGACTGCACTTTAACTCAATATTATTAGGCAAAATCAATGGACTTGAACAGAATTTGAACTAGTTCTGTAACTCATCAATGCTGACTCACATACCAAAAATCAGCTCAATACCTGCAAGTGTTAAGAAAAAAAGTCTGGAAAACTGTAATTTCCCAAGTCTAGCATCCAGATCATCCTCAAAAATAAATGGACCAGAACAAAACTTTAACTCATCAATATTGACTCAATTACCAAAAGTCAGCTCAATACCTGCAAGCATTTAGAAAAAAAGTCCAGTAGACTGAAATTTCTTGGTAATTTTCTGAGTCCAGCATCTGTATCTTGCTCAATAATAAATGGACTGAAACGTAACTTAAACTGATTTTGTAACTCATCAATGCTGACTCACTTAACAAGAATTGGCTCAATACCTGCAAGTGTTAAAATCTTGTAATTTTCCAGTAATTTTCTAAGTCTAGCATCTATATCTTCCCAAACAAGAGGCCCAATGGGCCTTAACGGTCACCTGAGTAAAAGAGCATCAAGACAAGTGATTTAGGGTTTATTAGAAAAAGATTTTTTAAGAAGTACAAAAATTTACCCCTTTCTGCTCCGGACTGGGGCCCCTTTTACCCCGAGCCCCCCCCCAACCTCTTTTCACAAACTGGAATTGGCATCCCCCAATGATGCTTCCGACCAAGTTTGGTTGAAATCCCCTCAGTAGTTCTTGAGAAGAAGATGAAAATGTTTTAAAGTTACCAAAAATGACGCCCTTTTGGTCCCCATTTTAGGCCCCCCTGACCTCCAGCCTTTTAATTTTCACAAATCTGTATAATCAGTACCCAATGATGCTTTTCACCAAGTTTGTTTGAAATTGGCTTAGTACTTCATCAGATGAAGATGAAAATGTGAATTTTTTAACATGATGAACTTTGACCTCTGGGTGTGGCCCCATACATGACCACAGGGACATGAATTTCACAATTTATAATATACCTGTCCTAGTTGTCATGCACACAGAATATTTAAGCTCTGGCATTAAAATTTTATTAGAAGAAGATTTTTAAAGAAGTACCAAAAATTACCCCTTTTTGCCCCCTATTTGGGCCCCTTTGACCCCCAGAACCCCTATTTTCACAAACTTGAATTGGGATCCCCCAATGATGCTTTCTACCAAATTTGGTTGAAATTCCCCTAGTAGTTCTTGAGAAGAAGATGAAATATTTAAAAGTTACCAAAAATTACCCCCTTTTGGTCCCCATTTTAGGGCCCCCTGAACCCCCAGCCTTTAAATTTTCACAAATCTGTATAATCAGTACCCAATGATGCTTTTCACCTAGTTTGTTTTGAAATTGGCTTTGTACTTGATCAGAAGAAGATGAAAATGTGAATTTTTTAACATGATGAACTTAGACCTCTGGGTGTGGCCCCATACATGACCCCAGGGGCATGAATTTCACAATTTATAATATACCTGTCCTAGTTGTCATGCACACAAAATATTTAAGCTCTAGCATTAATGGTTTATTAGAAGAAGATTTTTAAAGAAGAACCAAAAATTACCCCTTCTTGCCCCCGATTGGGGCCCCTATGACCCCCAGAACCCCTATTTTCACAAACTTGAATTGGCTTGAATGATGCTTTCTACCAAGTTTGGTTGAAATCCCCCCAGTAGTTCTTGAGAAGAAGATGAAAATGTTTAAAAGTTAACGGACGATGGACGACGACGGACAAACGATGATTGCAATAGGTCACCATGACCATTCGGTCAGGTGACCTAAAAATCCATGAACAAAAACTTGTTCTGTAACTCATTAATGCAATGTCAAATACCAAAAACTACCTTCATATCAAATAGGGTTTATAAAAAAAAATCTGGAAAACTGAAATTTCTTGGTTAATATTCCAGCATCCGTATCTTCCTCAAATCAATGAAATGGAACCAAACTTAAACTTGTTCTGTAACTCATTGAATCAGATACCACAAATCAGCTTAGTATCTCCGAGGGTTAATGAAAAAGTCTGGAAAACTGAAACTTCCTGTTAATCCTGGACGGAGTGCAAACCTTTGCTGGTAGGTGGCTAATTAACTAGTATCATAATCATTATTGATTGTCATGATTGTAAACTGGGACTCCAAACAATTGTTTCAAATGGTAAATGTTACAAAGAGGAGAACAGCTGTCTATCCATCCACAAGGCAAGGAGTTGAAACTAGATAGGTTGAACTAGGGTGCATTCACTAAAGCAACAATATATCAATTATTTTTGATAAACCTTTGATTTAACCTTTTGATTTAACCCATTTCAACACAATCCTGATTTTTGATGTCTGGGAAAAAAACTTTGCGAAACATTGTGGAAAATGAAAAAAATGCTTGTTTCAACCAATATCTTAATTGTCTACTTTTTTTTTTAAACCAAAAAGACAAGGATTTTTAAAACTTAATAAACTATAAAATTTTGTCTGCCACTTTTTAAATTTTGGAGCAGTCTAAATTTTTGTCGTCTAGTAATGGGTTTACTAATCACAATACCACCCACTGGAGATAAAGCTATGAAAAACATCTAGTGAAAAGGAGAAAGTGCTCATAACAAACATTGTGGGAACAAGGGAGAAATTTCTCTAACAAGAAATTCATCCTTTTCTCACCTTGTTTTATACCAAATATAGTACATTTTAATTTCAGCATAAATTAAAGTGTAATCTATCACCTCTTTTAATTTGGGGCAGTCTAAAAAAATCAGATAAAGGAGTAATAATGAAAACCTAGCTGTAAAGCAGGAATAAAGTTATTTGTGTTCATTCCATCTGTCATACCATAGTGTTTTTCTTCTGTTTTTCCTTTGGACAAAACATGTGTGTATATAACCTTCTCGTGGTTTCCAATACTTGTGGTATCTCTTTGTACCTCAAAAAAGTAGCTGCAAAAAGAGGAGTGACATGTCAAAGAGTAATTGAAATGATAATATAAAGCCATACATTCATAAAATAGTTGTGCAATAAGCCCTTGGTATAAAAGGAAAATAATATGTTATAGCTTTGATACAAAACCTTGTGTTGGATTCAAGCTGTGTAGGCAAATTTTGATATTTCATAAGACTGAAGAATCCCTTAACCTTTTCCTACTCAATCCCTGGTTTTTATGTCCCTGTGATTTTATAAATGAAAAAAATATTGTAGAAAAAGAAGAAATTGCTTTTAAAAAGCAATTTCTTCTTTTTCCACTATATTTCTTATCCTACTGTATGATTATTTTTCATATCATATCCACTTAAAGTTTTTGTCTGCAAAACCTTGTTGAAAAACAGTAAAGAGTTAAAACCCTAGGTATAATTTTTTTCACCTGTTATTATATTCAAAATTCATGGTATGAAAAGAAGAAATTGATTGTTAAAGCAATTTGTCCTTGAAGAAAATGATCTCTTTCATATAGGGTACATTTTCTTCAAATTATCTTTTCAATTTGGAAAAATCTAAAAAGTTGTCTTGTAGTAGAATAAGATGATAATATCAGGAAACACGTAGTTTTCCCAAATATTATGATTATCTAGAAGTCATGAAAACCTGTAATAAAATGAGAAATAATTTTATGCGTAGTGTTTAGTTAATTTGATTATTATACAAAAAAAACCTCACTTTTCTATGTTAGGATATAAACCATCAAGACTCGTCAACTCTATGAAGTGGGTGACAAAGAAAGTAAATGCCTGAAAAGGTAAGAAAAAAAATCACTTAACTCAAAAAGGGGGAAATATGCAATACTAGAAAGTTGTCCATGAACAACATGTTGAGCTTGCCAAATATTTGACCTTGAGCTTTGACCTTGGAGCTATGCACAATTTTGTTTCAATTGCACATCTGCTCATGATTCGGAACAAGTATCCCAAATAATTTTGAAATCCATGCATAAATGTAGAAGATACACTGAGGACACGCTCAATTTCACTGTTTGAGTCTGAGATGCGACCTTGACCTTGGAGCTATCTGAACACTTATTTCAATTAACACAATGCTTTCAAGTTATTCTTAACTTTTTCCTGTTTAACCATGGAATTTTATGTCACTGTGATTTAATACTTAATAAAACACTGTGGAACAAGAGGGCCAGAGTGGCCCTAAAATAGCTCATCTGACTAATTTATGATAATTGAAAAAAATTTGAAAGAACACAAGCATGTTTGACCTTGAGCTGTGACATTGGTGTTATCTGAAAATTTCTTCCAAATGGCACATCTACTCACGACTGAGATTAATTGTGACATTTTATTTAACCAAAAAATGGTCCTCACAAATATGGACTAAGGGACATACCCCTACTTGTCATAGTGACAACTTTGTCTTGCTCACTACAAGAAGCTTGACAAAAAAAAAAGTAATTATAATCTTAAAAGTGTCCTGTTTGCTAAACACTGGAGATCGATTGTTGTTTCTCACTAGTTGCACATCTCACTTGCGCATACCACTTTTCTTTTGCCCATTGGTGAGAGACAAAAAGTACTTGTCACAATGATTGTGCCAAATGTCCAATGAAAGATGACAAAGTAGTTTTCAGTCATACTGCAGAGCATTTAACAATGGATTCCTGGTATTTCTTGCACCAGTATTACCATTACATCCTATCCTACAACGCCCAGCTTCCATCCCATTTAGGTTGAGGATCATCTACCAGTTGTAAAGACAAAATGCGGTATGTGCTGCCACTGAGATTCAAACCCTCGACACCAAGGGTTCCCACAATTTTCTGCTTGCAAAATTCAAGACTTTTTTAGACTTTTTCCAGGATATTTTCTAAAATTCAAGATTTTTTTCAACAACAAAACCCCGAAATACCTCAAAAGTTTTTCCAAAAGCTAGTTATATCATGCATCTTTCAATTTTATGAAAATGGGGTTGATCCCTCTAGTGGAGGAACAACAGTACCTATACAGTACAGCAAACACTTGCTCTGGTATGCAATAGACAACATTACTTAGTTAAAGCTAGGATTATTATGACACTGATTTTTGAGTTCCTGAGACCTCATTTATTGATGTCAAACTATAACATCAAACTCTGTCCAGAAAACTACAATCATATAAAACAATGGATAAGTTTGATTGCTTCTAGACGTGTAGATTGTAAATATCATGTTAATGATAATAATTCTTGATGTCTATTTACCGAGAGTTTGCATTTTCATTGAATTGAATGCCATTTATTACTTTTTATCCAAATTCAATTCATGTCCAGTTATTGGTACACTTAAGATGTTGCTTTTTTTCTCCTAAACATTTGTTTTATGTACTCCAATCATATACTTTGTAAAAATGGACAACTACTTCCCATCCTAGCAGAAATTATGTACCATACTTTAAGACTTTATTTGCGTCTTTCATCTAACAAGAGCGAAATAAGTATCACCCAAATTTTGTCTTGTAATCAAATTGATTAGTCTTTTCCCTAGTTTTTCCTGGTTCTTTAAAGATATCACAAAAATCAGGACTTTTTTCCAAACAGGAAAGTTTCACGAAATTCCAGACTTTTCCTGTTTTCCCAGTTGGGTGGGAACCCTGGATAAGCCATGATTGAAGATTGGGTGTCTGATGCATTCCTAACTGTGCTATGGTGGCAGCCCTGATCTACTCAGACACAACACCACAGTAATAGCCCCATTGGGCATTGTCAGTAAGATTCATGCCAAGTTCGATTGAAATTGGCCCAAATGGCTACTGAGGAGAAGATGTTAAAAAGTTTCAAAGTTAAAACCGTCTAAAAGTTAAATCCATGCGTAAACACAGGAGCTATAGCATGGGCAAAATTCGGACAGGCAGACACACTAAAGCACATATACTGACATGTCATATGTCTTTCTCAACGCAAGCAGGCATGATAAAAGATTGGTTCAAATCTTTTTATAACAAGACTCAAGTAGATATGGTCATCACGCTCCAAAACTGCTTGAGATAATTTGGAACAAGTCTGACAATTTTCAGGTAAGTAGGAAATAAAATGTGTTCTTATGCTTCTAAAATACACTAAGAAAAATAATTGAAGAGTCAAGCAAGACAGCTTCTAAACAGTATTTCTCTTAGATCAGCTCTAACTAAAGAGGAAAATAAGTAAAAAATAAGTATACAAAATTTACAGTTCTTGTCCATTACATTTCTCTTCATTGAGATCCATCAGCCAATGAGTTGAAAATGATAACTTCAATACTAAAGGAGATTTGCTCTGAACAAAATTCAACCCATTACCACAAATTGACGTTTTGTGACGACCTAAAGATAACTATTATGGAGAACATTGTGGAAAACAGAGAAATTGCTTGTCATAAGCACAATGTTTCTCACAATGTTTTTTCCACCCTATTTGGCACTTATTTTCCAGTTTTAGTGCACTCTGAAATGTCCTCTGCAACTTCTTTTGATTTGGACCAGTCTAAAATTTTGCCCTCTGGTAATGGCTTAAATGAAAAAACAAGGGGAAATAACGCATAAATGAAGCAAGACAGCATAAAAAGGCTATTTTTGTTCAAAGGGAGATAATCACTTCTATACATCATAAGAAAATAAACATGACTTTCATTTTTTTTCTTTTTTTTTTTTTACAAAGAATCCATTTACATATACAGGCAAATTTAAAAAGTTCTATCCCCTAAATATTTTCTAAATTAGCCCGTCATGCTGAACCCAGAATATTTCTGCTTTGACAGACAGCTCATATTGGTTAAAAAGTACCTGAGATTTCTTGAAAAAACTAATTTTGAAGGTAAATGCTGATATGAAAAAGGAATATCTGTTAACATTTGAGAAAAACAAAAGTTTTCAATGAAAAAGAAAGGAGAGATAGTTTCATGATAATATAATGACATTTCCAACATAGACACAAACCCATACAAGGCAGCCACCTCTTGGTCTTACTCAAAGTGTCTCCTTACAGAATATATGATTCATCTTATACATAAAGCTTGAGAATATAAGTCATGACAGGTAAGAAATGTATTTGGACATTCATATTTTTTCAGTCATATTTTTCAAACAGTACACTGCAACTCCTCTATAACGCTACCAGGCACAGCGCTGACTCAATTATAACGCGGGGTCTGCTTGGCTCCCAAAAATTTGGAGGGGGGGGGCATTTCGGGTTGCAGATGCTGAGATACGACGTTAATGCTGATTTGGCCGCGATTTTTTCATCCCGCTTCGGCCCGCTCGAAAAAAAGGGTTGCACATAAAAATCGATAATTACCCGAAGCCAGGTACGTTTTTAACACTTACGTGGACGGTCCTGGTCATTAATGCATTACTTCAGAGGTAATTGCTTTATTGATTGATGACACGCGTAGTGTTTCAATTTTCAAAATCAGTTTGATTGTTTGGTCTTACTGTTTGGCATTGAGATGATCAATGCCTTAGGTCTTTTATAATTTTATTATATTATATTTTTAAATCAATAGAGAATAGGCACGCGTATCGGTATCCTTCAGTTACAAACCTTGAAGGTTGTGCTATCAAAATATCAGACTGTTTCTCTCTCGTGTTCATAATTTTCTTCAGTCCCGGGTAGGACGTGTTCTTAAAGTAATGCGCGAGCGTGAAATTAGAAAAATTGACTTGAGCCTACTATTTATTCCACTTCATAGTTTGCTGGTTTGCTGAGCTCGTAGAGGATAGTGGCTTCAAGATAAAAACGCAACAATGTGCTTTGAAAACAATCAGTCGTAGTTGCGACGTTTTCGCTAAATACAGGAAATACGTGAATTTGAATTGTAAATGTCACAATATCGGAAGATTTTCAACCGAAACGGGATAGATAATATAAATAGATTGAAATAAAATACCGTTATTTTCAATAATCCGAAAATTTAATGCCATCCTGTATGATCAAACACACAGCAAAAAGTTTGTTGACAAATTTGAAGTCAAGGTTTTTCGGGTACAGTTTATTTTATTCTGAGGGAGACAAGGTGATCAAAGGTGCCGCCGCCAGATGTTCAGCTATTTATGGGAGAGTTTCCGGAGTTGACACATGCCAGACGCGTACCCCGTGAGATTTCTTGCTGACCGAAATTTTTACTCTTGTCGTTATGAAACCAGACATTCTGCCGTCTCAGGTTTTTTTCGATTATTAAGACCTTCATTTTTACGATTAAAAGTTAGCGGCTACAAAGTTTAATCCAGTTTTGTATATGTGCAACTGGTCGGTTTAAATTCCCGATTTGTAAATGACTAGGTTCAGATAGAGTTCTTTGTCGGTTTATTGTTACCGTATTTTTAACAATGGTAAAGAAATTAGACGAAGTCCATTACCGCGAAAGAGGTTCGAAGGTCGATCCACGCGACATTTTCTCAACGCTTCAGTAACCCCAGGTGTTCAACAACTCGTCGGTCTTCAAGGAGACGTCGCTATGCGGAATACTTAGATTTTATCCCTTTTGTCTAAGGATGGAAATATTTACGTCCGTGTAAAACTAAATTCAATTAGATAAATGACGACCATCATAATAATAAAACATGTCTCGGGTAAAAGTTCTAGCTTCTTAATATTGGGAGAAAAATAACCACAATTTATAGACCTGTAGAACTTTACGGATTATTCAATCCTGATAGACCGGGAAGGTAAGGTTAGAAATTAATTCTGCGCACGCTGAATTTCGTCGTTTTCTGCTAAAATCTCGAAACTACAGTTGTGGTTTTTCATTTCCTGACTAGTAACTTGTATAGAATTTAACTTATTACAGGAATTTGATCACGAATTATTGGGTGTTTGGTTCCGATTTCGACGGTTGAAAATTTCAGTTACGGCGGGGGGGGGGGGGGACAGCGTTATAGCATAATAACTCCACTTCTTCCGCTGTTTCATTTCTTGGACCCCACCAACAGCGTTATAGTGGAGCTGCAGTGTATTATAATTTGTGCCATGAAAAGGCCCTTTACACAGCTTGTAGGTCGCTTTTGGACCCTGGTGGTAGGATTCATGAGGTGAACCTCTTGTACAGTCTTGTTATACAGTACATTTCCACAGGAAATGTTTAAAGATGGCTCACTGGGGTAGGTGAAGCTATTATACATGTACCTGTCCTAGAGGGTTTGACTGTAAATATACTTAAATCTCAGTATGTATATCAAATTTTTATAATATCCAACCTTTTCCACATACTTAAGGCAAAAGGCTACTTTCTTTTTAAGTTCTGTAACTTTTAAAATCATCATAATATTGGCAGCTAAATACTTTAAGATGCATATTCAACAAACTAGATGTAAAATATTTTCTCTACTATAAGGTACCTACTCAAAAGGCCAAAACACAATCCTTCCAAACCTACCTTCAACCTTGACAAAAATTCACAGATAGCAAAGCAGAGGCCAACACCCTCTTCAGCACTGGTCCCTGAAATTACAATTTTATAAAGCAATTTTTAATTTAATTTTTTAAGGGTAATCTTTATCAATGATTTCAAAATGGTTTTAAATTTCAAGTGGAAAGGATTCTAAAAGAGAAAAATGTGTACCGGGTTTTTAGATTTGCAGGTGTTGTGTAAGTAACTAAGAACCCAAAAGACAAGATGAAGGTTCAAAGATAGAGGCAAATTGTCATTTCATCTTAAGCAGGAAAGCTTGGTTCAATTTCAGTTAAGATTCTATTGCTTGGGTGCTGATACTTTCTGCAATGCTACACAAAACTAGTCAAGGAACATTAAAAAATATCTACCTCAAAATATACTTAGCAAAAAGTTTCCCATATTTTTGTTCTACCGTGTAAAAAATCTAAGCTGTAACATAGCAAACATGTGCACGTCATAAACCTTATATCCATTTGTTACAAATTTGCCTTAACTGAGCATACAAGCATAAGCCAAAGAGAAATATCATATTGAATAATTGGCCTTGACATTTTTAAGAAATTGCCACGACTTTCAATTGAACAACCTTAAGAAGCCAATGGAAGGCTGGTCTGTCTGTGACTGCTATTGCCAGAGCAATGTATTGCTCACAGCAAACATTAATTAATTTGAGAATTTGTGTACACCAAACAGGGTCAGTTGGTGACTACCTGAGACCCAAAGTGGTATGAATGGTGTCACATTGGTATGATCATGAAATAAGACTGAGACATCTCAATAACAGATTTAAGACAGCAACATTCTATAGTAGGGAGATGTTTGGTGGTAGGGTACAGCCCACACTGCTAGGAACAAGAAACTGAATTTTATGTCCAAAGGCCACATAACAAACCAAATCTTACACCTTATTAAAGGTGCAACAGGTTGGCATGGGCCACAAGGCACCAATGGTTCAATAAAAGGCAATGGAACTCAATGACCTGGTCTTAAGTTTCGGCACTGTTATACTTGGCAACACACAGCATTTCCAACACAAGAATTTCTGAGGAATGTTTGTAATATTCAAGGCTTACACTGGCCTTCATGCAGCCCTGATCTCAAACAGATTGAGCATATCTGGGGCAAGCTAGGCATCCATGTCAGTCAGCAAGTCAATCCACCTTGAATGTTAGGAGATCTTGAATGTATCATTGTTGAACAATGGAGACATCTTCCTCAGGCAGTGTTCACAAATGTTATAAGATCTATGAGGAGGCATTGTGTTGATATTAAAGATGCTAGAAAAGGGCATAATCAATATTGAAAACATATCTGATGTCAGGAGGAGAATTTTTTCAAAGATTACTTAGAATTTCACCTTTGTTGCCATGGCAATCAGAATTTTCAAAGGATTTCAATTCTTTTAGCTATTTCTAAAGGGAACCACTTAAGGAACATTTCTGTCAAATTTCACTTCCTGATCAGGTGAGCTAAAAAGGAATCAGCAGATTGAATACTTGCACAAAACTCTTTGTTCTTCTTTCAACTGTCTTTACTTAGCACCTGTGGTCCCAGGCAGGTTTATGATAGACAAATTAAAACAAAAGTGCCCCTCTGTCATTTCTAGGTAGTCATTGACAAATTAGAAAGATATAGGTGTTTTGTTTCATTTTTCCTGTTATTTTAAACCCTGTAACCGCTTTTTTGTAGCCCATTTGACCAGTTTCTACTGCCATACTAATTCAAATAGGATTTTGATTGAGGATCAAGGACAATCTAAATTGATTCCAATTTATTTTTCTGTCAAAACTACAGATCATGTGATATTTTCTGTAATATTTGGCTGTATGATGGGTTTAAGGTTTAAAAAGCTAGCTACTATTTTTAAAAGTTTGAAAACCAGCACAGGTAGTGATTAGAAATAAGAGTTTCAAAACATATTGTACTCCTCAGAAGTTGGTATTTAATACTTGCATTAGATCTTATCAAATTACCTCTTCCTAGTTCATCTATAATAATCAAAGAATTTGAAGTTGCTGTTTGAATGATGTAATTCATCTCTTTCATCTGAAATTAAAATGCTATAAATTTTCAATAAATCAGAGGACTATGATGGTCCTAACTCACTCAGTTGAGTAACAATCTGAAAAACTGGCAAAGTGAAATGTCATTAATTAAAGTTATGCCTGGTTGGAGACAATGGAAACTCAGGAACATTTCTAACAGTACATGTAGATGTTAATGTCTCATACACAGTAACAAACCTTAAACCTGGTTTGTGTGGCAACATTTTTTTGATATTTCGAAGACTTTCTTTCTTGATTTTATAATGTATAAGATTTTGAGCGCTCGAAGAGACCTGTGACATTCTTTAAAACTTATGTAGAGGGACATCAGATGAAGTTTTCATCAATAGCTGTCAGAGATTGATATGCTCCCTGAGTATATTCCTGTCACAAAAAGTCTGGAAACTCTCAATTTTAGCATTCAACCTTGAACTCTGACCTTGACCTTGGAGTTATCTAAAGATTTGTTTCAAATTGCACATCTACTAATGATGGAGAACAATTGTATTATTTTTAATTCAATCTATAATTTTTGCAGCTATGCTCCAGACATGGCTATTTTCAATATTTGACCTGTGACCTTGGAACTATCCAAATTTTTTTCCAAATGGCTGAGAACAATTGTGCCAAAATATATTGAATTTTTCTATAATTGCAGTAGCTTTGCTCTGGAATGGCTTAATTTCATCTTTTGACCTTTGGGTGTGACCTTGATGCTATTTGAAGATTTGTTTCAAATTGCATATCTATTCATGCTAGAAAACAATTGTGTAAAGTTATTTCGAAATCCATCCATAACTGAAGGAGCTATACTCTGGAAATACTCTGGAAATGCTTAATTTCAACCCCTTCCCTTGAGCTTTGACCTTGACCTTAGAGCTACCTGATTTTGTTTTATATCAATTGGTAAATCTACTCATTATAGAGAAAAATTGTGCCAAGAAATTTTGAAACCCATCCATAAGGAGTTATGCTGTGAACAAGGAAAATTTTGACCTTGAACTGTGACCTTGACCTTTGAGTTATCCATACACCAGGAAAATACCTTGGCGCAATATCATAAGAAATTCACATGTGAAGTTTCATCCATTTTGGCCCAAGGGTAGTAGAGATATTGGGGCAGACGGACGGACAGATGAATGGAAAACAGAAGGACAGACAGACAAAGGGGTAGCTATATTCTTGCCCTTTTGGGAACATTAAAATTTCTTCTATGTTTCTATGTTACAAAGAGTGCCCCTTTGAACCAAATGGGTTCAAAGATGCCTTCTTTTATCATTTTAAATCTAAATCCACAATATGGAACTTCTATGCCAAACTGTTTTTCAATAGAAGAATTTTAAAAGAATCTCTTCTTTGACTATGTAAGATATGGGATACCTTGGTGGATTTCTAATTGGATCCCAGGGGTATTACCTTAACATTTTTGAAGAAGGTCATAAGGTGATGATACATTCACTAAATAAACCTCTATACCTATTTGTTAGTCAGAAGATTTTTAAAGATTTCCCGCTTTGTTTCTATGTTAAAAAGGGTAAGTCCAGGCATAGGTCAAATGGGACCCAATTCTCATTACTTCAATGTCTTTTGTAGGGCCACCTCACCCTAAACATTGAAATACAGTCGACATTTGCATTTGATTGTCAACACCACATGACCTCACTTGAATATGACCCAAATTCAGCAGAAGAAAATCAAGTGTCAATTGCAACAACCAATGTCCTAATTTATGTCACATTAAGTGGTTAGCACAAAACTATAGTAAGCGACCATATTCATTTAAATTCTTTTAACAGTTTTGAACTGATATTTATAGAATAAAAAATCAACAAGCAAATATATCTCCTGGTGATGTCATAATAATGATAGTTTGAGTGAGTTTAAACAAAAGTGTGAATTCAACAGTTTAATGCACCTTGTGACTCTCCCAATATTTCTTGCAACTCTCCTGGCAAAATCTAAAAAAGATTAACAGCCTATTTTTCAGCATATTTTATTGAAACAATATACATGTATGAGACTGAAAGGAAATAATTAGGATGTGTGACATGAAAAACATCTATATCTCCATCATTAAGATATTTATTTAAGTCTCTGAATTGTCATCTGCAAAGTTTTTCAATCAAGACCTGTGTACAATAGTCCTTGTTCTCATGAAAATGGCATATTGATGGGTCTGCGCAAAATAGTTGTAACTACTTATAAACATATATGCAGTTACAACTGTTTCACGCTGACCTATCGCTATGCAGGGAACATTTTTTGAAAGATGTTCCTCCTGTTTTGATAGTGTCCTTCTTAGTAAAACTGAGCATCTTAATGCAGCATTTTTTCCTTGAAAAGATGTTTGCATGAAAGATATGTGTTTTCTGTTCTCTGTCTATGTGATAATATCAAAAGGTGCAGTTTTACATTTACCATACAATCAAACATTTTGACGTGCTTAATAAAGGCATTGTGAGGAAATTTTCAAATTGCTTGTAATAAGCAATTTCTCACAATGCTTTCTACCTACATGGTGTTTATTTAAGAATTTTAACCCATCACAATGTTTTTCCCCACCATCTAGTACTAACTTACTATTTGCTCACACCTTGTATTGTTATCTTGATATGGGTTCAGTGTTAAACTGTGTCATATAGGAATGGTTTACGCATATTTTAGTACTAGTCTTGAGCTGGAACAAAAGCAGTTCAAAAGTCAGGCCCTTGATTACCTCTAGGACAAATGTGGACGAGTTTGTTTCCAGATCATCATCATTTCCTAGTCGTGAAAAAATCTGGTTTGTGACTCTAAAAGCTGCATACTCAGCAGGTACGAATGACCCAATCTGAGCCATTATCTGCAGTAGAGCTATTTGTCTGAGATAGGTGGACTTACCGCTCTGTAAAATAAAACACTACTATGAATAATTGATGAATTCCTGGCCCTGCCCACTTACTCCGAAGGAAACACCAAAAGACTCTGACAGGAAGTTCCTCTTCGATATTAAACAGTGTTATTTTGCAAAAATCTATAGCCCATAACATGTTTCAAACATGTTTCTAGCAAGAGCTGTCAGAGATGGATTGTGCTCATAGAATATAGCCCTGTCACAAAAAGTATAAAAACAAACAGGGAAAGGTTTCGATGGATGGACAGATGAAGCAGCAGCTGTATGCTCACCCTTTTTCCTACAAGTTGACAGTTGATCTTGGGCTGTAACCTTGGAGCTTTTGAATACTTGTTTCAAATAGTCAATGTACTCATGATAGAGAACAATTGTGCAAAGTTATTTTGAAATTCATCAATAATTCTAGAAGCCATGATACGGACATGCTTCGTTTTAATGTTTGACCTTGAGCTCTGACCCCAACCTTGGACCTATCCAAAAACTGGGTAAACTGTGTTTGTGCAATATCATAAGGAATTCACATGCCAAGTTTAATCCAGCCCAAGGGTTGTGGGAGAAATCTAGCGGTTTAATGTTTGCCCTTCAGGGAGTATAAAAATAGTAACATATTACAAAATATAGGTGCTTGAGCCCCTGTATTGCTCCACAGGCTTGAATGTACTGATTTAGCAAATGGTGTTTTCAGGAATTCAATATAAGCTGAATCATCTTTGCCATATCTGGCAAATTTTGGTAACTGTAATCTTTGAAATAGTTCTGGAGAAGCATTTCAAACTTTTCACTGTTTCAAAAAAGTCTAGTCCTGTAATGTAAAATTCATTTACTAAGTCAGATGTTTCACAAAAGTCTATTCCAGTTAAGTTCTGTTCAGTACTTTCTGAGCAGAAGATGTTTATAGGAAAAGTTATTGACACACATATGGATGGACCTCACACCATGACATTTGCCCAATGGCTTGCATCCAGTGGAGCTAAAAAAGATAAAATGGTTGGTTGGCGACCTTAAGGTTGTAACTACAGCTTATTCAAGTTATGAGGTTTAACTTACCAAACCAACTAAAATGCTTCACAAAAATATAGGCCCATGTCGGGGCTCAAGTTCACTAAAGGCCTTTAAGAATGATTTGATTAATTGATTTATTCATTTACTGACAGCAGTGATTGGTCAATTACCAAATCTTTTGAGCCTGTGAGTGACATTTTCAATAATAAAACATGTGTGCCTAGTACAGACTTGGATCAACCTGTGCATCTGCATAGTCAAATTAGAGTCTTCACTATATTCCCGATTAATACTGAATCAAAGCTTCTTTAAACAAATGGCAAATAATCCTAATGAGTAGCTGTACAGGCTGCTCAATGTCTGCACTCTGCATCTGTGAATATTTTATAGAAAGATGAACAGTCAGACAATGGTCACAGAATATGGCTCCTATTTTATTGATGCGGGGCCCAAAGATTTTGGTTAATTACCAATTTTCATAAGAAACAGCAACAAAAACCACCGAAGTCAAAATGGCTTTAAACTTATCTTTTTATCAAATGAATCTAAATGTAAAGTTCCGCCATCATAGCGCAGTCAGTAGCGTGTCAGACTCCTAGTCTTCAATTATGAGAGTCATGGGTTCGATCCCCGACGGCGGTACATAATTATCCTTCCAGACATTTCTCTCACCAATGGGTGGATAATGGTAAACCTAAGTGGGGTAGCAGCTGGAGGCTAGGAAAGGATATAGTGGTAGTACTGGTGTGAGAAACACGAGGAATCCATTGTTAGGTGATCGAGCCGCCACAATATGACTGAAATACTGTTAAAAGTGGCGTTAAACCCCATTCAATCAATCAATCTAAATATAAAGTATCAGTAAACTTAATCTTAATCCCTGACCCATCTGCTTTTGTAGCCTAACAAGACCTTATCAGAGAGTATTGTAGAATTAGAGTATCTTCATCCTTATCCACTGATCTAGGTATATTCAATAACCCATAACTAAACAGCAAAATTTTGAACGGATGCAAATTGGAAGGAGTTACAGATATAAAAATATAAAGTTTAGATTTTTTCAACTCTCTGGGTTGAAAACATTGTGAAAATAAAGAAATTGCTTGGTGTAAACAATTTCTTCATTTTTCACAATGTTTTCCCAATTGTTTTTTCTTGGTGGGCGTCAAAAAGCTTCAAGGTGTGGAAATGGGTTAACAGTCATTTAGCATAGATAAAGAACAGCAAGCGCAAATGTGAAGACTTATCTTAATCCAGTCTATATTCTTATTGTATACTCAGCAGTACAAGGGATGTTTAGCTTACCATATTTGGCCCTGTAATTACTATGAAATTGCTATCTTCAGAGGCATACTGTAAAAAATCACAACATAACTATAAAATAACTCTGGTTTAAGGCATTTCAAAACAGAAAAGAATAAAAAGAAAATTCAATATAAAAAATTTTTGTTCAAATACCACTCCAATTAATAATTAGTCTCTCTTTAGGATTTCAGAAAGTCATTCATAGCCGTTCAAAGAATTCTAACACTAAAAGTGATTCAAATTCTTTTATATCATTATCAATTTTAGCCACAATTTCAACAAACCTTTACCCATACCTACATGAATATAACATTTTACAACCCCGTAGAAAAAAGATTTAAAATACAATGTGGAAAATAAAGAAATTTCTTACAACAAGCAATTTCATTATCTACTATCATTTTTACCCCATTACCCCTAAGATAAATTAATTTAAACTTCTAACAACTCTAAAATATTGTTTGTAACTTTTTTGAATTTGGACCTACCTAGAATGTTGCCATTTGTTATTTGGTTAAAGAGATAATTCAAAACTTATAGCTCCAAGTACAGTTGTACATACTATGTTATTTGGGACTGGTGATTCTACATATATCTTCTCTAAAATTGGGTGTCTGCCTTGCTTTACTGCTAAGGTGTCTGTAAACTCGGGCTTAACTAAATAAGGAAGAAGATTTACCCATGTAATGACACATGATAATAATTTGTTTTTGATTTTGTCTATCAAGATTCAAGTATTCTGACTGGTTGATTTATTTTTTTTCGTAATTCCATGAACGAAATTTTGAGCATTAAACTATTTTGTTTGCTTGTGCAAAAGTAGATCTATAAGTTTTATTTATAACTAGTAAAACAATTGCTTTGGGTTGCTTGGTAGCATTACATTACAAGAAATGAAGAGAATATTTTTGTTTTCATTAAACTTTCAAAAACATTAATCACATTAATGTATGAATCTACTAAGTGTATTCATACATGTAGTGTGATTAAGTTTTTAGGTTCATACCTCAATGAAAACAAAAAATATGCTCAACTTAATGCTTTTAGTAGAACCAGAGATATCACAAAATGTCAAAGCTTTTGCATGACAACAACAACAACGGCACCAAGGCTTTTGCAATACCTTGAGTTTTCTCCAAAAACAGCCGAGCTAAAAATCTAAAAGCTTTTTCAGAATGCTTCCCATTCATTTTCAATGCTACCAATTTCACAATATAAATATGCCGGTTCTTTGATTAGATCTGAAAATATACAACTCCAGACCAAATAAACAAACCATAGTCCGACAGGGTACAAGCATGTGCAAAAGCCACCAGCATATCTATCATGGCCACACTCTCTGACAGCTTGTATAGACATCCAATATCTTCTCTTACATTATCCAGCAACTCTTTAACTGCCCTAAAGAAAGCAGGCAAGTAAGATAAAATTTGCAAGGAGTATCTATTCAACTGTTTAACACATTATCACACTGCAAAATTTTAGACTGGTCCAAATTCAAAGAAGTTGCAGATGACAATTTCAAATTGAGAGAATTTTTAGTATCTTGGTATTTTTGGGTAAAAAACAAGGTTGAAAGTGAAGAAAATGATAGTAACAAGCAATTTCTTCATTTTCAAATTTGTTTTCCCAAAGTCTTTTCTTGAGGGTCATAAAAAGCAGGATTGTATTCGAATGGGTTAAGGGTGATTCTCTAAACAATTTAGTATTAACCCTTATCATGCTGAATAAAATCCTTTTCAGAGTTGTTTAAAAACCAAAGGGCTGAAAGCACTGAAGGGACTTGTTCTTCAGTTGTCAATTCTTCTTTTGAAAAATTAATGTCATAAACAACTCTGGTTTCAAAAGAACAGACAGGAGGTGTAGACAAAGATCAGACTGCACATAAGTGCAGTTTGATCTTTGTCTATACCTCATGCTAAAACCGGACTAGTCGGGGTTCAGCATGACAAGGGTTAAGAACATTGTATGAGGATGCCTAATGCTTGGCTATTGATAGCTGAATAGTATACAAAACTAGAAATATGTCACTGACACAGATGACCCCACTTAACCCATTCCCACACAGTCACGCTTTTAAACACCCCTAAATATGAAAGCTATCGAAATCATTGTGGAAAATGAAGAAATAGCTTGATACAAGCAATTTCTTCATTATCCACAATGTTTTCTACCCAAAAAGACAAAGTTTTTAAAGATATCATCAACTTAAAACTATCATATGCAATTTCTTTTAATTTGGACTAAAATTTCATCTTGTGGGAATGGGTAAGGTACTTACATAGCCTTCAGCTGTGACTGTAATTGATTTATTGATTTAGATTTAACGCCACTTTTGACAGTATTTCAGACATATTGCCACAGCTGGAGCACCTATTCATGGAATCCTTGTATTTCTCACACAAGTACTACCACTATGTCCTTTCTGATTGATTGAATGGGGTTTAACGCCTCTTTTTAAAGTATTTCAGTCATATCGAGGGGGCTGGAGCATCTAACAATGGATTTCTGGTATTTCTCTCACCAGTACTACCATCACAAAGCTTCAAAAAACATTATAGAAATTGAAGACCTTATTTATTACAAGTTTCATGTGTAATTTATAAATCCAAGGCAAGGAAATACTTACATGCTAGCCATCATGTATATCTCTTGAAGAGAACCATTCACCCGATCTGCAAGTCAGTAAACACAAGCATTGATACCTTAACAAATTCAACTTTCAGAAATACGTGTCACAGACATAAAACTGCTGTTCATAACAGTATTTAATATTGGGTGACAAAAAATCTTCCCTGCAAAAAGCATTCTTCCACTTGACCTTGACCTCAGCAGCATAAAAATGTTCCTTGGACACTAGTAGTACATTAGAAGAATTAGTGCTCAAAGCTTTTTTTTAAAACTCCAACATCCAAAAATTTTAAGTTTTCACTCTGAGCTATATCAATTTGTTAACTGTGACCTTGACCTTGGTTATCTCAGACAAACGTAGACAAAAGTTCTAATTGAGATGAATAAAAGGGGCATAATTCTTACAAAACAAATTTATTCCCTGTAATGGTAAAGATTTCTCTATGCATATTAGACACAAATTCCAAATTTCAGGTCAATATCTTCATATTTAAGAACAGATATTTAACAAAATGCAATTTTAGCACACAGAAAAAAAACAACAACAACAAAAAGACCAGGGCTATAGCTATAGTCATGCCTCAGGCCTCCTAAAATAACAAGCAATCCTAAAATGTTTGAAAGTTTTCTTTCATTGTACAATTAAAACTTGATATTGACTCATAAAATAACTAGAAATGTGTCAGACATGGATGCCTCCTCTTTACCCATTCCCACACAGTGACACTTTTAATCGCCTCTCAATATAAAAGTTTTGGAAAACATTGTGGAAAATTAAGAAAATACTTGTCACAAGCAATTTCTTCATTCTCCACAATGTTTTCTACCACATTAGACATAGATTTTAAAGATTTCATCAACTTTAAATTGTCGTCTGCATTTTCTTTGAATATGGACTGGTCTAAAATTTTATCGTGTGGGAATGGGTTAACCCATTCCCACACAATGTCACTTTTTGAAGCCCCTAAGGAAAAACAATTGGGAAATAATTTGTGTAAAATAAAGAAATTACTCATAACAAGCAATTTCTTCATTTTACACAATATTCTTTATCCAATAAGTAAAAAATTCTAAAAGTCAATAACCTTTAAATTGTCAAGAATTCAACACCCCTGACTTTAAATAGAAAGAGGTAACTCTATATGAATGTCCCTATACATCGAGGGGGTATACAAAGTATCTGAGCTGAAAACATTTGGCTGCTTAAAATGTTTTCTTGGCAAACATGGATGCTACAGAGTCAAAAACACAACTTACCATTCATTTTTATCTGAAAGAAAAGGAAAAAAGTTTTCATAAAAAAAGAAAATATACTGCTAAAAAAAAATTTAGAATATAAAAGATTTTCAGTTTTGAATATGTTGTGCAAGAAGACTATCTCATGCCAAACATGCTGATATCAGGGCCTGAGATTATAATACTTTTTTGTAAACAATTGAAAATTTACTCAAATTTCAATAATCCTGATTATCAATTTATAATTAATAAATAACTACTTACAGATATTGTCCTTTATTCTGATGTGGTTATAATAGGATCTTAGAAGAAATACACCTTTAAGTTACAATTACTCAATGGAGTAAGAAAAAACAAGATGTGTTTGTGATACACCATGCCCCCAAAACAGGATTTTTTTTTTAGAAAAGGATGATTTTTATTGGTGTTTTTTTTTGCTTTAGGGAAAAGGGTTAAATTTTGACTTTGACCTTGAAGAAATGACCTTCCCCAGTTACGCCTTGTGAGACCTATCTACATACCAAATATTAGCATTGAAACTTAATAAGGAATGAAGTTTTAGGAAAATGTTAAGTTGGCAGGTCAAGATTTTGAGTAACGTTAAAGGGATAAGGGTTAAAATTTTGACCTTGACCTTGATAAAATGACCTTCCCATGTTGCGCCTTGTTGAGACTTCTCTACATACCAAATATTAGCTTTGTAACTTAATTAGGGATGAAGTTATAGGAAAATGTTTAGTTGGCAGGGAAAAGGGTTAAATTTTGACTTTGACCTTGAAGAAATGACCTTCCCCAGTTACGCCTTGTTGAGACCTATCTACATACCAAATACTAGCATTGAAACTTAATTAGGAATGAAGTTTTAGGAAAATGTTTTGTTGGCAGGGTTTAATTTTTGAGTAACATTTTAGGGAAAAAGGTTAAACATTTGACCTTGACCTTGATAAAATGACCTTCCCCAGCTGCGCCTTGTTGAGACCTATCTACATACCAAATATTAGCATTGTAACTTAATCAGGGTTGAAGTTATAGGAAAATTGGCAGGTTAACTTTCGCAGACAGACAGACAGACAGACGGACAGACGAACACCGGTAAAACAATATGCCCCCATCTATTGATGGGGGGCATAAAAATTGTAATCTTAAATAAGTGAATGTTTGATATTGATTGATTTGTCACACATGGGCCAAAAAAGCCCAAATTAATATTACAATATTCCTTTGAGCATGAAAGTTTGCAAAGTCTACTTTTTAACTAATGTCCCTCTACATCAACATCTTTCATTTTGGAAAAAAAAAATGAATAAACAAGAGGACCAAAATGGCCCTAAATTGCTCAGCTATAAAATATTTCATAATGTCTAAGACTGATAAGCCAAGCCCTGCCACACCTACATTTTCTACAAATAAAAATGTCACGTACAAATTTTGAAATGGGTTATCCAAGGAACATTCCTATCAGGTTTAGTCCAAATTGGCTGATTGGATACTCGCCAAAATTTGTTCGCATATCAAACAAATCCTGAAAGGGTCAAGTGACATCTTTTCAAAAGTTTGTTAGAATTTGCCCATGGAGAATTTTTTTTAAAGAATTTTTGACAGCTTCCGACCAACAAGGGACATATGGTGATCTTGAAAAGTCAACCTTGAGCATGTTGTACTCAGGTGAGATAAAAAGATTGAGAAAAACAAGATGTCTCTGTGAAACATCATACCATCTAAACAGCTTTTTTCAGAAATACAACCTTGGTAAGTGACCATTACCTTGATAGATAACCTTGATTTAAAACTAACTTATGCCTATCAATGCAATGAATCTATAAACCAAAAGTGAGCTGTTTATGTTCAGTTCAGTGGTATGATGGGTTGGTACCAAATGAAATAGAGAAAATAAGTACAATTAAAGAAGGGAAATAACCCATGCAGTATGAGTCACAAACACTCATTTACCAACATGCCAATACACAATTGGATATCCAATGTACAAACACAAGATTGTTTCTCTCCTACATATATGACCGAAAAGGAGAGCATCACAAGTACAAAACTGTTCCATAGTAAATTACCCCATCCATTTTTGACAAAGAATTGACAAAAAAACTGAAGATATTTACAAGAAAAGATTCTATCAGCAGGTGTAGATGACATAGTATACACACAAAAGTTTTGAAAATTCGAAAGTAACCACCAAAAATCCCTTATGGACACCCCTCCTTTATTGCATGCAGACAGATAGACTGACACAAGTAAAATAATGGGTTCCTGGTCTTATTGATTGGGGGGGGGGTTATAGAAAAACAAACAAAAAAACAATATTGTGAGAAATATATGAATTGCTAGTAAGCTCTCACCACTTTGCTTACAAGGGACAAGGCCTAAAATTAACAAAAGCCTTGTAGATCCAACAAAAAAGTTTTACAAAAATGGTAACCAATATCGGAGTTCAAAGTTCAATTCCGAGCTGAATGAATCATTTGATTCGAGGGTTGATTCCTTCATTTACAGGCGCAATTGGTCAATTGCCAGCAATCTTGCATCATCACATTTTATTCCTACAGTTTATACATATCCTACTTACCAGATCAGTAGTTGTAAAGCTGAATGTGTTTTTAAACTTGGTCACTTTGATGAAAACACCAGGCAGATTATCTGTAGTGTATTGAAACTCATTACCTCCTGAATACATCTGAATATGGAAACCTCTTGATGTGTTGTAGGATGGCTTTAGTGGTAAATTGTATGTCTTTGACATCTGACTAATAATATCTGAATATAAAATGAAAAGGCCAATAAAACCTATGAGCATTCATTCTACTTCAAAATCAAAAAGAACAGATAACTTGAACTTTTTAAAAGCAAACTCAAATGGAGATATAACGCCTTTGAAATAAAATACTAATATCTGCTTATAAGTTTCAAGTAAATATCAAAACTGATTATATAGGTACAGTTTAACCAATTACAAAATTTGAGACTGGTCCAAACTGAAAGAAGTTGCAGACAACATTTAAAATTGTGGTAAAATTTGAAAATAAGTGTTAATAGGGTAGAAAATATTGTAAGAAAAAGAGAAATGGTTTGAACAAGCCATGTTTCCTTTTTAAACAAAGTTTTCCAAGATGGTATTCATTCAGTGTGTCAGAAAGCATCATTTGTGGAAATGGCATAAAACATAACTAGACAACAATCTAAGACTTGGAAATTTAGATTTGAATGACAGAAGTTACAAACAAAAATTGAAAGTTCATTCAATTTAACCCTTTCCCGTTCAAATACGGGATTTTACGTTCCTGTGATTTTATACTTGAGAAAACATTGTGAAAAAATAAGAAATTGCTTGTTACAAGCAATTTCTCCTTTTTCTACAATATTTTCTACCACATAGGATGGGTTCATTTCAAACAGCATCCAGTTGTCATTGTTGTCTGCAACCTCTTTCAATTTGGCCTAGTCTAAAACTTCCAAAGGGTTAAACAATGTATGATTGCAACACTGCTTGTGATATAGAAATGAAAATCACTGAAATGACAGGTAGAGGAAAATTAAAATGTACAAGAATTCATACATAAATAAGGATCGATGGATCCATACAATTATTGAGATATTACTATGAACAAATTTTGAGTATAAAAAACCGTAAAAGCATATGTTATGGTTCTAGCACATAGCATTAAGTCTTGCTCTAGGCAAATTCAAAGTTTTTAAAAACAGTGAAGGGCTATAACTCAAAAACTAAGTATGGTAGATTTATGATTCTTGTGCACTGCACTCTTTGTTAATGTAACAAACACATGTTTCAAGTCTGTTGAGCTAAGAATATCAAAATAATGCTCTAGACAAAAAACTGGACACCCCCTCCAACCTCTTGGTGATTGGGTGATCAAAGAATATGTTCTGTTTTCGACTAGCATATAAAAATTGTTGGCAATTAGAGTAGAAAACATTGTGATCATGTAAGAATTGCACCTTACATATGATTGAAAAATACTATAGATAATTTGCATACATCTTTTTCTGAATTATTATCATAGTGGAACTGTGGACAACTCACTTTATCAGAACTGCAAAAATGTTAAAACCAGTTTCAAAATCCTGAGAGCAAATAAAATAGTTTGCTATGACAAGTTCAAGACTATTCTATCATTAATAGCCAATACTCACTATTAATGTCATCAACAACCTCCGTGTATGATTTTCTGGCAATATCAAGTAAACCTGGAATGTAGAACTTATGACTGATATATAAGAATATATAACCATATCAAATTTCATCAAAAAATATCTCACATTCTATAAAAAAGGTACCATGTAAGGTTCACTTATATATATAATCTTGTGAAAACCTTTTATTATTTAACCCTTTCCCGTTTTGAAAAAAATAAGATCTGTTCAAATTAAAAAGGTTTTGCAGGCAAAAATTTCAAGTGAGTTCAATTTGAAAAGTGACCATTCAGTATGGATGAAAATATTGTGGTGAAAGAAGAAATTGCTTGTTACAAGCAATTTCTTCTTTTCCCACAATGTTTGCTCAAGTTTAAATCACTAGGATGTAGAAATCAGGGACTGTGCAGGAAAGGGTTAATGTTTCATTAAACCCATTCCCAAACAAACCCCTTTACTGGTTTTCTGGATGATTTGGAACCATATTAACATAGCATATTGTGTTACCTTCATAGGCATAAAAAAAATTCTGACTTGTGAAAAAAAAGGTATAAACTAAAAAGGCATTACCCTAATATTAGCATTGCAAACCCTTTCCAATATTTAAGGAATGACAACATAAACACTATCTCAATTCAAAGAAACTGCTGAAAATTGGCTGAATCCTGGACATAAGGTTTCAAACAGATACTAACAATATTTAATTTCTATTCAAAGCTATTCTGGAGATCCGAGACATACTGACTGGGATTCAAATCGATTGTTCACACCAGATACTGGCTTTTTACATCATATTACAACAAAAGAACAACCACACTACCTATTGGCGATTGAAACCTGCATGTTGGGTACTTGAAAGTAGTTTATAAATGCATTTAGAATCATCACCCTTGAAAGTATTGCTGTATTGGTAGTGAATAATTGTATTAAATTTTGAGTGAATACCCTTACTATTACTAGTAATGAAATAATTCATTTAGACTAGAAATGAGTTCTGCACTTTGACATTGGGCACCATTTTTATTAACCTTTGTGTAGCTTATTCAGGCTGTAGTTACAACGTTTAGGTCACCAACCAACTATACTACTTTTTTGTTGCATGCTATTGGCCAAAATTTTTGCAAAATCGAAGAGGGACTTGGAGTTTGAGTCAAGTGGCTTGACACAGAGAAACTGGGCAGGGCCAGCCATTGGTCATTTACAACAAGGACCCCAACGATTCATGTGATGTTAAGTCTATACTAGATTTTTGTCCCAGGACAAAGTTTTTTAGGTATCATGCTCTGGACAAGCACAATTTTAGTGTTTGACCTTGAGCTTTGACCTTGAACTTGCAGCTATCGAAAAAATTATTTCAAATGGCAAATCTACTCATGAGGAACAATAATTGTGCCAATTTATTTTAAATCCATCCACAATAGTAGGAGAAATGCTCCGGACAAGCACATTTTTAGTGTTTGACCTTGAGCTTTGACTTTGACATTAGAACTATCCCCAAAAATCTTTCAAATGGTACATCTACTCATGATGGAGAATAATTGTGCCAAGTTATTTTGAAATCCATCCGTAAATGTAGAAGTAATTGTCCGGACAAATTCGGACGGACAGATTGACTAAAGCACATACACCAACTTGTCATAGTGACAACTATGTCTCACTCGTCGCAAGGGGGCTGAACAAAAAATACTTCAGGTTTTATCTGAAAAACATTTTATCTGAAATATCATCAGGTGTCAAGCAAGTTAATCTCATACTTAAAATCAGTTTGTAAACAAATCCATCTAACCTTTCGTAGGCTGAAGTAATATATACATGAAAATTGGACAGTTTATGTGAGCTTTTCTGGTGGTGGATTTTCATTGCTCATGATTACAAATAGAAGACCAGGAATCATCAAAATGTGACAAGGAATAGTGAACAGAGCAGCTGTAAATGTTATCAATTGTGCCATAAGTAATAATATTAAAACTCTTTTTAGCGAAAACCCTTTTTTTTTTAAAGCTCCTGCTTACCATATTTCAATTAAAAATTAAAACTAAGGATTCAAACAAAGTAGGAAAAGTTTTACAAGAAATAAGTTTCAAAATTACACAAAAAATAATCTGAAAACATAGAGGCATAAAACAAGAAACCATCCAACAAATTAAATGAATTAAAGCAATACAACAAGAGGGTCATTCGTCTTGATGCACTCACCTAAGATGAATGCTCTTTTTTTCAAGAGTTAAATTTAATGCTAAGATTAGAATTATGATACAAGTGGACAACATATATTTGCTCTGTACCTTGGGATCCAAAAGTCAAGATTTTATCATATGTTCGTAGATTTTTATAAATAGATTCTTAATGACAAATTTCAAGGCTCAAGGACTTATATGATAGGAAAAGAACACTTTTCCTCCCCTGTTGATCCAAGGGTCATAATTTTAGAAATTTGAAAGAAGTCAATGAACTGATGCTTCGTGCAAAATATTAAGGCTCAAGGCCAATTGGACCTGAAAAAGACCTTATTTTTCAAATTAAACTTTTGTTGCCATATCAACCAGAGTTTTTCAAACAGATTTCAACTCTTGTAGTTTTTACCAAAAGGACCACCTTGTGAACATTTCTCAAATAAATTGGTTGAAAATAGCCCAGCAGTTTTAGAGGAGGTACTGTTTAAAAAATCTTTACTTGTATACAGCCCCTTCCCCAGGCCAAGCTCCTGGGCATGAGGGCAATAATTAAAGCAATTTTGAAAAACGTCAATACACTGATGCATCATCCAAAACTTGTTTGTAATTGGCTCAATAGGCTAGCAGTTCAATTTTTCAAAGCTCCCCCAACACCCACTTGGATCTACCCCTGGGAACCTGAGGACAATGTTTCTAGCAATTTTGAAAGAGATCAATAAACTAATGTTTCATGCAAAATATCAAGGCTCTACCCCTTCTTGGTTACAGGAAGAAAATTATTAAAGATTTCTTTTTAAATTTCACCTTTGTTGCCATGGCAACCAGAGTTTTCAACTGATTTCAATTCTTTTAACTATGTTGAAAGAGGTCAATCTAAAAAATGGTTTTTGCCAAATATGGTTGAAAATGGTCCGGTGGTTTGGGAGGAGACTTCAAATTTTAGAAATCCTTCTTATTTTCTATATAGGAAGCATCCCCTAAGGTTCTGCACCTTCGGATCCATGCATCATGATTTTAGCAACTTTTAGTGACCAGAGTTTTCAACTGATTTCATATTTTTTTGCTATCTTAAAAGGGAACCACCTAAGGAACATTTCTGCCTAATTTGGTGGAAATTGGCCTAGTGGTTTGGGAGATGGTGTTTAAAGAAATTAGTGAAAGAGTACTGAAGACGCACAATGGTCCAATAAAAGGTGATCCCAATAACAGCAAAAAGTTTTTACCCTACCATTCACATTTTCCTGAAATAAAAAAAGACATTTTATATCTCATTATAATTCTTTTTCATTGCCAGTTAAAAGTTGATATCTTTTATTATCTTGAAAAGTAAACAACTTTTAACTTATTTAATAGATTTTGAATTTTGGATTAGCAGTCAAAAGTAAACTTTTTATAAAAGAGCCCTCATATTTATGACAAAAACATTTCCCCCCAAGACATTTTTCAATACTTTGTACATTCTTTTTTTTTTTTCCAAAATCAATGACTTTAAATTGCCTATCAATTTAATCATTTCTATCAACTTAAGCCATTACCACATGCAAACATTTTAGACTGGTTCAAACAAAATGAAGTTGCTGACAAAAATTTCAAGATGGTGGAATTTAAAAAAATCTTTGCCTTCTAGGGTATAAAACATTGTGGTCATTGAAGAAATGGCTCGTTGCAAACAATTTCATCAGTGTCCACAATGTTTTCCAAAACTTATTTTTCTAGGGGTGTCTAAAAGTGGGATTGTGCTGAAATGCATTAAATGCACACATACCTATTCCATTTAAATAACATTTTGGTGAGTGCATTATATGGTAATATAGGTATAGTCCTGCAGATTGCTCATATGAAAAACTATCTACAAAAATGGACAAAGTGACATAGTTAATAACAACAAGTAAATCAAACTTAAAAGTTGTGTATGATTTCATGAAGGGAAACATTTCTGACAAAGTTTTAACCTATTTGGATGAAAAAATATACGTGTTTGTAGTCATTTAAAAATCCAATCACATCCTATCCTATCTATCTCACTACCTTGTCTATCCACCTACCTACCAACCCAATCTATCTACCTACCTTCCTAGTCTATCTATCGACCTACCTCCCAAACTTATCTGTCTACCTTCCTAGCCACCTACTTACCAATCTTTCTACCTTATCTATCTATTCACCTACCTACCAGCCTTATCTATATCTACCTTCCTACCTTATTTATCTACCTACCTTTCTAACCTACCTACCAACCTAATCTATCTACCTACCAACCTAATCAATCTACCTACCTACCATATCTATCTACCTATTTTATCTATCTCACCTTATCTAGTATCTACCTACCTACCCATGTACCTACTAATCTATCTATCTACAAACCTAATCTATCTACCTACAAACCTAATCTATCTATCTATTCACCCCTAGACTTCTGACAAGATTTTTCTAAGATTGCTAAATGACCTACTTTTTTACCTCACAATGACTCAACATAAAATCTATCTAAGATGTTATTGAGAAAAACATTTTAATGAGTTTCTTTGAAAGTAACAATGACTAAAAACTGTTGTCTTTAGACTAACCATTATTCAAGAAAGACATGGGGCAACCTCATACACTGAAGCTTATCTTAACCATCTTGTGCTAAGGTAAGCTAAAAACCTAACACTACATACCTTAACAGCAAAGCATTTTTGTGATCTCATGTTTAATACCCCTTTCTGGTATCTACAGCCTTCATGGATGATAAAGTTGATCTTGTCTAGAATCTGGGAGAATCTCTTGTCATCCAACAGCTAAAATATTGCAAAACTTAACCAATTACCAATTGGCAAAATTTTTGGTTTTTGGAATGGTCCAAATTCAAAGGAGTTACAGACCAAAATTTAAGTTTTTGAAATTTCTTCATTTTCAACTTTCTTGAAAAAAAAAAAACACTGTGGAGAATGAAAAAATGCTTGTTGCAAGCAATTTCTTCATTTTCAACAAAGTTTCATGAAGCTTTATTTCTTGGGGGGGGGGGGGGGGGAGCGTCAAAAGGTACCATTGTCTGGGAAAGGATTAAGTATTTTGTACACATTCCTGATTATTTTGAACACATACCTTAAAAAGATCCTCAATTAATTTCTATATTTAGACATTTACCAGTAACATTTTGGTGAACCATGTAATTTTTCATCAAATACACACACATAAATTCTAAAAAATCATACTCCCATTGCCTTGAGATATTTAATTCTTTAGCATACCACAGGTGTTCCATCAATATAATATTATAAAAGTACTTATCCTTTATGTGTGCAATGCCATAAAACCTGTACTTGTATATAAATTAACCTGAGGAACGCAATGCACCTTTTGTGAAAGCTATTTCAGGCTTTAGACAAGATGTTAGGTCACCAACCAACCATTTCTTTATATCTGCTACAAGCTACCGGCCATAAATTTTGCAAAGTAACACTTAAAGTCAAAGTGGAACTTCCTATCATAGTCAATGAGCAGGGAAAACAGAGTAAGTGGCAGATTGGTCAATTGATAAAGGTTTACTTGTTCTAGGCATGATGGCAAATGCATAGTGCACAGGATAAGAAAATCAAAGCGCTGAAAGCCTGAGATATGTATACATGAGATATATATATATGGGCAGAAAAAGGTTGATGATCGGATTATCGGAAGTGTCACTTTCTACCAAAATCTACTGTCGATTATGCGCAGATTTGCCAATTTGTGCAATAGGGGACACAGCCTGCCAACAACAATTTTCTTCACGCTTTTTAGGTTTTGTAACATTATATTTACATGTATATATAGTTACATATTTTTCATCCGATCAAATTGCTTTGAAGGAATCTGATAAAGGCCACCCTGTGAAATTTGGTTGACTTATGTTCAGTACTTTCTAATAAGAAGGTTTTTAGAATAATTGATGGACAGACAGATGGACACCTCATCATGGCAAAAGCCCATTGGCTTTCAGCCAGTGGAGCTAGAGAGAGAGAGAGCTAGAGAGGGAGAGAAAGCGGGGAGGTAAAATGGAGCGTGTAGCCAGGTTTGAACTAGGAGTCTCCCCCATGTGATGCGGGTATTCTACTTCACAGCCCAATTTCGTTATGTAAATATGCTCTTTATAATCTCCAGGTAAAGAAAGCGAGAGTGCGGGCGGTCGGTCGTTTACCATGATTATATACACCTCTCAAAAGCGATATGCAGACATTGCATCCTTTGGATTGAATTGGGAGGTAAAAATATATAGACACAAAGTGCAAGCACGACCAAACTGTTTGCAGAATGCTAATATGATGCTATGAATGACCAATTAATTTGTTAAACAAAGCATTCCAATGGTGCATAAAACCAACAGCTTCACCTCTCAGCTTTATACAGTAACTTTGTCTAACTGGACCGTTTTAACACTGTAACTCTAGAATAAGTAATATTATTTTGGTATAAAACAAAAACCTAATTTTTCTTAACAATATGATATGATTATAAATAATTAATAATTGTCCAATATACTTATATATCTGCTTTCTTTCTGTCCATTTACTCATCAATTTTAGATAATTTTGCCAAATTCAGAACACTCACTCGAAAGCACGGTACATCAAGCGCCAGCTTTCAATGAGTCATATCTCACCTTTGTACTTCTTGCCCCAATCTGGTGTATTAATTTATACTCACAGTTATGTAATTTGCCTTGATCACTTTCCGTGTGGCAGAATATCATATTAATTGCGTTAGATGTTTTTACATTTTTACATTAAACTCTGCATGGGTTGAAATTTTACCCAGGTAACTTTAGCCTCAGATTGCAACGCAATTTCAGGCTTAAAAACCCATAATAAACAAACAAATATTCAACAGTGATGAGGAAACCTGTAACAATAGCAGAATTCAAAATGCTTAGCTACTTTGATAGAAAACATTCTTTCAACAGATGTCTTGATGTAGAGGCCAAAGAAGTATAAATCCATTATCTAAAAGATCTTGATCTATGAAAAACTCATTCAAAAAATCAAACAAAATCTCAGATGAATTTTCAAAAAAAAAGCTTGTCAAATAAGTGCTGCTCCAACATTACCATACCAATATTTCGAGGCTAATCAAAATTTCGTGACCTGTTTTTTGGAAGGGTTACCAAAAAAAACCTCTTCCAAATTGTCCAAATTGGTTGAGGAGATGTTGCTGAAAGATATCAAATTGAACAAGGTGCCAAATCGTCACAAGAAACGCCCGTCACACTGCTTAATATTAACTGGGGGTTTGAATAGAACTGAGGTTATTTTGAATGAATATTTTTTGTCAAACAAAGAATGAAAAACAACAAAGGACAATAACTCAAAATAAACGCTAGGTAGAGTAATGGTTCTTGTACACTGCACTCCCACTTGGTGAGCTCTATCCATCCATGAAGTTTCATGATTCTAGCTATTATACTTTTAGAGATATACTCTGGACAAGATTCAAGAATGAAAAACAACAAAGGGCAATAACTCAAAAAAAGGGTAGGTAGAGTAACGGTTCTTGTACACTGCACTCCCACTTGGTGAGCTCTATCCATCCATAAAGTTTCATGATTCTAGCTATTATACTTTTAGAGATATACTCTGGACAAGATTCAAGTATAAAAAACAACAAAGGGCAATAACTCAAAAAATAGGCCAGGTAGAGTTATGGTTCTTGTGCACTGCACTCCCCCTTGATTAGATCTATACATACATGAAGTTTCATGATCCTAGCTATAATACTTTTAGAGATATACGCCGGACAAGATTCAAGTATGAAAAACAACAAATGGCAATAACTCAAAAAATAGACCAGGTAGAGTTATGGTTCTTGTACACTGCACTCCTACTCAGTGAGCTCTATCCATCCATGAAATTTCATGAATCTAGCTATTATACTTTTAGAGATATACTCCGGACAAGATTCAAGAATGAAAAACAACAAAGGGCAATAACTGAAAAAATAGACCAGGTAGAGTTATGGTTCTTGTACTATGCTCTCCTACTCGGTGAGCTCTATCCGTCCATGAAATTTCATGATTCTAGCTATTATACTTTTAGAGATATACTCCGGACAAGATTCAAGTATGAAAAACAACAAAGGGCAATAACTCAAAAAAAGGCCAGGTAGAGTTATGGTTCTTGTGCACTGCACCCCCCCTTGATGAGATCTATACACCCATGAAGTTTCATGATCCTAGTTATAATACTTTGAGAGATATACGCCGGACAAGATTCAAGTATGAAAAACAACAAAGGGCAATAACTAAAAAAACTGGCCAGGTAGAGTTGTGGTTCTTGTACACTGCACTCCGTATTGATGAGAAGAATATAACTGCCAAGTTTAAAGTCAATCGGACTTACGGTGACAGAGTATTCTCTGGACAAAGAAGTGGACACCGCCCGGACAACCGGACTCCTGGACGCCACGGGTGATCCCATAATACGTCCCATCTTCGACGGGCGTATAAAAACTACCCACTCTGCCATGCCCATTGATATTTAAGAGGCAATCAAATCATGATGTACAAGTTTTGTAAATTGTCAACCAAGGAACATCCCTCCCTGCCAGGCCGAAATTTGAGCCAATCAAAATTTCATGAATATTTTTTAAGGAATGTCACAAGGAATATTCCTGTAAAGTTTGGTCCAAATTAGCTAAATACTTTAGGAGGAGGTGTTGTTTGAATAATTTAAATGGAAAACTGCCAAGTCAATATTCATGGGCAAATCAAAAATGAACATATCTAGAGAAGAGTCAACAAAGGAACATAACCCTAAAGCTCTGTACAAATTAGCAATGCACTTAATCTAATATTTTCTCAAGAGTTTGAAGTGAAAAACTACCATACCCTGCAAAGCCAATCTTTCTTTATTGATTTTTCAAAATATTAGGAAGTATTTTTGAGTTTCATAATAGGAATATTCATATAAAGTCTTATCCTAAATTGCCATGTGGTTTATAGATGGAAAGACTGAAGAACAGTCATTTGACAAATTGCCATGACAGTAGAATTGAAATCATTCTATGACAAAAATAATTCAATTTTTTGTTGGGTTTCCCATACTAAAACTTTTGATATATCTTTCTCCAGAAACAATTCAAACTTTTGTTTTTATCAGTATTTTGCGAAGAAAAATTCACCTTATAGCCAAATTTCAAAAATGATTTCTAAATATCTATATTAATCATCAAATCCAAAGTAGAACTGACTGATCACTGGCCCGCTCACCCATATACTGACTCTGACAACAAATTCCACCTCGATATTGATAGCAATTCCTTCATTTTCACAATGTTTTCCAAAGCTTCTATATTGAGGGGCTTTTAAAAGCGTCATTGTGTGGGAATGGGTTAAGACACTGTTAGTTTTACTCAACCACATTACATTGCAAGCAGTATTTTGATCACATATATTTTGGTGGTGAAAACAAGTGAGAATGCTGACTAGAGAGGCATAGCATTCCTTGTGATTATCCATATATAGATAGCCATACTTTGGGACTGTTTGAATACATGTTTTTCTTTTTTTGGTATTTCTTAAGAGGCACACACACCTTATATAAAGCTTTCATCAGTTGGTTTTCACAGTTTCCTACAGCTTCCTTTAAAGGTTCTACTAGCTCCAATATGTGTTTCAGGTATATAACATTAGCTATTTTACTTTCTGCTGTTTTGACATTCTCCTGTTTGGGAACTTGTACACACATAGACAGTAGGTGATCAATATCCAAAAATCGTCCTATGACTGCCTGAAGATTGTAGAACACTTCTTCTTTTTCAATGAGTTCTGCTACAACTTCATGACGTGTGGTTATGGTTTCTATATCTAGAAAGAAATTTTTTCCATAATTTGTATAAACTACTATTTCCTTGCTCAAATTTTTACAAAAGGACCATGATGGTCCTATATCGCTCCCCTGAGTACGATGGATTAAGGCTTTATGATATATATGATATATCAAAGCTCTACGCCTATTTTTTTTGGAGATTTTTTTTTTAAAGATTTTCACCTTTAATCCAAGGTATATATTTGATCCCATAATAAAGCCCTAAATTTAAGTTTAGGATAATTCTATGAAGTTTTTTGGAAGAGGGTCAATAGGCAGTGATACATGCCATATATCAAAACTCTAGACCTTATGGCTTGGGAGGAGAACACTTTCAAAGACATTCTTCTTTATTCCTATCTAAAAACTGGGACTTGGACAGAAAGGGCTAATTTTCAGAGAACAGTTATTCTTTGAAGTACTTTCGTAGAGGGTCAGTAGATGCTGTTTTATACCAATGTCAAAGCTCTTGGCCTTATGATTTAGGATGAGAAGATTTTTCCATTTTTTTCTACTCAGTTGCTATGGCTTTGAATATTGACCTGACTAAATTTTGTTGTCTGTTAATGACTTGAATATGAATATCATTTACCTAATTGCTGTGATTTCCTTTTAGTGTAAACAAATATATAAATGGCAAATTTACCAAATAATGACAACATACAGATAAACTCTGTTAATCAAAATTTGATAGACCAATGAAAAAAATTATTCAGACTGAAAGAGCACTTTGAACCCCAGTATTTATATTAAGCATGTTTTTGGCTTTGCAATGTATATTCCATAATTTCAGTAGATTTAAGCTGCAGTTACGACATACAGGTGGCCAACAAACAATTGTCTTTTTATTTTATGCTACTGATCAAATGTTTTACTGAATTATACTTATTACTTCAGCCTAACTTCAGTGTCAGAGGGCAGTGGGCGTGATAAGTGATCCATGAATTTAACCCTTGTCATGCTGTATAAAATCCCTTAAGAAACTGCATCAAAATCAAAGGGCTGAAAGCACTGATAGTACTTGTTGTTCAATAATCAATACTTCTTTTGAAAACCAATTTCATAAACAATTCTGGTAGGAAAAGTACAAGCAGGAGGTGTAAACCAAGATCAGACTGCACTTATGTGCAGACTGATCTTTGTCTATACCTCCTGCCCAAACCGGAATATTCCAGGCTCAGCATGACAAGGGTTAATATTTACCTGAAGGAGGCTGTAAAATATTAGATCGAAGAAGTCTAGCTCCTCCAGCTGTTTTGGTGTAATTCAGGATTCCATACAGGGTGTGATCACTTCTCGGGTCTCTCAAATTTTGAAGAAGTTCCAAGTTCTTTACTGTCAAAGCATCTGCAGAAACAGAAAACATGTTACTCCAAATTTTCTTTTCAACTCATTTCCACTCCACAAAATTTTAGACTTGTACAAATTGAAAGAAGTTGCAGACAATTTTTGGTTGATGGATTATTTGTATTTTGGGGTAGAAAACATTGTGGATAATGCAGAAATTACTAAAACCAAGCAATTTCTTCATTTTCCATGATGTTTTCCATGTTGTTGTTTTCTTGGGGCTGTCAAAAAGTGTTATTGTGTGGGCATTGGTTAAATGAGCTGTATGTAGTAACAAGATTTCAAACACCTTATATATTAGAATACTAATTACAATACCCTGTAATAGTAAAATCCATTACCACAAGTCAAATTCTGAAATCCTCCAAATTGAAGAAGTTTGAAGACAACACTTTCAAAGTTCTATAATGGAACAGAAAACAAAATGGCAACAGGAGAAAGTGCTTGATATGAGAGGTGTAAAAAGTAGATTTGATAGGGTTACATTAACCATTTACCAGATGACAAAAATTTAGACTGGTCCATTTTCAAAGATGTTGCATACGACAAGTATTAGCTGATAAAATTCTGGATTATTGTTTCGTTTGGGGGAGAAAACATTGCAATTAATGAAGGAATTGCTTGTAAGAAGCAATTCCTTCATTTTTCAAAACATTTTCCTTAACATTTTTTCTTGGGTGCCTTAAAAAAAGCATCATTGTGTGGAAATGAATTAATTAAACCATTTGGAAACTCAAGGTGAAAGGAACTACAAATGCATCAAGTGACCATAGAAAAGGATGTGTATTTCTACCCTAAAAGACAAAGTTCTTTTTCTCAAATTTCATCTACTAGACAACTAAAAAAATTTTCCCTGTAACTGAGATGACTGAATTTTTTATACAGTAAGGGGTTGAAAGAAAAGTAAACAGTTTAAATCTTATTATTGTGGCATCGGAAGTCAAAAAAATGCAGAATCACCTTTAATTCAAGTTTTGAAGTACCTCATGTTATCATTTTTATTACCTATCATAGCTGTATTCTCACTGCCTTTAAAAGTAATCTTCAGAGAAGCAGAGGCATACACTGTGTTTTGGATAAACTCAATATATTTGATCAGGGCTGCAGCAGCTGCTAAACAGTAATACCTGAAATTATATTGTGTGAAATTGTTTTGCATCTTCATCAGATGACACAATTTCAGAATAACATAATCTAAAATTTGGAGATCTATTATAGCCTATATTGATGTTGTTGGAAACCTATTCAAAGCACAATAATACGCAAAACTTAAGCTAGAGTTTTCTCAAACCCCTTTTTAAAAGATGATGAAAATTGAAGCCAAAGCTTACTGACTCATTACACACTCGTTTATTGTGCAAATTAAACTATTGGTTTGAAAGATAAACCTGAGGCAATTCTTTGGCAGAGAAAACTTATATTGTATTGATGGGTTTAAAACAAGTTACTCAAAACCCTGTCAATATACATGTATTGCACTTTTTTAAAGTGAAAACTTTCACTTGCTGGAAAGTGGAAAAGTGTTAAAAATACATGGACTACATACATGGAAAAACAGAACAAATCTGTAATATCAAACAACCCTGCCCTCTTATGCTTTTCCTGGTATGCCAATTTATTAATATCATTTATCATAAGATTGCTTCTTCCTTTTAGGAAAATAATGTATCAGGCTGTTTAATTCTTCATTTATCTGTAGGTAACTTACTTGGTAGCAATTTCAAGCTCAACACTGGAGTATTCTGGAACACAAAGTTGCTTCACATACAAAAGACCTAAGAAATAAATGAAACTCAAATCTTGTAAAACTTTACATGACAGCAATTACGATTTAAATCAGCATAAAAAACTTTCAAAAAGAAAGATGGTGATTACTAAAGTAATTTTTAGAAAATAACATTACTAAACTTCATAAATCACAAAGATAAAAAAGCAACTTGAGTTCAGTTCAAGTACTAAGGATACTGTGAAAGTCTACTCATATGCACGGACTACTTGCAGTTTCATCAAATTGTCCATTTTTTCATTCCAAAACCATATCATCAGAATTTGAATAAACTCCAGATTCTATAGGAGTCACTCTTTCTGTTGGTTTCTGAAAGTGACATTGTGTGGTAATGGGTTTAAGACAAACTGTAAAGAACCAATATAGTATCCATCTTTGAGTTTAGATGTAAGCATTTGTTACTCAAAAAACATTAATAAAGGTTAAAAGCTTATCTGGTAAATAAAATAAGAAAAAAACACATTACCTCAAAAAAAGTAACCTTGCTAATTCATTAAATCAAAAATAAATCTGAAATCACAAATTTGTAAAATTTAAAGCCAGCAGAAAACATGGATACAGTGTGGGATACTACAATCAGGACTGCATGTTTATTGTGGCTGAATAACCATTTCTAGTGTTCTCAAGTTTATGAGAAAACTTTACATATTAACACCAATATCAAAGGGATCAACTGATTACTAGATGACAAAATTTTAGACTGGTCAAATTTGCAGAGGACCATTTCAAATTGATGGAATTTTAAAGATGTCTCTCTTTTGGGGTAGAAAACATTGTGGATAATGAAGAATTGCTTGTCAAAAGTATTTTTTTCTTTTTCCACAATGTTTCCCAAGTTCTTTCCTTGAGGGGTGTAAAAAAGTGGGATTGTGTACCAACACAATCCTATTTTGTTTCACCCTGTAAGAAAAAAGGCTTTGTAAAGCATCATTGAAATGAAGAAATTCCTTGTTACAACATTTCCCTCATTTTCCACAATTTTTTATTCCCAAAAAGACAAAAACTTATCTCAATCTTGTTGTCTGCAAATTCTTTGAATTTGGACTAGTCCTAAATGTCATCTGGAAATGGGTTAACATCTTACCCTTGGTTTCATTAAAATATTTCCTCTGAACAGTTGATATACTAGTATTAGAGAAGTTTTCACTGATCAATTTTGACAAGCTAGTCATGGACCCACTTTCATAGGCAGTACTTGGTAAAACTATCTGAAATAAGATTGCTCATACACAATTAACCCATTCCCATACAGTCCCACTAACAATCCCTCCCTCCAAAGAAAGAAGCTTTGGAAACAATTTCTTTATTTTTCACAATGTTTACTACCAGAAAAGAATAAAAATCTAAAAGTTTCACCAACTCATTGATATTAAAAGTTGATTGAGTTGTCATCGAAATAATACAAGGCAAATTTTATAATGATTTTCCCATTACCACACAATAAGGCTTTCTAATGCCCTTAAAAAATTACAACCATGGAAAACTTTGTGAGAAAAGGAGAACATTGCTTGTAACAGGCAATTTCTCCTCTTCTCACAATGTTTTCTACCCTAAATTGCTCTTATTTTCCAATTTAAGCACCATTTGATATGTTGTCTGCAACTTCTTTCAACTGGACCAGTCTAAAAATTTGTTGTCCAAGATTGGGTTAATCCAAAATGTGGTGTCTAGAGAGTAAACAAGATACTAATCAGGGCCCTTGTTCTGAAAATCAAAGAGAAAACAATGATTTAGGTGGATAATAATATCCCTGGTAACAGGAGGAAGGAGTACCTATAAGACAGTCTTTTGTCAAAAGCTAAAACATACAAGGACAGAAAATATGATGATTCATACCTCTACTGGATTAACAATCTGTAGCTTTGTTATGGCTTTAATATAGGTTGGCATATCAGAGAACTGCGACAAGACCAACTCTGGCTTCTTCAAATCTAAACTGGCCATTCCTATTTCTCCTTTAGCTAACCCTCTTCCTTCAACTATAGCTGTTGATAAAGTTACAACTCATATAGTTACAAACATATTTTTTCCAGACGATTAACATTAAAAGTTGACCTTGATCTAGTCAGACCTTGGTATCAGCAGATGCTTATAAATTAGAACTACTAACATGTTAAATATGAGAAATATCTAAAAAAAAGTCTAGAAGAAAACTGCTATGTTAAGTTTTTTGTTAGGTGTTTGCAGGAAATTTTGAGGTTAAATGTAAGACTTTTGACAAATGGCCCTTATTATTGACAGATATTTACATACAAAATATGAACTTTGTATCTTCATATCATATCATTAGAGGCTGCATAGTTAGGTTTATAGAAAAAATAAATTATACAGAGTAGCACAGCCTTCAATAAGAAGTTTTTGTATTCTGTAAAACTACTGTGTTGACTCTATTTGACTTAGTTTTTAATCATTGATGAAATCCATCCATTATTTATAACAGGCCTTTTAAGTGGGCTGCATCTCATTAAATAAATATTCTTTCCTGGAGATAAATACAAACATTCTACAGTAAGATATTAAATAACACTAAATATTTAGCCCCCCAAATTGTGAAACTATGAAGTATGTCAATATTGGTTGCTCTACATTAATCCTAACTTAGCATTGGTTGAAAGCCATTTATTGGATACAAAGATCCAGTTCAGGGATCCAGTTCAGGGACTTTCTGATTACATCATTAGTACTTAGTATTTAGGGAAAACATGAATGACTGGAAATGAATCACAGACACAGATGCCCCTGTAGAGGGTCAACTTTGTTCACATGACCTTCAGTTACGACCTTGAACTAGTACTCTTCAAGGAGTACAACTGTGCTAAATTATGTTGAAATCCATCAATTAATGTACAAGAATTGGACACACACTCACACACCAACAAACTAACCAACCCACAGACATTGACAGAAGTAACTCTTTATTCCAATCACCATTACATAGTGGAGGCATGAAAAATAGGAAATAGCTTTCATGTGTGACATGTTCTGTTTTAAGTCAGGCCAAGTACTTTGTCAAAAGGTCTAGACTCCAAATAGTTACTATCCAACAGAATCAATCCATGACATCAACTAAATTCTAAAATCCCATTGTTTCAGTGTTTCTAGAGAACTAAACTTAAGGTGTTTTTCAACTGCTATTATAACTCAAACAAGTAGTTTTGATAGACCAACAAACAATACTGGTCAAAACAACAAAATCTATATACGACTTTTTTCAAGCAAATTCATCAAATATACATATACAGGTGTATCAAAACAACAAAAGGTGTACAATACACCATATATGGATATGACGGTGGATCTTATTTTCAAGGGAGATTATGATGGGTAATGAAATTCTTCAAGAGAAACAAAAAATATTAAAGTTTATGATCAAGTTTTGATAGAAATTTTACACTAACCTATAATTGCAGAGGAATCTGATACACAAGGTGTAGGACCAGGAGTACCACTAGAAGATGTCTGAGGAGTGACCCTAGAACCACCAGATCTCCCACAAGATGTTGAACCAAACCTTGGAGTTGAACATGATCCAAACCTTGATATACCAGAACTTTTAGCACCAAGCTGTGGGGTAAACGCGGACCTTGATTTACTGAAACTCCTTGAGAATTGTCTGAAATCCAAATATATGATTTAACCCATTTTAACACACATTAGCAGATTTAAATGCGAAAAATTGTTGTAGAAAACATTGTTGGAACTAGAACAATTGCAATGTTTTCTACTTTATCTTGCATCTATTTATTCAGTTTAGAAACACTTTTGATTGTTATCTGCCACATCTTTTCAATATGGACAAGTTCAACACAATGACACTTTTTGACACCCCTCGAAATAAATAATAGGGAAAACAAAGTGTAAAATGAAGAAATTGCTTTTTCCAATGTTTTCTACCCAAAAAGTAAAAAAAAAATTAAATATATATATATAAATTTTAAATTGTTTTCTGCATTGCTTTCTAATTTGGACTAGTCTAAAATATCAGCATCTGGTAAAGGGTTAAGAAATTGGTGTCCCATAATAGGTTATTGGGAGGAAAAACAATAAATAAATAAATAACCTACATGTTTCACAGTATCTAATGGAAAACTGTTTGTACAAAAAAGTTATGTATTTGATTTGTTTAACATTGAATACGTGTCCTAAAAAGTGGTTATAATGTACCTGGATGCACTTCCAGAACCTGAGTTTTGCCTTTTACTTTTATCTGAAAGGTTTGTAGAACTTGTAATTGTAAAACTGCTTGTTTCTTTTCCAGTAGACACATAACCTGACTGTTCTGCTCCACTGCTGTCAGATGTATTAGGTGTCTCCAATAATCCAAAATCTAGAGGAAAAAGGAAGCTGTATAAAGTAAACAGTACAATGCTGTACAGAAGTCCTCTGGTTGCAAGTCATTTTTATCATTTTTTCCTAAATTTTGAATGACTTTGAGCTCAATTGAAAAAGTGAACCATACAAAAACATATCATTTACAATTCCTATTTTTTTGGTAAAACTTCAAACAAAGAAATATAACAAATTCTAATTATATCTGATCCAAATCTATTCTAAATTTATTCATGCACTAATTCATGGTAAATGTAACTTGAAAATTCAGAAACTTGAATAAATATTATATCAAACACAGTGGCCTTCCTTGTAGCCAAGCAGTAGTCCTTCAAAGAACAACTTTTATTTTTTCTCAACTCCCAGGGAAAGCATTTGTCATGGCAGCCTGCTACATTACTAAGCAAGGCTGAAGTTGTTGTATAAAAACTGGTCACAGTAAAACATTAACCCTTGTCATGCTGAGTAAAATCCTCTTTAAAAATTTCACTGAAATCAAAGAGCTGAAAGCAATGGAAGCACTAATTTTGGATAGATATTACTTTGAAAATGGATATTATAAATGATTCTAGCTTGACAGGGACAAACAGGAGATGTAGACAAAGATCAGACTGCACACTTGTGCAGACTGGCCTATGTCTATACCTCCTGCCAAAATAGAAAAATTCCAGGTTCAGCATGACAAGTGTTACTATTCCTCCCCAATTTTTCTAGACTCTGTCCAGGGACCTTATTTTTTGTCATTAAAAATAGATCAGGTGGCAAGTGACAATTTATTTGAACATTTTGTTTCCCTGACTTTGGCCAGATCGCAATTTTACTGGACAAAATATTTGGCTAGGAAAATTTGACTAATGAAAGGAACTTAGGAAGCCCCAAAATGCAACAAAGAATCTTTGCCAACAATGAATCATAAAGAAGATAGTATGGTGCTCTCCAAACTTCATAGGCTATCAAATGAAATATTGTAGATGTAATACCATTCCCAAAATGAAAAAAAAACTAGAGGCGCTTGAGCACCTGATTCGCTCCACTGGCCTGGATTTACTTATCATTCCTGAGAAAGCACCCTCCCATAAAGCCATAATTTTCATTTGAGCCATATTTTATGAAGGAATCTGACAAAGAGTCACTAAAGGATCATTTTGTGAAATTTTGTTGATAAACTAATAAATCATTTGTAATCAGAGAAGATTGTAGGTTTTCATTGTTTATCATAATTATATAGAAATAAGCCCAATATATTAAAGCAATGTTTACAGCAAATCAATTATTTTTTTAGCAATCTAATAACGGTCACCAAAGGATCATTTCAGTGAAATTTGGTGGAAATCACTACAAAGGTTTCTGATAATGAGATTTTCAAAGCTTTCACCATATATGGAAATAACCCCTGCCCACGACAGACACAACACCATGACAATTGCTTGCTTTCAGCCAGTGGAGCTAAAAATCAAAATTAAGTTGTTTCATTTATTGATGGGTTGATTTTTTAAAGTACAGCTAATTGAATAGAAGTAGCATTTGCAAAAGAGCATTCTTTTAGCAGTTGTCATACCCAATAACAAACAATAAAATTGCAAAACTGTAAATGTGAAACAACAAATAATGCATCAGATGTCTAAATATTTTGACTGTGTCAGTCTCAATTTAATCATCATTAAGAATAGATCCAAGATATACCCATGGTGAATGCAGATGCTTTCTTTGAAATATACAGCAATGACAATAAAAACAAAACAAAACGAAAAAATTCTTTGCTTCCTTTTATCAGGAGTTTAATCTAATTTCAAACCAAAATAACTCCAATCAACAATATATCTTGGCTAAAACTAGGTCATCAAATGCAGTGTATCAAAATGGGTCAGCCACATTAAAAGTACATGTAAATGTTATTCTGTAAATGAATACAAATACAGTAACTCAGCCTCGCATTAAGGCCAAGAATCAAGATAGACCATATAGTGGGGTTTAGTAAATTAAATATTAGCAGACAAGTTCAAATGCCATCATTGCCAGTTTAGATATTGCACTCTTCTTTACATATTTTAATACAACGGAAGCATGTGGCGCCATATTATTGGCGCTGGTTTTTGAGTGCCATTTTAAAGTGCTCTAACTAGCCTGCATGCACAGTGCATTTGGAAGGTGGTTCCACTGGATAGTGGTATTTACAAAGAAGGTGTGCTTGTATTGGGTGTATTGGCTGTGGGTATAACTAGGCTTTATGTGTTATTGCATACATCACTGCTATGTTTGTGCTGATTTGTTTTGTATCTAATTGATTTTTTTGGTTATTGTAAAGTGAGAAATTTTGATGTCCATATGGACAGCATCAACCCCTCAACTACCTTGTACATTAAAATGGGTCACTGATTCTTTCATCTAGTGTCTCTAGTTCCATTTCTCTTTTTAATCAATGGTTCAAGGCTCTCTGCTTATACTATAGTGGTATTCTTTTTAAAACATATTCTCTTCACCCCAATTACTGTGCACGTAAGGAAGCTGGAGTTCAGTACAAAATCAAAAAAAAAAAATTATCTGACAAAATAGGTTTTTTATATCTGAAAAACTTTTGATTTATCTTTTAACAAAATTTTATCCAGTTCTATTCAGAAATTCTACAAGAAATTTATCTTGAAAGCTGCCATGTTGGCTAATCGAGAAAATTTGGATTGCTACTGCAGTTATCGTGTCTTGTACAAAAAAGAGTGTCCATGACAACAGAAAGGAAGCTTAACTGTTTGTTTCAATTTACTTCATCCATCTTTGCTTAAAACAATAACCTTCATCTATTTATTTGATGTAAAGTCCAGTTCAAAATTTTGGATTTTAAGCTTCTAAAGTCTAAATCATGGCTTTCAATTTCATGAAATGTTTTCTCAATTTTGCATCTGGTTGGGTTTTTAGTTAAATGTGATATATAGTATAGGTGGTTCTCACAGCACTGCAAAAGGGGTGCTGAATCCATACATCCTATGAAAAAATAAGGTCACTGAGGCTCCGTAGGGGGTCACACACGATAACATAGTTGAGTTGTGCCCATTCACGTACTGCAGTACGTAATTCACGTACAATTACGTTGGTTCACGTACAAATCTTTCACCAAGACGTGCATGAACGTACAGAAAAATAAATGAACGTAAAAACAAAAATGCCATTACTTGTGTGTGCATTTAAAATTATTAGCGTACAAAACGAGAAACTCTATGTGCATTTTTTTCCTGAAAAACCCAAAAGATTGCAAGCAAAGAAGACGAAATCGCATCGGGAGCAAGTGATTTCCCTTTTATTTGACGGAAACCATCGATTCTTTCTGGCCTGTTTTCTACATAGAGAATAGGGGAACCAGCAGTTGCGTATCTTGATGGCCTGACCAGTTTGTTTTGAAATAAGTCCAAAGTTGCGATATTTTTCAAACAAAACGCAAGATATTTACGTGTTTTGGGCGAGAAACTGACAATAATTCGAACTATAGGATTTGATTTTGAAATGAGTTTCTCTCGCAAATTCTGTTGTACATATAAGTCGGGTGTGACAAAATGGAGCCGTTTATTTAACATTGTAGTTTTGTTTAAGCTACGTAATATGCTGTCTGCAAAACGTCACAACAAAACCTACTATACTCTCTTTCTGCACAAATGGTGACTTTTGGACAGTGGTAAGGCCAGTTGATATTTTTTGTACCAGAATTGTTTCAATATCAGAGTTTGAGCTAACAATGAGCTGACATGCCTGGTATGGTCTGCTCCAAAATGCCTTCCCCTCCCTCATAATTCACCTGTTAGAGTTGTTTAGCCATCACTCTCATATCCCATTCAGCCCTTCCCAAATCCAATAACTAAGAAAAGTGAGTTGTCTAAAATCGGCTTTGCTATCCTTTGCTCTAAATTTATCTGAAACTGGCAGATGACGTGTGGCACTTATTTACTGATTATTAAAAAGTAGATATAGCTTTAACATTGTCATTTGGTAAAGGGTTCAGATTCGTTTGCCGTATGGTGTACTCTTAACTCTGAAAGTAAAGGGTAAACTGTACTCTCAGATTTTCTTTGTACCCCAATTTCAAAACCTAAGGGGTACATGTACTGGTACCCCCAAAATGAAAACCCAGTAGGCATGCTGATATCCACTGCTTTGTTTTAAATTTCATTGACATTATAACAATCATCTTGACACATTTTCAATTCATTATATATTTGTCCAATTTAATGAAAGACGATGGCCCGCTCAAAGAATAAAAAGATTAAGCTTACTGTATTTCGCATGTTTATGTTGCTGCCTCTGCATTTTCAAGTTGGTGATCCGAAAGTTTTAATCATCCGAAATTATGGTCATTTTCGGCAGTGTGTCAATCAAGCTTGTGTTTATAGTTGTACAGCTAGAGTGTTGTTCTTCTATTTAAGTAAAAAATAACCATTTGTTTTGTTAACAAATATTAAATATATCTTGTTCTATCAACAGAAAATACAGTATCTATTGTCACCAATTTCATTTTGCAGACGAGCACCCTTTCCGTTAAGTTTACACGCTCCATGTGAAATACAAGCGTATTTTTTTTGTAATTTATTGATGTTTCTAATTCTTCAAAGCCTCTGAATCGCCTGTCATGGTATTCGTAGAATGACGAGTACCATTTGGTTCGATTTTTGACAGAAGGATATGTTTAGAAGCTGAAAAGTTGCACATATCCTATGAGCGTGTACATATCTGAGTGAATAGCGATTCATTTGGTCATAGGAAACTTAACATTTTTGTATATTTGTGCATTTTCGAGAATACTGAAATTAAGAAGAGAATTGAATTGCAGATCAATAACTGTAGCCTAATGGTCCATTACAAAGTAATATGGAAAATTTATGACGTAGATCTACATCTAGAAACAGTAGGCTTAGGCCTGTGAGATCAAGAGAGAGGCTGCTGTTATTTTTTTGCTTAAAAAGAAAAATCTGATCAGTGTCTTCTAATTGGGGAAGTCAGTGCGACTTAGATAATGTAACCACATGGCATTTCCTTCACGTGCGATAACAATCATCTGACACCCAGGAAGTTTGCTCCTTATCTAGAGGTTAGCCTAATTTTAGCCGACAATGCCTTTGGTAGGTCTACAATCCCTTTTCATAAGCCAAAAAGACAAATAAGAGCAAAGTAAACACTGATCACATTCGGAAAAACAAGAGCCATGTCGGACATGGCCATCCCCGCCGTAAAAGCTTGATAGTAAACTGACGCCAGTTAGATTTAGGCTTACTGTGCACTGCATCTTCTCAATTAGTTCGATTAATAGCTATTATACTTCCAGAGATATGCTTAGGACAAAATCTAAGTCTTTCAGACAACAAAGGGCAATAACTCCAAACTATGCAAGCAAGAATTGTGATTCTTGTGCAATGCACTTCTCCTCAACATGATCTATCCATCTATGAAGTTTCAAGTTAATAGCTATTATACTTTCAGAGATATGCCTCGGGCAAAATCTTAGTCTTTAAAACAACAAAGGGCAATAGCTACCAAATCATGCAAGCAAGAGTTGTGGTTCTTGTGCACTGCACTTCTCCTCAACATGATCTATCCACCTATGAAGTTTCAAGTTGATAGCAATTATACTTTCAGAGATATGCTCCGGACAAATGTAAGTGTTTAGAATAGCAAAGGGCAATTACTCCAAAAGTATGCAAGCAAGAGTTGTGGTTCTTATGCACTGCACTTCTCCTCAATTAGATGCATCGACCTATGAAGTTTCAAGTCAATTATACTTTCAGAGTTATGCTCAGTACAAAATGTGTTTAAAATAACAAAGGGCAAAAGCTCCAAAATTTTGTAAGCAAGAGTTGTGGTTCTTGTGCACAGCACTTCTCAGTGAAATCTATCGGCCTATGAAGTTTCAAGTTGATAGCAATTATACTTTCAGAGATATGCTCCGGACAAGTTTGGTGACAGAAGGACGGAAGGACGGACGGAGACCAATACTTTATCCCCTTCGCCGTAACGGCGGGGGATAAAAACGTGTGTGCTATATTGGTAAGAGCCTAATCCTACCCACAAGCAAACACTCCTATATGCACACTAGCACTCCCTCGGTGTAAAAACCACTGTCTAGTCGAACCACCTATCAAATGCAGAAGTGCATGTAGGCTCGTATACCTACAATTAATTTATGCCTATTCAAGATAAAATGCTCATATCATGGCATGATGACATTTCTCATCGTTACGCATCTTCAGATACCGAGGTAAAGGTCATGTTATAAGATCATGGTCATTTGCAAAGGTCAGACTTCTGCAGAACATAACCCAAGATCTTAGCATTTACAAATTACTTTGAACTTATTTAAGACAAGTGTTCATGTTCGGCATGACTATAGATTTCATCGATTCGCATCTACAGATTCCAAGGTCGAGGTCATTTTACAAGCGGTCAATGTCACTTATCAACGTCACAATTCCGAAACAAGAGGACCATGATGGTCCTAAATCGCTCACCTGAGGCATCTGCAAATTACAGTACTTTTTTGTATAAAAAAAAACCCAACTTGAGCAAAATAAATAAAACAGCTTTACAGGGAAAATAGGTTTTAAAAAAGCATTGTGAGAAAGGGAGTGATAAGCAATTTCTCCATTTGTATTCAAGAAGAAGAATTCTTTCAATGCGATTTACGCAATTTTCGACCCAAGGAGCAGAGACGTTTTTTTTTTTATCCTAATAGCATATTTTCCTGTAACATAGTACAAAATTATTTAGTCATGCTACATACCAAATATGAATGCCCTTCACCTTATATTTCAGAAGGATAAGACTTTCGAAGTTGCTCTAATTTGGTGTTTTCCAAAATTTTGGACCTCTGGGGCAGTGCCATGTTTTATCCCAGAGCTAAGATTTTAGCTAACATAGTAGAGAACCGTCTGGTTGTGTTATATATCAAATATGAATACCTTAGACTTTGTAGATTGGGAGGAGAAGACTGTTGAACATGGTCCAATTGACCATTTTTACGAACCTTGGACACCCAGGGAAGGGGTGTTTATTAACCTACAGGCATGATTTAATCAAAACAGATAGATAACAGCCATGCTATGCTACACTCAAAATATGAATGCCATCCGCCTTAAAATGAAGAATTTTTTTAACATACTCAAATTTTGCCTTTTCCCCAATTTTTGGACCCCTAGTTCAGGGCCGTTTTTGACCCATGGAGGACAATTTTCAGTGATATAGTACAAAACCATCTAGTTATGCTACATACCAAATATGGATAACCTAGACCATATATTTTAAGAAGTCTTTTGAAATTGCTCTTATTAAGCATTTTTCCAAACTTCGGACCTCAGAGATTAAATATTTAAAAACTTGGTAGACAACCATATGATTAAGCTCTATACAAAATATAAAGGCCTTTGGCCTTGTAGTCTATAAAAAAAGCCAACAAAGATTTCCTATTCCCATTTTCATATGCCTCGGTAACAAAAGTTTTTCACAGAATGAATTTCTTTTAACAACTTTTGAATGGCTTCACCAAATGAACATCCCTGCAAAGTTTCAGCTTGATTGGCCTACTGGTTTAGGAGGAGCAGATTTTTAATGATATTTAAAGAATAACTAAAGATTCCCATTTTCAAATGCCGCGGCAACCAGAGTTTTTGACGGAATTAAATTCTTTTAACAACTTTTGAAGAACTTCACCCAATGCTTGTAACAAGCAATTTCTTCATTTTCCACAATGTTTTCCAAAGCTTTTGTTCATGGGGGCGTATAAAAGCGTTATTTGGTGGGAATGGGTTAATACAGGGTAGTTAATCTGCCCTAACGAAACAACCACTGTTCGAGCAAGAATATGCTGACAAATGATTTTCATCAGATTGACAGTTGCTCAATGGAATCGGACTAAGTAAATCTGGCTACTACAGTAAAATCGACCATGGTTACCACACTACGTACTCTATCACGCGCACATTAACTCTAGTGCATGGCTTACTGAGACGTTTCTCTATGATTATCACCCAGCACAAAAAAGAGGAATATAATATATTCCTACGCTCTACTAACTGCGCTGTGACCGCGGATAGATAATTGAAAGGAATGAAGGGGTTATAAACGTACTTTTGTGAATGAAACGATTACGTGCATTTCAGTACAAAGTGTAATCACAAAATAAGTGGAATATAAAGTATTTGCGTACGAACTTGTGAAAGGATGGAGAAAATCGGCCGTGATGCATCGTAAAAACAAGAAGACGTATGTCTAGGATAGGAATTACGTTTTATCTCGATCAAGACTCTGCCTACTTATTAACCCTTTCCTGATTTTGAAGACTTTAGACTGGTCCAATTTGAAAGAAGTTGCAGACGACAAGTAAAAGTGAGAGTAGTTTGAAAAGTAACCAACATAAGTGTAGAAAACATTGTGAGAAAAGAAGAAATTGCTTGTTACGAGCAATTTCTTCTATTCTCAAAATGTTTTCTCAAGTATAAAATTACAGGGACGTAAAAACCAGTGATTGTACGGGAAAGCGTTAACCGATATTCTCTGCTATGCATTAAGTTCCGAACAGTCTTTTTTCACATCAGTATAACCACAATATTCAGTCTAGTTTCCGGGTCGCTTGTAACGCCCACTTACCCCCAACACGTAAGTTGGACATTATTGAAAAATATGTGGTCAGTCACATAAAAAATGCCTACCGTTGATTTGCGCCTGTCTTAACTGCAGTTTGATTAATCTGTAATTACGACGTTAATGTCGTTAGTTTACTATCTGATAGCTAACCGTCACCTCCTGTTAATCGTATGCGGTCAAAAACTAGTTGTTCATAATAAAAGAATTTTAATCTCTGTCAAAACCATTGACTAGGTTTCTTACCTCTGAAAACCCCCAAACTGGAATCAAAGTCGTGAGTTACTTCATCGATAGACTTGATATATCAGCTGAAACGATGAACTTCACAACTTAACCCTATCCTGTTTTTCCAAAATTTTAGACCTGTCCAAAAAATTCAAACGTTTTGCAGACGAAAATTTCAAGTGGATTTGATTTGAAAAATAGCAATTCAGTAGGGTAGAAATATTGTGGAAAAAAATAGCTTGTTACAAGCAACTTCTTCTTTTTTACAATGTTTCTCAGTTATAAAATCACAGGGACGTAAAAATCAGGGATTGAACAGGAAAGGGTTTATGAGGAGTTTAGAAAATTCCTTACCCGTATATATAGATGAATGTATTGTGATGTAAATCAAAGCAATTTATTGACACATTGTGTCAATAAATTGCTTTGATGAAGATCACAATACATACGTACACATAATGCAGTAATGTACTTAGCCATCGCGCTTTTAAAAACTTATCAAGGTTTTACAAAATGTCTTTCAAAATTCCAATACTTGTGATGATTAAGTGCCATCAAATTTTCTTATCACTTGCGGATTGCCGCTATCCTTTCAAAGGCATTTTTTAGATTTTTTCTCAAATATTAGCCACACTCTCTGTATTAGCCAGTGACATTCAAGCATCACAGTGAAATTGTAACGAGTATCCACCACAACGAAAGGTGTCGGTTAGCCATCATACTACAGGTCGCCAAATCGACAAAAACGCTTTACATAAAAGTCGAATTTCAAACCTTCGTTTCCATCTACAGGAGTAATTTGATTAGTAAATCAGTTTTTGTTTGACAGCGGTGTGCCGTCAATCCATTGTCACAGAGATAAGCTTTTGGTATTAGAGATAAAATGTATTGTTCACAGCGTTTAGAAAGTCATAGAGAGTATGGTATACATGTATATAAATGGATTGATAGCTTCATGAAACAAACAAACAAACAAAAAAAAAAAAGAAACAAATCCGGACACAAGGTATTCAAAATTTATTTCTCACATGAACATGAAAACTCTGAAAAACAAAGCAAAACAAAACAAAACATCACCAAACATTACTACCCGTAAAGATGTGAGTAATAGATAACCACAACCAGATCTTTCTGCAGTTTTACAGCCTATAATTTATTCATTCACTTCGAAATACAGTACTATTATCAACTCTTGATGGACCCGGAGTATTCCTGTTTTTGCAAGAGGTAAAGACCAAGATCAGCCTGCACATTCGTGCAGTCTGATCTTTTTCTACACCACCTGCTTGTCCCATTTTAAGCCAGAGTCGTTTAAAAGATATTTTGTTTGAAATGAATATTAACCAACAATTAGTGATTCCAGAGTTTACAGCCCTTTGATCTTTAAATGTAATTCAGTAGAATATTCAGCATGACAAGGGTTAAGATCGTTATCCATTTCTTTCTGAATCAAGGAAGTGAAAAGTAGACCCGCCATGGTGTTGACAAAATGAACATGTAAAGTGATATATCAATGTTATGTTTGAAATAATGCATGAATTAGTTTAACGGTTACTCGTCAGCTAGAACATGGAGTGCATAACATTTAAAGTCGAAACAAGAGAACCAGACTCGAAGTTCCATCACACGATTGAATTCTTTCCTTGGGTCATGCTTTAAGCCATTCCCACACAATGACACTTTTTGACGCCCCGCAAGAGAAACAATTGAGAAAAAAATCGTGTAAATGAAGAAATTGCTTGCAACAAGCAATTTCTTCGTTTTCCACAATGTTTTCTATCCAGAAAGTTGAAAAATCTGAATTTTCATACACTTTGTGTTATCGTCTTTAATTCTTTTCAAATTGGACCAATCTAAAATTTTGCTGTTTGGTAATACTTTTAGCATTTTTTAGGTCAAACAATCGATGCTAGTGTCCGTAGCAATGGTTCTAAGCCTTCAATCCAAAGAGAATATTTTCCAAGATTATTTTCGAAAACTTGAAAAAAATATGTTGCCATTTCAACCAGAGTTAAAAAGAGATTAATTTCTATTAGCAATTTTTTTTTCAACAGAACGAGCCATTTAAAGGACATTTGACTGATAGCCGTTGCCAACCAATCAATCGACCAATCAAATAATTCATTAAGACCCGAAGTGGAGTGTGTAGGTCAGCATTGGTAGACATTTATGTGAAGATTTTTCGTTGGTTTGTCGATTTAAATGTCTGAAATAAGCTTATTCCAGTGTGTTATTACTTTAAGACTGCAAACCATTTTTCTTGTTCTGTATTGCAGACCATAAATTTTGCGAAATAACATTGTGAACTTCTTGCTGTAGTTCAGTGGGCGTGGCCAGGGTCCATCAGGCTTCAGGTCTTGGAGGAGATGTCCTTTAAAAACTATTCCTTATTACTATTATAGGCCTGATGCTAAGGTCCTAATTATATTGATTCCCATAAAGGCTCATACGGTGATTCCCCTTGCCACAACCTAGAGTGGCCGCCGTAATAGCGCAGTTGGTAGCGCGTCGGACTGTCAATCTAGAGGTCCCGGGTTCGATCCCCGACGGCCGCACTCATCTTTTCCGACTATTTGTCTCTCACCAATGGGTCGATAATCGTAGACCTATGTGGGATAGCAGCTGGAGGCTAGGAAAGGATGTAATGGTAGTACTGGTGTGAGAAATACCAGGATTCCATTGTTAGGTGCTCGAGCCGCCGCAATATAACTGAAAGATTGTTGAAAGCGGCGTAAAACCCAATTCAAACAAACATCCTAAAGTGCTGTGCTTTCTAGTTCAGGAGATGGTTAAGATTTTATATTAATTTTGTTGTTCAGGAGATGGTTAAGATTTTGTATTAATTTTGTTTTAAAAGTTTATAAGTAGAGCAACCAGATTTTTATTGGGTTTAATGACGTCTAGAAGACCATTTCAGTGAAAAGTTGGCTGAAATTGACCCAGAAATTTGGTAGATGTGCTAAACGGAAATCCTATTTAATCTATATACAAAACTGATTCCAAAAAATTCCTTTCAACACCAATGTCATAATTTTAAGTTATCATAAAGGTTGAAAAGCTGATACTCCATGCCAAATGTCGTTTCATGCCCTCTGGTTCAGGAGTAAATTTGAATAAAAAAAAGATAATAAAAAGAAATTAAAGTAGTGAAAGTACTGCAAGCTAGCAAAGCATAGTTTTGTTAAGTGATCTTCTTTGCGTGATCAAGTAACGAACATGTTAACCAATTACAGCAGAACAAAATCTTAGACTAGCTAAAATTGAAAGATGTTGCAGATGACAATTTCTAGTTAGTGGAATTTAGAAAATTTTATCCCATTTTTTATAGTAGAAAATATCGTGGACATTGAAGAAGTTGCTTGTTACAAGCGATTTCTTCAATATCCCCAATGTTTTCCAAAGCTTTTTTCTTGATATGCTTAAAAAGCGGTATTGAGTGGGAACAGGTTATATAGCATGCTTTTGAAGGGTTTTTCTACCTTTTGAATAAAGTTAATTCATGTAGCCATACAAAGCATTGAACATAGTGAAGACTCTGATCAGACTCATTTTGAACACAATATACATATGCGAGGTAAAAAAACCTTGCAGATTAACTTGTAGTCAGAGTTTGCAATATTTCCGCATAAGAACTACCTTCAATGGATTTAGTTGTTAAACCTCCAGTGGCAGTTTGCACTCATTGTACTCTTGAGAAGACCTCAAAATTTTGTCTTTTGACTTAACCTAGTCCCACACAATGACACTTTTGAACGCAATTTCTTCATTTTCCACAAAGTTTTCTACAAATTACCTGAGATAAAGGCTCCTTTTCTTTCAACAGTCTCATTTCATGGTAAGATAAGAATGATATAAGTGAAACTGACCATACTTTAAACACCTAAAGGCTCTGCACCTGAGGATCCAAAAGTATTAATGACAAATTTCATAGCTTTATTATGAAATGTGAAGAGCACTTTTTCCTCCAATCTGGATCCATAGGTAATGATTTTAGAAATAAGGAAAGAAATCCAAGAAATGATGCTTCATGCTAAATATCAAGCCTGTAGATCAACTGTTCATGAGGAGAATTTTTAAATTCAAACTTTCGCTTCCAAGGGCAAAGATTTTAGCAATTTTGAAAAAGGTCAATTTACTGTTGTTTCATACACGATATCAAGGCTCTGTGCCTTCTGGGTCAGGGGGAGAGGATTTTTAAAGATTTTTTTAAAATTTCACTTTTCTTGCCATGACAGATTTCAATTCTTTCATCTATATTTAAAGAGGACCACCTAGGGAACATTTCTGCCAAATTTGCTTGAAAATGGGCCTGTGAATGGGAGGAGATGTCATTCAAATAATTGTTGATGGACAACTGACGACACAAGATGGCTGAATGTCAGACAAAAGGTGATCACAATAGCTAACTTGAGCTCTTCATGTTCAGGTGAGCTAAAAACAATCATTTTATTTCATATTTATTTACTGTGTGCTCTTTACAAAGTGAAACCTTCTATAGAATTATTCATTCTATAGGAGAGTCCTAATACATGTACCTTATGAATACATCATTTCATTTCAATCAAGTTTTCCTTTGCACAAGTCTTAGTATGATTAGTAAATTTGGTGAGACTTTATATAGCATCATTTTCCAAGCCTAAAACAAAGTATATGAAATTGGAAAGCTCAATATTTGATCTTGAACTTGAAAGATGACTTTACCTAAGTACTAATAGAAAAGTCTTACTTTGAGCAATGTACAAGGTCATGAATTGATTAATTGACTGAATGGGATTTAAAGCCACTTTTAACAGCATTTCAGTCATATCCAAGTGGCTTGAGCACTTGGCCATGGATTCCTAGTATTTCTCAAACCAGAGATACCACAACATCCTTTCTGAGACTCCAGCTTTTCATTCCACATAGGTTTACAATTACCCACTAAATGGTGGGGGACATATGTTGAAAAACATATTGCCATGGCTAGGGATCAAACCCTATACCCCATGATTAGGAGTCCTATGTGCTATCAAATGGCTATGGCTGCATACAGATAATGAAAGAACAAAGCTGAGGCACTACTTCTTCAAAACTTATCATCTTGCAGGTATACAGATCAGATTGACAGACTGGCAACTCCCTCTGTCCCCCCCCCCCAATACACACACACACACATACATACACTCAAGAGAGTTTGACAAAGATATTAGTAATAACTTTCACTTTTCTCTACTCTCAAAGGAAACTTCATGGCAGATCCTGTAACTGAATAAAACTTTTACCTCAAAAACTGCTTCATAAAAATTGAAGTCAAACAATTTAATATATTGTTAAGAATAATTTTATGTCAAGAACTTCGAAAATGGATTATAATGTAACAGATCTGATCATAAAAACAAAATATAGTTCCAGATATCACAGCTGCCTTGATTAAACTGGGATATAAACCCTTATAGAGTCCAATAAACCCTTCCTCGTTCAACAAAGATTTAACACAATGGATCAGTCCATTATATTTCCTGGTGGATCCAAACTTGACCCGCGCTTCTTCAAAGCCCTGTACTTGAAGTCTTTTCTTAGTAACATCCATGGGGTAGATTATTAACTTAGCCAAAAGACCAGCTCCAGATCCACACACCAAACTTTCAACAGGACCTGTTAATATATTCAATTTTTCACATAAGAATACAACGTAAGTAAACATACAATGAAACTTGTTTAAAAGAACTGCCAAAAGTGGTTGCTTCAGAGAAAGGTCGCTTAAACCTATCCTGTTTTTCAATATTTAGACTAGTCCAATTTGAAAGAAGTTGCAGTCGACAATGATAATGAAGTGAAACTCGAAAAGTGACCAACCTACAGTCTAGAAAATATTGCAATTTCATCTTTTCCCACAATATTTTCGCAAGTATAAAATAACAGGGATGTAAAAACACGGGATTGTGCAGGAAAGGGTTAATACACTTTTTGTGACATGAACTGAGAGACACTTTTTGTGTCATGAACTAAGAGAAGATTGCATTGAATACATATGATATTGTTAAATTCCCACTAAATTCTATATTATGTTGTTGCAGTTCGTAAGAATCATCTCATTGAGACAATTCTATAGAATTGCTACACAAAAGTATTGAATGATAATACTTTACAGCAAATATAGAGAATTTTGATTATAGTCCTTTAGCAGATATGTGCTTAACATGTTTCAAGCAAATTTCTTCATTTTCCAGAATGTCTTTCTGAGTTTTTTCATCAAGGGCATATAAAGGCAGGACTGTGCAGGAGGTGGTTGCTTAAGCAAATTTGACTATATACTAGACAAACTTGCGTAACCAATGCTGTTGCCAAAGAGAATACATTCTGTCACAAATATGTCAAACTTGGATTGCGGAAGATATACAAAAGCGAAGGTTTTAAACAATATAGCTTGATTCTGCCAAGATGGTGAAGGTAAGCATTTAACCCATTCCCACACAGTGACGCTTTTTGACGCCTCTCAAGAAAAACAATAGAAAAAACATTGGGTAAAATGAAGAAATTGCTTGTAACAAGCAATTTCTTCATTTTACACAATGTTTTCTCCCTAGAAAGTTGAAAAAATATAAAATTTCATAAACTTTAAGTAGTCGTCTGCAACTCCTTTCAATTTGGACCATCTAAAATCTAACTGTGTGGTAATGGGTTAACTTATACAATCGATTCTTAATGCCTATATCAGATTGTTATCCTATTACGGAAACCTCAGTCCCTTAAGATGAAAATGATTTACACAATTTTGATAGAGATCAATTTAGTGCTTAGAATTAAATAATCTTTCAAAACTTGGCTTAAATCTAAAAACTTCAATAAAATAGATTAAACAATTAAAATCAATTAAAATAGATGCAGACTACATAATTCAGCTTGATGTGACATCTTTAAACAAAGCACTTACTTTTGATGGACTAAATGGTAAGACAAGAAGAGTGCCAAAATCAAGAAAAAAGACACTGAGCACCTGCCTTGCTCTGCCAGAATGATTTTCATTAGTGACACAGAGTGTAAGATTTCTAAAGAGTTCAGTTTTTCACTTCATTTCATTTATGGAGTTTAAGCCTGGCCATAGAAAACATGGTTTCAAAATAACCAAGATTTCTTGGAGGAATCTGCCATTCCAACACAATGACGTTTTTGATACCCCTTAACCCATTCCCACTCAATCCCTCCATTTTATGCCCTTCGAGGAAATAGATCTAGAAAACAATGTGGAAAATGAAGAAATTGCTTGTAATTACTAGCAATTTCTTCATTTTACACAGTGTTTTCTACCAAGAAAGTTAAAAAAATCTAAAATTTTATGAACTTTAAATTTTCGTCTGCAATTTCATCAACTTGGACCATTCTAAAATTTCACTATGTGGTAATGGGTCTAGAATAGTATTTCGAGAAAGTTGAAAAAAAAAAAATCATAAACTTTATATTGTTGTCTACAACTTGTTTCAATTTGGACCAGTCTAAATTTTTTGTGTATGGGGATGGTTTAAAAACTTAGCCAAGTATTGATTTTTTTGCTTATAATGACAGTAAAAATATTTGTATGATGCAGTTTCCTAAACGATCTGGTACATGAATTTAAATTAACCCTGAAAGAAAATCAAAAATGTAACCAGGGGTATCAAAAAGTTCCTAAACAATGCTATATTATAATTATTCATCATTGGATTTGGATGAAACTTTCAATACTTTTTCAGGTGAATATGTTATCTTGTTTTTGGATTGACCTACAATGTTGCTCTGAGATTCAAATGTTGCATTCTTGGGCATTGTTCTCATCTGAAACTTCTTTCATTTGGGACTAGTCTGAAATTTGGCCATGTGGGAATTGTATAAAACTTGGCATAATAAGCATAAAATACACTCGGAGAAGATGTTGGCCTTTTACCAGATAACATAATTTTAGACTGGCTAAAACTGAAAGAGGATGCAGACAACATTTTGAAACATGTGCCAATAAATACCTTATATGGTAGATTACATTATGGCAAAAATAATTGCTCCTTAAAAACAATTGCTCATTTTTATAAAGCCCCAGCCATGTAATGGAAACATAAATATAAAATTACCTCTGTCAGTGTGTGAGCGTGTGCTTATTTCTTAACCTGACTATATCTTCTGAATTTAACTGATGGATTTCAAATAATTTGGCACAGTTTTCCCCTTTGATAAGTACTAGTGTCATGTGTTCAAGCCTTCAAGGTCATAAGCAAGTCAGGAATCCATGTCTGTGACTCACTTCTAGTCCATTACTTTACTCATTTAATGCATCAAAGTGCTGGACTGAGTGGTAATTGGTTAACTATATACACTAGATGGATGTCCCAGGACAACTGCTGTCGAGCTCACAAAGATTTGTAGGCATTATGCTCCGAAAACAAGCACAATTTTAGTGCTTGAGCTTTGACCTTGAACATGAAGCTATCCAAAAAATTCTTTCAAATGGCACATCTACACATGATGGAGAATAATTGTGCCAATTTATTTTGAAATCCATCCATGATTGTAGGAGAAATACTCTTGACAATCACAATTTTAGTGTTTGACCTTCAGCTGTGACCTTGGCATCAGAACCATCTTAAAATTCTTTCAAATGGCACATCTACTCATGATGGAGAATAATTGTGTCAAGATATTTTGAAATCCAACCATAAATGTAGGAGTAATTGTTGGGACTGACTAACTAACGCACTCGTGCAGAAACACCAACTTGTCATAGTGACAACTACGTCTCGCTCACCACAAGCGGGCTCGACAACAATACCTGGATGATGTTGGGTTGGCAATGATAAAAATCTGTTCCAAACAATCTGTAGACTAGAGTATAATCCAAACTGCAGACCCATTTGAGGCGCCACTCCCCATAGTGTAGGAACAAGGCCTTTGTAAAATCCTCTTATGCCCTCTTTTTTTCCTACACACATGCAAGCATGCAACAAAGATCTATACACCTGAAAATATTCCAAAAATTGGTAAATTTCTTTTGAATATTGACAAGGAGTATAAGCCAATTTCCTATGTGTTATTTTACTGTTTGAACCAAACAAGAATTTTAATTTACTATATGGAGCAAAAAGAGTAGAAAATAACATGGAAAATAAGGTCTTACTAACAAAAGTGTGAGAAAGACATTCTTAAACCCCTTCCCACACAATACTGCATTTTGACACCCCTTTTTTGTAACAAGCCAAGTACTTCATTATCAATAATGTTTTCTACCCAAAAAGACAAAGATTTTTAAAATTTGATCGACCAAAATTTTTAAAATTTGATCGACCAAAATTTTTAAAATTTGATCAACAAAAATTGACGTCTGCAACTTCTTTCAATTTGGACCAGTGTAATAAATTTTGTTTGGTAATCGATTAAGGAGTATACGGAGATCAAAATATAGGTTTTTAGTTTTTTTTAAAAGCATGTTTGTGATACACCAATGCTCCAGATCCTTAATTCCAGCAACAAACAGCAAGGTGACATAATTTATGTACCATAATCATATGACCTAAAATTTAGTTCATAAATGGAATATCAAATTCGAGCTCATAGATTACTGAATTTATTAAACTAAACATCTAAAACAGATAAAAACTCAGAATGGCCTTATTCTCATCTCTTTAAAAGATTACTTTTTTCAATCCATTCCCACACAATGACACAAAGAAATATAATTTTGGAAAACTAGTGACAAGCAATTTCTTCTTTTCTCACAATGTTTATTATCTAATTTGGCATTGCTTTTCTATTTCAGTGTGCCTTAAAATAATGTCTACATTTTTTTTCAATTTGGACAAGTCTAATATTTTGTTGTCTGTTAATGGGTTAAAAAATTGGTATTGCACGACCACTCATTCAATATCCTCTATTTTTGACCTGTATTTTAGAATTATTCAACCTGTTACTGTAACGGTGTCGCCGTCATAGCGCAGTCGGTAGCGCGTCCGACTGTCAATCCAGAGTTCCGGGTTCGATCCCCGACGGCGGCACTCATCCTTTCTGACTATTTGTCTCTCACCAATAGGCCGATAATCTTAGACCTATGTAGGATAGCAGCTGGAGGCTGGGAAAGGATGTAATGGTAGTACTGGTGTGAGAAATACCAGGATTCCATTTTCAGGTGCTCCAGCCGCCGCGATATAACTGAAAGATTGTTGAAAGAGGCGTAAAACCCCATTCAAACAAACAAAGTTACTGTAAGACTAAATTGGCCACAAACAGCTATCTTAACTTTAAACTCATTATCTCATTTAACACATTCCCTTGAGGCAAAATTCGAGACTTGTCTAAACTGAAAAAAGTTGCAGACTACTATTTTAAGTTGATGGAATTTTAAAATTCTTTGTGTTTTAGGAAAGAAAAACACTGTGGATAATAAGGAAATAGCTTGTTACAAGTTGTTCTTCATTTCCATAACTTTTTTAAAGTCTTTTTTGGAAGGGTGTCTGTGGGACTTGGTTAAGGTACCTACCTTGGGCTCTCCTTGTGCAACAAATCTTGTTCTTAGAATGTCAATTGGTTGCACAACCACAGTGGCCACACAGGCTGACAAACTTCCACATATTGTATGAGTTGCAGGTTCAAATCTCCTTGAGAAAGAGACAGGGAGCTTATTCCATGCTTCTTTGGTCAAATACTCAAAAACAGTATACTACAAATAAACAGATATACATTAGATATACCAATGGGACAACAGAAATATTTCATATATTTATAGAGTAGACACTAAAAAGTAATGCATCTAGTGTTTTGATTTTATATTTTAAAGCTATGAAAGATTTCTAATGAATTCTCATTCTAGTACTGTTGCTTCTAAAGAAAAGAAAGTTTTTTTTCTTACGGGGTGTCCAAAAGTGTCATTGTGTGGGAATGGATTAAGGCTAAGTTTTAATAATTTTAGATAAAAGACAGACACAGCAAGATAGAAATAATGTTTAGTATAAATAAATCAAAATAACATTTTGTACTACAGTTCATCTAGCCCAGCCAAACTGAGGAGGTTGTTATTTTGGTGATTTCTCTCTCAGTTACTGTGCAAACAGGAGGGGCCCAGGCAGAGGTCAAATATGACCACAAGGGCATCACATGAACAGGCTTGGAAGAGTCTACCAGAAAATGCTACCAAATAAAATATCAGTCTTTAACTCATTCCCACACAACAATTTTTTTGACTGGTCTAAATTGAAAGGAGTTGAAAATGACAATTCAAAGTTGATAAAATTTTAGATTTTCATAAATTTCTGAGTAGAAAACATTTGGTAAAATGAAGAAATTGCTTGTTGCAAGCAATTTCTTCATTTTACACAATTTTTTCCAAATTGTTTTGCTTGAGGGGCGCCGAAAAGCATGATTGTGTGGGAATGGGTTAAGGCTTTCTGGTTTCAGAAAAGATTTTATTTGATTTTATGTTCAGATAGGGTGTCATGTGACCAAGGGGAGCCCAAACATGACCCAAAGAGCATCATAATCATGAACAAACTTTCTAAGAGATTCTATATACCAAATATCAATGCGCTATCAATGATTTCTTGTTTTAGAAAAGAAGATTTTTTAAAAGGTTTCCTTCTTTTTTCTATGTTTGGTTAAGGTTAAAATCGATTTATTTTTACATTAATTGGGAAACAAGTTCTTCCATCCTAAATTGGTACCTGCCCTGATGTGGGTTAATAACAAAACCACCAAGATTAAAGACTGCTCCTGGAAATCAAACTTGAGACCTTTTGGTTGGTAAGCCAACTCCCTACCTCCCAACATCAACACCATTTTTTTATGATCAAATAGAATGTCCAAAGCAGAGCTCAAACATGATAACATGAACTAACTTTGTAAAGGTTCACCAAGAGATTCTACATACAAATTATCTATACTCTCAGAGAAGATAATCTAAAGTTTTCCTTCTGTGTTTAAATGTGAAAATAGGATGTGCATGGGCCGGGCTGAAATATCACCAAAGGGGCATAATATGAACAAACTTGGAGGAGGTCTCCTAAGAGGTGCTACATACCAAATATCAAAGCTCTCAGACTTCTGGTTTCAGAGAAAGGGGCTTTTAAATGCTTAATTTATTCACAATTTTTGTTGCAAAAGTTTGAAAATTCTTCATGCAAGGAACATCCTGGCCATTTCATCAAAATTGCCCTGCTTATTCAGGAAGACGACAATAATTCATGACAAAGATGAACATTGGGCAATCACAATAGATCACCTTCAGGTCAGCAAAATAGTTTTGCATAATAGGCACCCAAAAAGATTTACTGGTATTCTAATCTTGCATATAGTACATAAAATTAATACTTGAATAACCTTAAATCCTACTTTAACATGTTTAAAGCTAAGAAGCCTATTCCCTTCCACACCTGTACAATTCCATAGGTAATAGAGAGTGCCTGTGCTGGTATATGACCATTCCATAAAGCTTTGTAGCCTTCCTCTGTGATAATACTCCGCACAGCTTGAGTCAAACCATTGTACTTGGAAACTCTACTCCCTTTTGTGATTGGTTCAACTTGCAGCTGCAGTTAAAAAATGTATGATAATGAAAAATTAATCAATATAAAATTATCACCATCAATTGCGCCACTATAACTTAATACCATTAGTCCTTATCTAAGTGAATAAAAAATGTTCACAGAACTTACATCCAGAGATTACAGGTTACATTCAAATTTCTGATTACCGTAATTGATTGAATGGGGTTTAACGCCACTTTTGACAGTATTCTAGTCATATTGCAGCGGCTAGAGCACCTAACAATGGATTCCTGGTATTTCTCACACCAGTAATACCACTACATCCTTTCCTAGCCTCCAGTTGCTATCCAACATAGGTTAACGATTATCCACCCATTGGTGAGAGACAAATCTCGGAAAAGATATGTTCCCCTGCGGGGATCAAACCTATGAAATCCCATGATTGAAGATTAGGAGTCTGATGCGCTACAGACTGCTCTAAGACAGCAGCTCTCAAATTTCTGACCCTGCTATAATGCATGTAACTTTTTTTTTATCTATGGGAAAAAACAAATTTACATCAGAACTTTGTTACAGAGCGTTTAACATAATCTATGATCTCTTAACCCATTCCCACACCAAAATTTTCCAGACTGATCCAAATTGAAAGAAACTGCAGACAACAATTTCAAGTTGATAGGATTTCTTCTTTTCTCCTTTTTGGATAGAAAAAATGGATTATAAGGAAATTTTTTGATACAAGCAATTTTTTCATTTTCCTTCATGTTTTCCAAAGCTTTAATCTTATGGCTCACTATAAGGAGGGATTAGGTGGGAATATGTTGAAAAACATCTAATTTCTACAAAGATTCAAGTAATGTTAGTTTTTTCACCTACTATGAGTTTTGAATAACATCTCACTTTGATTAAACCCGTTCTAAAATTCAAACTGGTCCAAATTAAAAGATGTTGCAGATGACAAATTAAAGATTGTTAAACCCATTACCAGATGGCAAAATTCAGACTGGTCCAAATTGAAAGGAGTTGCAGATGACAATTTAAAGTTGATGAAATTTATGAAAATTTCAGCTTTCTAGATAGAAAACATAGTGTAAAATGAAGAAATTGCTTGTTACAAGTAATTCATTCATTTTACATATTGTTTTCTGAATTGCTTTTATTGGGGGGCATCAAAAAGGGTCTTTGTGTAAGAATGGGTTCAATTTGAAAATGAGAACCACATGGGGTAGAAAATATTGGAAGAAAAGAAGAGATTCTTTTCTGTAACAAGCTTATGTCTTCTTTTCTCAAACATTTTTCCATGACTATATTACTGTGATGCATAGAATACAGGATTGAGAGGCAACAGGTTAGATAACTCAAAATCCTTTAATTTCTCCATCAAAAGCTAGTGTGTTGTGGATACGGACCAGAAGAGTAAAGTCAAGATGATTCCAATGAGTACCTACAACATAGGGTTTGGAAGAGTCACAGCAGATTTATATCGTCTTCACTATTTCTTATCTGGCACTCTTTATCTTATGCCAGTTTTTTTCTCTTACAATGCTTTAACCCATTTCCAAACCATGACGCTTTGAGACGCCCTTCAAGAAAAACAATTAGGAAAACATTGTGTAAAATGAAGAAATTGCTTGTAACAAGCAATTTCTTCATTTTACACCATGTTTTTCTACCCAAAAATTTGAAAAATTCTAAAAGTTCATAAACTTTAAATTGCCATCTGCAACTCCTTTCAATTTGGACCAGTCCAAAATTTTCACATGTGGTAATGGGTTAATTTTCAATTTGTATATACTTGAAATTGTTGTCTACAATCTCCTGTAATGTTGGGAATGAGTAAATCATACCTGGAACCTAATTTTCAGGACATCTAAAGGCTGGCCTATTGCCCTGGATAAAGCACTGCTAATGGCGCCAGCAATTGCATGGTCTGTTTGAGTGAGTTTCACTTCACTTTCAGGTTTGAAGCCAACCATGAACTTGTATGCATGTCAGCAACTTAATCAAAAACTTTCAAGGTTGTCATGAGTACAAAACACAATATATCCTTCTTTCTGTAAAATAAGATTTAATCCATTCCCACACAATCCAACTTTTTTATGCACCTCAAAAAACAAAAACAAAAGAGGACCATGATGGTCCTAACTCGCTCACCTGAGGCATCTGCAAATTACAGTACTTATTAGTATAAAAAAGACACAACTTGAGCAAGATGAATAAAACAAATATAAGATTTTGGGCTTTGTACAAAACAATCCAGTAATGCTTTACAATAAGAATGAATACCTTTGGTTTTATAGTTTAATCCATTACCAAACTATCAAAGAACTTGTCACCCTCAGGGAAAATAGGTTTGAAAAAAAAACATAGTGAGAAAGAGAGTGACAAGCAATTTATCCATTTCTCACAGTGTTTTCTACCTGAAATTCTTTGTATTTTAATTTCAATTAAACTCTAATTACTGTCTGCAACTTCAATGGGTGTAATTTTAGCAACATTGGTAGAGAACAATCTGGATTTACTATAAATCAAAGTATGAATGCATTATAACTTATACATGCGGAGTGAAAGATATTTAAACATACTCTTATTGAGTGTTTTTCATATCTTTGGATGCCTTGGGAAGGGCCATGTTTGTCCAAAGGATATAAACAAGGTAGATAACAATAATGTTATCCTATGTTTTTTATGTAAATGCTCTAGAACCTATATTTAAGAAGATGAATTCTTTCAATGCAATTTACGCAATTTCTACCCCAGGAGCAGAGACATTTTTCATCCTAAGAGCATATTTTCCTGTTACATAGTACAAAATTTTTTAGTCATGCTACATACCAAATATGAATGCCCTTCACCTTATATATCAGAAGGAGAAGACTTTTGATGTTGCTCTAATTAGGTGGTTTCCAAAAGTTTTGACCTCTGGGGTAGTGCCATGTTTTATCCCAGGGCTAAGATTTTAGCTAACATGGTAGAGAACCATCTGGTTATGCTATGTACAAAACATGAATGCCTTAGACTTTGTAGATTTGGAAGAAAGACTATTGAACATGGTCTAATTGAGCATTTTTACAAACTTTGGACACCAAGGGAAGGGGTGTTTATTAACCTACAGGCATAATTTAATCAAAACTGATAGATAACAGCCAGGCTATGCTACACTCAAAATATAAATGCCCTCCTCCTTAAAATGAAGAATTTTTTTAGCATACTCAAATTTTGCGTTTTTCCCACTTTTGGACCCCTAGTGCAGGACCGTTTTTGACCCAAGGAAGACAACTTTTAGTGACATAGTACAAAACCATCTAGTTATGCTACATACCAAATATGGATATCCTAGACCTTATAGTTTAAGAGGAGAAGTCTTTTGAAATTGATCTAATTAAGCATTTTTCCAAACTTTGGACCTCAGGGGCAGGGCCATTTTTGACCCCAGAGATTAAATATTTAAAGACTTGGTAGAGAACCATAAAATTAAGCTCTATATAAAATATAAATGCCTTTGGCCTTGTAGACTGTGAAAAAAAAAGACAACAAAGATTTTATGAAATTTCCCATTTTCATATGCTGTGGTTACAAGAGTTTTTCACGGAATGAAATTCTTTTAACAACTTTTGTAGAACTTCACCCAAGGAACATCCCTGCAAAGTTTCAGCTTGATTGGCCTACTGGTTTATGGGGAGAAGATTTTTAAAGATTTTTATAGATTTACTTTAGTTTCCCATTTTCAAATGCCGCAGCAACCAGAGTTTTAGACAGAATTAAATTCTTTTAACAACTTTTGTAGAACTTCACCCAAGGAACATCCCTGCAAAGTTTCAGCTTGATTGGTCTACTGGTTTAGGAGGAGAAGATTTTTAAATATTTTTAAAGATTTACTTAAATTTCCCATTTTCAAATGCCGCGGCAACCAGAGTTTTAGACAGAATTAAATTCTTTTAACAACTTTTGTAGAACTTCACCCAAGGAACATCCCTGGGAAGTTTCAGCTTGATTGGTCTACTGGTTTAGGAGGAGAAGATTTTTAAAGAAATTGTGGACAGACTGACGGCGGACAACGACTGATCACAATAGCTCACCTCGCACTTTGTGCTAAGGTGAGCTAGAAAAAAATCTTGTGTAAAATGAAGAATTTGCTTCATTATCCACATTGTTTTCTACCACAAAAGATCAAGATTTTTCATCATGTAAACAATTTTGTCTAGAACTTCTTTGATTTAAACCAGTCTAAAACTTTTTTATGTGTAGGAATGGGTTAAAATCAGTGGACCATGAGATCTTTCATCACTCCCCTTAGAATGGCTTCTACTAGGGCAGCCCTAGTTACTTTTGGAATTTGAGTTGTCTAAAGTCTTTTTTATTCAGGCTGCTTGGGAAAAAAAAGTTAACCATACAATATTAACCAATCGACCAATCGCTGGCCCAGCCCACTGACACTGACAGGAAGTTCCGCTTCAATTTTTCACAGCATTATTTTGCAAAATTTATGGCCAGTAGCATGTTCAAAAAGTTAAATGGTTGGTTGGTGACCAAAATGTCATAACTGCAGCTTGAATAAGCAATTTCTTCTTTCTACAATGGTTTCTCGAGTATAAAACTGCAGAAACATAAAATCCTGGGTTTGAACAGGAAAGGGTTAACCAATTGACCAATTGCTGGCCCGTCAGCTGACACCCTAGGCCCCGCCCATTAACTCACACAGGAAGTTCCGCTTCCATTTTTTATACTGTATTTTGTAAAATTTATGGCCAGTAGCATGTACAAAAAGTTAAATGCTTTGTTGGTGACCTAAATGTTGTAAATGCAGCTTGAATAAACTGTTGTTAAGACGTTTTAGTCGCCAGACTAATAATAAAGGTTAACAAAAATGTAGGCTAATGTCAGAGTCAAAAAGCTCAGGTCCTGGCTAATGTAATTATTTGATTTGGTCGGTTTATTCCTTAATTGATAGCAACGATTAGTCAATTACCACACAAAAATTCTTTAGACTTGTTGAAATTGAAAGAAGTTGCAGACAACAAAAATTTTAGAATTTTTCACCTTTCTCTATAGAAAACATTGTTTAAATGAAGAAATTGCTTGATGCAAGCAATTTAACCATTTCAAACAATGTTTTCACAATTGTTTTCCTTGAGCAAGGCAGTAAAAAGTGTCATTGTGTGGGAATGGGTTAATATTATCATGACATAAAAAGGACCAACTACCTCCAAGATGGGATTAGGTGTATCCTTAGACTATAAAACTGAACCAGCAAAATCCAGTCATGTAGTCAACTTTTCTGTTGAAAGTGCATGTGTCTATGGGATTACTTCATGTGTATTAGTCTTTACTTTATGTGTGTAAGTGTAGGATTTAGCACCCATCTTTATCAAGGCATATTTGGTATGGACCATGAGAGACTAAGAAGATATAAGGAGATTTGGATTCATTTGCCCCTAGCTCTTCTACAAATAGACCACCTTGGTTCTTTAACCCATTCCCACTCGAGAAGATTTTGGACTGGTCCAAATTGAAAGAAGATGCAGATGACAATTTTAGGTTGATCAAATTATAAAAATCTTTGTCTCTAGGGGTGGAAAACATCGTGGACATTGAAGAAATTGCTTGAAACAAGCAATTTCTTCTATGTCCACAATGTTTTCCAAAGCTTTTTCTCGAGGCGCGTGAAAAGGAGGGCTTGTGTGGGAATGGGTTAACGTGTCCAGTATAAAGAAAAATTGCACGGGAAGCTACCTCTGGGTTTCTTACCAGTTCTGTTCTAGTTTGGTGGGAGGTAACAAGTATCTTTGAATATCCTAATATGTTTGGGATACAAACTAAGAATCTTAGGATTGGTAGTCCTGCGTTTAACCACTGGACCACCAGGCCAGCCTATCTTTTACTTTACTGTATATTGAAAATGATTCATATCATTTCTTGTTGATATTTTTGATCAGGTCACAGCTGACATTCAAGTAAATATCTCATTAAGACTTTGAAAAACAAAGACAAAGCTCTAGCAGTATAGAAATATCTTTTTAGAAAGAAGTTGAGTCAAAATGGCACTAATCAAATACATAATTCTTATGAAGGGAGATTATACTTTACGCAAAGCCCCTTTCATTGGCCTTACCCAGTGGCTCCATTCACCGATATTCCATACAAAATGGCCTAATTATTAGGGAGGAGAAGACTTTGCAAATTTATACTATTTTTATGCTTTAGTAGCCATATCATCCAGAGTTTAACCCAATTTCATTATTCTCTGCTATCTTTAAAGATATAGGTACATTCTTGCTAAATTTGATTGAAATTTGCCCATGTGTTTGGAAAGAGATGTCATTTGGGAGGAATCCTCTTTTTTTATTTCTTTATAAGCCCCAACCCCCTGGTGATCCAGGGTCATGATTTAAGATCTTTTGAGCTATATAAATGAGGTAAATAATAATAATTTTTGTAATTTTCAAAGAGGTTGATGAACTGAAGCTCCATGCAAAATACCAAGTTTCAATGCCTTCTAGTTTAGGAGTAGAATATTTCTAAATATTTCAACCCAAATTTTTCAGTCTGTTGCCATGGTAACCATTATGATTTTAATTCTACTTCATAAGAGGGTCATTTAAGAAATTCTCTCCCTAATGATAAATTTTGAAATAGGCTCAACGCCATGTTTCTATTCTGCAAGGCTTTTAAACTTTATGATATCATCCGAGGAATCCCAATATTTGGCTGACTTTAAACTTTCCCATAAGATTTGCAATACCTTAACTCTTTCGTGTACAAGCCCAGGATTTTACAGAGCTGTGACTTTATACTTGAGAAAACTTTTTGGAAAAAGAAGAAATTGCTTGTAACAAACATTTCCTCCTTTTCCCACAATCTTTTCTACCACATGGGATGGTTTCATTTCAAACTGCATCCAATCTTTATTATGGTCTGCAGCCTCGTCAATTTAGAGCAGTCTAAAATTTCAAAATTCGTGAAAAGGTTATTGAACATTCAAGCCAAATAATAAAGCTATATCTTCCCTCCGAGGAAGGAAATATAGTTTATACAATCTATTGTTTATTTGGTCACTAAACCAAACGCTTCTTAACCCTTGTCATGCTGAACCCGGAATATTCCGGTTTTGGCAGGAGGTCTATATCAAGATCAGCCTGCACATAAGTGCAGTTTGATCTTGGTCTTAACCTCCTGCTTGTAGTTTTCTTTCCAGAGTTGTTTATGAAATCAATTTCTAAAAGAAATAATAGTTATTGAACAACAAGTTCTATCAGTACTTTCAGCCCTTTGATTTTACATCAATTCAGTAAGGTAATTTATACAGCATGACAAGGGTTAAGATCAAAATGCTAAAGGAGGGTGTGAGTCAAGTTCTCTGGAAAGAGAATTTTGAGTTTTTAACTACTGATTTCAACATATGTTTATTAACATTTGAAATCGAGTTGAATGCACCAAATTCTATACCTGAAATGTTTGCTAATTTTCGGTGTTGACTTTTATATGCCAATGTGCTGATGACTAAACTTTAAGGATGATTTTGTTAATCTCTGTGACCGAACTAGTTGAATGAACAACTAACAAAAGTTAAAACGTCATCATTGACGTCAAAGCTCTATGTAAACAAACCTTTAATTGTGGTGGATCATGATTTAAAATATCAAAGCTTAATTAACAAATTGTAGTCTTACTGTGTATAAATATTTCAGATTTATAGTTTCAATCGTCATATTCATTTATGCTTTTGGGCCTTAATAAAGTTTTCATATTAATTTAATAATGTGTTTTGGAGGAAGATATAGCTTTAATTCAATTTTTTTCAGAGGTGTTGGAAAAGTTTTTTTTAAAGAAATCCTTTTTCCTTTCTGTAAAGGCTCAAGCTAAGGCTCAGTCTCTGGTGATCCAAAGGTCATAATTTCAGCTTTATTTTTTCAGATAATGCTCCACCTAATACATCAAGGTTCTTTGCTCCAATTGTTCAGGGAATGAAGACTTAAAATAATTTAACTTATTTTTTTTTATAACAGAGTTTTTAATGTCTTTCAGTTCTTTTTATGTTTAAATAAAAATGGGAGGGGTTATAAAAAAACATTCCTACCAAATTTGGATGCAATTGGCTCTGTTGTTTTGGAAGAAAGGTCAATAAAGAAATTCTTCTTTATTTTTATATAGGCCCTGTCCTGAAACTAGCTAAGGGGTCACTATTAGAAGATGTCTTTTTAACTTCTCTTGTACAAACCTGGTATTTTACGTCCCTGTGAAATTATACTTGAGAGAATATTGTAGAAAAAGAAGAAATTGCTCGTTATAATTCTTTAAAGTATTATGATAGAGGGTCAGTAGGCATAGATACATACCAAATATCAAAAATTAGGCATATTGGTTTAGGAGGAGAATATTTTCAAAGATATCCTTCTTTATTCTTTTTTGAATCAGAGATTGCACAGAAAAGGGCCTTTTTTCAGAATACGGTAATTCTATATAGTTTTTTTTAGAGTTTCAATGGGTATTGATACACACCAAATTTTAAAGCTCTAGGCCTTAAGGTTTGGGAGAAGAAGATTTTCAAAGATTTTATTATTTATTCATATGTAAAATAGGCTAAAAGAAAAAGGGCTAATTTCAAAGATGCTGTGATTCTTTGCAGTGTTTTGGTAAAGTGCTAATAGACATTGATACATACAAAATATTAAAGCTCTAGGCCTTATGGCTGGGATAAAAGATTTCAGATTTCAATCTTTATTTCTATGTAAAATCAGGGATCACACAGAAAAGGGCTAATTTTTAGAGTATGGTAATTCTTTGAAGTATTTTCCTTGAGGTTCAATAGCTGATGATTTATACCAAATATCAAAGTTCAATGTCTTATGGTTGGGGAGAAGACGATTTTCAAAGATTTCCTTCCTTATTTCCGTGTAAAATCAGGGATCCCACAGAAACGGGCTTATTTTCAGGGTTAATAAATTGTGGATGTACGCAAGACAGAGGCTAATTCATGGTCCTTGAGGTCATCATCTAGGCTTCTGCCCATATACAGCGTTCAATCTAGCTTTCTGTCATAGGGGGCCCAATGGGCCCATGGCTTTTGGTCAAGGGGGTCATGCGATACAAATACATAGACAAGCTATTGAATTACAAGGTTTTAAATGTAACAAACCATAACAATTTAATAATTAATATATTGTTTTGAACAAAATAAATCTACTAGAAAAAGTTAAGACATTATTTCCATTACTTCATTCAGAGAAGTCTTATTGAAAGTGTGATTGAAGTGTGCTATTGGGCCCAGTTTTCATTTTGAAGGGGGTCATTTTGGATTTTACAGGGCCATTTTAGCCATGGCCCCCTCTAGATTGAACACTGCATATATGCTTCTGCCTTTCTGACCCATCTGCTTAAGTCTGAACTTTTGTTTCCGTTTCCTGTCTGTAAAAGTCGGGCCAAAATTTGACTTGATTATCATACCAAAATTACATTGTAGTTAAGTTCATTTTCGAAACTATTTATATTTTGTGCATTGGTTATGTTTTGAGGTACATTCTTCAACACATTGACATACATGTTTCACAAATTACTTCAGGATTCAACAACAAGTCCTTTTAGCCATGGTCCCACAGGACCATTTAGTTCTGATGCCTACATTAACTTTGTTACAAACTTAAGTTGTGAGTGAAAACCATCAAAGGAAAACAAGAAATCGCTTGTGACTTGCAATTTCTTCTTTTAAAGCAATTCCTTCTAATCAAGCAATTTTTCCCTTTCAAAATATATTGGGTTTTTGAAAACTAGTGATTTTACATTAGACATGATATGCATGATTTGGAACTGAAAGTACTCAAAGACAAAAAGTACAGGGACAAAGTACCTGATATCTTTGAGATTCTTTCAAGTTTTCTAAAAAAATCATAGGTCTCCTACCAAACGACTTGTGTTAGTCTCAACCTGTTTGACTTGCTATGCAAAGGAAAATGTATCCAAAAAAATTTCAAAGGCATACCTTTTTTTTTCAACCAATTCCCCATAATCCTGACTTTTAGCCTCTAAAGAAAAGGCTTTCCAAAATACTGTGGACAATTAAGAAATGGCTTGTAACAAATAATTTCTACAATGGCCACACTGTTTTATACCCTAAAAGGCAAAGATTGTTTAATTTAAGATAAGATAAAAATTGTCATCTACAATTCCTTGAATTTAGACTAGTCTTAAATTTTGTCATTTGGTAAAAGGTTAAATTCCAGTATTTTTCAAGATGGCCGACAGTTGACCTAGTAAAGGTGTGTTTAAAATTAGAAATTAGTGAATATGCAGCCGAGTTCTAATGCCAATTGAAAGTTTACATGTTTCTCTCCCATTTGATGAAATAATATCAAGATGTTGAATAATTTGCAAAATAAACTTTAGCTACCAAGTCTTAGGGGCACGACTTATTGGGAACAAAGCATATTACTTGTATCAGTACTTCACCAATGGAATTAGCTGTTCAGGTAACAGATCACTTAGATTACTATCAGAGAACTCTGGTTTTGGGATAAAGTGATCATTGCCTTGATAATTTATAATTAAATAATGATAAAATGTTTCGTTAACGTAACTAGTTCTTAGTGAACTAGGATTTTATCCGAAAGAAGGCCTGTCCGAATACCGGGTATTTCACGAAGTCGAGAAAAATACTTGAGTTCTTCAATATTAGAAAAACAGAATAAGAGGAAACGTTTCAACGTCTGAAATACTTACAAATAATTACGCTTTTAAGTAAAATAGCAGTTTTTTTCTCTTAAAAATCTGCAAAAATATCACAGAAGGACGTTGTGTCAAGCATGTTTATAATGCGGCGTCTGTTTGTTAGTCTGGAACAGTGTTCTATAGACTGGGATAGATATAAAGTGGATCCTTTAGATTATGTCAGTTCAAAGAAAAATTGGGTTGAACAAAATAACTTCGCCTCTGTAACAAAGTGTCTTCTTATTAAGAAGACACTTAAGCTTCAATTTGTAGTGGGACTTCAACATTTTAACCGGCAAATTTATATGACTTGTTCGATCGTGTCAGATATCAAAACTTTGAAGGGAAAAAACTATCATCGTTATGCTTGTAATTATAGTACCAAAGTTAACTGGATCCATCGATCTTGGAAGTTGGGTTGCTATATAACTCTTGTCAGTTATGTTCATGATTTTTCTTTCACAACGTTCAGCAAATTTTATTTCACGATCCCTAAGAAATAAAAGTTCTATCATAATTAGGAAAACACTTAAATTTCTAGTGCAAAATGAAATACTGCTTTTCTGATAAAACCAAGGGGCTGTCTAAGAGTTCGTTTAAATGTATTTCCAAAAAGGGGAGGGGCCGGATATGGGTAATAGGGGCTTGCATGTATAATAGACCAATCGCCGCTGTCAGTTAAAGAATATAGTGACCAATCAAATCAATTATTCACGGTCCGGACCTGAGTTTTCAACTCCGGCACTGGCCGCCATATTTTAACCGTTTAAGTTGGTTTGACAACTTAAACGTCGTAACTACAGCTTATTCAGAGTGTACTTACGACGTTTAGGTCGCAAACCAACTATTCTCCATTTTATTTACATGCTGCTGGTTATAACTTTTTCAATTTTCCAAATTATGACGTTCAAAATCGAAGCGGAACTTCCTGTAGGAGTCGATGGGTGCGGCCAACGAAGTAAGTGGGCGGTGCCAGCGATTGGTCAATTACCATTCCGTAACTAGGCGCAAAATGATCAGGTCTAGTTTACATAAAACGGTGACTCCTAGGTTTTATTTCAGTCGAACATCAGACTGATGGGAATAGCTTAATTTGATTCAAACCCACGAGTTCAAGTAATTACTATAATATTAGTTCATGATCTCAATCACACGATTTTAGTTTGGATTTAAGGAAGTTTGCTCGGCTTATTACACTAGCAAACTTTTCGTTTTTTACACAGTACGAAACGCCTTAATTTTGATTTTCGAAAAGAAATTTAGGAGTCAATGTGCTCATTTCAACTGAAAGCTTTTTGAATTACGTACCACAAACAGCGTGTGATTTAAAGCACGGGGACTAGGCGCCTTTGAAATAAAATAAAAATATGTGTTTGTCTTTTTAATAATTTCTGCCAACTTCTTCAGAGTGAAGTTAACATTGAACAATTATTGAACTGTTTTCATACTCTCTATCTTAATTTATAGGACCCTAAGAATGTCCTTACATGAAATTGAGTAGGAGTCGATTTATTACTTGATTTTTTTAAATAAAGGACTGCAATTAACGGAAAAAATATCAAGACATATATAGAATTCAATATTTTGTTTTTACTTATGTTTAACAAAATGAGAGACAAACGATTTCCACCAAATTTGCGATTTTATTATCCCTCGAAAGACGGACTACAGATATTCTCAAAGTTATGCTAGCTCTCTCTAGAAACAATGAAATGAAATAATTCACATTAAAACTTTAGCTAAAACAAATTTTAAAATCCATATATATTTGCGTTCATCTTGCCAACCTTCTATGTAGCAGCATGTAAAACAACTGTTTGTAGCTCAATTCAAGTTTAGATTTTTCGTTTTGTGTGCTGGAAAACCGAAACCAGCCGAGTGAACCTGCTTAATTGATATTATCGAGATAACCAACATATTTGCATATACATTTGCCTGAACCTGTTTCTGGTAATTCTTTCACATTCCGTAACACAGCTTAGTTAATGAATGGACTGAATCTGATCTAGAGAAAAGTTCCTTTCTACCGAGTAGCACAAATTGAGGTTTACAATAAAAGTTCCTTGTAGTACGGAAATATTGCCATCTTTATCTTATTAGAATCGACCAAGTGAATGAAAATAGAAAAAAAAATCGTTAAATTACATTTTGCGTAATCTCAGACTTGCCACAATTTTGGGATAAAAAATTCCGAGATTTACAGAGTAACGTTATTTCTGGGATGCCCACCGACTTCCAAAAGGAAGTTGACGAGGGTATATTGCAAAATGTATGGTCATTTACAAGTAATAGAAATGAAATAATTGGTTTCAGACCCAAACGTTGTTACTACTGCTTGAATAAGCCGCAGTTTAGCCATTTACGTCGTAAAACAAATAACATTGCTCAAAATAAATGTCTGCCAATGTCGGAATTCAGAGATAACTTGCAATCATAAAGTATGATTTGATTGATCGATCGATTTTTCGTCAGTTGTTGGACTTATTTGTGATAATAGCCAATGATAAGACGTACACAATGAAGGATTGCAAGACAAAATACTCTTAAATCATTAAAATTAAACATATCAAGATTAACGTATACGGATTAAAAGGTAACATATTTGATCATAAAAACAAAATATAGTCCCAGATATTACAGCTGATTTAATTAAACTGGGATATAAACCCTTATAAAGTCCAATAAACCCTTCCTCGTTCAACAAAGATTTGACACAATGGATGAGTCCATTATATTTCCTGGTTGCTCCAAACTTGATCCGTGCTTCTTCAAAGCCCTGCACTTGAAGTCTTTTCTTGGTAACATCCATGGGGTAGATTATTAACTTTGCCAAAAGACCAGCTCCAGATCCACACACCAAACTTTCAACAGGACCTGTTAATATCGCGAGTTCAAAGTTCTAGTTCTTCATTGAAAAAGACAATTGTCCACATTACACGCAATTACAACAATAGTAACTAAGACATGTGTATAACTATCTAATGTTTCGAGGTGACGGACAAACAAACAAATATATAGCAAATACGAATGCAGAGGGGGTAAGATGAGTAAAAGGTAAATACGAGAAGGAAGAATGGGAGAATGGTTAGAAAAAACCCGTATACATAATCGTTAGGAGAAAAGCGTATGGTTTAATTTTCGTTTGTGCGATCGATACCTCGTAACTACGGCTTAAAATACGAATGTCTTGATCAGACGGTTTTGCCAAATATTTGCAGAAAGTTAATATTTGTATTGATGAACTCCGTAGGCGTCCACCAATATTTCCAAGTTTGGAATTTTTCATAACCTGTCTCCCCAAAACGACTGTTCATTGTGAAAATGGTGACATAATTCTAGGATTCTATATAATTCGTAGAACGCGTAAGACTCCTCTTAAATACGAAAAAATCACCTACCAATAACCCGGTTAGCGTTGATGTGGTCACGGTTTCACACACACACACACATACACACACACAAAACAAACAAACACACACACACACACAAATAAAAAAAACAAAACAAACAAAAAAACAAAACAACAACAACAACAACAAAAAAAAAAAAAAAAAAAAAAAAAAACCCAAAAAACGCGGAGTCTTTCAATTATATAGTGAGTAATTTTCCTTCTACCTTGAGAACTCAGCATACTAGCTGTATACCGCGGGAGTGATAAGCTATACAGTTACATATATTTAAAGATGTTTATTATTACTTTGAATTAGTCTTTTCAATTCATTACCAAACGACATTTTTTTAAATAGTTACAGACGAGGATTTAAATCGGCATGAGAACTAAGGCTTAGATAGATAGACTGTTTGATTGATTGATTGATTGGGGTTTAACGCCACTTCAACAGTATTTCAGTCATATCGCGGCGGCTGGAGCACCTAACAATTGATTCCTGGTATTTTTCACACCAGTACTACCACTAAATCCTTTCCTAGTCTCCAGCTGCTATTCCATTTAGGTTTACGTTATCCACCCACTGATGAAAGACAAATGTCGGAAAGAATATGTGCCGCCGTTGGGGATCGAACCCATGAAATCCCGTGATTGAAGATTGGGAGTCTGGTGCGTTACCGACTGCGCTATTTCCATCCGTGAAAGACAATTGACGCGTGTGACAACGGCATTTTTCCCGAACTTGTGATCGTGCCCAGGACTCTAGAACAGAAATATCCTGTATTATATGTACCTAATAAACACACTAGGCCAGGCGAGAGGTTGTGCTTAAAAAAGATTATCTATATGAAAATTGCCAGCGTGTACACCAAAACGGGCATATCACTCTACTAGGCCAGCACGGATGTACTTTCATTACTTTGATTTTCATTTCAGGTGATTATTCAAATTTTGAACACAGTTTTATTAGAAATGGAAAACTTCTAGCATATTTTTTTTTTTTTGATTGTTTGTTTCACCATCCTTCCTTCTACATTTAGATGTAAATCTTTCTTTCTTTTCATATTGTATGTGTGATAGTTAAAAAAAATAAAATGATTGGTTAGCGATTTAAACATCGTACCTACAGCTTGAATAAGCTGTTGTTACAACATTTGTTTCTCCAAACCAACAAAAATGATTCAAATAAATGTAGACAAACATCTGCGTTCAAAGTTCACTTGCGGTCTAAATGAATGATTTGATTGGTCGACATTGGTTCTTCGATTGACAGCCGCGATTGCTTTATTGAAGATCTTTAAAAAGTAAAATTTATCACTTAGTGGCCATCGGCTCGTGGTTCAGATTATTACCGGAAATTGGCAGATCGCTTGTCACACCAACTGACTTCCAACAGGAAGTTCTACCTAGATAAAAACCTAATCATTTTGCAAAGTTTAAGGTCGTTAATACACACTGGTACTTGATCTTAATTTTTTTCCAATTCATTGACCTAGTGAGTTATAAACAAACGTTATACATGTATACGTAGATAATAATACGTAAGCAATATATTTCTAATATTTTATTGATCAAGTGTCAGCGCTACTAGTTTATCTCTCCGTCATCTAAGGGCGTGGAAATAGGTTTTCATGTTGGATTGAATTTTAATCTGAGTAGGTAACATGTAACAAAAGTGTGATATGGTTGGTTGGCAACGTTGTTTGAGCTTTGACATTTAAGTCGCCAATTAAACAGATATGCTTAATATGGAGTGAAGTTCAAGTTTCACTTCCTGTCTGTATGAAAAATTTGACTGGTCAATCGCCATTTTGATTGACAGTGACGATCCAGCAGTTGTTTTTAAAAATCCAAGTTTTGACTCTTTTAGTTACTATCGCTATGGCATTTTAGGCATCATAGATTTTGATGTTAATAGCATAGACCTACTTAAAGGGAGGTATCGATGTTTTCTTTATAATGTCGTAGATTTAGTTTAAACATATATTCAAACAGTGCTATACAAAATATCTAAATTTACAGCAAATTGGATCAGGACGAACATAAAGCTTATATAGTTCTTCTTCATAAAAGTACACGTCGTCGAAAGAAAAAAAAAAAAGTTTGAAGAAAAATGATGTCGTAGGTTTATTTCATTGTCTCTAAAATATTGTTTGAATACAATACTCTGAAAAGTAGTTTTGCGAAAAGCAGATGTCGTTAATCAAAATAAACTTTTGAGTCGGTGGTATATTGCTTCTACATGTACGGATAAGAAGTTGACCCCTTTCTCGTAAAGGTAGAAAGTAAGATGTTTCTAAGCATGAAGAACAATCGTTTTACTTTAACCATTTCCCACATAATGACGCTTTTTGACGCCACTCATTAAAAGAAAAGGCTTTGGAAAATACTGTGGAAAATGAAGAAATTCAATATCCACAATGTTTTCTACCCTAAAAGACATTTTTTAAAAAAAAATCCAATCTGCTAAGAATTGTCGTCGGCAAATTCTTTCAATTTGGACTAGATCTTCTCTAAAATTTGGTCATCTGGTAATGAGTTGAAAGAACACTGGAGTGAAAGAATGTATGAATGGCTTAAGTAGGAAAAAAGAGGCTTATCAGATTTATTATATTATAAATCCTAGATTATCAGATTATTTTAAGTTATAAAATTAAGCACCCAAATAAATGTTTTCTAGATCAATACCTGGATGGTGTTGGGTTCCCAGCGAAAAAGCGTTGTTCCAAACAGCCTGCAGAGCAGAGTAGAGTCCAAATTGAAGACCCATCTGAGGTACAACTCCCAACAATGTAGGAACAAGGCCTTTGTAAAAACCTCCAATGCCCTCATTCTTGAATACACACATGCAGGCGTGATATATAGATCTGTAAACCTAAATATAAGGTTTTACTTCATAAAAAAGTGATAAAATCTAAAATCTAGTATAGGAAAATACCGTTTTCGACTATCCTATATGGTAAAAATATTGAGTGAAAAGGATAAATCGGTTGTTACAACCAATTTCTTCTCTTTCCATAACGATTTCTCAAGTATAAAATCACAGCGACGTAAAATTTCGGGTTAAGATAACGAAAATAGAAAATAATGATTATCTAGAAAAACAGCCATACTTCCTTCAAAATCATTTAACCCTTTCCTGTTTTGTAAAATCTTAGACCTATCTAATTTGAAAGGTTTTGCAGACGACAATTTAAAGTTGATTTTACTGGAAAAATAATCAGAAAATATTTTGGAAAAAGAAGAAATTGCTTGTTACAAGCAATATCTTCTTTTTCCACAATGTTTTCTCAAGTATAAAAAACACTGGGACGTAAAAACCAGGGATTGAACAGGAAAGGGTTAACTGTGGAGCCTTACTTTGGGTTCTCCTTGGGCAACAAGCCGGGTCCTAATCACATCAATTGGTTGAATCACCAGAGTAGTTACACTGGCCGACATGCAGCCGCATATTGTATGGCTGAAAGGTTCACAGACCAGGGAATTTGTGGTAGGTAATTTGGTCCAGGCTTGCTTGGTGAAAAACTCAAAAACTGTGTACTGCAAACAAACAGGAAAAATTAACACTCACGAAAGCTTAATTGAAAACAACAACAACAACAAAAACAACAAAAACAACAGATAATGTAAATTAACTTTAATTTCGTGTATCAAAATTCTTGCCTTATGAATGGCTGGAAAATCATTTCATATCCTTTAAAAAGTTTGACTTGCGCAGAAAAGGAGTTCAATAAATTCTGTCTAAAATGTATGATTATATTTCCCTTTTTGTTCATTGTTAATTAGAAATGACTAGAATATTTTTTGTTTCAATTGAAGTTAGGCTCTACAAACCTAGTAGCAATTCTATATGAAGCTCAATATAGTTTCAAACTCAACATATTCTCTCCATTTCCCAAAAAGGTGTAGTGCAGATCGATCAGATACAAAAGGAATATTATGTTATATTTGTGATACCAGACCTTGTTCTTTATTCGAGCTACTTTTGAAAATTTTGATATTTCACGAACCGAAGAATCTGTATTCACCACTACATCATAAGATTCGATTTATTTTATACCAACGGATTTTGACCCAAAGTAACTTGTCTAAATATAATCCATATAAAGTTTTCTGGGCGTGACGCCATTTTACCGGAAAATTACGTCATGTAATCATAATCATTAGTACTAGTTCAGTCCATGGCTGATACGGACTTTAATCCGTGGAGTACGATTTTGTCTGCATGCAATGAATGTATCATATAAGTATCGTGCAACAAACTTATCTAGTAAATGCCGTTCAATGTTAATAGTCTTGGAATTTGAATAATGAGTACATATAAGAAACTTTTATAATGGACCTGAAATAATATCTGGCAATATGCCCAAAAGAATAAACAAACAAACAAACAAACAAACAGGCTAGCAAATAGAAGAATAAATAAACAGACACACCAAAACAAATACCCCCCCCCCAAAAAAAAAACAAAAACAAAAACAAAAAACAAAAAAACACAGCAACAACAAAAACACAACAACAGAACACAAAAAACAAACAACAATTAAATCCCACCCCTCCAATCTCTCCATTTCCAACAGTTTTTTTCTATTAGATAGGACGGTTTAAGTTCAAATGGCATGCAATTTTCATTGTTGTCTGCAACCTCTTTTAAATTGGACCTGAAAAAAAAACCCGGAAAAGGGTTAAAAATTAATCTTTTTGAAATTGTATTCACCAACTCAATTCAACCAGTCTGGCTTTTATCGTCTGGTAATAGGTTAAAACAATCGATCAAATCCATAATTAGCTCACCTTACCTAAGTATGCCGTCTTTTACTGAAGAAGAAATTTGACTTGGCGGTAAATGGTTTAGAGTAGGTGGATCGCCGCTGAAGTCAATTTTCGAATAACCAATCAAATCATTCATGTAGACCGGAAGTGAGCTTTTAACTCAAAAATTTACGTTAAGCTGTATGTGAACCTCAAATTTGGCTGCCGAAAGGAGATATGACGATATTGTCAAGTAGCTTATTTTCGGACTCTTTTTAAAAGAAGATGATTAACTCAAATTGCTGCTTCAATATTATCGTTTATAGCATTTCGTTTCAGCCTTTGACTTGCAAATCGTCGTTGCCGTTCTAAAATCTCGTAACTACAGCTTGATTCAGGCTGTAGTTACCTGGCTTTAGAATGACAACGACAAAAGGTAAAATTGAGATATGCACAACGGATGGAATTGATAAGATTCTCGAAGACCTGTACAACTCCGTTTGTAACAGAGAGGGCCTGTGCTGGTATATGTCCCTTCCACATTCCTTTGTAACCTTCTTCTGTAATTATAGTTCGAACGGCTTGAGTCAAACTCTGGTACTTGGAAACCTTACTCTCTTTTGAGATCGGTTCAACTTGTAACTGTAACACACATAAAACTATAATGATATTTTATACATAGCTATGTTGTATAATAATTCATATCTTACTTTAAAAACTCTCCTTTGATTTCGTTTCATATTGTTAATCTTTCCCCCCCCGCCCCCCCCCCATCTTGGGAATCAATGCGAATTTTATCTTTCGAAACGAGATTTTAGTAAATAACGAATGAACATAATTCAGAAGAAAAAAGTATAAAATGAGGCGCTTAGACCTTTTTTTATGTATATAAAAAGCAGTGTTGAAAATAATTGTAAGATAAAAAAGAAATCGAAAAACTTTACATTACGGTTTTGCCTGAGCGACCACTTGCAAGCGACCCAAATAAATAAAAAAATTCACACAACCTAGAATAAAGTAAAAAATTAAAAAAAAAAAAAAAAAAAAAAAAAATCGCTAACAACCAACAAAAGTAACCCCTCCAAAACAAATTAAACAGATACCTCTCATTCACGAAAAATGCATTGTGCGATCAATTCCTTTAAGCGGCCACTTTTTGGTAGTCCATTGAGTTGTCGCTAAATTAAAGTTTTACTACATATTCTGTCTGCTGTATATACAGAAGGGAACATGTGAAAGCTTATCCGTTTACGGTCTTGTTCCAGCGTTACTGCTGCAATCTTTACAATTCACAATTATCCTCCAGTTTTATTTTCATCTTTCTGAATAATTAACCCTAGTCATGCTGAATAAAATCCTCTACAGAATAGCTTAAAATCAAAGAGCTGACAGTACTGGATGAAAGCATTGTGGGTTAATCATTCTTTTGAACAACTCTGGCTTAAAAAGGACAGACAGGAGGTTTAGACTAAGATCGTACTGCACATATGTGCAGGCTGATCTTTGTTTATACCACCTGCCAAAATAGGAATATTTCGGGTTTAGCATGACAAAGGTTAAGGGAACTATGCAAAGAAACATTATTTTTCCGTCTTTGCCAGACTGCTAATTGCCTCGTTATGACGTACCTAGCCACTGTCTGCTGCGTTCATAATTTGTGTGAGGCCCGGAAGGGAATTTTATGACGGATGGAATTATGACCAAACTACACCTTACCAAGGTAAGTCTCGTTTAATCATTTAATTTAAACTGGTCGTAATTGAAAGAAGATGAAGACGACAATTTCAAGATAAATAAATTTTATTTTTTTCTGCGTCTTTTTGGATACACAACAATGTGGATAATGAAGAAATTTCTTGATACAAGCAATTTCTTCATTTCCACAATGTTTTCCATAGCCTCTTTCTTGAGGGGCCTAAAAAGGAGGACTTGTGTGGAAAATGATTAAACCATCAGAATGCAGATTTTATAGAATACGAACATTTTACTTTTGACAAAAAACAAAACAAAAAAACAATGATCTAGTTAGTGACAATTGTAAGAGTCCTCGGGTTATTTTTCATACTTGGAATCTTATTTTTAGGACATCCAAGGGCTGCCATATCACTCTTGATAAAGCACTGCTTACTGCCCCAGCTGTTGCATGGTCTGTTTGGGTTAGTTTTTCCCCAGTTTCAGGTTTAAAGCCAACCATAACCTCGATTTTGCTGCAAAAATATTTGACAAGTTGCAGGAAAATATTCGATCAGATTCTTGGGATCGTCTTGAGTATTTGATAGATTGTTAGAATGTGTACAATAACCCTTTCCTGTTCGAACCCTAGATTTAACGTCCCTGTGATATTGTTTTTTCTTAAAACATTGTGGAGAAAGTAGAAATTGCTTGCAACAAGCAATTTCTCCTTTTCCCACAATATTTCCTACCACATAGGATGGTTTCATTTTAAATCGCATCCAAATTTCTGTCAATTTGGACAAGGCTAAAATTAAAAAAAACAACAACAAAAGTAACAACATCAAAACAGAACAAAACAGAACAAAACAAACAAACAAACAAACAAACAAACAAACAATCGAACGGGAAAGGGTTTAATGATTCACGTAGGCTAATACTCCCGCTGTTTTCATACATTGCTTATTACGATTTGTATAATCACCCCATTGCCACACGAAAAAAATTTTAGGTTGGTCAAAATTTAAAGAGGTTGCGGACAACGTTTTAAACTGGCTTTAAAATAAAGAGTAAACGCCAAGTAAGGTAGAAAACGGTGTGAGAAAAGGAGAAAATACTTTTTACAAGAAATATTTCTTTTCCCACCATGTTTTCATTTATATAACTATTAAACAACGAACTTTTACACAAAAATTGCAGTATTGATCAATAGATAATATCCATTGTACAATTTTATAAAACAAAACTATCAATTGAGCGCGTGCTTGACATTTTCAACCATTACACATGTGCACCAAGTAAAGACTCAGATCAGCCCTGTGCATTCGCACAGTCTGATCAGAGTCTTCACTCTGCGCTCTGTAGATAGATACTGACCCAAAGCTTCTTTAAACATTCAGCGACTATTCTAATTGCCCCGAATGGCTGTCCAGGGTGCTCAATGTGTGCGAGTCACGCACCTGCGAAATTGTTGGAAATGTAACGCCCAGGTTCAATTGATTTTGTTCGCCATAATTGACAGATAGATAACCACGCCCTCTGATTACCAACAGGAAGTTCGACTCGAATATTTTAACCCTTGTCATGCTGAACCCGGAATATTCCGGTTTTGAAAGCAGGTGAAGACTTAGATCAGACTGCACTTATGTGCAGGCTGATCTTGGTCTACACATCCTGCTTGTACTTTTCCTGTCAGAGTTGTTTATGAAGTTGATTTCTAAAAGAAATATTTAATTTTGAACAACAAGTTCTATCAGTGCTTTCAGCCCTTTGATTTGACAGAAATTCAGTAAAGTAATTTATACAGCATGACAAAGGTTAACCCATTACCAGACGGCAACATTTTAGACTGGTCCAAGTTGAAAGTAGTTGCAGATGACAATTTAGCATTTATGAAATTTTAGACTTTTTGTATTTCTCGATAGAAAAAAATGTGTAAAATTGAAGAAATTATTTGTTATAAGCAATTTCTTTGTTTCACAAAATGTTCCCAATTATTTTTCTCAATAGGCGTCCGAAAGCGTCACTGCATGGGAATGGGTTAAATGGTCTTGTTTTGCAAATTTTGTTTCAAAAAAATGATCGAAATCGGCATTGGTAGATCGGGGATAATTTTTTCCAAAGTCGTCTAGCAAGGTATAATGAATATCATACACTAAGAAATTTCTTTGAAGCGACAAGTTTTGACTCCAATCAGCTATCACCTTTCGCGAAGACTGGACAGAGTCGATACTTTTAGTATTTGCTGAGTGGTTCTTTTCCGCTAGACCGATCAAAATATGAAAAATTTCTTACCTTCTAGAACCGGAGCCATAGCGCAGTTGGTAGTGCTTCGGACTAATAATTGCGTCTCGGGTTCGATCCCCGGTTGCTGCAAATATCCTTTCCGGCATTTGTCTCCTACCAATGGATAATCGTAAACCAAAAATTGGGATCATAAGCTGGAGGCTCGGAAAGGATGTAGTGGTAGTAATGATGCGAGGAATACCAGGAATCCATGGTTAGGTGCTACAGCCGACGCGATATGACTGATATACTTATAAAAAAATAGTAGTATTAAATCCCATTCAAACAAACTTATCCTACCTTCTCTGGGCGTATTAAATCTTTGTAATGATATGTAATTATATTTGTTTGATTTACGAGTATGTCATGGTGAATGATTGAATTTACAGAGCAATGAAGCACAAATCCTTTTTTTTATCTATGAAATTCATTGGGTCGTAAAAATGCAAAATACTCTAAAAAAACATTCTTGACGTGTCTCTACGCTCCAATAATTATTGAAGATTCCGATTTCATCCGTCCGGAAAGAAGAGAAATGTGGTTTCAACGTTGTCAGATGTCTTTGAAAACAGAGTCGGCTTCGCGCTCAGTTTTTATTAATTTTTTTCCAAGTTCGATTTAACTCATTCCCACACAATAACGCTGTTTGACACCCCTCGAGAAAAACAATCGGGAAAACATTGTGAAAAATGAAGAAATAACGTGCAACGAACATAATGTTTTCTACGCTGAAAATATCTAGAATTTCATAAACTTTAAATTGTCGTCTACAACTTCTTTCAAGTTGGACCACTCTAATTTTTTTCCGTCTGGTAAAGGGTTAAAATCCTCAGCTTATATCGCCAACCAACCATTTTGTTTTAGTAACATGTTTCTGAGATAACGTCGTTTGATAACGAAGTGGAACTTCCTGTCTGAGTTCATGGGCGTGTTCAGAAATCTTTCAATTTGCGAACCGCTGTATAAATCGACTAATCAAATCATAAAGACCGAGTGTAAATGGTGAATTTTGGCATTTATGGGATGCATTTTTGTTGGATTGGCGACATAAACAACTTAACTACAGCTTATTAAAACTGAAATGACGGCATTTTGGTCCGGTGTTAACAATTTTCTTTTTATTTCCTGTCCATATATTTTGAATATTAACCCTTGTCATGTTGTATAAAACCAAAAGCAAAGGACTGAAAACACTCGAAGCACTAGTTTCAGGTCAATATTTCATATGAAACTGAATTTATAAGCAATTCTGGTTTGAAAGTAACAAGCAGCTGGTGTAGACTAAGATCAGACTGCATAAATGTGCCTCATGCCCAAACAGGAACATTCCGGGTTCAGCATGACAAGGGTTAACATTGATTGTCAGTGTGAGTGGGCGTAGCAAGCGTTCTTCAACTGACCAATCACGGCTTTCAATCAAGGAATATATCGACCAATCAAATTCTTCAATCAGTCTGAATTCAGATTTGAACTCCTTCATAGGCCGCCATTTTTCTGGAACATTTTTGTTGCCTTGGCGCCAACCAACCATTCTACTTTTTTGTTACATGCTGTTGGCCATGAATTTTAATAAATTTGTAAAATAACGCCATTTAAAAGCAGAACTTCCTGTTGGAGTCAATGGTATTGGCCAAAGGAGTAAGTGGGTGGGGGCCAGGGATTCTTCCATCATTCTTTAGAGATAAGTATTACTTGACTTTAACTAACGCTTTTAACCACATTATCTAACTTAGCTGAATATGGATAAGGGTGAAATGATGTCAAACCTACAGTTGAATGGTTGAAGGAATTTCACAAAATTCATCGACTGGATCGATACTTTGAAATTACAACTTATTCAAGCTGTGAAAACGATGTCTCTGCAAGCCGATGACTAAATGCATTTTAAAGCGTTATAATCAGTCTAGTTCCTGATGACTAGCTGTCCCCAGCAGTCACTGTGATGGAACCTCGTCACAAGTTTAACGTTCATTGTAATGCTAAGCTGTCACTAGCTTATATTTAAGAAAAAGTCTAAAATAGCATTCGAAAGAAATGTGACCATCCGTATCTTTTAACCCATTCCAACTCAAGCCCTCCTTTTTACGCCCCGCAATTAAAGAGCTTTGGAAAACATTGTGGAAAATGAAGAAATTGCTTGTATCAAGCAATTTCTTCATTATCCACAATGTTTTCTACCCCAAAAGACAAAAAAAAAAAAAAAAAAAAAAAAAAAAAAATAAAATTACACCAACTTGAAATTGTCGTCTGCAGCTCCTTTCAATTTGGACAGGTCTAAAATTTTGTTGTGTGGGAATGGGTTAAAAGGAAAAAACGTGACGATCATTCGTTAGATGTATTAGAATTCTGAAAGTTTTAGACACTTTGTAAAATCACGATAAGCCTTAAATCTGTGATTAAGGCATTATGTGCATATGTTTTGCGTCTTTAACTTGCATACCGATTTTACTTACAGGACAAGGTATTCATTAAGATTTAACCCATTCCAACACAGCAAAATTTTAGACTGGTCCAAATTGAAAGAAGCTGCAGACGACAATTTCAAGTTGATGGATTTTGATTTTTTTGTCTTTTTGGATAGAAATCATTGTGGATAATGAAGAAATTGCTTGATACAAGCAATTTCTTCATTTTCCACAATGATTTCCAAAGTTTTTTTCTTGAGGGGTGTCAAAAGGAGGGATTGAGTTGGAATGGGTGATGGTCATCGTTTTAGCAGGGAAATAATGTCTAACTATGAAACAAAGCGATATCTTGATTCAAATGGAAGGGTTTTCCATATGCTTCACGTCGAAATCAAAAGAAACGTGATCGGCGGTTTTGACAGGGGATAAGATTTATTTATTTGGAATAATTACATTGTGATGATTTTTCGTCACAATAGGGGGGGAGTTAGCAATCAGCTATTTAAATGATAATAGTTGTGTATGTTTGTATGTCGTCCTACATGTAAATGAAAATTTTAAACGGTAAACCTGAACTACACTTTTCTGAGCTTTCGTCGTTATTAAATATCTTCCATATTCATTTAGAATTGTGTTTCATTTTCAGACTGTTTTCATGTAGAAAATTTGACAATCCTTTATTTTTTCACAAAACACTTATTTTTTTTTCGCTTGGCTAACGACATGGTATAAAGAGATTTGAACATTTCCTCATTTATGTTGTTCCAAGCGAATTAAGAACACACAGGAAAAAAATTCGTATTAAGAAAACTAAATTGGTCGAAAATGTTTAAAAAAAGCTATATAGAGTAGGAATAACCGTTCAACAATCGTAAAACCTAACAAGAGCTGCAAGATTTGTCCCTGGTTATCGTTTGCCATCCACCAAATCTGATCAACTATGTCATTTATACATCTGGAACTTGTTCATTCAGCCTCGTCTAATAAAAATTGAAAAACATAGTCGGTGAGATATTCAAATACTGTACTTTATTCAAATTGTAATCACGACATTTCAGTTGCCCACCGACGAAGTATATAAACCAAATCACCGAAAGTACTGAGAGGGACGTCATACAATACATTTAAGAAATGTCTTTCTTTCATCTTTCATAAGTGATGCGCAGTGTCGTTTGTCACAATAACGTTGCCATAGGATTGCAATTTCTACTAGATTTCTAAAAAGTACAATTAGAATCCAACGAAAAAAAGCCCTGGTTCGGAGGATAATTTCCATTAGGTCCCGATTAATGTTAGACTGAATAGTTACTGTGGAAACCTATTTAATTCAAATGAATTCACATGTGTAGAACTTTCATAAAAAAGAACCTTTGCACTAAGCTGCTTATTTCCAGTGACGCAGCCTCATTTTGCCATGCGATGCCTATGTATCGTTCCACTTGGACTTTCCACCCATCAAACCAACAACCTATAGGCCAATTTACGAGATTGGATAAAGCTACATACAAGGAGATCGAAGGTCTACGCCAGTATAAAAATAACTGTTTGCTGTACCTGAAATAAAACAGTCCTAGAATCAATATATCAAATATTTTGAAGGTAGTTCAAAGGTCAAGATAAAAGGTTCAGTTCAATGACAGCATCAAACATCGATAATTATTTCTTTAACTTAATTGAAGTCCAAGACTCAATATTTCATTTTTTTTAGAATATTGGTCAAAGGTCAAGGCCAGGTATAAGGAATCAACAAAATACTAGAATCAACGTTTTTAAACGATTATTGTGACTTAAAACAGCCCTAAACTAAAGAATTCAAAATTTCAGAAAGTAGGTCAAAGGTAAAAGGTTAAAATTTATTCCAGATAATATACCTAACACTAATTCCCTTCGTATTTGAACTAACACCAAAAGGCAGTTCCCCTTTACACTTTAATTGAGATAAAACAGCCCCAGAATTGAAAATATATAGTAGAAAAAGACATTTAAAGTAGTTCAGATGGCAAATATCAAGGTCAAAGGTTGTTCATTTTACCGACTGAAGGTCAATCTCCTTTACAGTCTTCTAGAAAATATTTTTTAAAAAGTTTTATTAAATGATCCATTTATTTCCGATAAGCTCCGAGCATATCTTCCAAAAGTCATTCATATCCAATAGCTTTTTTAGAGAAATGATTTTATAGCTTTTCACTTTATATTCTGCATAGTACTGATAGGCCAAGTTCATAAATCAAATTTCTGAATTAAGTGTGTGAGAGATCCATTAGCCAAACAATCCTGCCAAATTTTGTTCGCATTCAGCAAATAGTGTCAGAATAACAAATATTCTTAACATTTCATATATTCCATTAGGCAACATCCGTGTATGGCGCCAAATCAAAATTCCTTTAAGAAATCTGAAATAGGTCCTCCCAGGGAATTTTTCTTCAAAACAATCATTCATATCAGGAAAGGTGTTTCAGGGAAATTTCTTTTTCAAATATTTCACAACATATTCTCTTGAAGTACTGATAAGCCCCGCCCATACCATCCAGCATTTCACCTGATCAGTACTCAGAATTGTACGTGTTTTGAGGATAGGGTTCTAGCTCATGTCCAATCGAAACAAATAATAGATAGTTGCCATGTTTTAACCCTTGTCATATTGTATAAATCACCTTTCTGAATTACTGAAAAATCAAAGGGCTGAAAGCACTGATAGAACTTTGTCTTAAAAAATCAACATTTCTTTTAGAAATCATTTTCATAAGCAACTTTGGCAGTAAATATACAAGTAGGAGGTGTAGACTAAGATCAGACTGCACTAATGTTGGTTATATTTCAACGCAATTTAGCAAATTATGACCTCTATGAGTATCTTTACTTGCTGAAAGTTTATCGATTACATAGGTGTTATTCAAGCTGTTGTTACGATATTTTGCTCTCCAAACGTAGATGTATGATTTTATTATGGGTCTATTTTGATTTTAACCTATTGAACCGGTGTTATTGTGCAACGAGCTTGTTGGCTCTGGGTCTTTTTGATCAATAACATTATTCATGGCAAAACTGTCGTGTATAACATATTTTCACCCATTTTGAAGTGCTTGTTATATTTTAGGACAAAGAGAAATTGCTTGTTACCCCCTTTCTGACTTTTTGCATTTCCTATATGACACCTATTTTGCAGCTGACACTAACTTTGCAATGTCGTCTAAATTGTTTTGTCGATTTTGTTAAGTTTATATGAGGAACGTTCTGACTGTCTAATGTCAACGAATTTGACCAACCGCTGGCCCCGCACCATTTTAAACGGCGTTATTTTGATAAAGAATTATGGCCAGTAGTTTAAAAAGCTGTAGTTACGACGTTTAAGTCGCCTTACCAACAAAAAAAGGTTTACAAAAATGGGGACCAATATTGGATTTGAAAGCTCAGGTCCGGACTGAATAATTATTTAACTGGTCGCTTGATCATTTAATTGACAGCCGCGATTAGTCAATTTTAGTTGATAAGTTAAAAGCAAAGTTATTGTGCCGAATTACAGTGTATCGATGTTAAGAAAATATTTTTTGCTCAATCCTTTTTTTGTTAGAATAGAAATCAATGCAGCATGGTAATGGAGACTAATCGTTTGGTCGATTCTGAATATTGTAAGGTTAGAAAATAGTATTATAGAGAAAGAAGTCAGGCCTTTATGTTGTATTTTTTATTTCCGATAGAATCGACCGATCGCTGACCCCGCCCAATTACCCCGTTAGCACCGCCCACTGAAGCCGACAGGAAGTCCCGTTTCGATTTTAAACCGCATTATTAAAAAAAAAAAAAAAAAGCTAGTTGCTTATTTTGCAAAATTTATAGCCAGTAGCATGTAACATAAAATAAAATAGTTGGTTGGCGACATAAAAGTCGTAACTTCAGCTTAAATATGCTGTAGTAACGTCCTTAAATTCGCCAAACCAACAAAAATGTTTCACAAAAATGGCGACCAATGTCGGAATTCTAAAAATGAATGATTTGATTGGTCGATATATTCCTTGATTGACAGCTGCGATTTGTCAATTGTAGTTTTTTGTAAAAGATTCAACATGTGAATGTTATGTTAGAAAATAGCCCTAAGGAATCATGTTGTTAGGTTGGAAAACAATGCTTTGATGTTCAGAAGGTTGTTGTAAGTTTAAAAAACAATGATGCTGCGTTAAGAAGATATGTTTTTAGAAAAAATCTTTATGTTGTTACGTTCGGAATAATCTTAAGGTGTTCGTGAGATATGTTGATTCAGGTCGATTTGACTATGTGAGGTAAGCAAACAATTTAAGGGTGTTAAGAAGACGTGTCAGGTTGGATTTTACGTTTAAGATTGGAAATAATGTTATTTTGTTCAGAGGACGTGTTTTAAGTCAATTCAATATGTTGTAAGGCCAGAATACAATGTTCTTGTGCTTATGTTTTATGACTAGAAAATAATGTAAAGGTGTTAATTCTTTCCAGTACAAATTTCGATTTTACATCCCTGTGATTTTATTGTTGAGTAAGCATTGTGGGGAAAAGAAGAAATTGCATTTTGGTTGGCCAATTGATTGGGGTTTAACGCCGCTTTTCACAGCATTTCAGTTATATCGCGGCGGCTGGAGCACCTAACAATGGACTCCTGGTATTCGAAGACAATTAAAAGATAAATTACATTTGTATTTTTTTTCAGATACAAAACATTGCGTATGTTATGTGTAGTGGTAAAAGTTTCCCTTCGCCTCTATTTTGTAGGTGCATCTTGTACGATTCTCTCAATCACGCTTAGAGTTTGTTCCGTAGTGAAAAAAAATCTGCAGGTAGGTTTTTTGGAAATCCCATTTTCTGTTAATTTCATACAATATAATCAAAAGGCTAGTTTAATTTTAACAAAGTCTTTGCTCTAGCCACCCAGTAATTTATTCCAGAGAATTCATAATCAATTGGGGAATTAAGGATCTTTGAAGATAACAAACATTATGGTATCTTTCTGGTTTAATTCTCATATGATAGATTACAAGAATTCACTTGCCAGGAGTTAATTTAGACACTCTATTTCCTAAAAGACATGGATATAGGTACAATTGACATCAATAATGACGACATAAAGCTTTTCGGCAAATTGGTCGAGTATTCATTTATTACTACGATTGATTTTTCATCTAACAACACAAAGTCTCAGTCCGTAAACAAATAAAGATATCTTTATAGCATTGTTTCTACTCTTACAACATAACGAATCAACCTAAGAACAAGTCCCATAAATACAATTACATTGATATCTAGTCTTTCAAAATAAATATCCTTGTATAGTAAGATTTTATTGACCAGACGGACCGTGACCTCTATTTGAATAATTACGCACTTGACTTAAAACAGAACAAAAATTTAAAAACACAAAAAAACGTTGAAAAAATTAATCTATTATGGTTTCTTGGCAGTTTCGACCCCGTTTTGACTGCTTCAGGCCTTTGCGTACTCTACCACCCGACAACTTATCTGTTGAGGAATTAAGTTGATATACAAGCATTGAATTTTTAAAATGCACATTGAATTTCTCCGGGTATGGACGAAATAAGTCGTAAACACACGGCTTTCGTCGAGATCAAATTTATTCATAGCTAATTTATTCATTGCATAAAGGTCAAGACATGTCAATAATTTTAAGCTATAACAACACATATTCTTAGTACCATTGAACTGCTTTGTAACCTTTCAACATAAGCATTCGACCTATTGGCAAGCCTTTTGAACACAATAACAATATTTTCTAACCTTAACTCCACACAACAAAGTTTTAGACTGGTTCAATTTTAAATAAGTTGCAGATGGCTATTTCATGTTGGTGGAATTTTTAAAAGAAATCTCTTTTTTGGGTAGAAAATATTTTGGATGATTAACAAAATTGCTTGTCACCAGCAATTTCTTCATTTTTCACAGTGATTCCTAACTTTTTCTTGAGGTGCGTAGAACTAAGCGTGTTCGTGTTGGAACGGGTTAAACAATAAAGAATCGCCCGAAAATCATGTCTCCGCACTATAATAATATTGCTTTCAAACCCTAAAACGAAAAGAAACGACCAGATAAAATGTCTCCCTAATGCTATATTACATGGTTTTCAAACCTTTCATTATAAAGACTCGCCCAACAACAAGTCTCCTTAGCGCCAGTACATTGTGTTTTAACCTGACACCATAAAGAATCAACGTAACAGCATCAATACGTTACATTTTAAAGAAAACACTACACGTTTTCTTATTTAGATATAAAGAAACAGCTTATGTACAGAATATTCTGGACATTTTAACATAATAACATAAACATTATACTGCTTTCTAAATTAACATCTTATATAAAAGTATGACGAACGTAGAACACATGTATCATTAAGGTCACCAGTGCATCACAGGCTCATTTTGTTCTTTCTTTTCAAAATATGTTGAGGAATAACATGTCGCAGAGTGGTAGACAAATTTTCAAGGTACATTTCCACGCTAATTGTTGGGCCACAGTTATTTGCCATTGACTGGTATACGCTACTTTCAGTGAAAACGGGTATATTTTTGTACTCTATTTTTGACGTTAATCCGTGAATTTTGTTGCAAATGGTGTTAACCCATTCCAACACAATGACGCTTTTAAACGCCCCTCAATGTGAAAGCTTCGGAAAACATTGTGGAGAATGAAGAAAATGCTTGTTACAAGCAATTTCTTCATTATTCACAATGTTTTCTACCCCAAAAGACAAAGATTTAAAGGTTTCATCAACTTTAGATTTTCGTATGCAACTTCTTTGAATTCGGGCTGATATAGAATTTTATCGTGTGGGAATGGTGCTAATTGTTGTAATCAAGACTGCCCATTTTCACACAAGATAATAAGATTCAAGCAGGTTTTCTCATAAACAGAATGAAATAGTTAAATAATGCTTCAAGTATATTGAATTTTAGAAGACATATTTCTGAAAAAAAAAAAAAAAAAAAAATCGCCAAATGAACTTTTCTTATTTCCAAATATTTTTAGACCTTACTCAAAAAATCAGGGTGCCTTTCCGCGCATATAAGAGAGATAAGACCTAGCAATTGACCAATTGCTAGCCCCGCCAACTTGCTTCGTTACCCACGCCCACTGACTCCGACAGGAAGTCCCAATTCGATTTTAAACGGCGTTATTTTCAAAATTTAATGGTTAGCAACATTTAACACAAAGGAGGTGTAGTTGGTTGGCGGCTTAAACGTCGTGACTACAACTTGAATAAGCTGTAGTTACGACGTTTAAGTCCACAAAATGCAGCCAATGTTGGAGAACATAACTCATTTTAGGTCTCAATGAATGACATCATTGGTCGACTGGTTATCTGATTGACAGCCGCGATTGGTCAATTATTCTCATGAGCGCCATAACATTATATTTCAGATAAAATAACATTGTTTGCAACTAGAATTTTCTTAACACATGACAAGTAATCTTTAACTTGATAAATGGCATTGATCGGGAACATAAAAGAAAAAAATCGTGGTGCGGGTTACGTATACGTTGTAACTACAGCTCTAGTTTAATAAAAAAAGTAGTAAATACGTTTAGATCACTGACTCTATATTGAGTATATAAATGTCATTTTATGTATGTTTCAGTCAAACTTCCTTGTCCAAGGTCAATGGGCGTGGCTGGCGACCTATTAATTCATTTTTCATCGCCGAAAAGAGGATTTCAAATCTTGAAAGCCAATACTTTTTTATTTAGAATCTTTTTTAAATAGACAGAATAATGAGGTTGAATCAGACACACATACAAAAGAAAAAAGTCATACAAAGAATACTTCTAATAAAAAACAACAAAAATACAAAACAAAAAATGTGTTTGTTAACACCATGCCCCCATAATACCGGCCTTTTTCGAAATCTAATGTTGATAAGCGACCTTGACCTTATGAAATAACCTCAACCTTGAAATCTGCAGATGAGATCTATCACCAAACTAGATATGAGCACAGTATCTTGAATAAGCTTTAAGTTATTATAGATGTTAAGTTATTAGGTGAGTTTTTGAATAAGCTTGACCTCGTCAAATGACATTGACCTTAAAACATAAACTCGACCTCGATATCTGCAGATGTGTATCGATCGGGTCCATCATCATGCCAAATATGAACGCTGTGTCTTGAAAAGGCTTAAAGTAATTGTAAGTGTTAAGTATTTTGCAGATAGAATATCAGAATGACAACGGTTAAACAGTATGCCAGCAATCGATACAGGGACATATAAAGCGATAGAGCCAGTTAGAATTTTTATACATAATACAATTTTATCCAATGAAACATGTAGGAACTTGAAATGGTATAAATAAATCAAAGGATTGAAGGTCCTGAATATCGCCATGTTCCAGATGAATTATTATTTCATTATTCATAATTACAGGGAACGAATCTAAAATATCGCTATGGAACGTCCTCGGTCTATGGTGAATATTACTGTATCATGCTAATCTAGCCAGATTTTACATGTACAATTACAGTCGACACTCGTTATCTCGAAATCGGAAATCTCGTATTTAAGGATATGTCGAGGTCATGTTTAGGTCCCAACTTCATACCTTCTTTATTCCATATAGAACTGAATGTTTATCTCGAACCCGAAATATCAACAATTTCTGTTATGTCGAGTTTTTGTTTTTCGAGCCGAACTTTCAATCCTCTAGTCTAATAGAGCGTCAAAGCGGCCGTCGACAGTCTAGACTTTGCGTTTTATCCAATCTCCAACCTCCGGCGGAAACTTCCGTTTCAATGGTCTTTGTTTATCTCAAATTTCTGTTATCTAGAGCTTTTTGCCATGGCCCGCAAAAGTCGAGATAACGAGTGTCAACTGAATAAATACACTCATATCCTGTTTTGCCAAACATTTTGAGAATGATTCATGAAAGTGAAAGTTGATTAATTTTTACTAAACAATGTCTATTAAAACTTTTATGGCTGCATAAATGGTATTTAAGGGAATCCGTCTATTTTAGTAAAAACAAATAATTATATTGGTCCGAATCAAAAGAAGTTGCATTTGACTTTTAAAAGCGTATCTTAATTAAGAAAAGAGGCACAAACTTTTATTTTAGGTAGAAAACATTGTTTGAAAAAGAGAAATGCTTGTAACAGGAATATATCCTTTTCCTACAATGGTTTCCAAAGTTATATTTCTTTAGTGCCTACACAGATTGGCATGAGTTTGAATGGGTTAAGTAGGTTAGTTTCTTTCAAACCCAGTTTAACCCATTAATACTCAATCCCTCCTTTTTACGCACCTCAAGAAAAATGCTTATGAAAACATTGTGGAAAATGAAGAAATTGCTTGTATCAAGCAATTTCTTCATTATCCACAATGTTTTCTACCCAAAATGACGAAAAAATTCAAAATTCTATTAACTTGAAATTGTTGTCTGCAGCTTCTTTCATTTTGGACCAGTCTAAAATCCAACTGTGTTGGAATGGGTTAATACTCATCAAATATGTGGATCATATCGATATCCATACAAAAGCTTAATGAGACCAGTATCTTACTAACAAGTTTGTTTGACCTTAAACTTTGAGCATAGGAAATCACTTTTAATTTTTCCCAAACTAGTCCGTCTCATAATGTAGAGATAACGGACATATTAGTCACTTTTGATATTGAAAATTGACCTTGAACTGTGTATTTGAACCATGTTGAATTACATCAAACTCGGCAAATACTTACTAAGATTTAGTCAGACAAGGTTAAGGTCTAAATTTGAAATTTGACATTGAACTTTAAGCAAATTACATAATTTTTAGTTACTAGTAAATCATCAAAGACACAGACTGAACATGAGCGCGAAATTTCATAACAATCGGTCCAATAGTTTCAGATATTTCGTCTGTGAAAAAAAAAACTCTGACGTACCGACTTACACCAGATCGGACAGACAGAGAGATAGCTTTGTGAAGAACAGCACGTCTTTCACAGAGTTGGGAGACATTATCCCGTTCACATTTAACAGACGGCAAAATACTAGACTGGCCAAAATTGAAAAGAGATGCCAACGACTTTTTAAAGTTTAATTATGAATTTTAACATAATTTTACATTACAGGTTACAAGAGATCGTAGCGAAATTTATAGACAACAAGGGCCATTCACACAAGGACAACCACCACCGAAACTGATTACACTAAAAACAAAAACAAACAAACAAACATGAAAAAAAAAAACACACACACAAACACACACACACACAAAAAAAAAACAAAAAAAAACAACAACAACAAACCAACAACAACAAAAAGCACAAAACAACCAAACAACAACAAAAAACCCCCAAACACCCCCCCCCAAAAAAAAACCCAAACTTAACGCTACAAGAAATAACTGAAGAATCAAACAAGCCAACTTCTGCACTGTATGAATATTAATTTACCTTTTTTGTAAAGAAGGTCAACTCAAGAGCATGCCGTGACGAAACGTCTTTAACTATAACTAAACGTAATATTTACACATTTTCGTCCAAGACTCATCAAATATGTCTTTAACGATTCCCAAGCTGTGACCTTGACCTTGGACCATTCTGAATATTTCTTTCAAATCGTACATCTACTCATGATAGAGAATAATTGTGCAAAATTATATTAAATCCATCCTTAATTGCAGGTGGCGTGCTCTGGACGTGATTCATTTCAACGTTTGACCTTGAGCTGTGACATCGACCTTTGGGGCTATCTGAAGTATCTTTAAAACGATTTTAATTTTGAAATTTATCCATAATTGAAGGAGCTTTGCTTTAAACAAGGTCAATTCTCGTGTTTGACCTTGAAGTATGACATTGACCTTTGAGTTTTACGTTTCATAAAATATGGACAAGGGTAGAGGAGATATGGAGACGGGCGGACGACGGACGGAATGACTGAAAGACAGACGGACGGGAAGACGAAGTGGCCTATATATACTCGCCCTTCGTGGTTCATAATAAATGCATTGGAAGGTAATGTTCTTGAATAATCATTTGCAAGGAAGTTAATAGGTAGATACTGTTTGATCCAGTGAATATTTGAAGATAATTGTCGAAAATCATCCTCTCGAGTGAAGGGATATAGAAATAACATTCTAACAAAGAAGACATTCGCGCCATTTGGTAAGAGAAGATGGTTGAACATAGGTCGACTGCAGAAATAACAAATAATTTAATAATTTAGTATCGTCTATCAAGATTCAAGCGTTTTGATTGACTAAATTTTGTCTTCATAATTATTTTAATGAACGAAATTTTGAGCACACAACTATAATCGCGCACAAAGTAGATCCATATATTTTCTCAAAACTATTAAAATATTAGCTTTGTTTTGCTTGATTGCATCAAATTATAATAAACGAAGAGACTATATTTCTATTTATTGAGGTATGAACCTAGAAACTCAAACTATTGCTTCGCGTATTCATACAGCTTGATTAATTTTTTACGTTCGCACCTCAATAAAAGAAAAAAAAATATAAAAATAAAAAAAAATCTGCAATTCTTATTAAGATTCCTCGAACTTTTGTTCAGCCTTTGTATTTTCAGATATAAGTCTAAAACAAGAGCACCGCATGTGGATAGAAACTTTCGGGTGTTATAGTGCTTCATAGTGCGTAAAACTTCTAAGACGAAAAAGGGACGCGATTTGTTAAAAAATGCATTCAGAGTTAACCCCACTCCTTTTTTTGGTACAGACTGCTCATTGATATTGAACAAATATTCAGAGTTTTAAGTGAATGTGTATTACCGGAGATATTACAAAATGTCAGTTTTTGGACGACCACACAGACGCTGGCGCAGTATAAGACGCGGACGGCTTACCGGCTATAGCAATACCTCGGATTTTCTACGAAAAGAGCCGACCCCCCAAACAAACAAACAAACAAACAAAACAACAAAGAAAAAAAAAACTAACACCCCCCAAAAAACAACAACACACACACACACACACGCATACACACACACACACACACACACATACAAGCACAGACACAAAAGCCACCAATAGGAAATAACTGAAAAATAAAGCAAGGTACTGTTGCAATTCTTTGGTCTGAACCTCTTTTCAGAGATTATCAAATAATACAGTTTGAGAAAGATAAGTACTATATTTTCCAAGAAATGCTCAGGCCAAAATATATATCTGAAACAAAATCGAAACAAAACAAAATCAAAACAAAGCAAACACAACAAAACATATCCCAATCTCCAACAGAGAAGAAGTAGATGATGAAGAATATGGAAATAAAAAGAAAATTAGGTAAGCCAGGATTATGTTTCCTGTGATCTGAATTCCCGGCATTGGAATTTATTCATCCATTAGATTAATAGGCATCGTATTTTTAGAGATATGATATGGGAAAAAGGAAATAGCCCAATATGGAAGAATTTGGTTCCTTTGTACTGCACTTTACCTTCTTGAGATATATCCACATATGAAGTTCCAAATTAAAAGCTATTACACGTTCAGGGATAGGCTCCGTACACAATTGAAGTCTGGAAAAAGGGAAACAACTTAAATAATTAAACAAGCCAAGATCATTGCTCGTCTCTAATTTAGATATTTCCACATGTGAAGTCTCATGAAAATAGCTTCTATAATTATAAGATTCGCTTTGATCATAACTGAAGCCTAGAAAAAATCTAAACAAACAAACAAACAAACTAAAAGCATAAACAAACAATTGGGAAAACAGAGCAAAACAGCCAAAACAAGCTAGACTTATGTTTGTTTTGTTCACTGCTTTTCTACTCGTCTCTTATTGAGATCTATCCATAAATAAAGTTTGTAGTTATCAGTCACTAAACTTTTGGATATGTACCAAGACAGACCGGAAGGAAAGATGTACAGATAGATGGACGAACAGAAGGACGAACCTGTACTAATACTATATCTCCCTCCGACTTTTTCTGTGGAGGATAAAACATATACTAGTCATATTAACAAAAACAAAACAAAAATATAAACAGAAAACTGTGCGACAGACATTTTCGTATGTACCGTTGTTTGTTTGTGTCATTGGTAAAAATGTATCTGTTCCTTCCTGTATGGTCTTTCAGTATGAGTAGACTCATATCATTTATTATTCAGGTTTCAGGTCACATTTTACATCTATAACATATCACTATAAAGTGATTTTCTACAAAACCAAATTCACACCATGATAATTTCTGTCTCCGAAAAATTATATATCTTTACGCGCGAATGCCTTGCAAGTGTAACTTTTCATTTGACCGGCGAGCCTGTCCTAATTTAACGATACTACAAATATCGGACCAATATCGGAGATGAGCGTAGATGGGACAGGCCCACCAGTCTAAACTTTTCATAAAAATTGACCATGACTCTTTCATCGAGACATGAAATTAATCTTGTCATAAGAAAAAACGCCATAAATTTTGCAAGTACTAAGCTGACTCAACCCACTGACTCACACAGGAAATTCCACCTCGATACTGAACGGCATTATAGTGTAAAACTTATGGCAAAGTACTTGCAAAAAGCAAAGTAAATAGTTGGGTGGCGACTTAAATGTCGTACCTACAGCTTATTCAAGCCACAGTTACGACGAATATATCGCCAAAACAACCAAATGCTTTACAAAAATGTTGGCCATTGTGGAGTTCAAAGTTTTCCTCCTGTATATGCATGGTTGATTGGTCCTTTGGTTCTCTTCCCTTATAAAAGGTCCTATCACTCTACATTTAAAAGTTATTGCCAATATTCAGTTTTCCCTAAATATTTGACCTTGATACCTTCATAGGAGCCTTCTACAAAGAATGTTCTTGTCGTGAAGCCCATGACACTGAAATATGAATATGAGCGCATGCGTGACATTTCCAACCATTACACATGTGCGCCAAGTAATGACTCAGATCAACCTGTGCATCCGCACAGTCTGATCAGGGTCTTCACTCTGCGCTCTGTAGATAGCGCTGACCCAACGCTCCTCTAAACAATCATCGAATATTCTCATTGCCCCGAATGACTGTCCAGGGTGCTCAATGTGTCCGAGTCACGGAAAAAAATGGTTGGAAAAGTCACGCATAGGCTCATATTACAAATTAACAAAAACTTACGGTCTTTGTTATAGTTTTGTAGAAAACGGAGAGGTAAACTAAATGATAAGGCAATACATGTTCTAAGGTATCCAATAACTATTTATGCCGGCACCACACCACAAATTTCTGATTAAACAGTGAATATATTTTACACTCTAATTTGTACGGAATTAGTAAAGACTACTTTATGCATTTACTTCAGCGAAATTGGAGTACGTTGCAAACTGGTTAATGAAGGCCAACACGACATCATGGCAAAACTTAAACTGCTCCTGCAAGGAACAAAAATAGGGGTAACAAAAGACAAAATACAGATTAACTGAATTAACTCTTTCCTATTCAATCGCTGTTTTTTGCCCTGTCAATCTATAATTGAGAAAACATTGTAGAAAAGGAAGAAATAGCTCGTAAAAAACAATTTCTTCTTCTTTTACAACATTTTATCCCCTATAGAATCATTATTTTTCAAATAAATCCACTTTAAATTTTCGTCTGCAAAACCTTTGAATTTGGACAGGTCTAATATATTTCAAAACAGGAAAGGATTTGACAATTTCAGTCGTAAAATAATATTTCCTTGCCTTGTCTTGTTCTAACAAGTACTCATTCAAAAAAAAAAAAAAAAAAAAAAATAGCAATTAAAACAGAGTTTTAAGCGGCTGAAAGAATTCCACCGTTCACATTCTGTCACCATGATTCATTGAAATTACAAAAAGTAAAGTAACACGTGTTGAGAGTACCATCAAAATCAGATGAATAGTTATAAAGTGCCATCTGTACAAGCATAAGACACAATTGATTAATCGCTAGCCCCGCCCACTTACTACTTACGACCCGCCATTAACTCCTACAGGAAGTTCAATTTTTATCTGCGCTATTTTTGCTAAATTTATGGCTAGTAGAATGAAAGTAGAATGATTGGTTGGCTTCCTAAACGTCGTAACTAGAGCTTGATTAAGCTGTAGTTACGACTTTTAAGTCGTCAAACCAACAAAGAAGCTTAATAAAATGGCGGTCAATGTTGGAGTTCAAAACTCTATTCCGATGTGAATGAATGATATGGTTGATCGATTGATTCCTTAATTGACAGACGCTATTGGTCAATTGTTAGTAAATTCTACCCAGAGCAGGCAAAGGCCATTTCTAAAAACCTCGTGGCTAGATCGCGTCTGTCAATCAAATAATCAATCGACCAACCAAATCATTTAGTTAGAACGGAAGTGAACTTTGAACTCCAATAACGAAGGGTATTTTTGTGAAAAAATTATTATCTTGTTGTTTTGGTGACTTAAGCGTCGTAACTATAGCCTATTGAAGTTGTAGTTACGATATTTAGGTCGCCAACCACCAATCTTGCTTTTTTATTACATTTTACAGGCAATATAGCTTGTTAACTAACGCCGTTTAATAACGAAAAGGAACTTCTAGTTGGAGTCTGTTGGTCTGACCAGCGGAGGGCAATTGGGTATTTATCTAGAAGGGTTTATTTCACCCCATTTGTCTTTGAACTCTGAACCTCCAAAGGTGATGATCACGCTTTTTGTAGATTCAAAAATAAATTGAGTTATAGATTCCATAGTATAACAACCTATTAGGGGACATACAAAATTATATCACTTTATTCTTTTGGATTTGAGCCACGCCAACACAAAACGTCAGGCGATGGAGAGAATAGCCAAAGGATTTACTTTCCTTTAAGTTCAGTGATATTCTCATGAAAAACTACTTCTTCTTCAATAACAACAACAGTAGCAGTGACGACTACGCCAACGAAGATAATAACAGCATTTATAAGATATACAAACCAATGATATAATCAGCTGTTCTCTACAATTCCTCATGATCTCGATAGTCTGGGAGATTGCGACATCTTGTTCTATTTTCAAACGTTCTATAACGGCCGATATCACACAGTATAGACCACTCTTGTCAGCTCCGTTCCTGTAGATTATCATCAAGAACTGTAGTAAGTTAATGGGTCAAAATTACAAGAACTCTCAGCGTTTTATAGACTAAAGTAAGCCATACGTGTATCTGGCTTTAGAAATAAAAACAAACAAGAGAAACAAACAAACAAACCATAGATACAGGTCGGATTTCAGAGCTGCAGCGTTATTGTTAGCCCGTCTCCCAGGCTGTCAGTTATTTTGGGTTTGAAAGTAAGTAGGATAAAACAATTATGTAAATACATTTCATTCCTTGAAATGACCTCCCTTTCGTCTCATAATATGACATCACTGATCAGCGAACAGAACGATAATAGCCAGAGAATATAGAAACTTTTCAATTGAAATATTAATATCTGTTAGACTAGGAGCGAGTCAACGTTATTGGATGTCCTTTATGTGTTCAAAATCATTTACACTTATTGAGTTGCCAAAAATACGCTATAACGGACGCATCCACAAACGACGGACTCAACGCAATGGCAAAAGCTCGCAAGCCTTCGGCAAGTGGAGCTAAAAATAGTTTCAGTTTCTGTCGAATCGGTGCCATGAATCCAGCTTATAGCTAGGTCCCACCCAACCTTACGCTCTTTACCCGAACTGTTAAATTCTTCTGCACCAAGTCGAGCTGTAGGTATCACACCCTGCAGAGATCATAGGCTTAGTGTGGTAGAAAAATATATTATTTCACATTGGACAAGTCTAAAATTTTGTCGTCTGGTAATTTTAATTAAAACACCAACTTTATCTGATGACGGTTACATTAGTAGAGATAACTAGAAAGTGTCACAGTAATTAAAAAATGCCACACTGTTTTGTAACAGAAAATTGATGTGTTATGGTAATTTCAAGAATTTTCAAAATGTAAAAAAAAAAAAAAAAAAAACCCTTTTGCAACAAGCGATTTTTAACTTTCCCTACAGTTATCTGTCAAATAGAAAGATAGACACATAAATTATTAAACATTTTTAAATATTGTTGGACAAAAAATGATGATCTTACGAAACTTGATTCAAATCATTTACTTTCAAACGGCTGTTTTCACTGTATTCTTTAATTCATTCCCACACGATAACAATGCTTACGCAACTCAAGAAATAACCTTTGGAAACAGTTGTGGTAAATGAAGAAATTGCTTGTTCCAAGCAATGAATTTCTTAAAATAAGAAAGAAAAAAAAAGTAAAAAGATTTCCAAAATTTCATCAAATGGAGATAGCAGTAAGCTTCTTTTTTGAATTTGGACCAAAGGTGCATCGGTACAGATTTTTGGTTATTTTCACGCAATACTGTTTTTATCAACTCAAGCCCTTAATACTATCATTGCAATTTTATAATTTTTTTACACGTTTATTTCTTTCACAATATATATCTTTAAATTAACATTAACTTTATATTAAAAGAGATGTATGCATGGAGGCATTGAAGCGTTTTCACAGAAGCACAGTTTGTTACACAAACAAGCTCGCGTCCTACGACTAAGCGACAATCTTGAAAGCCCTGATGATACACTAGTTATTGCGAAACCACTTTACTTCGATTGTTGAAATACGAAGACTTTTCAAATTTATTACTAAGTTCCTCTAGCCTCTCTAGCTTACGAATTGACCCATGTGCTTAGTTAATAATTCTAAATCAAAAGGCTTCATACGTTTACAGTTGCGTGTTCACTTTAATTTTATTCTCTGTTAATAAATTCAAATATTGTCAACATTACTGTTGCGAAGACAAGAAGGTCAACCTACATGCAATGGACAACAACAGGACTACCTCCCGCATGTCTTTGACAGTTCTGTACCAGTTCTATCATCGACAAAAAAGATTCAGGTCTTCCAGGAAAGTCATTTTCACTAAATCGGCAATACTGTAGTAACTTTATCTGTCGGGTCTGAATAGTAGATACAATAATTTGCACATTTTCCACAAAATTCTGCTTTTTTTACCCAACCCCCTTCAAAGGAAAAAAGCTTAGGAAAACAATTTGAAAAATAAAGAAATCGCTTGCAACAAGCAATTTCTTTATTTTGCACAATGTTTTCTACCAAGAAGGACAAATATCTTTCTAATTTCATCGACTTGAAATTGTCGTCTGCAGCTGCTTTCAATTTCGGCCTCCCTATAGTTTCGTATTTAGCAAGCTCCATGTTAAATCCTTTTGATAAGATAATGATAAACTCTTTTAATCGCCAAGTTTTTCATTCTGAATTTTTGTTATACAAAGAGTAATTTTTCGAGTTGAGTCTCGATTGAAAATGCATGTGACTAAAATGATATTGAAATATTATACCTTTTCCGAATGTTTGATTTTTAAAGTTATAACGTTGTTACCACCACTTTCTTCTTCACCAATATATGAAATTGATATTTCACCAAATTTAACTGGCGTGTTAGTCTCTGGCCAGTATATTTCTTCCTCCGACTGAAATAAATGGGGTGACAGAGATCAAACTAGCATAGGGTCTCAATAATTTGACATACAAATAATTGTTATCCACAAATCATTACATTAACATCAATTGTCAATAGAGAAGATCAAAAGTTAAAGTATGTAAACTTTTGTAAACATAGACAAGAATTCTTGCAAATCAAGAGAGATTTATCTAAAACGAAACGATATGAAATTTTACTGCTTGATCAAGGTAAGCAAGAACTGTGAACAAATTTTAAACACTTTAACTATTTATTTTCGTAAATTTTACGTAATGCAATTTTTGTATTTAAAGATAAAACATACAAATCAAAATTGAATGCTGCTTATGTCTTGAACAATTACCTTTAATTCTGTTATAGAATTCATCATAACAAGAGTGTGTACTTTATAGTCGAGAACGAGTTTCCAGAACTCATGTTTAGTGGTTTCTAGTGGTGACTGCGTTATTATGAACGCATTTTTCTCCTTGTAACTCTGAAATTGGCATTAAAAAACAAACAAACACGGTGTTTATGATACTAGTAGATCCTAAGGTGTGTTTGGTATCTCTGTTCTATTCTCGAGCTATGCATAGAAGTTTGCATTGTCTCAATTAGTATATCGTCTTTTATGAAATGTTAATCGACGGAACTTTTGTTAGAAATATCACGAAAACGTGATGATTGTGGTAGATCCTTTTTTAAGTCCCTTGAATCTAGAAGAAAAAATCATCTTAGCATTTGGGCAAGAATGAATGACCTAAAAAGGCCGAAAGAATGGGATCTCCCCTTCCACATTTTCATCTGGGGTAATTTTCAGAAAAGTGAAATCATTCCGGTATATTAGGGAAAAATGTCTTTTCTATATCACTGCTAAAATAGTATAATTACGTACCGTGACCAGAAAGAAGAACGAATTAAGCGTTCTTTCTATGCAAACATCATTGAACATTTTTATTAGATTTGTAAATGAATTGAAGCTAGCGCAAATGAATTACGTAAATTATTTTTTCTCAGTCGTCCTTTTAGACATAATAAGACTGTGGAACTATATATAGCAACACTTTATTTGCCTGTTAAAAGTGGCGTTAAACACCAAATCAATCAATCAATCAATCAACCAATCAATCAACCGATCGATCAATCAATCAATCAATCAATCAATCAATCAATCAATCAATCAAAACAAGTTATTTGTTACACTTGAGATAAAATTCTAAAGAACTTTGAAAAATTGAACCCAATCAACTATAATCTTTTTGTTTTTTTCTCATCCGGGTCCTAATATACCGTACATACGACATACCAGGCAAAGTTTAAAGCTCGCCCTTACCAAACAAAAATCGATTGACCAATTAAGTCATTTATTTCGACCGGAAGTCACTCCTGACCTGCGACATATTTGTGGTGTATTTTTGTTGATTTGGTAGATTAAACGTTGTACCTACAGGTTATTATATCTGTACAGTTCGCTAAGTAACGTTTGCGTGTTGCATGTCTCTGACCATATATGTTGCAAGCTAACACTGTCAGATGCCTCAGTCTAACTGCCTGTCAGAGGTCAGCGGGCGTGGTCATAGATCCATCAATATATCTGTCTGGTACGACATTTACTGGTTTTAAGTGACACCTTTTATTACACTCAAATTCATTTTTTAAAGACAAGAATCATTCTAACCCTATTTACAACGATGACCATTCAGAAACAAAATATCTATCATTGGAAATCCCAATTTCAAATTTAGCCAAATGATTTGAAATATCAGACATGTGTAAGTACACATACACATGTTTTTCTAAATCATTGGGCCGCCGCCATAGCGTAGTCGGTAGCGCGCCAGACTCCTAATCTTCAATCATGGGTGTCATGGGTTCGATCCCCGGCGGCGGCAAATATTCTTTCCGACAATTGTCTCTCACCAATGGGTGGATAATCGTAAACCTAAGTGGGATAGCAGCTGGAGGCTAGGAAAGGATGTAGTGGTAGTACTGGTGTGAGAAATACCAGGAATCCATTGTTAGGTGCTCCAGCCGCCGCGATATGACTGAAAAACTGTTAAAAGCGGCGTTAAACCCCATTCAATCAATCAATCAATCTAAATCATTGATTTGTATTTATAAGCGTATTACTCACCGGTAGAAAAACAGCATTTATATAGTTATCACCTCCTTTTATCTTAGGCATGAACTCATCAACTAACAAAAAACAACAACAATCAATTCTATCCCATAGAGCGGGGAAAAGAATAATTTAATTTGAAACATGAAAAAAACCATTTTCGCAATGCAATCGAAACGTTTTTTGTTTTGATCTCTTTTAAAAATCGTTTACGTATTTTATTTTTAATATTTTAACTGTAAAGGTCTTAAAGGCGCATATGAACTGAGCTTGAAAAGCCTAATACTTAAATGAAATGTTTATTATTGAGGGACGTTGAAACGACCAAAGGATTGAGGGGCGTTTAAACGTCACGTCCACCAAAATAAACACACAATCAGGTCCTTGCTGTAGAAAAAACGCATTATACGAATAATGAATGCTCGTCAAAAGTAGTTCGATTTTAAAAGTATTGAAATAAAATAACGGCGACAAAATGAGAGGTATGTTTTAGAATTAGATTGAACGATTCAGAAATAAAAAATAAATAAATGACAAAATGTTTGGAATATAGATTTGCGAGTAAAAATTCAAATATGATCACGCGAAACAAGAGTTATCTACTGGAAATATCTCAGCAGGGCTGAAATTCTGAAAAATCGCATTCATTTGTATACAAACTACAAATCGGCGTCTTATTTTCGATTTTTTAGCAATAAAAACGAATACCAAATTCCATGGTTCGTAAACATGAGTGCAAACCACGGGCTAAACTGTATCTAAACGACAAATCGGTTCGCAATAGGACCATTCTGGGTCTGACCACCACCACCACTACCACCACAACAACAACAACAACAACCCCCAAAAATAGTAAAAAAATAAAACCCTCCAAGATTGTAAAGAAACAACAGCTACTTCGAGGTTTTCTAATTTAAAAAAGTCCCAATGTTCTTGTTATTTTTACAAATTATTTTTATCATTATACTTCTACTCGAGTTTATAATCAAATTCTGAATCATGGATTCGGTTTTGAGGACTGGTGCTGACTTTGTTTAAATTAATGACATTTCTGCATTAATAAGGTTTAAATAACTTAGATTTTTTTCTTCCCCAAGCAATACATATATACGTCGAGCACAATCTGAATCTTGGATGATGCAAAACTAGTCGATCTTATGAAAGATATTTCTAAATTTTGTCGGATTAGCTCAGTCGATTACAAGGAGTGTGAACAATCCTAGAGTCTTAATTTTGAAACCTGGCAATCTGTCTGTTTGTTTGAATGGGGTAAACGCCGTTTAACATTTTTTCACCTAACAATTGATTGCTGGTATATCTCGCACCAGTACCACCATTACATTTCTAGCCTCAATCTGCTATCCCACTTAGAATTACAATTATCGAAACAAATGTCGGAAAGGGTAAGATAGAATTAATAAACTAGTCATTCATGATTGCTCTCTTATCAAGAAAGACGGGAGTCATGGGTATGTGTACAGGCCGCAGATGTGAAATACTAATGCACCCAAACAATTGATCATTATGGGATATATGGTGAGCTGTTGCTGTTTGCATGTTTTTTGAACCTCTATTGTGGCTTTTTTAAGTTGGAATGTGGAGCAATACCAACTTAGATTTAACAAAACCGCAAAATAAATTCGTTTAGAGACTTCTAAACATGCTTTAGTTTGCCTTAAATTATTGAAAAATAAGGTAATAATCTGCGCAGTTATTTGTTTGTTGTGATTCGCCGTCCCGTGTTTGATAATAACATGATCTCAAGTGACATGTGGTAGTCATGTGACCACAGATAGACAATTTTTACAAACATGGCTCATGTCGCAAATGCATTTTTACAATAATCACGTCGCCCGGTGCATTAAAACATTCTAGAGCGATTAAGGGGGATCGTATGCATCAAGCAAACGCGATTATTGTGGGATTTATAGCTTTTACTTAATAAAAGTCAAATAGATGCAAAAGAAAAGTAGAAGACTTTGAAATTTAGAATGTAAACATACCAACTTACGGTTTCTACTTATTAACTAAATAATTACGCTTTATTATGTCGTTATTTACAAGTTTAAAACAGTAATAACACATCAAACCTTTAACAAGTGTCATCTAGCTTTCAGCTTGGCCCTTTTTACATACGATCTTTTACGGTTCTTAAGCCTCATAACGAATAAGGAAATCGCGCGACTACAGTGCGCCTAAGATAATTTGATACTATCTTCATCATATTATAGGAATTTTTAGGAAAAGGGCAAAACAACCATCTGCAAACAATAACGTAACAATAACGTTAACGTCTTTCTTTTCTTTTGAATTTTACTCACACCGCTTAAAATATTCTTTTTTCCTAAGTCGAAACCGGTGTTTCAAATCGACCACCCTGAAATAAGTTTCCGCGCATTTCCGCAAATTTCTACGTATACTCATAAACTTGAAGTGAAAAAATACGTGAGCTTAGTATGATCGTTACAGAATTGGCCGAGTTGAGGGTCAAATAATCATCGAGGTCATTGATTTCTTACTGTAGAAGCTGTTATTCTCTGTTTTCAAGATTCTAAAAGGAGTTCACGTATTACAGTTGATCAAAAGGGGAATGTTATGCTTGAAAATTTTAATTTTGCTGTGCGTGACACGAGCTTACAACCCATTCCAACACGATAAAATTTAAGACCAAATTCAAAGAAGTAGCAGACGACAATTGTAAGTTGCTGAATTCTTTAAAATCCTGGTCTTTTTTGACAGAAAACGTTGTTGATAATGAGGAAATTGCTTGTAATAAGCAATTTCTTCATTTTCCACAATGTTTTCCAAAACTTTCATAATGAGGGTCATTAAAAAGCGCCACTGTCTGGGAATGGGTTAAGACAATACTAGTTTTTGATTTCTGTATGTGAATTTATGTTTTTGTGCGTTAATCGCGCGCATATGTACACGAATGGGAATGCTGTTTTAAGTTTAGAGGAGGGAGGCTTACTCGGAAAGTAATTAATGAATTTGAACCGAATTCCACAGTTATGACCCTTTCAGTGCATTCCAAATTATCAGGACTTTCAGTCCTTTGATTTAAACAAGACCCCATTTTGCATTGTCTTGTTTTAACAATGTCGCCGTCAGTCGGTAGCGCGTCAGACTCCTATTCTTCAATCATAGGTAGTCATGGGTTCGATCCCCCGCGGCTGCACATATCCTGTCCAACATTTGCCTCTCACAAATGGGTGTATAATTGTAAACCTAAGTGGGATAGCAGCTGGAGGCTAAGAAAGGATGTAATGGTAGTACTGGTGTTGGAAATATCCGGAATCCATTGTTAGGTGCTCCAGCCGCCGCAATATGACTCAAATACTGTTGAAAGTTGTGTTAAACCCTATTCAATCCAACAACTAATCTTGTTATGACAATATTTATTCTTATGTGTACAACTTGACAAAAAATTTTCTCCATAATAGTTTTTGAAAGGTTAGGTTAGTGAACCTATGTCAAGAACGTACCCCACAGTACTTTCAATACTTCATTTTTAAAAATCTTTCAAAGTGTGTTATTACTGAACATTTCCATTCATACAAAATGAATGTTTATATATTATCTAGACTGACCATACCTGGTAGAATATTAGCGTATCTATTTTTCTTTCTGTTTTGTATGTCTTTAGCACTAATGTATTGACTTTCTTCTGCAGTTGGAGAAAAATCTCGCAGCATCTACAAATAATTCGTGACATTCTTTTAGAAGCTGTATCAATAAAAACCCCGCAAAAATGTGTACCAAATAAGCATATATGACATCATTAATAATTTCAACATGTTTTGTTTATATACGATCGCTGCTTAAAAATCATAGTTTTATATGTGTACTGACACGGAATTCGTGGTATGTCAAGGGTTCGATCCCCAGCGGCGGAACATATCCTTTCCGACATTTGTCTCTCACCAATGGGTGAATAATCGTAAACATAAGTGGGATAGCAGTCGGAGGCTAGGAAAGGATGAAGTTGTAGTGCTGGTGTGAGAAATACCAGGAATCCATTGTTAGGTGCTCCAGCCGCCGCGATATGACTGAAATACTGTTAAAAGTGGCGTTAAACCTCATATATTCATTCATTCAATCAATCAATCAATCAAACAAATAAACAATCAAACAATTAATCACGCACACCACTTAAACAAGTATCATTTCAAGTATCATAGTTGTATGAATAGAAAACTCCCGAGCGACATAATCAACCCTTTCAAATTGGATATCTTAAATATTTCATAGCGACGATAAAATTTAAAGCCAACCGTTAAATAACAAATCAAACCTCATATTCCGTTTCAATCTTTCTTTTCCCTATTTCTGGATCTGTACGTAAAGCGTCTTTGTATCTTTCAATAAATTTGGTGGCTGGTAATACCGACGGAGAGAGCATGAGCGTCTCTGTTAGGGCGAAATGGATAAATAGATACTGTTCCTGAAAATAGAAAGTGCTTGCATTGGTAATACTGACGGAGAGAACATGAGCGCCTCTGATAGTGCGAAATCGATGAAAAAATACTGTTCCTGAAAACAGAAAGTGCTGGCTTATCTAAGAAATACAACCGTTGTTTGGCATGCGCTTAGAAATGAAAAAAGTAGATAACAAACATTTTCAAGCCGAACTTACTTCGAATAGGTACAAATCATAGATGAAACAATGCAATATCTATAAAAGCCAGTGATTTCGCGAAGATTTCTTGAAAACTTGAGGACGACAAAATTGTCCCATCGAGATGACGTTGAATTGTGCGACATGAACTAATACAGTGCTAAATCTATTAGACAGTGTATCAGTTTGAAGATGTAACTTTTTACGGAAATTGTCGGGTGAAATTCATCGAAAATTCTCGTTAATCCACCGAATAATATTTAAAGAAGTCTGTAAATCATTTCGATCTTTCACTGGTTTATCCCTTGTATCACAATTTGACCTGTCCAGAAATCTTGATTATCCAGCGGTAAGCATAAAAGAAAATAATGTAAATATTTAAAATTGTCAGCAGTATGAAATAAACTATGCATGTAATATTTGTAATACGGTTTTTCATACCAAAGTTTGAACCATCAAGACCCTCTGTTTACGAAGACTCTGCACGCATCCATAAACATCAACATAACCTAGTCTAGACCCTTGTTCTGCAAGGATATCCAGGGCGATGAAAGTACCCGTTCTTCCTACTCCAGCGCTATGATGATATGTAAAAGTACAGTCGCATAATGAAACTATTAAATTCGTTGAAAATTTAGTCGGTCTTCTGGAAAAAAGTGCGTTAGAACACAGGGACAATTTTTGAAAATATTGTTTTCACGTCTGCAACTTGATTAATCGACAAATGAGATGAAACATCGCATGATAGACACATATATACTTTTAACTTCCCGGGTTTTATACAAAGACAATTTTTCAATCAACAAAAATTGTGACATTTTATTTTCAAACTTATTTGTAGATAATTATTTTAAGATAATGTGTAATCAAAAATTGTGACATTTTATTTTCAAACTTATTTGTAGACAATTATTTTAATATAATGTGTAACACTCTCTTAAATTGTTATTCAACCATTTTGGTTAATTTGTTAGAGCACGGATGGTGAAGTATTTTACAAGAATTGACATTCGCTTTCTTCAAACAAAGTCACTGTTTGAAACTAACTGTAATACTTTACAATTTCTAAAGTCATTAATTTGTAAAAGTGTTCTCATTCATTTGATTTCAACATCGTTTCTATTTATAAACCTATTAAGATATTTTATGAATTGGTCCAAAGGGAAATCAATTGTCTGTATGAAGTGTACGATCAGTACCTGCAATGGACAACAATAGGTCCTGTGGTGTTGTTTGGTGTCGTCATGGCCTTCTGTCGAAAATGAACCAGAGATGAGGCATATCTAGGAACCCCCTTATCAGGCCATGCCGTAAAGTGGTAATGGTTGACTTTTCGCTTCGCTGAATTGTCCTAAACAGGATAATAAAGCAATGCCCAAGTCAAATCATGTGACTTAAATACATTTATTTACATAAGCTGTTCATTTGAAAATATATTTGAAACATTTGACATAAAATTGATAATGAAATATATCATACTAAATATCTCAGCCAACATTAAATTGATTCGAGCATGATGAGTAAAGCTTCCTGTATGTGTAATCATTGATGTTTGCTTTAACTTACTATGGTAAGGATATTAAGATTACAAAATATAAGAGGCAATTATTCCTGAATACCATTTCGATATCTATATCATAAATGATTTGTATTTTTCAAAAGTTTATGATTAATGGTGTGAAAACAAATCAGTTTTAACCGTAAAACGTATATCTATTTTTTAAGAAGGTACATGTAATCACGGAATTGCTACAATAACCCAATAATTGCCTAAACCTAAACCAAAGAAATGTGTGAATATGAATATGTACACATGTTAAGCAGTACTGTTTAGTACATCTGTATTGAGAACAAGTGCATGTAGTATTGCGATGCAATTCAGTAGTCCCCCACCGGATAAAAAGTCTTTTAATCGTAAACCTTTCGCTTTTGTTTTTGAGGGAGAACTGTAAAAGTGAAAGGTTTAAATAGAGGATAAATGTTTGTTTCAGTGTATGATCTATTTATCTTGCATTGAGTAAACAACAACATCTATGTTTTCAAGAGTGGCAGAGTAAAAATACGGCTTTTGTTGTTCATGAAATGAAAGATTTATTGATATTGCGCGATTATTCTTTTTCTTTAAAGCAAAAGTAGGACGAAATGTGAAAATTTTGAGACAAAATACTTAAAGCGCCTCATTTTGCACGTGATTCCTAGGCAACGTCATCATGGCGTCATTAAGATGTGCTTTTTGGGTTCCGTTCAGATATTGCAAAATAAAGTGAAATGAACGGAAACACGGTATATGTTTTTGATAATTTTACATCTTTGTAATGAGATTACCAAGTGATAATCTATTGTTATTTTTCGATAAACCACCGAAAAGCTTAAAGAAATTTGAAGGCTTCTGCAAAAGTGAAAATGGTTTGGATAAAGATAGGGTATACTTCGTCTCTTCAAAAAACAAAAAGGACACAAGTAGTGAGCAAATGAAATCGTCAAACTAAATGATGTTTCAGACACATCCCCTTATCATGGTTGTTAAATATACAATTCAAAATTACCAAAGGGCAAAAACTAAAAATAACTAAGAATTAGTCGTAGTAGAGTAACGGTTCTTCTAATACAAGGAAGGACAATAAATCAAGCAATGGGCATGGCAGGGTAAAGTTTCTTGTACATGGCACTTCTCCACATTGTGATGTATAAAATTTCAAGTTCCTAGCACTTATGGTTTAGGAAAAAAGCACCGGACAAAAATGTAAAGTTAAAAACATAAAGTGCAATAACTACAGAAGTAGGCAGGCTAGAGTTACCGTTGTTGAACATGACACTTCAACACATTGTGTTCTATAGGTGTATAAAGTTTCAAGTTCCTATCACTTATGGTTTAGGAGATATGCTCCGGACAAAAGTGTGACGGTCGGACGGACAGAAAAATTCTGAAAATAGGAAAGCTAGAGTTACGGTTCTTAAACATGACACTTTTCCTCACTGAGATCTGTAAGTGTATAAAGTTTCAAGTTCCTAGCACTTATGGTTTAGAAAATATGCTTTGGACAAAAAAGTAAAGTTAAAAACAACAAAGGACAATAACTCTAAAATAGGCAGGCTAGAGTTACAGTTCTTAAATATGACACTTCTCCACATCATGATCTATAAGTGTAATAAGCTTTAAGTTCCTAGCAATAATGGTTTAGGACATATATACTGTGGACAAAAATGTAAAGGTAGAATAACAAAGGGCAAAAAATAGGCAAGCTAGAGTTATGGTTCTGAAACATGACACTTCTACACATTGTGTTCTAGAAGTGTATAAAGTTTCAAGTTCCCTAGCGCTAATGGTTTAGGAGATATGCTCCGGACAAAAGTGTGACGGACGGACGGACATACAGACAGGCAGACGGAAGGACAGACGGACGGTATCAAGCAAACATATAGTCCCCAAAACCGGTAACTGGTCTGGGACTAAAAACAAAATGCGATTACATTATAAACAAGAGGACCATGATGGTCCTAAATTGCTCCCATGAGTATGATGGTTCATGGCTTTATGATATAAACGAAAGCGCTCTGTCTAAATATTTTTGAGAAGATGTTTACAAATTTCTCTTTTAATCCTAGGTATATTGATGATCCCACCATATAGCACTAATGTCCTGAATATGGTAATGCTTTGAAGTATAGACATCAATACATACCAAGTATAAAAGCTGTAGGCCTAATGGTTAAGGAGAAGAAGGTTTTCAAAGATATCATTATTTATTCCTAACTAAAATTAGGGATTGCACAGAAAAGGGATAATTTCTTTAAGTAACTTGGTAGAGAGTCAATGGCTGATGATATGTACCAAATATCAAAGCTCTAGGCTTTATGGTTTGGGAGAAGAAGATTTTCAAAAATTTCCTTTTTTTTATTCTATGTAAAATCAGGTATCATTTAGAAAGTGCTAATTTTCAGAGTACAGTAATTCTTTGAAGTATTTTGGAAGAGGGTCAATAGATGATGATTTGTACTAAATATCAAAGCTCTAGGCGTTATGGTTTGGGAGAAGAAGGTTTTAAAAGATTTCCTTCTCTATTTCTATGTAAAATCAGGGATCACCCAGAAGAGGGCTAATTTTCAGAATACGTTAATTCCTTGAAGTATTTTGGTAGAGGGTCAATAGATGATGATGTATACCAAATATCAAAGCTCTAGGCCTTATGGTTTGGGAGAAGAAGATCTTTAAAGATTAATTTCTTTATTTCTTTGTAAAATCAGGGATTGCTCAGAAGAAGGCTAATTTTCAGAATACGGTAATTCTTTGAAGTAATTTGGAAGAGGGTCAATAGAGAATGATTTGTTACAAATATCAAAGCTCTAGGCCTGTGAAATTTTGTTGAAATTCCATGGTTAGTTTAGGAGGAGAAGATTTTTTTTTAATTGTGAATTGACGGACGGACGGACAGACGGACGGACGGACGACGGACGATGACCGATCACAATAGTCCCCCAGAGCACTTCGTGTTCAGGGGAGCTAAAAATACCGAGCCATCCGTGGTATAGTCTCATAAATATCATTAATCTTACCTTTGAGACAATAAAACGTCTGACTTCGAATTCTGAGAAGTATTCTGTTTGCTCCAAAGTCACCTGAATTCTTCCGTACATCTCGATCTTTTCAGGCCAATACTGGTCACATTTAACCTGATTAAGGGAAGGCGATACCCATTTGGTAAAAATGTATGAATAGGATGTGTTTGTTAACACTATGTCCCGTAAAAGCATCGTAAATGATGAATTCTTTTATTAAATTTTAAAGAAATGTGACCTTGAAAAATGGCATTGAATTTGTCACATGACCTCGACGTTGGAATCTACAGAGGCGAATCGATATATATTATACCAAACATTTGCATTGTATCTTAAGTGGGCTTGAAGTGGTTGTAAATGTTATATTTTTTGTTCGAAGACAGACAGCCATTAGGACAGACTGACAATAGTAAAACAATCGGCCATAATCTTTAGATGTGGAGGCACAAAATTTTAGAGCGGTATATTTTTAGGGTGGTAAAGGGGTTACTACCGCTCCAAAATATTACAGTTGTATCAGATTTTATGAGCAATTCTTAAACACACACACATAAAAATAGGCATATCTTTTCTTGCTGGCTAAATTATACTTCATAATGTCATCTGTTCCAAGAGAATTAAGATTTAAGACCCTAAAGCCCAAGTAAACTTTGAACAAAAGCTTTCAAAAATCTGTCTAGGATTATGAATGCTTTTCGGTTATCAAAATATTTTGCCTTCATCACTTCATGCAACCACTGTTAACAATTTGTTCAGTAAATATAACAGTGGCTGGAGCACCTTACAATGTATTCCTGGTATCTCTCTCACCAGTACCACCCTAACACCCTTTACAAGCATTGGAAAGGCAATGGACTGCAATGAAACTCAATATCATTAATATGTAACTTATTTTGCAAAAGCATCAATATCTTGCTCAAAAATCAATGTACTGGAACAGAACTTGAACTCGTTCTGTAACTCATCAATGCCGACTCACTTATCAAAAATCAGCCCAATACTTGCAAGTGTTAAGAAAAAAGTCTGGAAAAACTGTAATTTCCCAAGTCTAGCATCCATATCTTCCTAAAAAAAATCAATGGACCGGAATAAACCTTACACTTGTTCTGTAACTTATCAATATTGACTCACTTAACAAAAACCTCCTTCATATCACAAAGGGTTTAGAAAAAAAAAACAACGGAAAACTAAATTTTTCTGGTAATTTTTTAAGTCCAGCATCCGTATCTTCCTCAAAAATCAATGGACCAGAACCAAACTTTAACTTGTTCTGTAACTAATTGATGTGGACTCAAATACCACAAATCAACTCAATATCTCTTAGGACTAAGAAAAAAAATCCGGAAAAACTTAATTTCCTGGTAATTTTCTAAGTCCAGGATCCGTATCTTCCTCAAAAACCATTGGCCCGAAACAAAATTCAAACTTGTTCTGAAACTTATTGATACAGACTCACATACCAAAAATAAGCTCAATATCTCTAAGGGTTAAGAAAAAAAAAAAAAAAACAACTATAATTACCCAAGTCTAGCATCCATATCTTCCTCAAAAAATCAATGGACCGGAATAAAACTTACACTTTTTTGTAACTTATCAATATTGACCCACTTAACAAAAACCTCCTTCATATCACAAAGGGTTTAGAAAAAAAAAATCCGGAAAACTGAAATTTCCTTGTAATTTCTAAGTCCAGCATCTGTATCTTCCTAAAAAATCAATGGACCGGAACCAAACATAAACTTGCTCTGCAACTAATTGATACGGACTCACATACCTAAATTCAGCTCAATATCTCTGAGGGTAAAGAAAAAAAAAAAAAAAAAAAGAAAACTGAAATTTCCTGGTAATATTCTAAGTCCAGTATCCATCTCTACCTCGAAAAACAATGGACCGAATCAAACTCAAACTTTTTCTCTAACTGGTTGATGCGGACTCTCATTCAAAAATCAGCTCAAAATCTCCGAGGGTTTAGGAAAAAAAGGCGGAAAACTGAATTTTCTTGGTAATTTCTTAGTAAGCATCCGTATCTTCCTCAAAAATCAATTGACCGAAACCAAACCTAAACTTGTTTTGTAACTATTTGATATGGACTCACATACCAAAAATCAACTCAATATCTCTGAGAGTAAAGAAAAAAAGTCCGGAAAACTGAAATTTCCTGGTAATTTTCTAAGTCCTGCATCAGAATCTTTCTCAAAAATCAATGAACCGGAACCAAACTCGAACTTGTTCTGTAACTCATTGATGGGGACTCACATACCAAAAATCAGCTCAATATCTCTTAGGGTTAATAAAAAAGTCCGGAAAACTGATATGTCCGGACTGACAGACGGACGGACGGACAGACTGACAGACAGACGGACGGAACGCAAACCTATAGTCCCCTTCGGCCTTCGCCGGTAGGGGACTTAAAACTGTATGTCCTATTTCCGAATAAAATAGATTGATTTATCAAATTTGGTTAAACTCCACTTTTAACAATATTTCAGTCATATCGCGGCGGCTGGAGCACCAAACAATGGATTCCTGGTATTTCTCACACCAGTACTACCACTTCATCCTTTCCTAGCTTCAGAAGCTATCCCACTTATTTCCGAATAAGAAATAGTTATTTACATCTTAAACTAATTCGAAATTTTCGATAACCTAGTGAAACAGAAATGTAGTAATTTGAAGTCTAGGGTGTACCTTATCTCCCTCTTTGAGTCTTGTCAGCATTATTATTTTCGAGACGTCTTTTTGCCAGATCATTCTCCAAAAATCATTTATTGTTTTTTGTTGCGAAAGGGGTGCTGAAATAAGGAATTTTATAAACGATATGATTAATATGTACAAAATGTAAAGTTTGACACCCTTTACATTAAGTACAAAACATTTAATAACATGAATAAAAAATGATTTAATCTTTAGTTTCGTCTATCAAAAGCGGGGGTTCTGATTGGTTGAAAAGAAACCAAAACATTCATAGCACCATGAAAAAAAATTTGAGCACGCAGCAATTGTTTGCTTCTGCACAAAATAGCCCCATACAAAAGGGTATTAAAATGTGTAAAGTTTTTGCTTTTTTCGCTCGATGCTATTTAGTTATAAGAAATGAAAAGAATAATTTTCATTTTTATAGAGGTATGAACCGAAAAACCTAATCACACTTATGTATGAAACCGCTTCGCATATTCTTACAGTTTGATTAGTTTTTTCGGTTCATACCTCCATGAAAACAAAAATATTCTCTTCATCTCTTTATTAATTTGCATTATTGTAGAAGACCGAAAGCATTTTTAAATTAAAGAGTCATCTGTGACCGAATCTGTTGAGATTTAGGATTTGTTAACAACTTTTAATGATCAGCCAGTAAATCAGTAAATTATCACAAGTGCAGACGTAAAGCCTTATTTTGATTGTATTTAACTGTACATTTTTCTTAAACTTAATGATTGCTAGAATAAGATATACATTAAAACGGGTCGGGTCGGCTCAGTCCGTAACCTACAGGGCTCCTTACCCCGTCAACTAACAAATGCCATGAAGACATGCATCATTTGTTTCTCACAAATTGACACATGATAAGTAGTGTGTCTGCGCCTTAGAGGGAACAACATCTCGTGGCTCGGATAGGACGTTGTGGTTGCACTGGTGTGAGAATTGATAGATAACTATGAAAAGATGCACCAGCTACAATGATATAACATGGTTTGAAATAGAAATGCTGTTTAATCATACAATCAATAAAACCTTCACGAATAGATTTTCTTCTTAAGAATGAAATTCATTATACCTTGAGCAGCAATGTAGTGTTTAGGTTCACCGAATCCCTGAAATGACAATAGCACGTTCCTGTTACGATAAGCTTTATAGTTTGGTACAATTGTTCCTTATTTGCATATAGCATCATCTTGTGGTGTCCCTAAAAGTTCTTTTTAAAATAACTACCGGGGATACCAATTTGGTACTGCCCGGTAGCACCCAATCATATAAACGAACAAGAAAAGAACATCTATAAAGCCTATCTGTACAAACCATTAGGCCAAACATTGTGTATTATGAATGAAGCATTAGCAAATACAACGATTATTTAAATAACATTCCTTATATTCCATAATGGATATACCCGGCTAAAAGTATTATTAGCAAGGTCACTGTAATTTTTGAGAAAGTTAATGATTTATACATTTTCCAATATAGGACCACAAGGGTCCAATGTGGATATTTTGCACAACATCTACCCAGAAGGGTCCACTAACCATTTTTTCTTCGTGGGCTCAGGGTGAATCCTTATTTACAAAGATTCACAAGAGAAAATAAGAAAAAGTAGAAGAAAACTTTGGACAAACATCGGCATATATGTTTCATATTTGCATTTATCATCATCTTTTGGCCTCGTTCAAAAGATTTTGAATTAACGCCAGTGGTGTTATATTTTTGCACTGCCCGATGACATATTATAAAAAGAAACAAGAAAAGAATCCTTAAAATTCTCTCGGCAAACCCTTAAGCCGAACATTATATATTATGCCTATGATATTACTATCTACAACGATTGTTTTAGTAATTTTCCAGAGGTTCGAAAAGGGGTACTTAAAGCCATAACTATATCTATAAAGGTTATTATGTGAATCGTTTGAGATTGTTAATCGCATTTTAGGGCCACATTGGCTCACCTTTCGAAAGTTGGGTAACACAGACCTTACTCAGTATTTTTTTTATAACCAAGAGATTATCCACGCGTTTGAAAAGTACTTCTACAGTTTAACTGCATGAGGAATTAAACGGGAGCAAAAGTGTGGAAATAGCGGAAATCACAGATTTATGAACTCCATTTTCGTCCGTCCTTTAAAAAATGTTTCATATCGAAATAGAAAAAGAAAGAAATTAACTAAAGAGTGCAGTAGATACCAAATAATATGAAACCAAAATATAGCTAAATAGTCTGTAAAAAAAGTCAATTATGCTTTTACAATGCTAGCAAAATTTAACCATTTGTATAGGATTAAAGAAAGGAAGAAATTAATATTGCACTTACTTAACAAAAGGTACACCCCAAGCAGACTTTGTCTGAAAAATGACTTATTTGTATTCAATAACTTACATTTATGTAGCTTGCATTGATATAATCAGTTTCTGACTTCAGGTTCCCAGATTGTAAAACAACGCGATTCATATCATCTGTAAAACAATTGTATTTAAATCGCATTTGTTAGCATTTCATTCAAATACCAATATGAGCGTTTAGATAGTAATGTTGAATGAAGAAAATAGAGTCAGCGAAATATATGAAATATATATTTTTTCAGAAGAAAAAAAAGCCCTCAGGTTTCGATAAAAGTATGTATCTTTCCAGTCTTAAAATGGCAACGATTTTTATGCTACTGAAAATCCTACACAGACTCTACACGTAAAAAGACAGTAAAACTTACATGGATACATATCTTTATACTTGTTCTTAGATCTGTTCTCTGTTTTTATTGCAGCTGTATGGCAAGCAGTCATACCTTTCTTGAAACTCTGAGAATGAAACGGTTTGGAATTCTTTAAAATGTTCACTATATAAATGAAATTAATGAAAACATTTTAAATCGGTTGGACTGAACGGTTTATCTATTCATATATCTATATATTAATTGAAAAATAAATAGTATGATCGCAAAAAATGTCGACGTGACACTTGTAGGGAATTTAAACTGTAGGTGAAAGCTGTAAAATTAAATCTTGAATCTAAACTAGGGTATATATCAATTTAGCGACATTATCGCATATATAGAACATTTAGGAGCATAATTTAGACATTGCTATATCACACCATTGATCAAATAGTACTCTAACGGAGATTTGCTGATGCGCTCTTCTACAGGAATCTTTTCCGGCGGCGGCACATATCCTTGCCGACATTTGTCTCTCACTAATGGGTGGGTAATCGCAAGCCTAAGTGGAATAGCACTTGGAGGCTAGGAAAGGATGTATTGGTTTAATTCAATCAATCGATCGACGGGAATATATTCTGCAGAAGTGATGCAGTTATATAACAGATATCTCGGTCTGGGAGACCCGCACCTGTTTGTTTTTAGCCCAGTTCTTTAAACTCTGTCTAAATTGTGACACATCGTAAATTCTTGGTAATTGAAATTGTAATTGACATCTCTTACCGTTAAGAAAGCTTGAAGGACCAATTTACGTTTGTTCTAACGTAAGATTTGTTAAGCTCTCTATCTTCTTGTTTCAGAGAAGATTTCCCTTTTCACCCTTTTTGTTGCCATGAAAACAATATGGCAACAATAGTAATGTATAGATTCTAACTATTTGAAAAATATTTGGAAGAGCGTTAGAGCGTACTAAAGGAACATCCCTACAACGTTTCATTAAACTTGGCTGACTGGTTCAGGAGGACAAAAAGTTTAAGAAATTATTGACAGACGCACGCTGCCGCACGACGAAAATGGGGGCCGGACATAGTGCAACCTCCATAGCTGATCTTGAGTAAGTAAAACTATGAGTATAACATGTTTTCTGAATACTGATCATCACATTTTGTTTTTTTTTACAAAATGAATAGCTAAAGAAGAATTGCTTCATGTTATATCATGATGAATTAAATTGTAGATAATTTCAAAGAAGGACCATTACTGCATAGAACAGATAATGCATAAATTATTCTTTCCTCATATCTTATTGTTTTTAAGTTTAAATGACTCTATTACCATTTAAATTTTAGATATAAACTGTGCAATACTTCAAAGTTCAGTTTTCAGCCCCTGTGTTATTACCAGAAAAGTTTCTAAATGAGCATCTTATATGAGGACGTATGCATACATATGCTACTTAACTAAAATGCCGTGATTCAAATATTTAAAAGAAATAAATAAAATCGCCGGAATACACATAGGAAATTGTGCAACGGAAGAATAACTTCGGAGTTTTTAAAAATATGTTGGTTGAGAGATAAAACTTAAACCCACTACCAGGTGATAAAATTAGACAAGTTTGAATACAAAGAAGTTGCAAATCACAGTCTTAAGTCGTCGAAAATTTAAAAATCTCTGATTATAACTGCTAGTGGAAAATGAAAAAGGAGCTTACAACAAGCAAATCTTCTTCTTTTTCAAAAATGTTCTTCAATGTTTTTCTTCAATATCATAAAACGAAACATTGCGTATTCAATGAGAGTTATGTTGGATTCATCAAGGTCACGTATCTTACAAACAGAGCCATGGGCTAGGAGCCAGTGAAGTAATTTTGAACAGCTAAAAAAGCGTATAGAAGTTACATTCTGAAAATTAAAAGTGAAGTGTGTACTCATATCCCTTTATCTCAACCTTCTGTATATAGAAAGTGCAATGTAAAAGTTCTGTTTGCACAGGTATTATAGGTGATAATATAAATAATCAAAGGACTGAAAGTACTGAGAAGTTGGAATGCGCTGAAAGGGTGATAACTGTGGAATTCGGTTCAAATTAATTTATTTCTTTCCGAGTTAGCCTTCCTCCTTTAACTTAAACCATCATTACCATTCGTGTACATATGCGCGTGAATAACGCACAAAAACATAAATCCACATATAGAAATCAAAAACTAGCATTGTCTTAACCCATTCCTAGACAGTGCCGCTTTAAAATGACCCTCTCTATGAAAGCTTTTGAGAACATTGTGGAAAATGAAGAAATTGCTTGTTACAAGCAATTTCTTTATTTTCCACAATGTTTTCTGTCCATTAAGACCGGAATTTTAAAGATTTCATCAACTTTCAATTGTCGTCTGCTACTTCCTTGAGTTTGGACTGGTCTAAATTCTTATCGTGTTGGAATGGGTTATAAGCTCATGTCACGCACAACAAAATTGAAATTTTAAAGCATAACATTCTCCTTTTGATCAACTGTAATACGTGAACACCTTTAACAGCTTTTACAGTAAGAAATCAATGACCCCGATGATTATTTGACCCTCCACTCGGCCAGTTCTGTAACGATAATACTAAACTCACGTAGATTTTCACTTCAAGTTTAGGAGTATACGTGGAAATTTGCGGAAATGCGCGGAAACTTGTTTCATGGTGATCGATTTGAAACACCGGTTTAGACTTAGCGTGATTATTTAGTAAATAAGTAGAAACCGTAAGTTGATTAGTTTACATCGTAATTTTCAAGTTATTCTGCTTTCGTTTTGCATATATTTGATTTTTATTGACTAAAAGCTGTAAACCCCATAATCGCGCTTGCTTGATGCCTACGATCCCCCTTAATCGCTCTAGAATGTTTTAAAGCACTGGGCGGCGTGATTATTGTAAAAATGCATTTGCGACCTGAGCCATATAGTTTACCAACTATAATTCGTATGAGCTCTAGAAAATTGTTTTGATGGCATTCTTTGTTAATGCTCGGCATCCATGTTAGTAATATTCTTTGGGGTAGGACAAAACCTCCTAGGGTGGATGCCCAGTCTGAAACCTAGAATTAAGGCCACAGCAAGGTCAAAGGTCAAATAGGTGCGCTTTCATATTATAATCGTCATTGTGATATTTTTAATTGCTATACATGCTGTATTATTAATTCTAATTGTGCTAAATTTTCTGAAAACTGCATTAGAGACATTATTTTATTGAAAAGATGACCTTTCTAGCTATTGTGATCGGTCATCGTCCGTCCGTCTGTCCGTCCGTTCACAATTACAAAAAAAATCTTCTCCTCCTAAACTAACCATTTAATTTCAACAAAACATCATAGAAATGATCCTTAGGTCATGCTTTTTCAAAATACTTCAAAGAATTGAAATCCATGAAGATCTCTGGTTGCCATAGCTGCTGTTTCACGAAAATAATTGTAGACACTACTTATTTTGACAGAACCAAATTGAAAACATTTGCAGATTACCTTTTTAGATTGTTAAGTTCAAACTGTTCATTATGATTGATTGATTTGATGGGGTTTAACGCCTCTTTAAACTGCAACTAATAATAATAATAATAATAAAAAAAAAATAAAAAACAGCTCGGATAGCTTAACTAGCGTCTTTTATTTTCTTGGTTTTTTTTTCAATGTCACCTGAAACCATTACTATGCACTTACAAAATACAATCTTTTTTGTTAGATGTTTTCAGCATCAATGTCTCTGTTAAGCTCAAATAACTGTTTCACTTCCATGAACCACTACACAGCATCAATGTCTCTGTTAAGCCCAAATCACTGATTTACTTCATGAAATGCTACTCAGTATCAAATGTCTCACTGTTTAACTTCCATGAATCACTACTCAGCATCAATGTCTCTGTTAAGCCCAAATAACTGTTTCACTTAAATGCATGTCTACCAATTATAGTCATGACATTGAGAAAGTTTCATACAGATTCATTTATAAAACTTGAGACACAAAATGACATTGACAAGGATTTTTAAATATCCACTCAAAAACCCAGAGACTAAATGTCAAGGGGCATAACTCTTGCAAAAATCAATGAACCATAAAATCCTTGATCAATGTACATCTACAAATTATGGTGATGACATTGACCAAGTTTCATTTAAATCAAGACAAAAAGTTAGGGGGAGTTGCGTTCACAATGCTGCAATTTCAATAAGCCCCAGATACTAAGTTTTAAGGGGGCATAATTCAGGGAAATTAATGAACCATTAAATCTTTATCTATGTACATCTACAAATTATAGTGGTGACATTGACCAAGTTTCATTTAAATCAAGACAAAAAGTAAGGAGGAGTTGCATTCACTAGGCTGCAATTTCTATAAGCCCCAGATACAAAGTTTTAAGGGGGCAAGCATTTTTTAGGGAAAAATTAATGAACCAGTATATCCTTAATTCATGCACATCTACCAATTTAGGTCATAACATCCACCAAGTTCCAATTAGATCCAGACAGAAACTTAATAGGAGTTGCATTCACAAGGCTGCAATTTCAATAAGCCCCAGAGACTAAGTTGTAAAGGGGCATAACTGAGGCAAAAATCAATGAACCATAAAATCCTTACTTCACGAACATCTACCAATTAAGGTGATAACATTGACCAAGTTTCAAAAAGATCCAACCAAAAACTTAGGAGGAGTTGTGCTCACAAGAAAGGTGGACGGACAGATGGATGGACGAACAGACAGGCGGAGAAGATGACGCCAATATACGACCGCCTCTGGCGGCCTATAAAAATCTTCTTATCCAAAACCATAAGGCCTAGAGCCTGATAATAAAGAAAACTCATCATCTATTGACCCTCTACCAAGATACTTGAAAGATTTACTGTATTTTGAAAATTGGCCCCTTTCTGTGCGATCCCTGATTTTACATAGAAATAAAGAAGGAAAACTGTAAAAATCCTCTTCTCCTAAACCATAAGGCCTAGAGCTTTGACATTTGGTATACATCATCATCTATTGACCTTCTGCCAAAATACTGCATAGAATTACAGTATTCTGAAAATTAGCCCTTTTCTTGGTGATCCTTGATTTTACATAAAATCAAAGCAGGAAATCTTATACAATCTTCTTCTCCCAAACCATAAGGCCTAGAGCTTTGATATTTTGTATGAATAATCATCTATTGACCATCTACCAAAAACCTTCACAGATTTACCGTATTCTGAAAATTAGCCATTTTCTTTGTGATCACTAATTTTTCATAGAAATAAAGAATGCAATCTTTAAAAAAACTTCTTCTCCCACACCATAAGACCAAGGGCCTTAATATTTAGTGTGTAATAATACCTATTGACCCTGTACTAAAATACTTCATAGAATTACTGTATTCTGAAAATAAACGCTTTTTTGTGCAATCCCAGAAAGGAGTAATGAAGGATATACTAGAAATTGTTCTCCTTCTAAACCATTAGGCCTAGAGCTTTGATATTTGGTATATATTAATACCTATTGACCCCCTTCTTAAGTACTTCAACTAATTGCTGTACTCTTGAAATATCAATATGGTTGGATCTTCACTATAACTAGAATTAAAGGAGAGAATCTGTAAAAATCTACTTGTCCAATAGGATTAGGTGTTGGGCTTTGATATTTTCTATTTTATATAATTCAGCCTAGAGCCATCATACTCAGGGGAGCCTTAAAGAACCATCATGGTCCTCTTGTTTTAATATTTTGACAATTATGGGATAGAAAAATGCACTTTCCGAAGCTAAAAACGGTTTATCTCTGAATATTTTTGACGTTTTCAGTCTTTTTTCAAAGGCATTTGTCATGATGCCTCAGTCATAATCACATTTTAATCTATGATTGTGATTTATGATTAGGAAGTAGAAGAATATGTAATTCGGTTGTATGTGGATGCATTGAAACAGAAGGTGTGGATATTGACTTGATACGATTCAATCTTTTCTCCAAGGCGAGAAAAGGGCTAGAACATGCAGTACTCCAAGATGTAAGGCTGGTGAGATCTGAATTATTAAATGTGCATGCAATGCAGTAGGATGTGCTAATCCTGTAGGACTTGAAGCAATCTTGGAGGCTATCGAGTACGCGGAATCAGTGCAATTTCCACTGGCCGACCTTTAGACACTTTTAAAAGGTCTCCTACAAACATGTTTCTGAAAGAAGTCACATATGGAAGGTGTGTGGTAATAGAAGCTGTATATCAGAAACTGTAACATGTATATGACAATTATGTAAAGCATTGTGTTTCATCATGTTTATTGACGGTATTTTGTTATTTCTTAGTTTTGCCGGGGCGCTTTTTAGCAGAAATATGGTAAAGTTTTACCTGAAGGGCTAGGGTATGATTTCTTTCATTTTTATCCCACGCCGTTTCGGCGAAGGGGATATGGTAATGGTCTTCCTCCGTCCTTCCGTCCTTCCGTCATTAATCGTGTCCGGAGCATATCTCCTAAAGTATCAATGCTATCAACTTTAAACTTCAAAGGTGGATAAATCTCATTGAGGAGAAGTGCAGTGTACAAGAATCACAACTCTTGCTTGAATAATTTTTACATGGTTTCATTGGTCATGGGTCAAAGACTTAGATTTTATCTGGGGCATATCTCCTAAAGAATAAATGCCATCAACTTGAAACTTTATAGATTGATAGATCTTATTAGGGGATGTGTAATGCACAAGAACTACAACTCTTGTTGGCTTTTTTGGAGTTATTGGCTTCAGTTTACCATCAAGCTTTAACAGCGGCGGGATGGAACCTGAAATTCGAAACAGACACTAAGCATGCATCCTAGCATTGCTTGAAGTAGTCTAGAATGGCTACCTTTGGTTACATGAATGCCATGGATAATATGTATGTAATGACAAACCTTTTACTCATGTTCAATCAAAATTTTGTTAAGTATTGTGCTTAATTTTGTTATTGGCCATAGCGTTTTTAAGCATAAATATGGTAAAATTATGTTTGAAAATGACAATATAGGCTCTAGGGTGAGCCTCTGTTCATTCCTCATTCAATATGTTGATTTCGTTCACTTTGCTTTCATTTTGTGTTGACGCAAATAAATTTGCTTTAGCAACAAGCCATTTTTTCTTGATTTTTGCACTCATTGACCTTTGACCTCACTGTGATCTTAAATCGAAAAATTAGGCTGGGCATCCACCCCTATCTTGTTTGTAATAGTCTAAGGAACAATTCTAGCATGGATGCCGAGCATTAACAAAGAATGCCATCAGGAGTCATTGTAGGATTTAAGGGAGGCAGACTAATATTTGTAAACATTGTCTATCGTCACATGACTACCACATGTCACTTGACATTACGTGATTACCAAACACGGGACGGCGAATCACAAAAAACAAATGACTGCGCTAATTGTTACCTTATTTTTCAATAATTTAAGGCAAACTAAAGCATGTTTACAAGTCTCTAAACGAATTTTTATATCATCTTTTACATGTGCCATATTATTGTCTTCGGCTACAACTACCTGATTGTCTGTCGCAAGTTGAGATGAGAAGTTACCCGAGGCGTATTCATATCTAAGAGATCACGTGATATGTGTTATCAAAAAAACCGAAATGAAATTGTCTTGTGTACATTTTGCGGTTTTTTTTAAATCTAAGTTGGAAATGTGTCCCATTCCAACTTAACAAACGCCTTGCAAACACAGAGGTAGTAGTTTAATACTGCTTTATCATTTTTGTAACTGTGGAAATATTCCTGCGTAACCTCCAACTGTAATAATAGTAAGTAGTAGAAATTGGAGTATATTAGAAACGTTTTGTTCAAGACTATCATAATCTATACACGACTTTCTGATTGATAGATTATTCATAACCGATAATATTAATGGGACTCATTAAAGTCTAAATGCATTTTCTTCAAGAACAAGAGCGAAAGTTAGCGGTTTATAAGGGACTAGGGTAGGGTATTTCAAAGTAACGTTTCTTTAAAAAGGCCTGTTCGCACGGGTGCTTGCAAGTCTTGAAATATTGCTCATACATTGACCTTTCAGAAAATCTTAGTGTATGCAGGGCTTGGTAGCTCGGTGTCTTTGTTAAATGGACCTTGTATAGTTTACACACAAAAAAAAAATAAAAAATTGTTAACATCTTTAAGTACTTTTGCTGCGAAAACTATCAAAAGCATGGCGGAAGCTTTGATTGTTTTCTTGTAATAAAATATTTCTAAGGTTTGATCTGGTGAGCTAATTGACTGAATTTGACCAAATTTGTAACTTGACAGAGATGTTTACATATTCTGACCATATAGCAAGTGATTTTTGTCTTAATGTAAATCATGTGGCCTCTAGAGTGCTCCACGATTTCTTTTTTGACCTAGTGACCTTGTTATGCCTAATATGACCTAATTTCAAGCTTGACCTAGAATTATGTAGACAAATATTCTAACTTAATATCAAGATATTTGTTAAATCAAACAGCATTCGAGTGATGTTTATTACATGGAATATCCATAAAGCAGAAAACACTTTTCATTCAACTTAGATATATGAAAATAGTAAGAGACGAGACATATTTGTGAAACACAACGTCCCCCTAGCAGACATTTGTCGAAAATGTGACCTTTATAAGTGACAATAATCTTGATGGATGAACTTGACCTTACAACCAACTTATACCTATAAATGCAAAGGAACATATGTCCAAAGTATTAGCCATGTAGCTACAGTGGTATTTGGATAACAGCAAATGTTAAGTTTTTTACGTTATGCTGACCCTAAAAATAATCATGACCTTACAACCAACTGGTGACTATCAATGCAAGGAAACCATGTCCAAAATATGAATCAAGAACTGTGAAAGGTGTTTGAATAACAGCAAAATACTATATTCTGCAAAAAGTTTACCTTTATAAGTGACCTGACCTTCGATGGTTGACCTTGACCTTAAAAGCAACCAATTCCTACCAATGCATGGAAACTATGTCTCAAATATGAGTAATGTATCTTTAAATGTGTTTTAAAGCAAAAGTGTTAAGTATTTGTGATAAAATAACCCTTATCAAAAACATTCACCCTAAAGGATGATCTTGAGAGCTTTTTGAATATCAGAAAGTATCATTTTTTAATGTAAAATTTACCTTTATTACTGACATTGACGGATAACCTTGACCTTAAAACCAATGCTTATCAATGCCAGGATCTTACATCTCAAATTGGAGCCATGTATCCTTAAAAGGTGTTGAATTAGGGCAATATAATTGAGTATTCATTAAATTGACCATGACAAGTGACATTGGCTATGCTAGATGATCTTGACCTTACAACCAACTTATGTCTATAAATGCAAGGAATTTAATCCTCTTATATAATCCATGTCTCTTTAAAAAGTGTTTGAATAGCTGAAAATGTCAAGTTTTTGAGTTGCTTTAACCTTTTTCAATAAACTACACCGTGATGGATGATCTTGACATTATAACCATGCCTATCATTTCGAGGAACCTTTATCCCAAATACGAGCCATGTATCTTCAAGGGTATTTGAATGAGAGCAAAAAGTTAAGCTCTGTCATTAAGTTTACAATATAAGTGACCTTGATAAGTTACCTCGACCTTGTTGGATGACCGTCTTCATATTATTATCTGATGCCTACAATGCAAGTTATGACCAAATAAGAGTTATGCATCTTCATCGCGGGCAGAAATCATACAGAAAGAGAGACACCGGCAATAGATTAAAGAAATATGCCATCGATCTTGAAATAAGTGTCTTTTGCAACTTTATTAAAACTTTGTTATCTTTAAGGCTCTTTTGTGTATCATTCTGTAAGTTCATGAAATCACATATCAAACATTATAAGTTGTGTTGTGTTGCTTAGTAAATTCTTATAAAAGGATTTCGTAACCATTTACCACAAACTGTCCCTGCAGTTTTTCATTTGACGAAACAGCACTTATCACCAATTTCGGAAGATTTTCAACCCTGATTGCAGTCACAGGCATCTTTTCTATATCAAAACTGTAATAATCTGCGCCGTCGTCATAGTTTTGATCTACTGTGTTGTAATCATTTTCTGTTCCTGAAACGGTGTTCATTTCTGGGGAAAGATAAAGAAATACAAAATATCAAAGCTGCATATATAAAGCACTATATAAACCTCTTATAAAACTTGTAACCCTCGGGAACGGGCAAATTGTGACGCGGTGAAGTAAATTTGTACAATATTGAAAGGTGTCTACTTGACGATGCCACATACCACATATCATCCCTGTAGGCCTTTTGGTGTGGTTGAAGAAAATTTTTAGAGAAGTCACCTTATAAGCTTATGCCCCCTAAAATTTGCCCTATCCCTTTCATAACCTAACGGAATTTTTTTGTTCGAACTTTGTAGTCCCTTTCCAAGAGACTCCAAATATCTCATGTAAATCCAATTCAATCAAATGTCACGATGATTCTTTAACAAATATGCCATTTTGCCCCCTTTTGGAGCTAACTCCGTTACTTGTATAAATTAAGAGCGTCTTCCAATTGGAATACTTCCTGCTACGTTTGGTTGAAGTCTGTCCAAGTGTTTCATTACTTGTATAAATTTAGAGCGCCTTCCTATTTGAATGATTTCTGCAACGTTTGGTTGAAATCTGTCAAATTGTTCTTAAGAAGAAGTCGAAATTGTGAAAAGTTAACACACAATGCACGTCCCACAGCGGACGACGAAGGACATAATACCACCTTCGGTTAGTTTGCCTCAAAAGAGCGAGTAACCACAAATCCAAGTGGAAAAATTAATCACACTGTATAAATCCGCGAAACGGATTCAAACATAAATGTGATTAGGTGTTTCGTTTAATACCTCCATGAAAACAAAAAGTATTATATTCGTTTTTTAAATCTAATGACATGGAGCGAAAAAAGCAAATATTTTGGAAATTTCGATACACTATTAGGAACTATAGAAAATTCCTGAGTGCTCAAATTTTTGTTGATTGAGGTACGAACTATTTTTCGGTTAATCAAAACGCTCGCTTTGATAGGCGAAACTAAATATTATCATAATCGGCATGACAGAAGTTTTTGTCTTCAATGCTATTCACAGCCGCCTGAAGTTATCGCATCTTTCAATGGGATGTGTCGGATGATTAAAATGTTTCTGCTTATGTTTTACGGAATACCTAATCATTGTTTTTTTGTGTTTTTTTTTTGAATTTCAAGATGTGTGTGAAGTATTTTCATAAGCATAGTTGATAACTTCAAAATGAATATAACTTGATCCTGCATTATCTAGCTTAATTCATTCAATAGTTAACTATGACAGGGGTTAATTTCAAGACCTAGTTTTCCTCTTCGGAAATGTAGGGTCAAGATATGTATATAAGATATGTCATCAAAAGTGCCTTATTCTTCGAATTATTGTGCCGTCATAGCGCAGTCGATAGCAATCGGTAGCGCGTCAGACTCCCAATCTTCAATAAGGGGATATCATGGGTTCGATCCCCTGCGGCGGCGCATATCCTTTCTAACATTTGTCTCTCACCAATGGGTGAATAATCGCTAACCTAAATGGGATAGCAGCTCTATGCTAGAAAAGGATGTAGTGGTAGTACTGGTGTGAAAAATACCAGGAATCCATTGGTAGGTGCTCCGGCCGCCACGATATGACTGAAATACTGTTAAAAGTGGCGTTAACCACTATTCAATCAATCTATCAATCAATCAATCAAATGTAGGATAGTATATTTATAAGCCTACATTAGCAGGGAATAGAATCGATGACTCAGGCTGTAAGATTTAGTCAATAAAAATGATTTTCAATATCTGCTTTGGAAATATCATGGATGGTATGAAATACTTTCGTGTATATGTCGTCATGGTTCCATTGAATTGCAGTGAGGTCATATGTAACCTCATATGTTTTTCCGTTTTCACTGCATTAAAGCATTGCAATGAATTGAATAAAATTTTGAACCGTTTTGATGTTTTTTTTGATCTACCGTTTGAATAGATCTAAGTATACTGAAGCATACTTTCGACAAAGGAATCATGATTTAGAAATAAAATCTGACCTTAAAGGTATAGAAAACTTTAAACAGGGTATCAATGTCTTTTATGTTGTAGATTTTTATTAATTTAACCGTCTCATAAATTGTTTGAATACAACATTCTAAAAAATCAGAGATCGATTATTAAAAAATTAGGGTATTTCCTTATAGCTTAAATAGGATGTTAAAATAATATAAGATTTCCAAATGATAGTGTCAATGAATATTGGGACAGAAACGAAGTGTATTTAACAATTGAGTTCAAGATTTTAGTTTGAACTTGCTCAGACCAACATCATTGTGACGTCATCAGAAGTAATATTTGCTCGCCGATATCGGTTCAAAACTGTTGAAAGTATCAATATTGATACTTCCTAGAGTTTTGCGCTGACCACTTAATGTGACATCATTTAGAACGTGTGTTGTTTCAGTTTTCACTTTTGACAACAACTGAATGCAGTGAATTAAAAAACAACACGTTATCTCGACTATCCTTTGTTACATAATAGCAAAAGCTGCTCGTCTGATTACCATGAATATGATATCTGGCTCATTCTGAAGCATTTATACCTTTTTGAGCGTATTAAAGAATATATAAAGTTTTTTCTCGGTTGCAGAAGTATCGATACAACTCCACTTTGAATTTGATTCTTTTTAGATATTGATGATAACCCCAGGTAATTGAAAGGAAAATCAAAAATTGAAAAAAATGAATTCAGGGTTATTTATGGCAAAAGTGGCTTTTTCTTGGATGTAGAATATGTCAAAATTATTTCTTTTTTTATAGGCAAAGTATAGAAAATGATAAATTTCGTTAGAAATCTGCACAACTATTTTAAATACATTATTTTGGACCTCAATGGAAAGGTGCCCTAATTTTTGCATTTGTATAAGTAAGGGTATCGGAACATTGATAAGTGTTAAAATGTCTTGAATGATATCTGCTTTTACAAAAATAAGTATAGATTATATCAAGGAACGACATTCAACATATTTTCATGATTAAAGCTTCATGGCAATTTATAGCACCTCTGAAAACTAACGCATACCGGTGAACGACAGAAATCAAATCAAGCCGGGAAGGGTATCTTGAAAATTTGACTACAACCATAAGTCATGGTGTTGAAAGAAAAAATTCATTAGGCCGAAAAACGGCCTTTTGATGGACTTTTGACTTCCAATTATTATTTTCAAACTTTTCGTTCGGGTAGTCAGTGGTGAGACTATTGATTTTCTGGTCACTAGGCCAACGGTTTAGTTTGTCACTACCTGTTAATTCTTGATTTGTCCATCGCAAAGGCAAGCCCTGCTTTGCAGGTTACTTGTTCTCCATTTAATTAGGGTAAAAATTAATACCCTATACTTATAAGATGACGAAAAATATCTCACGTGAAATGCGTTTGATGAGTAAATATAAATTCCGTGTGGCGATATCATCTCACTGAAAGGATTGATTGAATTGGGTTTAACGCAACTTTTAACAGTGTTTCAGTCATGTCGCGGCGGCTTAAGTACCAACAATGGATTCCTGGTATTTCTCACACCAGTACTACCACTACACCCTGTCCGAGTCTCCTGCCGCTTATCCAACATAGGTTTACGATTATCCACCAATTGGTGGGAGACAAATGTCGGAAAGGATATTTGCCGCGGCCGGGGATCGAAACCGGGACCCCGTGACTAGGAGTCCTGCGCGCTACCACCGCGATATGGCCGCGCCCCTCACTTAAAGGAACGTCTGAAACATATGACAATATTTCGTACCGAGCAATGGATTCTTTTAACATATATGAAAAAAGTATATTGCTTGAACTGCAAATGTGTACAATTTTGCAAAACAGTAATGAAAACAAAAATAAAATTTGCAATTCTATATAATGTAACTTTACCTACCAGTTTCATCGATGGACGAATATTCATTTCCTTGATGAGTGTCTTTACTTTTCTGACCATTAGTCTTGCTGCTGTCCATGGTCTGCTTTGACTCCGATGAAAATCTTCGATAAACGAAATGATAGAGGTACCGCCTAAACTAATTGTCTTAGATATATGATGATAATTTATTTTGCTGTCTTTAAAGGTAGGTATCGATGTTTTTTTCATGTCACAGATTTTAATTATTTTAATTTCCTCTCGTAAACTATTTGAAAACAATATGCCGAAAAGTAGTTTTGCAAAAAATATGAGGTCGCTTATCAGAAAAAAGCAGGGTATTTCCCTAATAGCCTACGTAGGCTATTAATCTATTTTTAGATTAATCCGAGACAGTAACGAAGATTATAGGGCATTCACGTGGCGCGAATAACCGTTAGAACCTTGCATCTAGTTCAAATTACATCAAACCAACGTCATCGTTACGTCATCAGGAGTAATGTTCGCTAGCCGGTTTGTAAAGATCAGTCCTTTCACGTGACATGATTGAGGACGTTGGCTGATTCGCTAGTAAATGTGTTACCTTCATTTGACTGGGTCATATGCAAATGAGGTCATCCGATGTCGACAGCCGAATTCCGTGATATTGAAAAATAACCTGGAATTCCGCTGAACCTTTCCGATATAAAATATAGAAAAAGCCACTTTAGGTCTACTAGATAACCACCAAGACAATAACTGACCTAACTTAAAGTATTAAATGTTCGTTTGAGTCTATTTCTCGGCACTTGGTATTTTTTCTTATCTAGGTTTCAGAAACATCGATACCTTTCTTAAAGTATAATTCAAACAAGATTGATTGATTGATTGAATGGTGTATTACGCCTTTCCTAGCCTCCAGCTGCTATCCCACTTAGGTTTACGATTATCAACCCATTGGTGGGAGACAATGTCGGACAGGATATGTGCCGCCGCAGGGGATCAAACCAATGGCAAATTCAAACAAGAACCATTCAAACACAAGCGGAAAAAAAATATTTAAGGTGATTTGAAGAAGTAATTCAAAAGTTAAAAAAAAACTTTCTATCTTGAGATTATTTAATGCTGAAGGATAATATTCTATGTGCATTCACGCAAGATGTTGAAATCGATGTATTTGAATTTTATTCATTTTGATAATTCTTCGAAGGTTTTAAGTGACATTTGTGTTAGATCTCTGTCGAAATATTTTTCTCTCCGTATTTATATATACCTTCTTCTAAACACTATAATAGCTATCAAGACTAGCACAGCTACAATTGCGGCACAACCACCTCCCACTCCTCCGGCTAAAGCGGCGATAGTTGATGTAACCTTGTCAATTTCTGGAAAGTAAATTATAGCGACTGAAAAATTCTATGTGAAAATCCATTATTTCTTTTACTAGTTTTCTTTCATTAAGAATAATGAATATTTATGGAAGGAATATTCGTTATTTAAAGTCGCGAACTAAGTTTTTACTTACCATTATATAAATAAAGGGATACAATTTTCATAATGTCATTTTGTAAACGAATTTTCTTTTTATCATTTTGTGATATTTAAAGCTTTATTTTCTTAAACATGGGATCTATTAGCAATATTTCAGGTCATGAATTTGTTCTTCAATTTACTATCGCCACTCCTTTGAAATGCGACCGATATAAATTGTATACATACCTTTGCATTTTAATATATCGTCTTGATAATCAAATTCCGAGTGTTCATTGCATCTAATCTCTGCACTTTCACCGACTTGATCATATCCAGGTAGACACTGAAGCGACAGTGTTTTGTTAAATGTTGTTGTGTTTTTATCATCGGCTATTTTCAGAAAATTTATCTTCAGCCATTGATTGTTTACACCACATTCTATTGCTAAAAGTATAAAAGAATAAAGAAGCTAATCATGAATCGCCTTTAGAAAGGATGCAATTGGAACTGTTTCTTTTTTATTTTTTATGGAAACTATTATGATGAAATGTAGTAATATTTTATGCTATCAGATATAAAATGACAGAGAAATTAATCCTTTAATTTAAAGGTAAATTTTGATCGTTGTATTTATCTCATTATTCATTGGAAAAAGTCTCTAGGTTTTAAATACCTAAAATTATTATCTACATAAATCGCTTTACTAGGTAATAGTTATGAATATCTTGGACAATAAATCGAGATACAACTGTACAATAAAAAAAGAAGATACCATAGAAACCGACAGCTTACCTTGGCATTGCATACTGTCTTCATAAATAAACTTCGTTTCTTCATTGCACCTTATATCTGAACTACCATTTAAGCCATTATATCCTGTCTTACATTCTAGGCTAAGTGTTTGATTATAAAATGTTCTGTCTTTACCATTCGCGATCTTCAGGAAACGCTGGTCTAACAACACCTTGTCAACTTTACATTGCTTTGCTTGTGATTAGAAAAGAAAAAATGTATGGAAAATTTTAATCATAGGATCGATTTATTTGGCAATTGCATTTATATTTCAGCGTTTTTCCTGAATTTCGACTTCTTTCTTTTTACTATTCTCGGATGTTCTATAGGTATTTTTGTTGATATGGAAGTTATATGGCTTTGAAAGGAAACAAAAATGGCACAGAACGCTCACCTGAGATAATTTTAACTAAGCCCTACCTTTTTAAAAGATATTTCCATGATGTCTAATAAGCCCGACGCTACCATGCCCACATGTTTTGCAAATCAAATCTCACGATCACATATTGAAAAGGGTTATCTAAGGAACATTCCTACAAAAGTTAGTCGCAATTGGTCAAATGGTTAAAAGGAGAATATTCTTAAAAAATCACGTCACGCTTTCTCTAAGTCAATAAGTTTGGCTCTGCCACGTCCCCGTTTTTTTAAAATCAACATTTCACAATCACGTTTTGAAAAGTTTGGTTTATTTTGGCGAAGGGTTTAGGAGGCAAAGATTTTTCATGAATTATTTCATGATTTCTCTTAGTCTGATAAGCCCCTCCCTGCCACGCCCGCATTTGTTTTCAAATCAGAATTTCAATAACAAGTTTTGAAAAGGGTCACAGAAGAAAGATTTTCTGTCAAATTTGGTCCAAAGTGGCCTTATTATTTAAGAGGAAAAGATTTTTAAAGTATCATTTCATGATTTCTCGAAGATTGATAAGCCCGCCCTGCCCCCTCCGTTTTTTCAGAAAACAAATTTCCCAAACAAGTTTTAAAGAGGGTCACAAAAGGGACATACCTGCCAAATTTGGTCCAAATTGGCCTTATGGTTAAAGAGGGGGGGGGGGGGTATTTTTGAAGAATAATCCACGAGTCTGACGATCCTACCCAAGCCTCGCCCACGTTCATTTGAAAATAGACGTTTCACGATCAAGCTTTAAAAAGGGTCACATAAAGATATTCATGCCGAATTTGATCAAAATCGGCTAAACCTTTTAGGAGGAGAAGACTTTTGCAGAATTATTCCATGATTTCTCTTAGTCTGTTAAGCCCTGCCCTGTCCGGCAAACATTTTTTGCGTGCGAATAAAAACATCACGAACGTGTTTTGAAAAAGGTCAATCCAGGAACATCCCTGCAAAGTTTGGTCCAAATTGGCCTAGTGGTTTATGATGGAATTTTTTTTGAACAATTATTCAATGATTTCGTCAAGTGATAAGCCCAGCCCTGCCAGACCCCTATTTTATGGCGAATAAAAATTTACAAAATAGGTCTTGAAAAGGGTCACTCAAGGAACACACCTGTCAAGTTTGGTTGAAATTTGTCCGGTGGTAACAGAGGAGAGGATTTTTTAAAGAATTGTTGACGGCCTCCGACGCATGACGGACGAAGCACGACAGACAAAGGGTGATTACAAAAGCTCACCGTGAGAACGTTGTGCTGAGGTGAGCTAAAAAATAGACGCAGTACACATAGTAAAATTAAAGAACATTAACAAGGACAACATCAACGATACTTCAATCAATCTTGAAGTTTTTCTTAAATATTTTTATAATGCAAATTTCATTAAAAAAATCAGATTTGCCAGGTTTTAACATGTCAGGAAAAGTTAACCCTACCTGTGCATATTGGTAATGTTCCAGACCATGAAAAATCTGCCTGACAGATTGCCGAGTTATTTATCGCCTCAAATCCTCGATTACATATTACATACAGTCTTTCATCTTGTATAGCACTGTTTTCAAGTCCATTGGAATTCACAAAGATGCCGTTTTGTGGTCTTTTAGGAAGTTTACACAGAGAAACTTGAATGAAAAAATGACTGCAATTAATTTGCGTATCATACATTTTAATTTGTATGATCAGTTACACTGGTTCGACATTCGTTTTGTTTCTTATTAACCTATTAAATCTTTGTTTATTTGTCTAAGAATATTCAATATAATAGCGACTCGTACATGGACTAAATGGACGCGCTTCCAGATAATTGATTGATAGACTGAATGGGGGTTTCACGCCACTTTTAACAGTATTTCAATCATATCGCGTCGGCTGGAGTATCTAATAATGGATTCCTGGTATTTATCACACCAGTACTATCACTACATCCTTTTCTAGCCTCCAGCTGCTATCTCACTAAGGTTTACGATTATCTATCCATTGGTGAGAGACAAATGTCGGAAAGCGTATGTGCTTTCCCCCGGGGATCGAACCCATTACATCATATAATCGATGAAATAAAGTCTTAAATTATGATCATTAAGCTCGGAAATATCAATTTTGTTTTCTTTTATACATGAAAAAATATACGATTACGCAAATAAATCACTGACTACTAGAAAAATCGTCATGTTTGTATTGGCGTCATTATCATAGATAAGGTCACCACCCCAGCAACTAACGTCAGCGTGACATCACTGAGTGTCTTTTTAGAAATCGTTATTTTTAGCATGAAACTCATTTCTATCTGTTAGTTTAAGTTTTCTTAGAATAAAGACTAGTGAATGATTTCTAGACTGATTGATTGAGTTTGTTATTGATGCCGTTTCATTCATATCATGGCGAGGTTAATTTATTAACTTTCTTCACGGGAATTACCCATAGAAGGCCTGGGCTCCGAATTGTCCTGCACAAGAATATATTAACGTAACTTTTCTTAAACAAGAGGACCACGATGGTCCTATATCGCTCCCCCGATAATAATGGTCAAGGCTTTATGTTATATACATAGAATCAAAGCTATACTCTAATCCATTTTGAAGAATAAGGATTTCTCAGTTAAACCTTTCAAACATATCCTTCTTAATCATGTCAAAAACAAGGAATATCACACAAAAAGGATCTCTTTCCGAACTAAGTAATTCTATGAAGTATTTTGGTAATGGTTCAATAGACATTGATACATACAAAACATTAAAGCTCTAGACCTTATGACTTTGGAGAAAAGTATTTCATTCATTATTTCTATATGTTAAATCAGGGATCACACAGAAAAGGGCTAATTTTCCGAATACGGTAATTCTTTGAAGTAATTTTGGTAGAGGGCAATAGATGATAATATCAAAGCTCAAAACCTAATTGTTTGGAAGGAGAAGATTTTCAAAGATTTCCTTCTTTATTTCTATAAGAAATGAGAAATAAAACAGACAAGGACTATTTTCAAGATACGTTAATTCTTTGAAGTATTTTGGTAGAGGGTCAATAGAGGATGATTTATACAAAATATCAAAGCCACAGGCCTTATGGTTTGGGAGGAGAAGGTTTTCAAAAATTTCCTTCTTTATTTCTATTTAAAATCAGGCATCGCAAAGAAAAGGACTTATATTCAGGATACGGTAATTCTTTGAAGTATTTTGGTAGAGCCTCAATAGATGATGATTTATACCAAATACCAAAGCTCTTAGTCTCATTGTTTGGGAAGAGAAGATTTTCAAAGATTTTTTTTCTATATTTCTATAAGAAATCAGAGATCAAACAGAAAATAGCTTATTTGCAAGATACGGTAATTCTTTGAACGGGTTTGGTATAGGGTCATTAAAATATGATTGTTAACAAATTGCAGGGCTCTAGCATATGGATTGGGAGAAAAGATGATTTTCAAAGATTTCCTTCTTTATTTCTATGTAAAATCAGGGATCAAACAGAAAAGGGCTCATTTTGAAGAAGCACTGATTCTTTGAAGTTTTTTGGTAGAGGGTCAATACATGTAGATTATGATTTATACAAAATATCAAAGCTATGAGTCTTATGGTTTGGGAGGAGAAGAGGATTTTCAAAGATTTCTTTCTTTATTTCTATGTAAAATCAGGGATCAAACAGAAAGGGCTAATTGGCAGATAACGACAATTCTTTTAAGTATATTGGTAGAAGGTCAATAGATGATGATTTATAATAAATATCAACGCCCAAGGCCCTATTGTTTGCACTCGGTTGCAATGGCAACCAATGTTCTTCATGGATTTTAATTCTCTGAAGTATTTTGAAAGAGCATGACCTAAGGAACATTTCTGATTTTTGTAATATTTGACAAACGGACGGACGGACGTCTGACAATGACCGATCACAATAGCTCACCCAGGACACTTCCTAGGTGAACTTAAAAAGAAAAGAAGTATTTGTTCATGAAATACAACGAAACCAGGGACTTTATTTTTGCTAGAGCTTGTGTAAATTCTTTTTCATAATGTTAGATAGTTTAAGCTGTCATATCTTATGGCCTTTCGAGTTTGCGTAAAGTGTTTTCGAAAATTGACATTTTTCCATGGAACACAAGAAAATGTCTTTTTTATTATCACAAGTCTTATTAATCAAAGCACTGAAAATACTGCGATTTTGAAAATGCGATGAATGCAATTAGTAACTGGGAAAATGGTTAATTTCCTCCGTATGCTTATTAACACTTAATGAGCGGGTTACCAAGAATTTGGACCCATATTTCTGAAAGCACTAGCATTCGACCTATATGTCAATCAATTATACAAAATTGATAAGTTAAAAGTTTACAAAGTTACATTAAATCTAAAAAATATTTGTGTAAATTTAGATAAAATATTAGGCATGCTTACTCATAATACTTTTTGCATTTTGATAAAGGGCCACAGTATAGTTGATAATTTATTCTCTGAAAAATCCCCATCATAGTTTTACATATAACATAAATCGATGGCTTAGAGCAAAAACATAGTATGGCTCTATACATCGAAATGGAAATGACTTCCGCTCATAAAAGGCATATTTAACATCCAATCATTTTTTTCTTGAGTGAAAGATTAATCCCTTGAAATTTAGTCGAAATCGAATATAGAAATGATCTCCGCCTAAAAAGTCATGTTTTCATCAAATCAAAATTTCCTGAGAAATCTAAAAATCGGTCGACCAAGGATCATTCAAGTGAAATTTGGTTGAAATTCATCTGATGTGTCTCAGGAAAAGATGTTTAAGTTAAAGCTTACAGAAGGACGCACACTTACGAACAGCCGCACACGATAGAAAAACACCATGAAGATAGCCCCGGTCTATACTGGTAAACAGGTCCAATTTTACATTACCCTCCGATATTTAAAATAAAAAAAAATATTTGAAAATCATACTGTTTAATTGAGAAACAAATAATTTATCCTTCTCTTGATGAGACAGAGAGATTGAGAGTGTGTGAGAGAGGAGAGTGAGAGAGAAAGAGAGAGAAAGAGCGAGAGGAAGAGAGAGAAAGAGAGAGAGAGAGAGAGAGAGAGGAAAGAGAGAGAGAGAGAGAGAGAGATAGAGAGAGAGACAGAGAGAGAGAGAGACAGAGAGACAGAGACAGAGAGACAGAGAGAGAGAGAGAGAGAGAGACAGAGACAGAGAGAGAGAGAGAGACAGAGAGACAGAGAGACAGAGAGACAGAGAGACAGAGAGACAGAGAGAGAGAGAAAGAGAGAGAGAAAAAGAGAGAGAGAGACGCTTATGACGTCTAAACTACACCTTATTCAGCTGTATAGTTTAGCGAGATTCTTAATAACTTAAAAATATTTTAATTACTTTGTTTATAAATTGTTTAATCAAAACCGTTTTTAAGTTGAAATGCGGAGCATTTCCAACTTAGATTTAACAAAACCGCAAAATGAACACAAGACAAGTTCATTTCGAGTTTCGTGATAACACATATCAAAGGATCTCTTAGATATGAATACTCCTCGGGTTACTTCTCATCTCAACTTGCCACGAACAATCTGTTAGTTGTAGCCGAAGACAATAATATGACACATGAAAAGGATGATATACAAATTCGTTTAGAGACTTCTAAACATGCTTAGTTTTGTTTTAAATTATTGAAAAATAAGGTATTAATCAGCGCAGTAATTTGCTTTTTGTGATTTGCTGTCCCGTGTTTGGTAATCACGTGATCTCAAGTGACATGTGGTAGTCATATGACCATAGATAGGCAATGTTTACAAATATGGCCCAGGTCGCAAATGCATTTTTACAATAATCACGCCGCCCAGTGCTTTAAAACATTCTAGTGCGATTAAGGGGGGTCGTAGGCATCAAGCAAACGTGTTATAGTGTATGATTACAGCTTGCTGTTAATCAATAGAAATCAAATAGATGCAAACGAAATTGGAAGATTTTTAAAATTAGAATGTAAACTTATCAACTTCCGGTTTCTTCTTATTTACTAAATAATTACGCTTTATTATGTCGTAAGTTTAAATCAATAATAACACATCAAACCTTTAACAACAGTCATCTAGCCTTCAGCTTGGTACTTTTTAATTAAGATTTTTACGGTTCTAAAGCCGAATGACTAATAAGGAAATCTCGCGACTACAGAGCTCCGAAGATAATTTGATACTATCTTCATCATATTATAGGAATTTTTAGGAAAAGGGCAAAACTACCATATGCAATCAATAGCGTTTCAATAACGTTAATGTCTTTTTTTGGCTCTACTGGTCGAAGGCAACTAGAGCTATAACGATGGCTTTTTCCCGTCCGGCGTCCGTGCGTCCGTCCGTCCGTTAAACGTTTCCTTGTTTACGCGATAGAGTCCACAGTTCTCATCAGATTCCCTTCAAACTTTCACAGAATGATTGTACCATCATAAGGATCGTTCCTTTCGAAATTGAGTCAGATCCGTCTAGAAACATGGGAAAAGGGGCCTAATTAAAACTTAATTAAAAAATCCTCGTTTACGGGATTAAGTCCACAGATTTCATCGGATTCTCTTCAAACTTTCTCAGAATGATTGTGCCATCATGAGGATCGTTCCTTTCTAAAATGGGTATGATCCGTCAAGAAACATGGGAAAAGGGGCCTTATGAAAATTTAATTAAAAATTCCATTAAAAATCGTCGTTTACGCGATAGAGTCCACAGTTTTCATCGGATTCTCTTCAAACTTTCTCAGAATGATTATACAATCATAAGGATCGCTCCTTTCGAAAATTGGTATGATCCGTCAAGAAACACGGGAAAGGGGCCTTATGAAAATTTAATTAAAAATCCCCGTTAACACTCTAGAGTCCATAGTTTTCATCAGATTGTATTTAAACTTTCACAGAATGATTGTACCAACATAAGGATAATTCCTTTCGAGATTTGGTATGATCCGTCAAGAACCATGGGAAAAAGGGCCTTATGAAAATTTAATTAAAAATTCCATTAAAAATCTTCGTTTACTCGATAGAGTCCATAGTTCTCATCGGATTCCCGTCAAACTCTCACAGAATGAAGGTACCATCATAAGGATCGTTCCTTTCGAAATTGGGTTTGTTCCGTCAAGAAACATGGGAAAAGGGGCCTTATGAAAATTCAATTAAAATTCCATTAACAATCCTCGTTTACGCGATAGAGTCCACAGTTTTCATCGGATTCTCTTCAAACTTTCTCAGAATGATTGTACCATCATAAGGATCGTTCCTTTCGAAAATTGGTCTTATCTGTCAAGAAACACGGGAAAAGGGGCCTTATGAAAATTTATTTAAAAAATCCTCGTTTACACTCTAGAGACCAAAGTTTTTATCAGATTGTATTTAAACTTTCACAGAATGATTGTACCATCATAAGGATTGTTTCTTTGGGAATTTCGTCAGATCCATCAAGAAACACGGGAAAAGGGGCCTTATGAAAATTTAATCGAAAATTCCTTTAAGAAATCCTCTTTAACTCTCTGGAGTCAACTTTTTTCATCAGATTCCCTTCAAACTTTCTCAGAATGATTGTACTATCATAAGGATTGTTCCTTTCGAAATTCGGTATGATCCCTCAGGAAACACAGGAAAAGGGGCCTTATGAAAATTTTAATAAAAAATTCTCATTAATAATCTAGAGCCAACAATTTTCAACGGATTCTCTTCAAACTTTCACAGAATGATTGTACCATCATAAGGATTGTTCCTTTCGGAATCGGATATGATTCCTCAAGAAACATAGGAAAAGAGGCCTTATTAAAATTTAATCCAAGGATCTTTGTTAACACTCTAGAGTCCACAGTTTTCATCTGATTGACTTCAAACTTTCACAGAATGATTGAACCCTAATAAGAATTGTTCCTTTCAAAATTTGGTATGATCAGTCAAGGACCACTGGAAAAAGGGGCCCGATAAAAACTGGATTGAAAAAGTCCTCGTAAACACAATAGTTTTCAACAAATTCTCTTCAAACATTCCCAGAATGATTATTACATTAAATGGATTGTTCCTTTCGGAAATAGGTTTGATCCATCAAGTTTCATGGGAAAAGGGGCCCTATGAAAATTTAATAAAAAAAATCTTAGTTAACACATAATGACCCTTAATTTCACGTGATTGACTTCAAACTTTCACATTATTATTGTACCATCATAAGGATTGTTCCTTTCAAATTGAGTCTGATCCATTGAGAAACATAGGAAAAGGGGCCTTAGGAAAATTCAATTAAAAAAATCTTAATTAATGCTTGTAAGTCCACAGATGAGATGGGGTTGTCTTTATACTCAAACAGAATAATTATACTTTTGTCAGAACAGTTCCCTTTGGAATTGGTTCAGATCCATCTAGTAAAATGGGAAAAAGGGGCTATATGAAAATTCAATTAATAAAACCCTGTTATAACAATGAAGCACACAGCTTTGATCAGATTTTGTTGAAACTTTCACAGAATGATTGGAAGGTCATAACTACCATTCTTTTCATAACAGGGTTTGAACTGTCAAGAAACACAGGAAAAGGGGCCTTATGAAAATTTCATTTATAAATCCTTGTTACCAAGTCCAGAGCTTTCATCCGATTTTCTTCAAACATTCGAAGAATAATTGTACAATAATAATGAATGTTGATGTTTGAATTACACCTAATCCGTCAAGTATCACAGGAAAAGGAGCATTATGAAATTTAATTTTAAAATCATTGTACCACAATAAAGTCAACAGTTTTCATCAGATTCTGTTAAAACTTTCACAGAATGATTATTCAATCATGAGGATTCTTTCTTTTCAAATTAGGTGTGACCTGTCTAGTTTCATGGGAAAAGGGGCCTTTTGAGAATTTTATCTATAATCCTTGTAACAAAGTCCAGAGCTTTCACTGGATTTAATTCAAACCTTCACAGAATCATTGTACAATAATCACGATTGTTGATGCTGACATGAGAACTGATCCTTCAAGTATCACAGGAAAAGAAGCCTTATGAAAATTTCATTTTAAAAAAATTACACCAAGATAAAGTCTGCAGCTTTCATCAGATTCTGTTCAAACTTTCACAGAATGTTTGTACCATCATAAGAATTGTTTCTTTCCAAATTGGGCCTGATCTGTCTAGTATCATAGGAAAAGGGGCTGTATGAAAAATTATTACCAAATCCTCATAAACACAACAATGCCCTCAGATTTTATCAGAATCTCTCCAAACTTTAATAGATTGATTGTACCATCATTTGGATTGTTCCTTTGTAAATTAGGGCTGATTGGTTAAGTGACACAAGAAAAGGGACATTATAAAAATTTTATTACAAAACATCATTATTACAATAAAGTCCTCAGTCTTTATCATTTTCTTCAAACTATCATAAGGATTGTTCCTTTGTACATTGGGTCTGATTTGTTAAGTTTCACGGAAAAAGGGGCCTTATGAAAATTTTGTTACAAAAATTCTTGACACAATTTAGTCCACTGTTTTCATTGATTCTCTTTAACTTTTAAAGAATGATTGTACCTTCATTAGAATTGTTCCTTTTGAAATTTGGTTTGTTCTGTAAAGTATCATGAGAAAAGGGGCCCTCTGAAGATTTCACTATAAACTCATTAACACAATAAATTCCACAGATTAAACAGATTGATTGTACCATCATTCCAATTGTTGATTTTGACAGTGGATCTGACTATGGCAAGTTTCACATAAAAAGGGGCCTTATGAAAAACTTTCTTAAATATTCTGGTTAACACAATGATGTCCCTTGATTTCACCGGATTCACTTCAAAATTTCACAGAATGATTGTACAAATACTTAAATGGTTCTTTTCAGAACTGGGTACAATCCATCAAGTATCATGTAAAAAGGGGCCATATGATTTTTTTTAAATATTCTAGTAAACATAATGAATTCCCAATATTTAATCGGATTCACTTTTAACTTTCACAGAATGATAAAACCAACAGTAAACTATCACGGGAAAAGGGGCCTTTTGAGAACTTGAATTTAATATCTTTGTTAACACAATAAAGTCAACAGTTTTATTGGATTCTCTTCAGAGATGCATGGAATAATTGTGGCATTCGAAACACAGGAAAAGGGCCTTACAGATTATCATTCAAAACATTCTTGTGTATGTGATGAAGATCACAATCATTATCAAATTGTCTTTTAAATTTCACAGGACAATTTTCGGGTTGTAAGGAAAGTTCCTTTTGGATTGAAATTGATCGATCAGAAAACACAGGAAAAGTGGCCTTATTGATTATCATTCAAAACAATCCTGTTTATGTGATAAAGTCAACAAATCTTCTCAGATTCTGATGAAAAATTCACAGAATGATTGTAGGGTCATAAGTTAACTTTCTTTTGGAAATGGAGTGGATCCGTCATGAAACATGGGAAAAGGGGCCTTGAGGATTGTTGCTTGAAATGATAAAGGGGATAAAGCCCCCCTTATTTTTCTTTATGCATTCTTCTTTGAGCAATTAACTTTCTTAAATATCAGATTTCTTTAACGGAAAACTTGATAACCAGTAGAGCGTCTCAGGCCCTCATGGGCCTCTTGTTTTCTTTTGAATTTTACTCACAACGCTTTATATATTCATTTTTCCTAGTTCTAAACCGGTATTTTAAATCGATCATCTTGAAACAAGTTTCCGTGCATTTCCGCAAATGTCCACGTATACTCATAAACTTGCAGTGAAAATCTACGTGAGTGTAGTATGATCGTTACAGAATTGGCCGAGTTGAGGGTCAAATAATCATCGAGGCCATTGATTTCTTACTGTAGAAGCTGTTATTCTCGGTTTTCATTATTCTGAAAGGAGTCACGTATTACAGTTGATCAAAAGGAGAATGTTATGCTTGAAAATTCTAATTTTGCTGTGCGTGACACGAGCTTATAACCAATTCCAACACGAAGAAATTTTAGACCAGTCCAAATTCAAAGAAGTAGCAGACGACAATTGTAAGATGATGAAATCTTTAAAAACCTGGTCTTTTTGGAAAGAAAACATCGTGGACAATGAAGAAATTGCTTGTAACAAGCAGTTTCTTCATTTTCCACAATGTGCTCCAAAGCTTTCATAATAAGGGTCATTTAAAAGCGTCACTGTCTGGGATGGGTTAAGACAATGCTAGTTTTTTATTTCTGTATGTGGTTTTATGTTCTTGTGCGTTATTCACGCACATAGGTGCACGAATTGGAATGCTGGCTTAACAATCTAGTTCAATGGTAGCCGTAAGATGCATTTTTAACTGTGATTGGTTTTCTTCTGTTGATTAACTCGTTAATACACTTTGAACCCGCCAGAATCGAGAAGTAACGACTCGAAGAAGGGATCGATCCTACCCGACCCCTATTGGACTCATAACCACCGTGGCTAAAACTATAAAGATATTCTAAGAATGGATTTTTTAAGCTAAAAGTTTAAAATATCATGTCGTGCCCTTAATTTATAGCGGGGGTACACTTTTTACAATTTTGAGAGATGGAGCTGGTCATATGCAGCACAGGTTTGTTTCCCGTAAGGTCTGAAATCGAGAGTCTGTCCTACCTGATGCACAGAGTGTAAGATCCGGATCTCGAGGAAGGAGGCTAACTCAACGCCCTGGGTCCGAGAATGCTCCGATGCACCCAATGCACCAGGTCACCGAAAGGTAAATACTCTTATAAGAAAAAGACGGCCGAACCGGCAATGGAGCTTAATAGCCCAAATCTTTGACAAGCCCGCCACCACGTCCCAGACACACCTCGGTGATGGGAGCATAGAGGTCTCAAGGACGATAACGCGGACGGCCTACAACCCATTTTACATTCAGTTTAGAAAGTTTGAAGAAAATGATAAAGGCTGAGGACTTTATTGTGACAGAGTCGTTTTTGTAATGAATTGTTATAAGGCCCATTTTCCTGTGATACTTGACAGATCAGGCCCGATTTGGAAAGAAACAATACAAATGATGGTACAATCATTCTGTGAAAGATTGAAGAGAATCCGATAAAAACTGTGGACTTTATTGTGGTATAAGGATTTTGAAATCATATTTCATAGGGCACCTTTACCTGTGATACTTGACGGACCAGGTCATATGTCAACACCAAGAATAGTAATTATTGTACAATCATTCTGTGAAAGTTTGAAGAAAATCCTATGAAAGCTCTGGACTTGGTAACAAGGATTTCTAAATAAAATTTTTGTAATGCCTATTTTCCCGTGTTTATTAAAAGTTCAGACCCCATTTCGAAAAGAATAATCATTATGACCCTACAATCATTCTGTGAAAGTTTCAACAAAACCTGATCAAAGTTGTTTTAAATAAAATTTTCATACAGCACCTTTTCCCATGTTACTCGATGGATCTTACCCAATTTCGAAGGGAAAGTGTAATCATTCAGTGCGAGTATGAAGAAAATTCGAAGACATCTGTAGACTCTATAGCATTAATTAAGATTGTTTTAATTAAATTTTCATAAGACCTGCGTTCTTTTGTTTCTCGACGGATCAGACCTACTTTCGAAAGGAACGATCCTTATCAATGTCCAATCATTCTGTGAAAGTTTGTAGTAAATCTGGTGAAATCTGGGGATAACATTGTGTTAACTTCTAGTAAAAATGTTTTTAATAAATTTTCATACGGCCCTTTTTCCTGTGATACTTGATGGATCAGACCACCTTTTGAAAGGAACAATTATAATGATGGTATAATCATTTTGTGAAAGTTTGAAGAGAATCCGATTAAAACTGTAAAACTGTAGACTATGGCGTGTAAACGATGATTTTTTAATTCAATTTTCATAAGGCCCATTTTCCCATGATACTTAATGGATCAGACATACTTTCGAAAGGAGCCAACCCCAAAATGGCCAAAACATGCTTTGAAAGTTTGAAGGGAATCTGATGAAAACTGTGGACTCTAGAGTGTTAACGAAGATGTTTTAATCAAACTTAGTACGGCCCCTTTTCCCGTGTTCTTGACGGATCATACCGAATTTCGAAAGGAACGATCCGTATGATGGTTCAATAATTCTGATGAATTTTGTAGAGAATTCGATCAAAACCGTAGACTTAAGAGCAAAACGAGGAAATTTAAGCAGATTTTTCATATGAATTTTCGCTAGGCCACTTTTTCTATGTTTCTTGACGAATCAGACCCACTTTAAAGAAACAGATCAGACCCACTTTCCAAGGGAACATTCCATATGATGGTGCAATTATTCTTTGAATGTTTAGAGAGAATTCAATGAAATCTTTGGACTCTAGAGTCATAACGAGGATTTTTTGTAAAACTTTCATGAGGCCCCTTTTCCTTTTTTTCCCCTTGACGGATCATACCAAATTTCGAAAGGAACGATCATTATGATAGTACATTGTAGAATCATTCTGTGAAACTTTGAAGACAATACGAGGAAAACTGTGGACTCTAGAGAGTTAACGAGTATTTTAAATGTATTTTAATTAAATTTGCAAAAGGCTCCTTTTCCTTATTTTCTTGGCGGATTTGACCAACCTTCTAAAGGAACGACCCTTATAATGGTAAAAGAGAATCGAAGATGTTTGTAGAGAATCTGTTGAAAACTGTGGACTCTTGAGAGTTAACGAGGAATTTTTAATTATAATTATGTCCCCTTTCCTGTGTTTCTTGACGGTCTTACCGCATTTCGAAAGAAACTATCCTTATGATGGTCCAATCATTTTTAGAAAGTTTGAAGAGAATCCAATGAAAACTGTGGAGCGTAACGAGGAAAAGTTGACGGACGGACTGACGCACGGACGGACGCTATAGCTCTTCTGGCCTTTGGCGATGTATTCTTTATAGAAAATCTTTACCAACCTAGAATCAGGCATATTATTTTCTGACGCTTGCTTTAATATGTAGATTACAGACAGTGAAAACTCTTATGAAACAAATTTGAAGTTGAGTGTGGGCTTTAGTTTCGTAATAGAAATCATTTTGTCAGTTTGTTATAAAGATCTTTTAAATTATACCAGAAATCGTATTCGTTTAAAAATGTTCATAGATGCCTCGTTTATGAAAACAATATTTTATAATCATTCATTAAAGATATTCTGCGTTGAAGTTATGGGAATTTGGCAATGTTTCTTGACGGACTAATTATTTTATTTGTTATGTTTTCTGGATTACGTGGTAAATTTAGAAGAAGGTTAAGGAAAATGAGCATTGACGTGTCAGACAGTCGTCCTTTTGAAATCCTAAATTTTAGTCGTAAATATCTGTGGTTTTAAGGAAAGTCACTTTTGAAAAATGACCCGTCAAGGTAATGATGAATGTCGTCAATCAGTGTACCCTGTTGCCAGGATCCTTTGGGATTTTACTACTTTGGTATCGGAAAAGCAGTATCCAAATTTAGCTCAATTTATCAATATTTGAAAGATTTTTAATGCCAACAAGAATATTTAATTATTTAATAGAGGTGGGGGTATACCTTTAATATTGCAAATTGATTGGTTTGTGTGTGGGCCTTGCATTATTGTTTGTAAAAGCCCTCACAGTTCGAAAAGTTACTGACGTGAGTGGAAGTCTTGCACAAAAAATTAAATTTGGAGTTTGAATTGTTGGACAAATGTTCGAGATGTCCTCATTATAGGATCTTAACTGTGGTCCAGAAGTAGTTATTTAAAGGGGAACTGTGTACTAGCAGCAGTCACTAGAATGGATGGATGAGGGCTTTGACTACGAGGAATTTCAATCAGAAGCAGACGAACTTTCAGATTATATCCGGCTTAGAGCCCCTATGACATCGCAACAACAAGAACCGTCTAAATACAAACAACAACAACAAGTTCCTAGAGAAAGCAGAGAAAAAAGAAGGTCGAAACAGTCGAGGCAAAGAACAGGAGGAAGCAGAACAATTGAGGCTAGAGTTACGAGCGCAAAGAGACAGAGTGTGGAAATTAAGAGGTGACACATCTGGACAGTCTATATCGGCGTATGTTTATGGCACTAAAGATAAGGAATTGAATACGTTGAGTCATAATTTTTCAATTTCGAATGCAAAGAAAGACAAGCTAGACGAAGCTGTGAATTTGAATGAATTAAGACAAGATTATAAATTGCAAAGGCTGGTCCAAAAAGAACAACAAAAAAAAAAAAAAAAAAATAGGACTAGGAAAAATGCTTGATAGAGAGGGTATTAACGTCTTCTGAGTTTGAATCTGAGGAAGAGTGAAGTTCTTCATCAGACGCAGACAGAGGAAGGCGTAAAAGATAAAAAAGCTAGAAAGTTAACAAGGAAATCCGTTATTAACGCAAAATCTTCTGATAAAGTTAAATTCAAACAATATTGGCCACATGCCCATTTGCAGTTTGAGTATATCAATAAGCAAGTACATTATGATAATTTAGATTTTAAGTTGTTTATTGTGGGGGAGTTAGGAATAATATCTATGGAAGAATAACCACAGTCAGAACAATTAGGTGGATTAGAATTGCTAAAGAAAAAAGTATACTACAGTAATACATATGAGTTCAATGGTCTTAAAGCTTTTTATGCAGCATGGTTGAGAGAGATAGAGTTAGGAAAAGAACACGGAGGGATGACCCGCAGCAAATGGAGCCGGCTATTTTGTCCAAATATGTAATGAATAAGACCGGTTATAAACAAGCATCAAGCAAGGGCACATCCGAAGATTGGGTGTGTTTTTGTTCAGAATATCAAAGAACAAATGTCCCCATAAAGGAAGCCATTTAGTAGTAATAAAGGGTAAACAAAGGCTTGCAAATCATATATGTGCATCATGTTGGTTTAAAGATAGAAAAAAGTTGGATCATCCGTAGAGCTCTTCCTGTTGTCCGCATCTCAGTATGTGACTCAAGACAGGCTTATTTAGTAACGACAGTTCGGGTGGTTTAGTAGATTTATTTTTACCATCTTTCATGTTGAAGAAACGATCAAGTTTGAAAGTAAGGAAACACATTTGCAAACACCCAAAGAAGTGTACAAATTGTCGAATAACAAAGAATAATTTACAATTGTATGATATATTCTTTTGTTATAGACACATCATTAGGTTAAGGAATCAGGAAAATTTAATTATCAAGGTTGTAGAACCACGGAGCATTAAAAAATTGAATATATGAGAGATTTGTTGTTTGATTACAAGGATAGAATAATTTGTGATTTCTTAGAGTTTGGTTTACCAATAGAGTTAACGGAAAAAATGATGAAAACAGAACATGAAAACAGAACATATAAATCTCAATGTCAAGAATCATAAAGGGGTATTCGACCATGAAGATAGTATGTTACCTTGTTTAAATCAAAGGACTGAAAGTATTGAGAAGTTGGAATGCGCTAGAAGGGTCATAACTGTGGAATTCGGTTCAAATTCACTAATCACTTTCTGAGTAATTCCCATTCGTGTACATATGTGCGTGAATAACGCACAAAAACATAAATCCACAGACAGAATTCAAAAACTAGCATTGTCCTAACCCATTCCAAGATTTCATCAACTTACAATTGTCGTCTGCTATTTATTTGAATTTGGACTGGTCTCAAATTTTATCTTGTTGGAATGGGTTATAAGCTCGTGTCACCCACAGCAAAATTAGAATTTTCAAGCATAACATTCTCCTTTTGATCAACTGTAATACGTGAACTCCTTTCATAACATTTATTCAGCAATTATAAGGCCACCGGCCCAAAATACAAAATACATTACATACATTTTACGACAAGAGTGACATATCTACATTATGACTTAATCAAGAGAAGAATGTGTATGTTCTATGATTTATATATCTCGTTACTATTCTATAATTCGAAGGATTTTTGAATAATGGACATGACATTCCTTCACAAAATAAGAATTAATGAGTAATGAATATGATATTGTAAAAGTTGGTATTTCGATTTAACGACAAAAACTCATTGCGATTGTTTATCTGTTTGCAGATAGACATTAATCTTTAACAGGGAAAGAGAAGGTTGCATACAGAATGTCTTCCTAAATCAATATAGAAGCAACAAATGATAAACTCAATAAGTTTCCATTCGCCTATATAACTGCTATTTGCAAACACGTGCAAATACAGCTTGAATAAGAAAAAAAATAGGTACAGTAAATTTGAAATTAACTAGTGTTATACCTTTACTGAAATACATTCTTAAGATTTGTGAGGTTCCGAAAAAAAAGCCATATTCTCCAGCTTATCATAGGCAACAAAAGTACATTTACATACATGTGCTATACACCATCTTTAAGTAATTCTGTTCGACACTTTAAAGCGTTATACAGAAAGTAAGCAATTCGGGTAATACGATAATTAGACTGTGTTGCCATGATTTGACAAAATGATTCTTTATTTCGATTACGAAGCCAGCATGGTTCAAAGTACAATATACGGATGTTTTCATATGAAGGACAAAAAAGAATAAGTGCACTTCATCTTCTACTACATTGGTATTTTAAATCAAACATAGGGGACAATAACGCAAATCTCTATCAATATTAGTGTGCCTGCCCTTTTCTATCATTAGATCATGTGTAGAACATCGGAAATTAGAAAGTACTTTTAGTATTTTATAACTTAAATCTATTGACAAGTATTGTTCAATTGTTAATAAGGATTTATAGTGTTGGTAATAAATTGCTTTTGGAGACGATGCTATATCACTATTTAGTTTTTGTGAGAAACAGTCAATAAGTCGTTGTTTAAAGGTTTTTATGAAAAGGGTATCGTTACCTACATCCTGAACAATCCATGTGTAGCCAAAACAAATCGAAATAATAGCTCCTTAACTTTTGTTGCCCATGTCTGTCTACCGGCTTCATCTAACTGATATAATAGATTGTAGCATTGTTTTGGATATCTTGATGCATCTAGACACAGAATTCGAGTCCAATATTTAATACAGTTGGTCATGTAGTAAACACATAGGGGAAGACGTCCACATTTACTTAAGGCGAATGCGTCCATACAGTTGCTACTAAGTAGCAATCATGAAAACCGAGAATAACAGCTTCTACAGTAAGAAATCAATTGCCTCGATGATTATTTGACCCTCAACTCGGCCAATTCTGTAACGATCATACTAAACTCAGGTAGATTTTCACTTCAACGTTATGAGTATACGTGAAAATTTGCGGGAATGCGCGGAAACTTATTTCCGGTTGATCTTTTTGAAATACCAGTTTAGAATATTTAAAGCGTTGTGAGTAAAATTCAAAAGAAGAAGAAGAAAAAAAAAAAAAAAAAAAAAATAGACGTTATCGTTGTTGTAACGTTATTGTTTGCACATTGTAGTTTTGCCCTTTCCTAAAAATTCCTATAATATGATGAAGATAGTATCAAATTATCTTCGGCGCCCTGTACTCGCGCGATTTCCTTATTCGACATTCGGCCTAAAGCAGTAATAAATCATAAGTAAAAAGGACCAAGCTGAAAGCTAGATGACACTTGTTAAAGGTTTGGCGTGTTATTATTGATTAACTTGAAAATTACGACATAATAAAGCGTAATTATTTAGTTAATAAGTAGAAACCGGAAATTTTCAAAATCTTCTACTTTCGTTTTGCATCTATTTGTTTTTTAGGTTCAGTCTCTAGTAGGCAAACTTAATTTTATATCCGCATGTGTTAGGCCAGGTAGAGTTTTTGTTGCTAGGCTGATACAGTGGATGAGGGTCTTGTATAATCTAACAGTAAGGAACATTCGATTCCGGAGTATGTCAAGAGAGATATTCATTGGTGGGATTCCAAATAGTTTGTCAGATAGGCTCTCAAGATCGAGTGAGAATACCGAGTACAAAGATTCTTTTTTTGAATTGGATAAAGGGTATGAGTTAAAGGAATGATCGGTTTCAAGAGGTAATTTTTGTTTCTCGAATGATTGGTAATAGAGTTCAATTATTGTTTTGCAGGGAGCCAATTAGGTCATTTAAGACAAGATTTATACAAGTCGAGAAGGAGGGCACAGTTAAAAATTTAAAAGTGCAGTGGAAATCTTATTTGCTATTTTGCTTTTATTTCAAATTGAAGCATTTACCGTCAAATTCTGAGACAATATGTTTATATGCTCAGTTCTTAAGTAGAACCTTTAAGTCAGTGCAGTCGATTAGAAATTACATTACTGCGGTTAAAACTATGCATACTTTGTTATAAATTCCAACGGAAGAGTTCATTAATTTCTTGGTAAATTTAAGTTTAAAGGGAATAGCTAGATATAAGCCACATTGAGTAAAACAAGCATTACCTATTACACCAGATCTTTTAATAAAAAATTCAACTATGTTGGGTTTGGATGATAAAGAAGATGCAGTTTATTGGTGTCTCTTCTTATTTGCATTTTTTTGCTCGGAAATCAAATTTAGTGATAAATTCCAAGCAGGACATTAAAAAAGGTAAATGCTTGTTAAGACAACACGCGAGGTACCACAGTGATATTTTGATTATGTCAATGAATTGGACAAAATCAATACAATTCGGGGGAAGAGAATTATTAACGCCTTTGATTCCCATTGAGGGTTCAGTTGGCTGCCCTTATTGCATAATGACATTTGTAGTTATGAATAAATCGTAGCTTTCACTAAATTGTCTTGATTTGTTGGGCTAATATGCATTAGTGCAATATGGATAGGCAATATAAAGTTGTTTTTTTTTTTTGTGTGTGTGGTTTTTTTTTTTTGAGTGTATAAGTCCAAAACTATATTGATGTTAGTATTTCTAACCTATTACTTTTTGTTTATCTATTTTTATACGCCCGTCGAAGAAGGGACGTATTATGGGATCACCCGTGGTGTCTGGGCGTCCGGGCGGTGTCCACTTTTTTGTCCGGGGCATAATTCTGTCACCGTAAGTCCGATTGACTTTAAACTTGGCAGTTATATTCTTCTTATCAAAACGGAGTGCAGTGCTCAATAACCATAACTCTACATGGCCTAGTTTTTGAGTTATTGCCCTTTGTTGTTTTTTATACTTGAATCTTGTCCGGAGTATATCTCTAAAAGTATTATAGCTAGGATAATGAAACTTCATGGGTGTATAGATCTCACCAAGAGGGAGTGCAGTGCACAAGAACCATAACTTTACCTAGCCTTTTTTTAAGTTATTGTCCTTTGTTGTTTTTCATACTTGAATCTTGTCCGGAGTATATCTCTAAAATTATAATTGCTAGAATCATGAAAATTAACGGATATATAGATCTCACCAAGGGGGATTGCAGTGTACAAGAACCATAACTCTACCTAGCCTATTTTTTTAGTTATTGCCCTTTCTTGTTTTTCATACTTGAATCTTGTCCGGAATATATCTCTAAAAGTATTATAGCTAGGATCATGAAACTTCATGGGTGTATATATCTCAACAAGGGGGGGTGCAGTGCACAAGAACTATAACTCTACCTGGCCTATTTTTTTAGTTATTGCCCTTTCTTGTTTTTCATACTTTAATCTTGATCCTATGAATAATATTTTGAGTTATTGTCCTTTGTTGTTATTCATACTTTGTTTGACAAAAAATATTCATTCAAAATAACCTCAGTTCTATTCAAACCCCCAGTTAATATTAAGCAGTGTGACGGGCGTATCTTGTGACAATTTGGCACCTTGTTATATATTGTACTGGTGTTTTGAATGATATCTTCTGGCCATTCTAAGCGGTAGTATAGCTAGTTTTCACTAAAACGTTTTGATTTAATGGACTAGTACGAGTTAAATTTAGGTATTTTTTGTATTATTCTGTTGTTATATAATTCTTTTTACAGAATTGAGGAAAGTTACTATTATTAGTGATCCCATTGCCACGTATGCAAATGGGATAGATGGATGTTTTATATAGGCACTTCGGGGTGATACAATACCCAAATTAGCGCAACGAGTGTAGAATCGAATAGCGGTACTGGACAATTACGATTATGTGATTTAGGGTCAAACGCTAAATAATTACAAATTTGTGAAATTCCAAAATTCAAGTTTGAATACATTTCGGTTTTTCATGTAGAAACATGCGTCTACCTTTTGTTATGACAACACATGCATCCATAGACAGACATCGATGCCAGTTTTTCGGTTTCGTTTGATAGTTTAAATTGTTACGGTGCGAGCTTAAGTACTAGTGTTTGTTCTAACATGTCTAATAATGATTGATATAAATCGGTATCTATAACCAATTACATGCTGTCAAGACCGAGGATGGCATAGAAAATCAAGGTATCGAAAATTCTGTAAGCTAGCAACGCATGGTTTTGTTAAGTATTCTTCTTTGTCAAAAGTTATCATGATAAATAAACGAGGTTAAAGTAACCCAGGAGCTTACCCATTACAAAACGATAAAATCTCAGACTGGTTCAGAAAAGTTTTCAGATGACGATTTCAGATTCGTGAAATTTAGAAAAATATTTCGCTTGTAGCAATTTCTTCATTGTCCACAATGTTTTCCAAAGCATTTTATTGTATTGTATCCTTGAGATGCTGAAAAGGCGGAAATGAGTGTGAATGGGTTCAATTGCATACTTTTAAAAGAATTCTCTACAGTTTGAACAAAGTTTGCAATATTCCTGATATACATAAGAACTACTTTTCATGACATAGGCATTCAATGAACTTAGTGGTAAAGCCGCCAGTGGCAGTTTACACTCGTTGAACTTTGGGCTATGGCCATGTATCATTTTATTATGTTGTGTCCGTTCGTCCGTGCATCCTTTAAGCTCAGATTTAGGCGAAATTCTCTGGCTTTCTGGCCTAGCCATTGTGATCGTAGCAGCTTAATAGGACATTCGGCGTCGTATTTAGTTACGTCCTGCATCTTACAAACATTTGTTACAAAAGTTTCGCCCCTTCCTAAACCAGCGAGGTCATATTTATGGAACCTGAAAAGGTTATTCCTTTTGACGAACTTCAACAAACAATGGAACTTGACTTTTAACTCCAGTAGCCATGGTGATAAAAAAAAATGAGGGTAAGTCTTAAAAAATCTACTCGGAAAACCGAGTGAACCGTTACTAAGTTTATTTATATGATGCATCTGGTGTATTAGTTTGGATGCACCCACACTCGTCTTATTTTGAAAAGAAGCAAACAGACCAGAAAGAAATGTTAAAATCTTCTAATCGGAATCAAAGAAATCGTAAATCACTGAGATACGGTTACAACTTGTAGCATGCCCATGTAGAAATTTACCTAGTATTTTTACACTCAAATTTGTGAAGAGGAGTCAGCTTGTCGATTGGTCCGTTGGTCGGTCGTTTTGTTGGTTGGTCCGTCTGTAGCTTTTTACTTGACCGCTCAATTTCTCGGCAACTACTGCATAGATTAGTTTAAGACAGACTCGGTGTAAAGTATAGATGTGCATAATGTAATTTGACTGTGGTCCATTCACTTTAACAGAGTTATGGCATTTTGATGATAAATCTTGTCCACACATTTTTTCTTTGACTTCTGCATGGATTTGGTTCAGGCCTTTACAGACAGACATGGTATCAAGTAGAGATGTGCATATTGTTATTTGGTTGAGGCCGATTCACTGTTCACTCTGTATCAACCAAAGATGTACATGTTCCAATTTATTGGTATCTATAGGAGTAATCGACCTTTGATTATAAAGCTGAAGTCAAGCGACATTACCCTATGTATAAAAAGACGGCTCCTTACCAGTGACGATTATTTCTGCAAAACGGAGGCGTGTGTGTGTGTGTGTGGGGGGGGGGCAACCCGTATTAATCACATTCAGGGGTAGTCTCGTTTTATGTGATATTTAAGAGGCTCTATATGAACTCTGTCCAGGTTTGCTCTGCATAACGGTAATGATATTGAAAGCTCATTAAATTCTGATTTAGAGAATTGGGTTCAAGGTCACTTTCAGTATTATGAACTTAACCAAGGCTTCACTCTCCTATGAAAACCGAAAGGCCACCATCAGTACTTTCAATGCTTTGATTTTATTCTTCTAGCGTTTTCGAAGATGCTTTGCACATACTTTGGACTAAAGATAAAAAGAGAAAGGGGGCATCCATGTAATTTACACTATATTAGTTATACTATCTGTCGTACTTTCTTCATATTACTTAAAAAGTGGAATTTCTTACGTCTGCTAACAGTTTCTGTCTATACGTTGATCTATTCTATGGCTAAAATCCTGAAATTTATCAAAATTAAAACAAAACATCAAAAATCACATGTCTATTCCCTTGTACAGGCTATTTCGTAAGAGGATTGGGTAGCCAAAGGTATCGTTAATTTCTTCCCCAACATTTGATTTGTTCAAAACTCCACACATTCAATTTAATTTTATGTAAAACGATTTAAGGTGGTAAATTTTATGACGTTCCAAAAGTACATGTTGCTACAATGTTATAAAACATATAGCAGTAACACAAAAGCTAACTCACCGCATTTTGGTGTATGCCTAGTGAGCGAACCATTGGCGTTGCATGTTAGATATCTATAGTCCATCATCGATAACCGAAATGACTCATTATAACAATGAGGAAGGGCTGATTCTTGAAAATAAATCGTATTCACTCTCCTTCTTCCGACAGTAAAAAAACCGTTCTCAAAATTTGGTAGTTTACACTTAATTTTGAAACACACGGGGTGTTCAGTCCAGTCACCATTTTCTTCACATTCGATTTTTGAAACATTTGTTTCATAACCATTTTCACAGAAAATATTCATTTTTGTACCGTAATTGAAATTATAATCTCGTCCTTTCATCAGAGACTGATGAACACTGTCTTCGAAATGCCCATTTTTTAAGCTCCCTAAGAGAGTACATGTTTTTATCCGGCAAAATTCGCCCCCTTCTGACCATTGTCCATACGCTTTGCACTGTATGCTGCTCATAAGACTATAATATCCAACTTCGCAATTAATGAAGAGTTCAGTCAGATAATCGACACTTCTAGATATTACTTTATTTGATGGATGTAAATCTGTGAAATATCCGTTGTTAATTTGTGGAACAATACATTTCTTTCGTTTACAGACTTGATTGCGATCGCTCCATTGACGGCCCCACAAACATGTTGGAACCCCTTTGCTCCATTGCCTTTCAAAGCCACGATCACAGACCACTTGTAACTCTTGGGAAATGTACACATAACTTCCGTTTGTAGGTTTTGGTGGAACAGGACATCTTACTGAAACAATGAATCTTCATTTCAAAAAAAAAAAAAAAAAAAAAAAAAAAATCTTTATATAAATATATCCTTTTAGAAACACCAAAATCTGCTTAATTATGAATAATAGAACTTCTTTGTTATCCCATTTTTAACATGAAATAGCAAAACTTCTAAAAAGGTACACACAAATAAAGCTTACCTAAAGGGGAAGAATGAAAACAAAGTATTTCATCGTTAAGAGCTCAAAATGGTTTTCACAAAGATTAACCCTTTCCTGTTTTACAAAATTTTAGACTGGTCAGAATTAAAAGGCTTTGCAGACAACAATTTAAAGTTGATTTTATTTGAAAAAAAAAATAAATAAGCAGGGTAGAAAATATTGTGGGAAAAGTAGAAATTGCTTGTTACAAGCAATTTCTTCTATTTCCACAATATTTTCCCAAATATTAAAGCACAGGGACGTAAAAACCAGTGATTGTACTGGAAAGGACTAAATAATCAAATTTAGTTGTCGATAACGTATTTAATTATGGTTTGTAATAAACGACAGACGTACGTCGAATGAGATGAAAACACAGTCCTCCAAAAATTTAGTACATAGCCTTAATTAAACATATAACCTACAACCGAAAATTTTGACTTCGCATAAAGTAAGATAGGAGTCCTGTCTGTTTGGTTGTAGAGCTATTGTTATTCCCATGTATTGTGTGCTACCATTTAGCTCAATGTCTATCACGCTATTTTTGTAGCTATCTGTGTTATCGGGACCATAGATAGTTCTGTTGTCGGTTTGCGCCTGTCCTATTATGGAGAATCCCCTTAAACGATTCCTCTTCATTGTATCTGTAAATTAAACACAAAATATTAATAGATATTGTTCTGGGTTTAGACGAAATGAAGGTAACAAATGAGAAATATATCAAAATTGTGTAGAATTTCGGAATAATATTATAAATGTTAATGTATATTAGATTGAAAATATTTTACATTTTAATACCATTTTAGGGCCTAATACGATCAAAATATTAAATCTATACGTTGAATCCGTACATATATTTTCAATTCGCTTTAACAGATGACACAATGTAGCATTTAGATTTTTTTGCCAAATTATTAAAAACTGTTTTGTCTACCTTAATCACGCTTTGTGTCATATATATATGATACTGTCTGTAGCAGCATAAGATGTCTGGTATAGTATCTGATGGCTGACCGTTATTGTGATGGATACTCGTCACAAGTTTAGTTTTCACTGTGATGTTTGACCATCACAATCCAATGTTAAAGCAAACATCTAAAATTAGCCTATGGGAGAAGAACGGCTAGCCGTCACTGGTAGGAAGAAATGTGACGGTTAATCATCACAAGTAATGGGATTCTGTAAGTTTTAGACACTTTGTAAAACCGTGATAAGCCTTAGAAAAACCGTGTTGGCATTACGTGCAGGTATATTATGGCTTTAAATTGCATACTGCTTTTATCTTTCGGGCAATTTGTTCGTTGAAGTTTAAAGCATTTTCTAATCTCTTTATAAAGGAATATGTACCATCGTTTCAGCTGATAAATCGCGTCTGGCAATGAAATAACGCATGATTTTGATCTGAGTTGAAGAGATTTTAGTTCGCTCCACCTTTGCGTTAAAAGAAACGTGGTCATGGCTTTTGATAGGGGATAAATCCATCTTTTAGGAAAAGGTGTATTTAGACCATTTACTGTCATAATGGGAGCTGACGGTTAGCCATCAGATATTAGACTGATACCTGTTTTTAATTGGTCGTAGACCAATTTATATAACCATAAATTCGAGATTGTGTCGCTGCAATTTACCAAAAACTGACTTTAGCCCAACTGGACGTATATTCTGACGGGATAATAGAAAAAATCATTTCATTTTACAAGTTAAGAATTATCAAAAGGAGAAAAGGAAAACGGGTCCGTCACACGCTGTAAAGATGAATGCTTCAAGGATTTTCCGCTAGTGATGAACGCGTCTAAACCAACCCTTTCTTTCAATCATATCGAGGTGTAAACAAAGATGATACTGCCACTGCCATAAGTTAATCAAAGTACTGAAAGTTCTTCTGGAGAGCAAATTTGATTATTATGCTTTCAAGCTGTCTAAAGAATTCACCCAAAGAATAGTATCAATTATTTTTTCCTTTGTTTATAATCAGGGCCGTTTAGGAACATGTTAATTTCTGCCCAGAAAAAGAGAGGGTTTTGACATTTCATGAACCTGCTGCCAGCATTTGCTCTTAAACTTAAGTTATCATATTTACATAATTTTTCTGTTTTGGCTCTATAAAAAAAGCTTGCAGGGATGATCTAACCATGACTATTTAACAATCGAGAATTTTTAAAAATTTAGTGTCACAAAAAGTTGCTTTTATGTCGGTACCCATGTTGCATCAAGGTCTTACGTTCGTGTAAAATAATATTAGTTCTAATTAACATTCACGGAAATATCATACACTAGGATAGAACCTACGTGTTGTGAAAGTTATAGAAATTAAATTTGTTTTACCCTAATTCTAAAGTCGGAATGCAACGATATGTCCAATTTCTCAGTGACGACCAATTACAGTGCGTACGGCACTTTGATTACCTACAGGATCAAGAGAGAGTCTTTTACTTCAGTGAGGTATAAAGGATGCATTCGGTCATATTGATGGCATAAAACCTACATAGGCCTATATCGATTATAGTATGGAATATTTTATGCTTGCGGAAGGGCGAGCATATAGCCACCGCTTCTTCTGTCCGTCCGTCAGTCGGACGTCCGTCTTTTGACATTTCCTTTCGTTCGTCCGTCCACTGTGATTTCTCAGCAATCCTATGGCCAACTTAGATGAAACTTCACATGTGAAATCCTAATGATATTGCGACGACGAATTCTCTCGATTTTTGGACAGGTCCAAGGTCAAGGTTACACACCAATGTTTAACATTTGATTGAGCTTGACCAGAGTATAGCCCCTTTAATTATCAAGTGATTTCAATATAACTTTGCATAATTGTCCTCTTTCATGCGTAGAAGTACCATTTGAAAAAAAAATTAAGACAGGTTCAGGGTCAAAGTCACATGTTCAGCGTTAAAACTAAGCATGTCCAGAGCAATGCACATAAAATTATGGATGGATTTCAAAATAACTTTGCAAATTTGTTCTCTTTCATGGGTAGCTGTATCATTTGAAGAAAATATTCAGATAACTGCATGGTTACAGTTCAAGGTCAAACGCCAAACGTTAAAATAAAGCATGTATGAAGACTAGCTCCTAGAATTATGGATAGATTTAGAAATAGCTTTGTACAAATGTTCTCTTTCGTGAGTCGATGTGCCAGTTAAAACACATTTTCAGATAGCTCTAATGTCAAAGTCACATCTCAAAATCGAAAGTTAAGATTAAGCATTCTGGAGAAGGGCGAGTAAGTAGCCATTTTGAGTGACATATCCGGGGAGCTGAATCCGTCCCCGACGGCTCTTGTTTAACCAGGTTTTCGAAGGAAAGCTCTAGTAATTAGATTACTGATTGTCACAACATCCCCTGCGACTCACTACACTAAGTATTCAGCTTCATGTGACCTTGCGCATACAATCATTGTTTTTAGCTCTACTGACCGAAGGCCAACAGAGGTATAGCGATGGCTTTTCCCGTCCGGCGTCCGTCCGCCCGTCGTTCTTCCGTTATCTTTTCCTTGTTCACACACTTGCTATGAATGATTGTACCATTATAGGGATCGTCCCTTTCGAAATTTGGTGAGAACCGCAAAGAATCACTGGAAACAGGGAAAAGGGGGCCTGATGAAAACTTAATTAATAAAATCCTAGTTAACACGCAAGAGTCCTCAGTTTTCAACAGAACGATTATACCATTTAATGGATTGTTCCTTTCGGAAGTGTGTTTGATCCGTAAAGTATCCTTAAAGAATCATGGGGAAAATGGGGCCTTATGAAAATTTAATAAAAACAATCTTAATTAACACTATAGAGTCCACAAGTTTCTTTCCAAACTTTCTCAGAATGATTATACAATCATAAGTATTTTTCCTTTCAAATTGGGTCTGATCCATCGAGAAACAGGGGAAAAGAGGCCTTATGAAAATTTAATTAAAAAATCTTTATTAATGTTTAAATTCCACAGATTTCATTTGTTGTCTTCAGTCTCAAACAGAATAATTATACCTTTGTAAGTAAAGCTCCCTTTGGAATTGATTCAGATCGATCAATTTTCATGGGAAAAGGGACTGTATAAAAATTTGATTAAAAAATCCCTATTAACGCGATGAAGCCCACAGCTTTGATCAGATTTCAGGCTTCCTCAAACCTTACAATCATAACGATCATTCTTTTCAAAACGGAGTTTGAACTGTCAAGAAACACGTGAAAAGGGTCCTTATGAACATTTCATTTAGGAATCCTTGTTATAAAGTCCAGATCTTGCATAGGTTTTTCTTCAAACATTCACAGAATGATTGTACAATACAAGATGGTTATCCCAGGACAACTGCTGTCGAGCCCGCAAAGTCTTGTAGGCATCATGCTCCGGACAAGCGCAATTTTAATGTTTGACCTTGAGCTTTGACCTTGAACTTGAAGCTATCTAAAAAAAATATTTCAAATGGCACATCTACTCATGATGGAGAATAATTGTGCCAATTTATTTTGAAATCCATCCATAATTGTAGAAGAAATGCTCTTGACAATCACAATTTTAGTGTTTGACCTTGAGCTGTGATTTTGACATTAGAACTATCAAAACAATTCTTTAAAATTGCACATCTGCTCATGATGGAGAATAATTGTGCCAGGTAATTTTGAAATCGATCCATAAATGTAGGAGTAATTGTCCGGACGCACAAAATTTTAGTGTTTGACCTTGAGCTGTGACATTGACATTAGAACTATCCCAAAAATTCTTTCAAATGGCACATCTTATCATGATGGAGAATAAATGTGCCAAATTATTTTGAAATCCATCCATAAATGTAGGAGTAATTGTCCGGACAAATTCGGACGGACGGACGGACCACAATAAAGTCCACAGTTTTCAGCGGATTCTGTTCAAACTTTCACAGAATGTTTGAACCATCATAAGGATTGTTTCTTTCCAAATTTGGCCTGATATGTCTAGTATCACAGGAAAAAGGGCCGTATGAAAAATTACTATCAAATTCTCATTAATACAAGAATTTCCTCAGTCTTAATCAGATTCTCTTCAAACTTTATTAGAATGATAATGATTGTTCCTTTGAAAATTTGGTCTGATCTGTTTACAAAAGAGACGGGGACTTATAAAAAATTTATTTCAAAAAAGCCATTATCACAATAAAGTACCCAGTCTTTATCTTTTTCTTCAAATTATCTATCATTAGGATTGTTCCTTCGTAAATTGCTTATGCTTTTTATGTTTAACGGGAAAAAGTTAAGGTAGATATTTCACCCAAGTTCTCAAAGAGCCCCTTTTCCCGTGATACTTTATTGTTGGTTTAATCATTTTGTGAAAGTAAAGTCCCTTTGAACTCTGTGATTGCTTTATAGAAGATAAACTCAATACATTATCTGATTTACACTTATCATTTTCGTTGACCATCTAACTGCATTGGCATGAATACTGAATAAGCAAAATTTATTGATAAACCCAGTAGGATGTCAAAATATAGAAATGATTTCTTCATAGAAAGCAAGATTTGGAAATTAATTTATCTCTCCGTAAGCTATTCTATTGATACGTTTAAAAAGGTCCCCGCCCGCGATAAAAGCGCATTTGGTAACGCGTAGGACTCCTAGTCATGGGGTCCCGGTTTCGATCCCCGGTCGGGGCCAATATGCTTTCCGATATTTGTCTACAAAACCTATGTAAAAGATGTAGTTGTAGGACTGGTTTAAAAATACCAGGAAACTATGAATAGGTTCTCCAGCCAATGCCATTTCTCTGAAATGAAAAAAGGTTTATTGTTCCTTATAAACCAATTGAACTATTACACCATTACAAAGAGAGTCTGTTTTCACTTTCTCTAATTGCCCAACTCACTGTTCAAATTCAATCTTAACTAAAATCGATATGCCATACCAAATTTTTTTTTCACTCACGCACGTGCTTTCCGTTGACGAACGTAAGCAGCTGTTACCAGTGCTGATTTTCACGTTTATCAATATAACCCCCTATCGCTCAGAAACCTGTATACCTCTTCGGATTGGCAGTTCTTTTTATGGTCCTAATGCACAAAAATCCTTGCAGTATATCTAATGTAAAAAATTGTAGCATAAATACGGAGTTTCTTGTTTTCATACTTAATTTCTAAATAGAACACAAGCGAGCTGAAATTCAATAAATGTGACACTCATAATATATTATCAAGCTTCGCATCATAGGAGCTATAACTCCTATGGCACATCTACTCTTGATGGTAAAATACTTAATAATTTTTGATTTTGATTTGTTGTGTAAAATAGCCGCCAGTATTATATATTAACCTCAAAGCCATAAACACGTTCATCTCGACGGAACAGCCGGTGCCCGAGATAAGCTTTTGTTAGATAGATGTCTGTCCTTTTAAATTTTTGCTGAATTATAACAAAATTTTTGCTGAATTATAACAAAGTTGTTCAAATGGTTTTATGGCAACGAAAATGGTAAAATGATCAACTATTTAAAGATCTCCTTCTCTGAAACCAGAAGATAAGAGCCCTTTACTTTGGGGTGTAGCAATTTCGCATGGTAGACGACCTCTAAAACTAAGCTATTCCTAAGTCATAATTGGGTCCCACTTTACTCAATAGACTCCGAGAAAGGATGGGCTCCTTGGAATTCTGGACGGGGTAGGTTTCCCCGATTTCGCGGCTAAGCCTAAATTATAGAAATACACATCAGAAACAGCTTTTTTATTTGTTGAATTAGATTTGATCCAAGGGAAATCGTTTAAATGATTCTGTTTTCAAACCAGAACGCACAGGGATCTGATTTTAGGTATGAAGTAGATTTAGTTGATCAATATCAACCAAGCCCCCCACCCCCCAAACAACAACAACAAAAAAAAAATCCCACACACAAAACAAACAAACAAATAAATAATAATAATATCAACAATAAAAGCAAATAAAAAAATCTAAATAACATGTTATAAACGCCCATGTCGCCACTACGAAAGAACTTTAAATGAATGTAATGCTTGTGATGCGAAGAAGGAAATGAATTGTCTCTACTGGTGCAAAGGAAATAACTCGATTAGACTAAGAAATCAATTCCGGTTGTTATTTTACATTTTAAAAGTTACTTTCTTCAAAACGTCAGAATGATTTGCATCACAATGTTATGAAAAGAGTCTAAATACTTTACATCAGTAGCCAGCCAAAGTATATATATTTATGTATGCTGAACCAAAAATTATACCTTGAATTTATTTTCATCAATTTGCTCGATTTTATTGCAAAACCAACGCTATCCTGAATTATTTTTTGGGCCTTATAACTCGTGATTAAATTCATAGCCAATGGTAAAAATTTACCATTCTATAAATACTATATGCATATATGCCTGTTCTTCCATTTTCATGAGAAACATTTTCTTTTTCATTAGTAAAAACAATTCACCGTTCTTCTTACGTTTGTATTCGGTATAACGTCACTTTGAACAGTAGTGCAGTAATATCGCGGCGGTTGTTTCGCCTGCCCATGAGTTCCTGTCGTTTCTCACATCAGTACAGCCACAATATTCAATCTGAACCTTCATCCCACATAGGCTTACTACTCATTATCCGCCAATTGGTGAGAGATAAATGGTGCATGTCACAATGACTTTTGTCAAATGTCGAATTAAAGTTTTTTGGGGTATGCTCAAGCAGAGTCCAAATATCGTAAATAAGATTAAAAGCTCCGAGGAGAAATGGCTACCTTATAGATATTATGGCCACTGGCGTTTAGGCACTCACCTGGTTCGATGACTGTGGAAGTCATATCACAAGAGACCAATCATGCCAAAAAGTGAGTCGTTATCAAATCTTGTTTAAGAAATAAAAGACCTTACAAAAGTGCAAGGTATTTGTGCATGAAAAGTAAGATGTATATTGCAAGAACGATTTTTTTAGATTAGACTTAAGTGAGCTAGGTTATTACCCAATGTGATCCATATCAATCTTGAGCAAAAATGTGGCCTCTAAAGGACAAACAAGATACTTCTAAGATTTGAGATAATGAATTAGTTTTTAACATGAAGAAATTAAATTTTGATATTGGTCGAGATATTGTGAAGAAAATCCCCCGACCTAGGCTCAAGTGATCAATTGAGCAAAAATCTGGCATCCCGAGTAAAAACAGGATTCTCCTAAGACTTGACCTAATGACATGGTTTCTACCCCATGTGAGTAAAATTCGCCTTTTGTCGAAATGTAATGGAGACAAAAACATTTCTTCTTGTTAGCCTGATGAAAAATGAAATTTTACGACACCCAATCTTGATCGAATCATCATATTGTCTCCAAAAGTAAGACGGTTTGAAGACTGCAAAGCAACTGTGTTGTTTACTCATGATCTTACTTACACATCTCAAAGCTATCGTGTGGGGACCGTATGATTTTCCTGCAATTATCGGGCATTACAGGATAATACAAATAAAAAAAAAAAAAAAAAACAACAAAAAAACATAGCCTACGAAATCGAACGGTGTCCAAGCTGTGATATCGTATGAAAGCCAGTATACTTTAATAGCATACATACTGCTTAATATGTTCTCTACGTAAGAATATGTTGCAAATTAACAATCTTTTGTCGAGTGGATGGCGAATTAAATAAAGATAATTCTGATTTAGATCATTTTGATACCCCTGTTATATATCTTTATTCCCGTTAGATAGAAATAACCGCCTAAATCAACATTCCACCACGCGCGTTGGTTTCCAGTTGCAATGTTTGTGTGGGCGCACTGTGTTGAGTAATCGCCAGTTTCTGTTCTTCCGTCTACTGCAAGACTTGACGTTTGATTTGCGAACATCCCTGGGTACTGTTTCGTCGTCCTCCTGAATGCGATATTTGTACCTAAAGTACAAAAACATCATCTTTAGACATGTACATAGATATATTCTAATCAAGCACTTAGATCCTAGTAATCAAATAGCGAAAGTAATTTTAGTTTTTAGTGTAAATTTCACCGAGTAAAAGTGGTACAACGAGATATTCTGTTTCGGCATGAATAGTGTCAATATCATTCTGTTTTTAAAATTGCATAAGCTTTGAATGCATTAAAAGTATTCAGACTTAGGTTGTAATATGCTTGGCATTTAAAGAAAAAAATGGGACTCGTCCTTAATTTCATGAGATCGCGGCCATAGCAGAGTGGTAACACAAAAGGCCACTAGTACAATGGTCCCGCGTTCGATCCTCGGCGGCGGCGAATATCCTTTCCGACAGTCTCCCACGGAAAGGATATAGTGGTAGTACTGGTGTGAGAAATACCAGAAATCCACAGTTAGGTTTTGTTTGTTTGTTTGAATGGGGTTTTACGCCGCTTTCAACAATCTTTCAGTTATATCGCGGCGGCTGGAGCACCTCACAATGGAATCCTGGTATTTCTCACACCAGTACTATCATTACATTCTTTCCTAGCCTCCAGCTGCTATCCCACATATGTCTACGATTATCGACCCATTGGTGAGAGACAAATAGTCGGAAAGGATGAGTGCCGCCGTCGGGGATCGAACCCGGGACCTCTAGATTGACATTCCGACGCGCTACCAACTGCGCTATGACGGCGGCTCCACAGTTAGGTGCTCCAGTCGACGCAATATGACTGAAATAACCTCATTCAGTCAAGTAATTTCAGGAACTTCTAGTTCTTTAAGACAAACTATATATACGCCGATTTATTACAAAATTTTTATTCGGAGTTTCGAAGATTACGGGGAATGTCGATTGATGTTCCAAATTATTTGTCCTGGTCTCTTATCTTATAAGTACACCGATCGGAAATATCAATATGTCATCTCTAAAAATTGAACTAGGAGCAGAAATGTGTATACAATAGATAGGATAATCATTTCTACAAGAAAATCCCTGCTTCATTTTCTCAATCATACAGATTGGTGACATTTTCAAGCAATTTTATAACACTGGGGTTTAAAGACAAATTAACAAAACCCATGGCATCAGGCTTGACCTCAGTGTATATGAATTAAAAGCTTCACAACATTGATTCCTGGACAGGGTAAAGTAAGGAAGGAACCGTTCATGGATCCAATTTGATCCTTTTTCCTGAAAATCACAGGTTTTTGTGACTAACCCTTGTGAAACTTTCTGACACACTATACACTGAACCATACAAGCGTCAAATCATTCGTCTTAAGGGGAATGACGTCACATTTTACTGCATTTCGATCATACTGCGGCGGCAAAACAGTCATCAGTTAATACTTAGCAATTTCGTCGTCATGCACTCTTTGTGCGTTGTTGCATTGCATCTTGTATCCTTTAAACAGAACACTTCGACGGGGGTCCATGGGTAAGACGAACAACCTTGGACAAGATCGATTGGTTTTCTTCTGTCTTCTATTGATATGTGACAAATATCAATTTGCTTTTTTGCATTGCTAATCAACAAACTATTCATTGCTTATCTACATTTACTACTGTTTTAACAATTCAGGATGCACGGGAGCCTTTGCTATTTTCGAGCTGCTATGCCTAAACAACCGACAAAACATTTGTACACGCCACTATGTACAATATGTATATATTCTTTGAGTGGGAGGGTCGTAACGAAAGTTTAAATGAAAACTGTCGATTGATTGAATGGGGTTTAATGTCGCATTTAACAGTATTTCAGTCATATCGCGGAGGCTGGAGCACCCAACAATGGATTCCTGGTATTTCTCACACCAGAACTACAACTACATCCTTTCCTAGCCTCCAGCTGCTATCCCACCTAGGTTTATGATTATCCACCAATAGGTGACAAATGTCATGCACGTGAGAGTACTCCGGATCTTCAATGGTGTAGTTATAACTTTGTCCAAGTGTAAATTATAGACAAAACAAGTCTACATTTACCAAATAGTTTTAGATCTAAGGAAGTGATATTTACAAATTGTTTCAGGTTTATAATCATTTCTTATATAGCAGAAAGGGTTTTTGATAGTTTTGATAAACTTCCACTGTTATATTATCCGGTCAATCACAACGTCGCTACTGAGTGTTTCTTATGAGACAGCACTTGGCATGGTTACGCAAAACCGAGTTATCGGGCTAGAGATATCCCCGTTGCGATGCACCATTTAAGGAATGAATATGTGTAAATCAATATTTTTCGAAACCCCAAATAATTTTACGAGCTTTGATGGTATAGGTCGTTGAAAAAAGATAGTGGACAAAAACCACCACCACCACCACCATTACCACGAAAAACAGCTAGAATAGTTTGAAAAGCAAAAGTGGAATAAAAGATCCCGACTGCTGTAATGATTTTGTGAAACAACATATATGTTATAGAAAAAATAAAAAATGAAAGAAAATATTTGATACTTTTAAAAATGCAGGATTTTTCTTCAAACTTAGAACCTTTCTTTTTATTCTAACTTTTTTCAATGTTTTCATTAACGAGATCAGTTCAGAAAAATAAGGACAAAAAATGTCTAGTTGATGCAAACCTTCTTCTTGGCTGTATTACGTGTGAAAAAAAGGAATCTCAGTAGGAAACATAAAAAAACATGTTGATAGTCCTAAAGGTATTTGTTGGTGGGCGTTTGAGGATGGTATTCTATGTTTACTATGCATGCTGTTAGACTAGGGAGAGAGAGAGATAGATAGATAGAGAGAGAGAGAGAAAGAGAGAGAAAGAGAAAGAGAGAGAGTGAGAGAGAGAGAGAGAGAAAGAGAGAGAGAGAGGGGGAGAGAAAGAAAATAAGAGAGAGAGAGTGAGAGAGAAAGAGAGAGAGAGAGAGAGAGAGAGAGAGAGAGAGAGAGAGAGAGAGAGAGAGAGAGAGAGAGAGAGAGAGAGAGAGAGAGAGAGAGAGAGAGAGAGAAGATAGATTAGAAACAAAAATATATCTTATTAATTCTGAACCCCCCCTTTTTTTTCTAACTTTTTAGCGTTTTTTTTTTTAGGAAAAACCGGTATTTCATATCGATCAACCGGAAACAAGTTCTCACGCATTTCCGCTCATTTCCACGTATGCTCATAAACTTGAAGTGAAAATCTATGTGATCGCCTCCATCTTGTTTCATCGCTGATTAGGAAAATAACTTACTTGCTGAATTCCAACAGCCTCCTTTTAGTCATGAATATTCAGGAAAACGGTTTAAAACTTTGACATAAAATATCCATGGTAAATTGTCTAAGAAATTGTCAAAAGGAGAGAAATAATTTTCAAGATAGAATCTAGGCCAGTGGTTGGAGGAGTTAGCGAATACATGTAAACTGACTGCTGGTGTTTTGACCTGGCAGGGCTGGGCAAATTTACACCCCGTATACACAGCGTATGTAAGACGTTACAACCCTGTTATAGACGCGATTCAAGCGCCTATTAATCCCATCGAATAAAACACCTTTTACCTCTCGAATTCGACTAAGTCTTTGAAACGGACATGTAGTACTTCAATTGTGATAATATGCTCAACGAAAAAGGAATTGAATGTTAACTTTGATTTCTTTACCTTTTATCATTTAACCTCTTACCACACAGCCACACATTTTCACGCACTTACGAAAACGTTACGATTAATTCAAATTAACGATTTCGGTAAACAGTAAGGGGTCATGATTGATTGAATAGGGTTTAACACAACTTTTAAAAGTATTTCAGTTATATCGGGGCGGCTGGAGCTTCTCACCATGGATTCCTGTTAGTTCACACACCAGTACTACCACTACATCCTTATCGAGCCTCCAGCTGCTCCTCCGAATTAGGTATACGATTTACTCACTCATATTGATGAAACATGCTCGCATAATTGAGCGCGGTTACTGATAAACCAGCAAAACCGCTCTCGGGACTTTCAGTCCTTTGATTTTATTAGAAAAATCATTATGTCAAATCATTTAATACGTCCCAATGAGAAGGATCCATAAAAGTAATTCATTAAAATAGTCTTTCCTGTCGAATAGCAAATACAATCTCAATAAATGTCATACTTACAATATGAACGTTGCTACGTTTTGTCACAATGTTTCAAAATCGAAAGAAGCCTTCATAAGAATAAGAATAGTGCCTCAAACACTAGTTCTTATACCGACATTGAGTTTAAAGCAGTTATATGAAATATATGTTAAAGACTTAATAAATGAAATTTGTCTAAATAGTAGTCTTATAAATTATAGAGATTTATCTTCGAATTAAATAAATATCAGTTACTATCCAATTCAGTCAATATCTTTTTAAGACTTTGTTAGTCTGTTGAAAACTAATATTCCCAAGCCACACAAAAATCGATTGACTGCAGAGCCACATCCTTTATCATTCAATATTAAGAAGAATATGAATTATCATATCTACATAAACAAATAAGTGAATTAATTTACTTTAACAAGGGACCATTCTTTCCTTACCTTTATTATCAAAACCCACAAAGATTTTTATGAAAATTTTGCCACATCGAAATTCTATAGAGTGTGTTAATAATGCAACACGTTGATTGAATTTCAGAGGACTTTTTTCTAAATTAAAAAAAAATCGCCTATTTTTATTCTTTTATCTTTTTAATCTTACCATAGCCCCCCATCCCCTCTTTAAAAAAAGAAAAAAAAAAGATCAGGATACCTTTCCGTGCAAATAGTGAGAATTTTAGTATATCATCTTATCCGATCCACCTTAAAAGGGTTAATACTTCATAGGAGGTTGGAATATTATGGTGCTATAATAGATATGTTATTTTTCTTTCTAATGACATCATATCTTTCAATCCAGTATTTTAATTTATTTTTTTTTAATTAAAATGGATTCAACTGAACACGCATTCAACCCTACAAGCGCGTGTCTCCTCCCGTGTAAACGTCAAACAATTTCTTGATTGCATTACTTTCCGTTAAGCATCTTTCAAGCATCTACGATTTCATTTTCATATTTCAGCAGAAAATATACAGAATTTACGGTTTTCTGTTCCTTTATGCAAAAGGGCTCATTTATGCCAAATTCCACTCTTGAAGAGAAATAATCCGACCTATCCATGAATTTGACAAAATTTTACTCAGAAAATATAAGATGAATTTAGAGGTCAAAGGTTAAAAAATACCACAACTTAAGACATATGATCTGTATTATATGAGTATTGATACAATTAAGCTGCATATACAAATTGAACACTGTATCCTATTATTCTTAAAGAAATAATCAAATGTTTCATTTCAGACTTCTAAATACGCAAAACGTGCTTGTACGTGAGCAAGCAAATGCCCTTTTTCATGGCATGAGTACACGGATGAAACAACAAAAACCAAAAAAACAAAAAAAAAAAAAAAAAAAAAAAAAAAAAAAAAAAAAAACGCACACAACAACAACAACACCCTCTTTTCCCTTGACACAGTCTGAATGAGACAAAAAATGAGAACAATGTAACCATTTTGTTCAAATGAACTCAGGATAATAATGTTGAAATAAGATGGTTCAAGATAGTAGAGAAAAGTTGTCAAACGGACGTGAAGCATAAAAATACCTCAAATACTGTTTATGGAGTTATGGTTCTTGATGAATAGATGTCCTATTATTGTGATCAATTTATATCTGAAATTCCAGACAAATGGCTGTAGTGCTTTTGAAGTAATAGCCATCGTTAATCGAAAGAATAAGAATGAAACTTGTGATACATTAAGCTTCCTTTTCCCCATACACAGGAGTCCTAAACGTAACAGAAAGGGCTAATTTTCAGATTACGGTAATTCTTTGGTGTATTTCGTTAAAGTTTTGTGAATAATGATACATACCAATTATCAAAGCTCTATGCCTCATGGTTTGGAATAAGAAGATTCTCAAAGATTCCTTCTTTATTTCTTTGTAAAATCAAGGATCGCAAAGAAAAGGGCTAATTCTAAGAGCACAGTAATTTCATTGACGTTTTTAGTCATAGTGCCAATAGACATTGATGCATACAACATATCAAAGCTCTAGGCCTAATGGTTAGGGAAAAGAAGCTTTACAGAGATTTTTTTCTTTTTTTCTGTGTAAAATCATGGATCGCATAGAAACGGCTATTTTTCAGAATACGATAGTTCTTTGAAGCAATTTGGTAGAATGTCAATAAACATTGTTAAATATCAAATATCAAATCTCTACGCCTTATGGTTCAGATTTCGCAGAAGAATTTTACAGAGTTCCTACTTTATTCCTTTGTCAAACCAATTTTCATGGCAGGATAATTCGTTGAAGTATTTTGGTAGAGGGTCAATAGTTGATGATACAATCCAAATATTTCAGTTCTATGCCTAATGGTATTGGAAGGAGAAGATTTTCAAAGATTTCCTTTGTAAAATCAGGGATCGCACAAAAAAGGGCCAATTTACATAGTATAGTAATTTTTTTTTTGAAGTTATTTGGTAGAGGGTGGTGATATGTACCTATTATCAAAGCTCTAGGACTTATGGTTGAGGAGAAATTTTTCAAGTAATTATTTACGGACGCGCATACGGACAGATGGAAAGACGGGCAGACGGACGCCGGACATTTACAGATCACAATAGCTGACCTTCAGCACGTTGTGCTCAGGTGAGCTAAAAAAGGAGAAGAGATATCTTGGCAATAGTCCAAGAAGTTCGTATATGCAGTTTCTTAATCATTGGTCCAGTGGTGTCGGAAGGTTTGCTTCAGACGGAAGAATGTACGGGTATACAAGCAGCATAGGGGCCATATGATCTCTTGGAATTTCCGGGGAGCGTAATAATTATATTTGTATATTACAACCAAAGCTAAAATTTGCATAATGAAACAAAATAACGAATCCAAATATCTTTTATTTGGCTTAAATACCATTAGTCATTTGTTTGCCTAAACAATAAAACACTTTGAAATGGTAAAGTTCATATACGCGCAAATAGAAAACTACAATTTAAAAAAAATGTAAGACTAAATCAAAGAATCAGATATCACTTTATTCCTACTATCTGCGTAGAACCAGGCTTAAAATATTCTCGATAAATATTATTTCCTGTTTATCTTTGTGTAATGACACCGTGCAAATATCAAAAGATATCAGATATCAGCTTTCAACTGAAAACTAAGCTCTGTTAAGCTGTTGTATTATTCAACTTACCTTCGAAATGCCAATTTTGGGCACGGGTCGTTTCCAACACAAGTAAGAATATTCCGAACAACAAAAACGTATCTGACATGGCGAATTCAGCAGTTTCTGTACCAAATACTTATATCAAACCTACAAATAGACCAAATAACCATTACTGAGCTAAAAAAGCGCACCATTAGTAATCTTATTTTTTTATGGTCGAAATCTTTGCAGAATTAGGTCCGCAACTGGCGTTGCTGCTTTAATTTAAACGTCTTTTTAATCCTTTACATAATGATTCTCTTTTGATCAGAATTGCTATCATTTGAATCAAAAGTAAATCCTTAAATGTTTTTGATAGAATTAGAAGTACATAATTATACATTATAAATTATTTTTTGAATAACTAGATTCTAACACAAATTAAGCTGAAAATAAAGACATGACTTGACCTTTATGCAGAGAATAGATTAGTTATGACTATATATATTTTCAAGAAAAGCCCATCGATAAGCGGTAACCCGCTCACATTGTTAAATACATACATGTAATAAACAACCCATAATGATAAGGACCACGCATCTTTTTCTTGATCTTTGAAAACGTCTAAATCAGAATTCACGAGTTGTAGACAGAAATCAATAGTCATCAACTTTTAGTTCTTTGAAAAACAAGAGTTAAACACTCTGTAAATCGCTTCCTTGACATTTAGAATGCTGAATACAAGTCTCTTTTTTACCTGACTGGCTTGTGTTCATTTATCCCTTTCCTGTTTAATCTCTTGGTTTCACGCCCCGTGTTTTTATACCCGTGAAATTATTGTTGGAATAGAAGAAATTGATTGTTACAGGCAGTTTATTCTTTTACACAATATTTACTACCCCAATGTATGATTATTTGATTAAATCCAAATAAAATTCGACTTTAAATTGTCGTCTGCAAAACCTTTGCTTTTGGACCAGTCTTAAAAAAAAAGAAAAAAAAGGGCATGAAAAGTGTAAAGTACGTGAAATGAACCCCATGAGTCTGTATGGCATTTTGCGACCTCAGTCGTAATCAGAGAGAAGTCGAGGGTTGCTGGTCCGAATCCTAGCCGCGTCACTGTGTACGAGGGAATATTCTAAGGCAAGACATTTCAGACCCCCGACCTCGTTATGTTGATATCAAAGAATAAGTGAACTTTACCGTGATATATCTGAAGGATTGTTCAAAGCGATGTAAACCCTATACAACAAACAAACATCCCGGATATATTTTTGTAATGTTCTGTCTCTCCACGTCTCTGAATTATATTCTTTAGTTGTTCGAACGGATTTATGACGTTCCATAACGTTCCATATCATTCTTTCGATTGCATCTTATTACAGATTCTGGTTGTTCGCGTTATCAAGATGCGGACGGTCGAGCATAGCAATCCGTTAAATGATGGCACCGTCATTACGAAGGAAAAGAAACACAAGAACATGCAGCGTTGAGCTGCACTCGCATTCTGACTGGCAAAATCCTTGTCTTTGAACGGTAAATCCGTTCACAAATGTAAATACTATGTGAAACAGCTGCAAAGGCTATCAAATGACCAATCGCTAGCCCCGCCCACTGACTCCTTTGGCTCTGTCCATTGACTCCGACAGGAAGTTTCGCTTCGATTTTTTACGGCGTTATTATTCAAAATTTATAGTCAGTAGTATATTATAAATAAGAAGAACGTTTGGTTGGCGACCTAAACGTCATAACTACAGCTTTAAAAAGCTGTAGTTACGATTTTTAAGCCGCCAAACGAACAAAAATGATTCACCGAAATGGCGGCCAATGTCGGGGTTCAAACTGAACTGAACTAAATAAAAGATCTCATATTTAGATACTCAAGGGAACTTACGCGAGAAGGCCTATCAGCGAAGGAAACGAAAATGAGGCTAAATAAGGGAGTTTATACACGAAAATAAGTTTTTTTAATTACCTTTTGCAGAAATTTCGAAAACACGTAAACTATATTTAGTTCGAATATGTTCTTTTTCAGAAAAACTGATTAGAATGTGTGGCCCATAACTTGTATAATTAGTATCTCCATAAAACGATGGTACAATCTATGCGTGATCGTCTAGTGGGGTGTGCGCATATCTGAGAAAATCCACACTGTTTCAAACAGATCCCAAATATTTCGTTCACTCATCATCTTTGATAAATACAATATATGTAGCTCTAGTTAGAAGGTGACAAATAACATGTCGTTAAAGCCGACAAAGGGTCGCAAACATATGTACTTGTGTCATTCCTCTTTGATGCATCGCCAAATGTTTTCAAATTAGGCCAGTCTGACATAATTCGATACTTTATTCAACATAAATGAAATTTAAAACCAACCAACAAACAAACCAACCAACCAACCAACCAACAAACAAACCAACCAACCAACAAACAAACAAACAAACAAGCCAACTTATTAGAGTATTTACTGCTTCGGAAGGTTGAAATATTTTTGTACACATAAAAAAGATTAAAAATTAAGACTATGAGCGTTCTCAATCTTTACCTATTGAATTATTGAATAGGTTTTGTGCTGTTTGTAACCATCTTTCAGTTTAATAATGCAGATTTGATTTTCGAGTGTTTCCTGGCTTTCATCAGTGCAAGTTTTTAGCTCCGTATGCCTTGCCTTTGCGACATATCCATGTGACAAGTAATGCAGCTGAGACTCCGATCCACAACCCTCTACTTTGTTCAGATTACATGTACAAGTCGTACAAGTCCACAAGTCCACTGTCTGTACCACGGGGCCATGAAGGTCCACTAGCCTTTATGCATGCTATTAATGATTATTAAAATCCTTAGATTTTCCATTTATCCATTACCGCACAATACTGCTTTTTAACATGCCTGAGAAAGGTAGCCATGCATAACAATTTAAGGAAAGGAGCAATCGCATGTTACAATTAATTTCCTATTTTCTCTCAATGATTCTACACGATACCAACTGTTCACTTTAAAATGCATGTTCTGGTGATTTGGACTATTTAAAAATTTGTTTTCTAGGTATAGGCAAAAAACAGCGTGAGAAGAAAAAAATTTGAATAAATTTTTATTTAAGAATTGAAGAGAATATATCTTTTTTTCATGGAGGTATTGGGGAAAAAAACAACAACTAATCACACTAATCACACTTATATATACACGAAGCGTATTCATACATAAGTGTAGTCATGTTTTTTGTTTCATTATTAATAACATCAAAAACAAATATTTTACAAATTTTGATACATCTTTTATAAAACTATTTTGTGCCCAAGTATAAAAATAGCTGCGAGCTCCAAACTGTTTTCTAGAGGGGGCCACAGTGTGATGTTTTGGTAACGGGCTAACAAAGTCAGTCTTAATTGCCAGGTGGTGCATGTGTTTGACTAGCAAAATGACACCTTTTTTCAAGGGGATTTTTTATTTCCTTATATTTCAATTATTGTCGAAATAATAAAGTGAAACGATGCGCCTAATATTCGTCTATTTCTTCATTTTAAATTGTAATTCCTATAAACAACTACAACAACAAAAACATGGTGACAGTTCGTCCCTATTTTAAATTTATTGCAGTTTATATCAATTCCCCTTTAGAAAATTAGTATATGACGTAGCAACAAAGCTTTCTTATCATCGCAAAACGATGAACAAAGAAAATTATTGAAGTGCAAATAATTGCGGAAAATTCAACTATAGCTCTAGATTATACCGCTTCAATTATTTACAAAACAAATGGTCACGAAGAAAAAATCTTCTACCTTATCCATCCGCTGGTTTTGCCTCGTTCCACATGACCTTAAATCGACGTTCTTATCTCTTCATAAATTACTGAACTATATCGTTTCAAAGTTTAGAAAGGGTCAGTGGTTTGACATACAACAAATAAATCTTACCGGGGAACTTTGACATTGAAAGGACTTTCATTACCAAAATGCCATATTTAAAGCTATTACCTCGTAAACTCCACTACACTAGACTGCTGACGGACTCGGTTAATAAAATTGGTTGATCAGCGCCATCGGCCGACATGTTCTTTTCTGAGCTCGGTGAAGCGTCGGTCGTATTTTTTTCGTGAATTAGAATATCCAGACTAGCCGCTGACGTTTTGGGTTTTGAAGAAGTCAGTATAGTCAGAGTTTGAGTAATTTGCCCGGTTATCATTATTACGTGTAATCGCTTACAAAGTTTTGATTATTCGCATTGTAATATGTAATCGTTGTTTTCAGATTACTTGATAATATAATTAAATCGATTACACTTTAAACATCTGTAATCGTGATAACATGTCGGTCTCATTATGAGTACAATTGTTACACTTGCAAATCGCCTGTTTGATATCGTTATGTAGTTAAACATAGTTTTCATACTTTTCACATCCAATGTCATAGTTGACTAACAATAATTCAGTAGTTTATGGTAATAAACCAAAAGGGAAACATCAATTTGAAACTAATGAGTAATGCATTCATTATCAATCCTATACCACACAATGCACCATCTTGACGCATTTCAGAAAAGTAAGAGCATTGTGAGAAAAGGAAAAGTGCTTGTCCACAGTATATATCTGAAAGGATAAAAGATGTCATTTTGAAACTTCAGTGGTTGAACCCCGTCAAGCGTTCTGTTGGAGTTTTTGCTCTTTGTTAATTTTTAGACTTGAGTTTTTTTCTGTAGCGTATGTCAGCAAGTATAAAAGCTATGATTTTGAAGCTTCGTGGAAGTGCAGTGCACAGCAACCACAACTGCTAAGCACAGGTCTTAAGATATTGCCCTTCGTCTTTTTAGACTTGAATTTTGTCCGGAGTAAATTTTGAAAAGTATGCTAGGTGTTAGGTATGAAATATCATGTATGTATATAGTTTTAGTAAGATGAAGTGCAGTACTCAAGAAACATAACTCTTCTTAGCTTAACTTTTGAGTTGTTGCCTTTTTTTTACATTAGACTTCAATAACTCTACATTGCTTTATTTTTAAGTTAAAACACTTATTGTTTTAAAATTTGAATTTTGAAAGGCCCCCTTCACAAATTGTAGCTTAACAGTCGTATCTGGCGACGATCTGCCGCTCTTGCCTGACTATATTTAGTTTTCTTTTTAGCTGATGGATATTTCATCAAACCCGATTCCTTTTATAAAACCAATAAAGAATATTTAAGGAAGTGAAAACTTAAAAACACGTAAATATTCTGTGTTCATCTAATAAAGGTAGGCCGATACAATTAGTAAAAACAACTCTTGTAAGAGACAATAGTGAGATATAATTTGCTTTCCTGTATCAAAAAAGTTTACGATATTGTTTGCGGAAAAGGTTACAAGTTTTTACTTCTCTAAACATTAAAAAGAATTTTAGTAAAATTTCTAAAAGGAAAATTACTTGTGTGATTCAAGATTATCAATTTTGGAAATCCTTAGCGTGAAAAGAGAAATAGCTAACATTCCGAGCTGGTGATACAAATATTATGACTTGATCCTAACTGAAATTATCCTAACTGAAATTATCCTAACTATCATAATTGAAAATGTTTACTCCTCACGTACTTTATATGTTTAATTATTTAGAATTCATTATTGTTGTAAGCAACCTTTTCTTTCCTCAAGATGTTTATATACGCTACTCTCTTTTCAATGATATTCAATTTACGAGTCACATATGTAACCTCTATGAATTTCTTTAAGAAAGCTCAAATTACGTAGCTTACACTAGAATATCTATGGTAGATAATAGAGAATAGGGTGCTGCATTGTTGACCTTAGGGATTCGAACCATAATATTTTGTTGCAGATCAAATTTTATAGGCACAGTCATCAATATTTCTAATAAAGATATCGTATTTGAAACCTTTTGTTCTGAAAAATCCTCTAGAAAAATATGTCCATGCATTCAAATTTGTCCTTGCAATCAAGCCCCTCTCCAAGTTAAAACGCTATATACGCACCTTGATTATCAGCCACTGAAGCTGAATTACCAAGTATATGAATGCCGAATCGGCAAGCCTATCTGAAGAGGGTTGATTTAAAAAAAATAACCGAAATGCTTTACACTTTAAGTTTATTTTACAGATTCTATTTCTTCCCTTTTGTCGATCTTATTTTTTAACATATCATTTTGACCAAACCTTACATTTGTGCATATTTTTTACGCTTTCGGGTTTCTTATGTGTTCTTAAGAACATGTTGTCCTGGCCTTTCAGCATATTAATGCGTAGTATGAAATATTTCCCTGTCCTCTGTTTTTATTTAAATATTTTTTCATAATACTTTAGTAAATCTTTAGCTCAGCTCTGCACAACGTGCTCAAGCGTGGTGCAATTTCTTAAGACGAATGTTAATGCTCAACTTTTTAACGTCAGAATTATGCTGCTTCGAAGTAATATGTTCGGATGAGCTTTTACCACGTGTATGTATTGATTACAAAGATTTTATTTTCATTATTTTTTTAAATATCAAAATAATGATAATATTGCATAATCTTCAAAAATAAAATACGCATTGAAAGGTGTTATTCATGTTCATCTGTGCTAGACAAGTGATAGAATTGGTAATTTCATGTGTATACATGAAAATATTTATTTTTCAGTTCAAAAATTTAATCATCTTTTCACCTTTGTCTACTGCATGAATGCACTGTTCCACTTTTGTAATTTTGAGATCCACTGCGCGAAAGGTCGTCGGCAAATTTGCCATGGCGATGTGTGCATCGTATGTGCGTCTTTACGTCCGTCTCCGTTAGGTGGCCCGTTAACCCTTGCTTTAAAATTCTTCTCCCCGGAACTACAGGACTCATTTCAGCCAAATTTGACAGGAGCGATCCTTCGTTGAGCCCATTTCAGATTCCTTAGAATAATACCGATTGGTTTAAAAACATTGTTTTTATCGGAGTGTCTTATTGCCATACATGGTATTAAATGAAATTTCTAAGAAAGTGCTTGGCATATATTAACAAAATATAACAGGAAAGAACCTTAAGTATCTGATAGCTAACAAACCTATCACTATGACGATAAATCTTTCTTCGCCTAATGCAAACATGATAATCATGGGTTCTTTTTACTAACCCGAAGTTTGTTTATAATTCAAAAAAAGTCTGGTTACAAGTTACTTTGTTAGATAGTTATCGGAGCTCTAATTATTCTTGAAAAATTTGGTATGATGGGGGTAGCTGTTATTTGCTAATAGGAAGGATGTAACTGCAAGTAACTGAAGAAGTGCATATCAACTGAAGTATCGAACTAAAATAATTTTCATAATCAATGATGTTAGAGTTGTTTAATAATCACAATTCGATCTTATTAGCACAATTACAGTATATTCATAGGTAAGCCAGAGACTGGAATGGACAAAAAGCGATTTATATTAATCACGTCAATCAGTTCTATGTTAACATGCTAGATAGATCACTCTTGAGAAACATCGACTAAATGCATAAGATAAACTCGAGTATCCTTTGAAATCTATATTCTAGATCTATAACCTATAATCTGTCCTCAAACCATGGTTAAGGCTTATGTAAATACGTCACACAACATCCAAGGCATCATACATGTAGCACTACAGTACGCTAGCACACTTGTCGCATTCGGGCGGGGTTAATGAGTATCCTACATGTACTAACTTCCAATATACTGTGTCAAACTTCTACTGCAACATCATGGGCATTACTTGAATTGATTAAACATGTGCAATACTTTTTTTATACTCGAATCGAAAACACAAAGTGCTTGAGTATATGTGTTTTATTCAATTATTAATATATGACATTTTCCCCGACTTAAAATGACATGTGTAGCGAAGGATTTTGTAAAGCAAACAAAATTATCGGTTACTCGCCGACCGACGATATGAAATATCAGGACAATGTAAAAACTTTCAGACCCGTCGTACTAGTACCTGTGATACTCTATCACATTTACATGGTATGTTGAAAGGAACCAGCTCGAAAACCCGTGTAAACTTACGAATTCCCGATCTTAGTTAGGATACAGGTATCATCGAATATTTCTACTTATTACTGAAAACAACGTCCAAGGGCGACCAAAACCTACTAACTGCAGTTTTAAAAATTGTACTTTTTGGTTGCCCTTCGACGATATGAAATCTCCTCATTTAAAATATTTGAAAGGGCAATTGGATTTAGCACAGGTTAACTAGGATTAGTACTTGAAATGGATATCACCATGTTCATAACCTTATTATGACATGAAAAACTTATGCTAAAAATTTGGCACTTACTAATTACTAGTAGGGCCCACGATCTTTGTACTCCCAAGGTATATACTCCCATTTCATTCATTTTTGCTTTGTGTGATATATATTTAAAAAGAAGTGGAAAGTCGTGTATATAAAGGAAGTAAATTCATCCATCGTTCAAAAGACCATTTGTTTTTTACATAGCTCAGTGGTTAGGTCGTTAGACTCGAGACCTAATAGAAATATCGTTGTGTCCTCGGGCAAGGACCCGTTTTAAGACTGGCGATAACCAGGTAGCACAGGAAGAAGTTAACTTGGTCTGGCAATGTGTCGAATTGACTCAAACAACAGCCCGTTTTTGTCACCAGAATCGGTCTGGTTTATTTTGGTCGGCGTTCCTTCGAATGTCTTTGCTTATGTTATATTTCATATATAAACTTGGCCGAATATTGGTCGAGCTAGAGGATGGCCATGTTTGTGTAAAAAGAGCTATAGTTTAATGAACCCACTATCTAGCCGATAGTCTCTGATCGAGCGCGATCATATCGGGATCCATTTTCTCGGACTAAGACGAGAGCAGTGCATTTCTAAAATTATATGGATTATACACCGAGAAAGCTTTTATTGATTTAACATCCAAGACGTTACATCAGGATATCATTCATTAAAGATCTTGGTAAAAACAGTGGTGGTTGGGGTGGTCGAGTTGGTGAAGTTTGTAATGCTTCGATACAAGCAATAATTGTTGGCGGCGGCCGAGAAATACAGTATAATTAAAGCACAGGCACGAAGTTTTAGACACCCATTGATGAAAAACATCTCTTCAATCCCTTGGATATAGAACTTTTAGCTAAAGTTACCCGCATCAATATTGCAATATATATAAAACACAGTTACCCACATCATGTATTTAAGTTACGCGCATCATGTGTTTTTTTTTTCAAACGTCGATATAGACCTCTACAACTATTTATCAGAACAAAGAGGGTATGGCATTATTTGCTGTGTTAGTCTTAATCAAGTTCATTGAATAGAAATAACACATTTACTGAGATTGTGACTGAAATCAATAGTTGTAAAACGCACTTGTCGTGCCTCCGCCATAATGGATGTGCGAAGCTGCAGTTACCCGCATCCGTAGCAACCCGTGCTAGTGGCTTTTTTTTATTCGGGGTGTTCAAAATTCAAACAACGTGTCCTATATCTTATAAGAGTTCTAAGAAATATCCAGGTTGAGCTGACAAAACAAGCAAAAACAAAAACATAAAAAAATAGCTATAAACCTAGTTGACCTGATCATGATGTTGTTCGAGAACTCATTAGAACATTTTTTCTGTCCCGAGAAAATTCATAAATTATTCCAAGATTTGATTCAGTAACGTAGTTTTTTAAAATCTAAATAAAGATACTTTATGTTGTTTTAAATATATGAATATATGTCAGTTCAAGCAAGCATAAAAATCATAGAACGCTAAAACAATTTAGATGATTTGTCCTAATATCCTTGGTTTCGACATGAAGTGACAAAGTATTTATCTTGTTATATTAAATTAACAGGTTGGTTGAAATCATAAATGACATACCAAACTACCAAAAAGATTTAAACTCAGATTTGACTTTGTGTTGTAGATGATCCAATTTAATTTCCAACATACCAAAATACACTTGTTTATTCAGGTTGTTTAATGATTGATTGATTGAATGGGATTTAACGCCGCTTTTAACAGTATTTCAGTCATATCGCGGCGGCTGGAGCACCTAACAATGGATTCCTGGTATTTTTCACACCAGTACTACCTCTACATCCTTTCCTAGCATCCAGCTGCTATCCCACTTACGTTTACGATTATCAACCCATTGGTGAGAGACAAATTTCAGGTTGTTTAAGAGTGTCAGAAAGGGAAATGTTGACGATGGGCATCATATATCCGTAAGATCTCACCTTTGGCATTTTGTACTAAGTTGAATTAAGAAGTGTGATTGTTTAAAAAAAAAAATCTGTGATATAGAAAAAAGAATACTGTTAGAAGCGGCGCTAAACCTAATTTAATAAATCAATCAATAGAAAAAATGAATAGTTTGAATACAGAACCTTATTATTAAGACTTACTATATTTATAAAAATATGACAACACTTTTTATTGAGGCAAATAAATTTTAACTGTTTTTTTTTTTTGTTGTTGTTGTTGAAAATTTTGTTACCATTTAACTCGTTAGATATAGCTTTCATTCCTTAAAGCCACATTAACCTTATACAGCCTAACAAAATTTCGAAAAATAGCAAGGTCTTAATACGTTTATTGACAACATTGATTTGAAATATCTATCGTGTCAATTTTGAAGTAAAACACACGGAAAAACACTGTGTCTGTATGATGTCGTGCACTTGACTAAAAAGCTTGATAAAATAGAATATAAAACCCCTAAGAGACTAAAGTTAATTTTTCATGTTGAATTATTGTCTTAGTGTTACTGGGTATCTAACTTATTAAAAAATAGCATAATCATAAACATACCACCACTCTCTATATAGTTGATGTGAAAAGAGACCTAAATAATACCAAATTAATACATCCAATTCAATTTTCCTCCTGCAATATTCACTCTACTTAAAAGGAATGGACCTTCCAAATTGTTTGAAATGTTTTACTTCCTTTTTTCATCTATTATCTCGCGTTATCTCGCGTTATATATCATCTACAAGTATCAACCGCGCTTCATCCCATGAGGTGTTGGTTCATAACCTTTTATTTCGTCCTTGAGACAAACACAATCATATGTTTTTAGTGAACATGTAATTCATTCTGAACTATTAACTCGAAGTTAACTCATGTTGATTAACGTATATAATCTAGGCAAATCCTCTAAAAATCCGGCTATCTTCGTATTTTTGTCTTCTTTAAGTGTTTTTATGGCTTTAAAAGTAATAGCCTTGGAATAAAATTATCCCTAAGAATAGCACATACCAACGTGATCAGCGGCGAATTGTGATCAATATTGCTCAAGTCATAAGCCCTATGCCCTTAGTATTAAAATGTACGGAATTCGTGAAATAGCAATTGAAATGAGTTGCAGAGATCGAAGACTTCGATCAAAAACTGTAGACTGGTACAATTCTGAGGCCAAGATTGTATTTATGAACTCACAAACACTATTCGCTCGCTATTAAGCTAATAAAATCAAGGCCAGCAAGCGTTTGTCTCGGCGAATTGTATGCCGTGCTTCCGTCTGTTGGTCCGTCTGTCTGTTAGTGCGTAAACCTTTCCTTTAAATATCTTCTCATCCGAAAATACTGGCCAGATACCATGCAGTCTTTACAGGATTGTTCCCTAAATAGTCCTCTTTCAGATTCCTTCTATTTCGCCCTATATTGTGCGATCACTGATTTTACATAGGAATAGAGAATGAAATCTTAAAAGAAAACAAAAACAATCAATCAGTCAAACAAACAAACAAACGAACAAACAAAACAAAAGAAAAATAAAAAAATAAAACGATTATGTTCCAAACAAAAACGCCTACAGCTTTGAGCTTGACACATGGCCAAATGTCCTACCAAAACACTTCAAATAGTTATTCTTAAATATATTGTGCGATCCCTGATTTTACATAGAAATATAGAAGGAAAACTTAAAACATCTTCTGCTCCCAAAACAAAGGGCTTCGAGCTTTCATATTAAGCATATGACACCTGCCAAATTGTTTCAAATATTGCTCTTACTTGAAAATAAGCCTTATATTGTGCCATCCGTGTTTTTCAAAGAAATAATAAAGGAAATCTTAAAAAATATTCTGCTTCCGAACCGAAAGACCCCAGGCTTTGATATTTGGCATGTGGCATGGCCTAATGGTCCTCTACCAAAATACTTCAAACTATATTTTAACTTTAAAATTAGCCCTGTATTGCGATCACTGATTTTACATAGAAATGAAAGAAGGAAAAATCTTCCGCTCTGAAAAAATCGAAAAGCCTAGAGCTTAGATATTTTACATCATCTAATGGCCCTCTACCACCTCTAACCTCAATTGATTGTTCTAGCTTGAAAATTAGTCCTTTGTTATTGGATCCTAGATTTTACTTAGAAATACATAATATCCGCTGAAATGCTATTTGGTATGATTCATCAACTAATGGCCCTCTACCACATTTTTTCAAAATATTGTACTCTACAAAAAATATTTGATGGGAGCATATAATCGCTACACTGTGCATCCCTCGGTCATTTAATCCGCCCAAAGCCATTTCTCCACAGCAATTTGACCAAATATGATGAAGTTTTATTGAGATTACCCTGTGCAGATTTTGAAAAGGAAGTAAGAAAAATGTAGTAATTGAAACGGGGAAGAGTGTGTTCCATAAAGATCGTTTTAAGTTTAGATTAACTTTTTTGCAACAACAAAAATAAAACACCCAAGTTATTATATCCCCACTGATGACCTTGAAACTGCACACAACTTTTGCCAAAGTTCCCAAGAACGCGCACAATTCTTTTTGGGTCCTGTAGGTCATAGGTCAAGGTCACAGTTGTTCTATGTTGAAAACCGCTTCCATGCATTAATTCGAAATCCATGTGACCTAGGACTAGGAAACGTTATACACATTTTGTCCATGACCAAATAAGGTGCTCACATGTTTTTGTGTCACATAGGGCAAAGGACAATTGAACTTTGATTGACAACCGTTATCTTAGTCTAACTCATACGCCATTTGACATAGGACCTTGAAATCGTGTAAACAAATTGTTAATGACCCACGGAGATAGTGAAATCGCATTTAATTCATGTATAACAAGTAATAAAATAATTTTAATATGATATCAAATTGATATGTTACATTTTTTGTCCAACACATAAAAGCATTGGTTTTTGTTTTATGTTTCATTTCTAGCTTATTAGAGCACAACGTGCTCAAGGTGAAGTTTTGTGATCATGTTGTGTCCGTTGTATAACGGCCGCCATGCGTTTGTCGACATATTATTTGTTCTTTATAGGCTACATTTTAGGCTCAAATGTACACAAACTTGGCAGAGTGTTTTTCTCCATAACATTTTGGCATAGTTCGAATTCGCGTTACATTCTTCGACCACTAGAGGTTGCATTACTTCATATTTGTTCGGCATATTAGACTGCATGATATCTTGGCAAAGTTTGAAAATAGGTCGCTGGTGGTCAGAAACAAGGTCAATAGGTTAGAATATTATGTTAGAAAAACTTTTTTGTATTGTGGAGGATACAATACTCACTCAATGCCTTGATGAGTGTCTGTACGACTCCTTGGCCATGCTTTAATTGGTGACACTTTGGTGAAAGATAAGGTCACTTGGTCACTTAAGGCGCTTTATCTGTGGTTCAAATTTCTTCGAACCTGATAAAAAAGAATAATCTTTTATATCTCACTAGGGTCACTAGGACGCCTTATGAAATTTAAAGTTATTGACTTAGGTGAGCGTCATGGGGCAAATTCCTCTCTTCTTAAAGTTGCACTTGAAAATGAATATACACTTGTTTATTGTTATGAATAATTCCAATCTGAAAAGGTTTATTTAATATTTTCTTTACAAATATTCTAGGTTATTCCTGTCTTTCTGTTGAGGGGTAAAATGGACGCTTCGCCTCCGTATGATCTCAGTTGTTTGGTTGGACGTAAAATATAGTCAATCAATAAATTATTTCTCGATTATTTACACTTGTCCTATTTATTAGAATTTAGTTGCTTCATGCTATTATTCAACGTATAGCTTTTTTTCCAGCCTACAATATCAAAATGATTAAACACTGTCCTTCAAATGTCTGTGGTAGACTAGTCGTACGTTAGTACTGCATGCTTAAATGTTACCTTGGTGTATAAGCTAGCAATTATGGCGACAAATTGGCGCGCTTACTTGTTGAGGGGCCTATGGTTAGAATCATGATAGAGTCAACAATATTGAGGGTTTCATTTGGAGGTCATGAAGTAATAGATAACACGGTGTAGAAAAAGGGAATGTAAAGTTAGGAATCTTGCATTTGCTTTGAGCTTCGCATTATGAGGCCATCTTCAGAATGAAAAATGGCGATATTTTTGACTACCTTATATGGGACCGTATTTGACATTATCAGAAATAGTGTTTTTTCTGACGTGTCCGATTTTGTCAGTGTGAAATGTATATATCTTACTGCAAATGTTTATAGGTATTTAATAAATTTGAAACAATATATGTTTATCCGACGGTGATAATGTTTTTTTTCAATAGCTAAATCGAAAAGCAAAACCTTGCTATGATCATTGAATTAATCATTGAATATATTCTGTGCCTAAATCCTTAAAGACTCTAGAAATGAGAATATCTGTAATTTAAGGCAGAATGCAAGAAGATTTGGAAACTATTTAACACATGTATAGTTAAAGCCAGCGTACTGATGTCCAAATTTTTGAAAGATAATTTGACCCATTACTTTAATAAATCAATCCAGGTCAAATATTTTTAAGGGTCCAGTAGTACACAAATTGTCATTAAGGCCTCTTTTCATGTGATTTTTTTTCTCTAGAACCTTAACCATTTTCTTGTTGTTGTTTTTCTCGTAGCCTTACAATCAACATCACAAGGTTTCATTCAGATTCGACCAATGTTAAGACCAAAGAAAATGTCATTCAGGTCATTTAATCATATGTTTTGAGATGGAACCTTCCCATTTCCAAAACGGCTTAATTCCTACGACCTTACTATCATCCTGATCAAGTTTCATCAAGATTGGGCCACAAATGTGGCTCCCAGAGAGTGAACGCACGGCGGGCATTCAAGGACAAAAAGCGGAAATCTTTGAAAACATTCTAGAGAAGCATTTTCAAAGTTTTCACTGTTTTACAACAGTCAAGATGGGTTTTTTGAAATTCATTTACTAAGTCAAATGGAAAGGTTTTTACAAAAAAATTTATTGTATATTAACATAAGCCACTGGATAAAAGTCAAGTTTTTCAACCATCTAAAATCATATTAAGGAATACGACAAAGAGACACTTGATCATTCCTACGGAATTTGGTTGAAATCCATCTACAGGAAGAATTCCCAAGTTTTCAGAGTAACTCCATATATGGAGAGAGGCGTCCCAACAAGCCATCCAATCAAATTCAATGAAGAAACCTAACTAATAAAGAATGTCAAAACGATATTCCTGTGAATCTTTGGTTTAGTAAATTTTGGGTTAATCAATTTTTTTTTTCTTTCTAAGAAAAACTTTCTCAAAGTTATCACTATATCCCATATATTGAAAAAAAGACCCTCCTAATTTGGAGATATCTTTCATCTCACCAACATTCTTTTAAAAAATCTAATAAACAAACCACCAGAGGGTCATTCCTGTAGAATTTGAAATAGATCCACTAGTTTATGAGAACAAGATCTTTAAAGCTTTCACCATATATAGAAATTAGCCCCCTCCCATTAAACTCGTGTTTTTCATTCGATCAACATTTTTTTGAATCTGATGAAGGGTCATCCATGCATCCATATTAACTTTGGTTGAAATCCATTTACTGCTCTCTGAGAAGACGATTTCAAAAGCTTTCACTGTATACAGAATTAGCCCCGCCCATTTAAGCGATGTTTCATCGAATCAAAATTCGTTGAAGGAATCTGATAACGGGTCACCCAATGATCATTCCTATAAATTTTGGTTGAAATTGATTAAATGGTTTCTGAGAAGTTTTTCGATGCTTTCACCATATATCAAAATTTGCATTGCCCATATAGTCATATTTTTCATCTCATCGAAATTTTTTGAAGGAATCTGATAAGGGGTCACTCAAGGATAATTCATGTTATCTGGTTTCCGAGAAGAAGATTTTTAAAGCCTTTACTATTATGGAAATAAGCTCTGCCTATTATAGCCATGTCTCTCTTCGGGTCAATATTTTTTTAAGGAATCTGTTAAAGGGTAACCTAAGAATCATTTCTGTGAAATTTGGTTGAATTCTGTTCAGTGCTTTCTAATTAGAAGGATTTTAAAGTAAAAGTTTACGGACGGGCGGACGGTCAAAGCGCCATAAAAATAGCTCGCTGGCTTTCAGCCAGTCGAGCAAAAAATAGATAATCTTCAAAAGGAATAAGTGGCCAAACTTGCTTCGCATTAAGCGATACAAGTACAAACCAATAGATAACAATTCCACATTGCCATGCGTCTGAAAATTGAACTGAAGGAACGCGAGATTACACCGAGAAGTAAACATGTTCATTTTCTCTGCATACGTCGGGAGCATAGTCGGATAAAGAAATAAAATTGATTGTCTGTGAGCTCTATATTAGAGACACAAGACGTAAGTAGACAAGACCTGGGATAACCAGCTCGTCACAATATTATTATAATGAAAGTGCTCATTAATATATCTTATGAAATTAACGAAAATTTCTCTAAGTGTAGGGGGTCCACCTTATATAAATTTTACAAATGTTACTGCCCCGACACAGAAAATTTTGCAAAAAAGCAGTCAACCTCGTTATGTAACCTGTTTTCCACTCTCAAGTATTTCATGTTTATTTATTTTTTTCATTTTATTTTTGTTTGAAAAAAAGGGGGGGGGGGTGTACCCTAATTAAAAAAATGTCATAGACTTTCACATTTTTGATTTGTTTCCAAAATATTGCTAAGATAATTGTGACTATGTGTATACCGTAGGTATATCTCGAAGTATTAAAATAAAAATAATCAGTATAGAATTTGATACTAGGTACCCCCCCCCCCCCCCCGACGTTAAGAGAGTATATCTGTGGTGAAAACTGTACCAAGAATTATTGAGTTATTGCTCCTAATTTGATTTGACGCGTGTAAAAAACTTGTAAAACCATTCCTCCTACCGTTTTAGCCCGATTCGCTTATTATTTGGTAGAAGTGTTCATTGGCAACTGTAGATGTGCAAGACGCAACTTTCATTAAAATCCCAGAGAGATTATTGAGCTATTACTGAGCTATCGCCCCCGTTTTGGCATAAAAAACGGTTGTAACTAGAACTGTCGCCTGTAAGGGCTGACGAAAACCCCCACTGCCGCCTCTTTTTAAACGAGGCCAAATTGTAACCATTGAAATGTTAGCCATTCGTGATTTATCGAGTGGCCATTTTTTTTACAAATTTTAAGTCAATGAGGGGCATTGACTGTGTAGAAAATCGGGATTCTGTTCAACATTGAAGATGGAAATTATGGATTTCGTGAAACGTCGAACATGGCGTTTATGTTCTGGAATAAACATGTGAACCACTTTTATTTTTTTAATCTGTCAACCTGTTCAGGAGTAATGATTTATTCTCTATATATTGTATCTAAGAAAATAAATCAAAGGGTCATAACTCCTGAAACAGTTGATTAATAATAATGAAAGTTGTAGGTGTACACGTTCCCATTGCAAGGAAGATTTTGGTAAAGTTTCAGCAAAATTGGTCTGAATATGTGGGAGGAGATGAGGACACAATATTATGTCCACGGACGGACGGACAGACGGACGGACAGACGGACAACCTGATTTCAGTAAGCCCCCGTAACTTCGTTGTTGGGGGTATAAAAATCTTGTCCAGAAACCTCCTCCTTTAGGTTTGGTCCGATTTGCTTAATACTAAGCAGAAGTATTCTTTAGAGCCGTAGATATGCAATACGCAACTTTTGTAAATATTCCAGCAAGAATTATTCAGTTATTGTCTCTGATTTGACATAAAACGCTTTTAAAAATCTTATCCGGACAACTATTCCGACAGTTTCAGTCAATTTCACTTTGTATTTTGCAATCGTGATTATTTTGAGCTGTAGATGAGCAAGACAAACCTTTTGTGAAAATTCCATCCAAAAACTATTATTGCCCCTCATATGACTTAAAAACGATTGCTCGGACAACCTCGCCATAAGTTTCTATGTAATTTATTCTAAACTAAACAGAAGTGTTTATTAGGAAATTCTAGTTTGTAAGACGCAACTATTGTGAAATTTTGTCTAGAAATATTGCCTCCGACATGTCTTAGAAAAGCTTATCTGGACATCTCCAAGAGCTTCAGTCTGATTCGCTTTATACTTGGCAGAAGTGCTAATATGTTTTCGTAGATAAGCAAGACGCAAAACTTTGTGAAATTCAAATCAAGAAATACCGAGTTATTGCCCCTAACTTTACCTTAAAATACATTCCAAACAACTTAAATGTAGAAGATGATGTATTAACACATTTGGCATACCCCCCTCCCCGTTTTTTCTTCTGACTTCTTTTTCTGTGTCGTAGTCTAAAAGGCAAAACCCAGACAACATGAGAAAGGTATAGTGACTAGAAACTTTCTAGTAACATTTCGTTCACATTCGTCTATAAATATAGCAGAATATTTCGGGATATATAAAAGGATGTGTACTAAATAATGGACGGGCTGATGTCGGGAAGGACGGGGTAGGAGGAAATGATACCAACTTCGGCGGTGTATAAAATAGAATACGTGAATGTGTATGGTTGCAAAAACTACAGCTATGTATTATGATTACTTAAAGCTGTATAAATTGTTGACTTTGCTACTTTCCACACGTTAGACAAGTAGGGAAAAAATTGTTTTCAACTCTTTGCCAACCGAGGTTAATAGTCAAGTGATTTAAGACTTTTTTTATAATCATACAACTTTACTTTATGAAGATTACTGCTTTTGTGCCGAAAATGAGTTATATCTTAATTGAAAAGTAACCTCTTATATGTAAATATTACATACAGAGATAAGCATCATGTCCGCGTTTTTCTCCCACCAATGGGTCGATAATTGTAAACCTCCATTGGATGAGCGGCTGGAGGCTCTGAAAGGATGTGGTGGTACTACTTGGGTGAAAATACCAGTAATACAAGTGGCGGTAAACTCCAGCCCCCAAAAGTTGTATTCCATTCTGTCAGCGATTGATCCCATCTATGTCACATTACCCCAGGTATGTCATATAACATGATTCATGATCACCACAAAAAAACCTAATCGAAACGTTTTTGTACAATTTCTTTTCTTTGCGGATAAGTATGTCAAATAGGTTTTAGTTCACCATTTAATCCCGATGTACCGTTCTGTACAACTATTTGAAAGATATGTGAACTCACTAGGTACTTTTTCTCTTCAATTTGATTTCTTTTATTTGACATTAGACTGTTAACACCGTTTCTGCACCAAGGTTGAAATAATACGACACATCCATGCAATGTTACGAAGTTAATAAGTAAAAATCGTAAAAAATAATAATAAAAAATAATATCATTCTTGAGAGTTCGACTCAAGACCTAACTTACACACTTTCGAATAATTGACAAAAGTCAACGCGTCATGTATCAATTGCGACAACATTAGCTACTAAGATGATTAGCAGCTAGTTTATCAAACGTAATATTGTTGTTATACTGGTGTGAATAATGATATGAATCAGTGGTTAGCTGCCTCGTCGGCTTGATAATATGTCATAAGTGGCGTGAAAAAGTACAAACAATCTAGAAATTCGCTAAAGACAATTCGGTACAATTCGTATTGATACGATAACTGTGCGGAAAATTGTTCTCTCAGTGTCGTCAAGATAAGTTATCACAACTTAACAATCTGGATCAACTATTTTGCATATAAAGCGATCGATAATTCATAGTTGTTCAATCGAAAAAATCCAAGAGGAATTATAAGAATAACCAGGATGGTTATTTTAAGATACTATAGAATCACCAAATAGCACATGGTCATTGGCAAATGGCCGGAAATCTTCCTGAGAACATATTGAATATAGATTGCAAAAAGTCTTTAGAATATACTGAAATAAAGTTTTTTTAAGAATTTCTTTGGTAAGTATTACTTGAGTATATCTTGGTAAAAAGGGCAAACGAGAAAGAAAGTGATATTCATTTTCTGGCCTTCTACAAAACTTTAAAGTCGCTCAGTGGCTATTATACATTAATGTAGTCCCCCCTCTCCAATGTTACATAATATTTCTAAATTGTCAATATCAATTTTGTTTAGGTTTCAAATCATTTCTTTTTTTTCATTTTCTTCACAAAAATATTATCATTTCGTAAAAATTGGCCCTTAGACTTATTAATCTAACTTAAATCGGCCCGTATCTCCTATTACTGCAGCGATACTAGTCCTCTGAGGGACATTCATTTACTATTTTCAAACATAGTTATTTGGGTACTTTGATGAACTAATGTGTATCTATTCCCAAAGCTCTGTCTTATAAAAAGCACGGGACTTTGATGACTCTCAAAACGAGAACTGGTGAATGGGAAATATGCATGAGCGTCAACAAGTGTCTAAACTTCGTATATCGCGGCACAAGAATATTTATCTGACTTCGACCGCATGACTACCAATCCTTTGTATACATTTTTGCTTCTCAAATAAGTGTCTAAATCTGGAAACACCTTTGATGAGAGTTTCGTTTTACTTCTTACGATACGGCATGTCTATTTAGTTTTTTTGATACATATATTATAAAAAGTTCAGGTATACCAGAACAAGAATTATACGAATAAAACTGAATAAGTTCTTTAACGTGCTGAACCATTTCGGATTATCCCATTAGAACATTGTACTTTTGGGCTGATGCGAAACCAGTCGGCAGGTATATATAAAATGTACATATAGGATATGCGATAAGGGAGGAAAAACCAACGTTATAGCTTTCTGAGACACCGGATGCATGTATACTATATTGATGAAATAGAAGTATGAGGGAAATTGTATTAAAATAGTGTAATAAATTTTGAAATATTAACTTAATTGTGTACTAAAAACAGTCCAGCTTAAGTAGCCAAGTCAAAAAATTACCTAAAACGCCCGGCGTTCTAAAATCGTGTACCGGTAATTCCTTTCGAATGGACTTTTACTTGTAATGAATATTTTACCAAATTTCTTTGAATAAAAGGCTACGCAGCCATCTGATAAATATACCAAAAAATATAACTCCGGAAGACACTTATAATATATGGTTTTACCGATTCCCTAATACTAGGCTAAGAAAAATCAAACTCGGACGTCAAATAAAATTCCAAGCATTTAACAATATGTCTATTAGTATGTATTAGTATGCAATTGCCAGCTATAATCAATTCTTGAAATTTTCATTATTTTCACCGAAATTGGCTTTCATAACGCTTGTCACTGTCATTCTGTTATGATTCAGGTTCAACTGGGCCTAGGGCAAACTCAAACTCGATTAAAGTATATATCTTCAAACATATTTTTCATATTCACCATACAAGTGGATCCCCATATGTGTCGGTCCTTTTAGCTCAAATGGTAAGAGATCTCGAAATCCTTGTGCTGACACACCGGTTTATGTCTACATGCAATGGCTTGTGAAGATTTCACAGCAGCAATGCTTTAAGCCAATGGAATGGATCTGTATCTGTAGATTTAAGCAAATCCTTTGTCAGAAACCAGTTCCCTTATCAATCCTGAGGCATTCAAATAATATTTTAAAAGGAAAATTAAGTCTTCAGATGTGATAGGAGCATTTAACAGAGTATTCCGAGAAGGCCTTCAATTATCAATCTAATTCTTAATATTCAGCCCTGACTGCAATTCAGACCCAACATGCCTTTGGTTTTCTTTTTCATTCCTTTTGACCCAAACAAATCAAAAAGTGGAATAGAAACATGCATTGGCGAGACGATTTTACATTGAAGTAAAATGAAATCCCCCAAGAAATAAATTGAAAAAAATGTTATTCGGGAAATTGATCAATACCTGAATATATTTTTCTCAGTTTTTTTTCACGCACAATTTTCGCTCGGAAGTTATTAATAGAAAAAAGTATTTGATAGAATATGGCCGACTTCCTTGAAATAGATACATATCCAAAACTTCACATACATATGAATTACGTCGGTTCCAACTTATCAATTGTTGGTTTAGACTATGACACATGTACCTGAATTAGGTCATATAACGTTAACTCAGACTATGTGTTCTAAAGAGGTCACATTTATATCTTAATATTCTTGATATTGGTCAGAATATTTGTTTGATTGATACCTCGGTCAAGTTCATATCTTCATATTTTTCAGAATGTTTGACTTCATGATATCTCGTTCAATTTCCATTATTGGTCATATGATGTCAAAATCTTGGTTACTATGTCATATCTTAGAAAAAAACCTTACACAAGAGGCCATATTTTTTACAAAAATATCTTGATATTTTTCAAAATGTTCGTAAAGGGCAATAACTCAAAAAATAGGCCAGGTAGAGTTATGGTTATTGAGCACTGGTATCTCGATCAAAATCCAACCTCAGTAATGTGGGGTCAGAAAAATGGTCACTGGGTAAAATTTTAGAAAAACCTTGTGCTAGTCCTATAAACCACATTTTCACTCAAATGTCTTCATATTGCCTCGGTATCTCGGTAAAGTTTCGTATTTGGATCACACGAGGTCAAAAAGTAGGTGACGATGTCAAATCACAGAAAAACCTTGTCACTCTAGAGGCCACATGTCGGTATCAAAGCTCTTGATAGATGGCCAAAATTCTTGTCTCCATGGTATATCTATCAAGTCAATATTTGGACACATGTAATAAGAAAGTTTGTCATTAGGTGAGATCTCATAAAAAACCTTTCCTTGCTGTCATATATATCTTGAAAAATGATAATATTTTTCCAGTTCTGATATCTGAGACTTGACTGTGGTAATAAGTTCTCTTTGTGGCAAGCTAATATCACTTGTTCTGTTTACTTCTATTATCATCCACTCAGTTTGGCGCTTAAGGGCCAATGATCCTCTTTTTTTCATGTAAGAGACATTATTAAATTACTTTGTCAGAGATTAATACAGCAACATACATGAAAATTTCAAAGCTCTATACCTTTTGGTTTTGAAGAAGATTTTTCAAAAATTCCTTATTTATTCGTATGTATAACCCGTAATCCCACAATACAGGACTTATTTTAAGAATAGAATCATTCTTGATGCATTTCATACTGCATTGCTACATTTCAAATATAAATGCCCTCGGCCTTAAAGTGAAGATTTTTTCCCTTTTTGCCCACCTATTGTAGAGCCATTTTAAACCAAGGAGCATATTTTAAGTGAAAAAGTACAAAACCATCTAGTTACATGTATGCTACATACCAAACATGCATGTCATATGCCTGATAGATTATGAGAAGTTTTTTGATCCTGCTCTAGTTAAGTACTTTACCGAACTTCGGACCTCAGGGGCGGGGCCATTTTTGATCCCAGGGATACATTTTTTAAAAGCTTGGCAGAGAACCATATATGTGATTAAACTACATATGAAATATAAATGCCTTGGCATTATAGTTTCTGGGAGAAAATATTCAAAGATTTCTTAAACTATGATTTCCCATTTTCAAATCCCGCGGCAACCACATTGTTCTTCGAGGAATAAAATTCTTTTAACAACTTTTGTAGAGTTTCACCAAATGAGTAACACTGCAATGTATTAGCTTGGTTAGCCTACTGGTTTAGGAGGAGGAGATTTTTAAAGATTTACTAAAATTTCCATTTTCAAATGTCTCGGCAACCATAGCTTTTTACGGAATGAAACTCTTTTAACAAATTTTGTAGAGCTCACCAAATGAAATCCCTGCAAACAGTCAGCTTGGCCCACTTGCATTTGAGGAGTGTATATCCGGCTTTACTTATCCCTAATTGCAATATTGTACTTAAACTTTTGATGTAATGCTAGAGCCATTCTTTATATGGAACTACTTTGTAATTAGTAGAATTGGTAATATTTCATTAGTACTACTTTAAATTATCCTATTAACAATAGCCGTCTAGGCTGCTCTTTCCACTCTCTAACCATTACTTAGGTTTGGTTTAATCCTATTAATGCAATATCGAATTGAAGGAAAATTCTTACAATCGAATTTAATCTCTCGACTCCATTGCATGTAGAATACGCCATCCACGCGACTAAGACCTACACAAAAATTTTTTAGACTGGTCTAAATTGAAAGAAGCTGCAGACGACAATTTCAAGTTAATGAAATTTCAATTTTTGTCGTCTTTTTGGGTAGAAAATGTTTTGGTTAATGAAGAAATTGCTTGATACAAACCATTTTTTCATTCTCAACAATGTTTTCCGAACCTTTTTTTATTTGAGGAGCGTTAAAAGGAGGGAATATGTGGGATAGTAGTACCCTTTATTGCTTTTACTCCGTTCAAAAGCGTGTTTAATTATTAAGCGCTCGAAAGTGCAAAAAAAAAGCGGTAGTATTGATCGAACACATAGTGGTGCGAATTGATGCGTGAACTTTTGACTTCAATACTGATTACTAATACACATCAGTTTTCAAAACTAGGTCAAAATAACATACAGTTAAAACGAGAAGGATATATTTTCTTTGGGTTGCTTTGGTATATAATGTACAATGAGCGGTGTGGGTTGTGTACAAAAGGTTGTGCTAGTGGTGATAATTTTTTTGGTTCCGCTTGTTACCAGTGTTAGAATAGGGGCATTTAACATCCAAGTTTTTGGCAAATCGAAAGCCTCAAAAGAGGACGTTATGAAAATCCTCGTTGGCGTAATATCTCGATACGAATTAGTTCTTATACAAGAAATTCGTGATTCTAGTGGCGTTTCCATCACAACATTACTAGAACAGTCAAATGCAGCTAACGTTGACAACCATTTCAAGATGAGCTTAAGTGATCGGTTAGGTCGCACAAACAGTAAAGAACAATACGCCTTTTTCTACCGTCCTTCTGCATTCACCGTATTAGACCAGTACCACTATGATGACGGCGACGAGACGTTGAATACTGATTCAAACATTGTCGACAAGTTCCAGCGAGAGCCGTATGCTATTCTAGTCGAGTCTAAGCTGACTGATATTAAAAAGTTTGCAGTCGCTGGAATCCATGTCGATCCCGATGAAGCTGTTGAAGAATTGAAACATTTAGAACACGTCTTTGATAACATCAAGTCTAAGTTCAAAGTCGACAACGTCATAGTTATGGGAGATTTGAACGCCGACTGTTCTTACGTTCCAAAATATAAATGGAAGGAAATACCTATAAAAAGTTCCCTGGACTATGAATGGTTGATAACAGATGATATAGATACAACGGTTTCTGGGTCAGACTGCGCGTATGATAGATTTATCATCACAGGGAAGTCCCTCAGAGATAACGTCGTACCCGGAAGTGCTCGAGTTTTCCTTTTTGACAACCATTATCAACTCGACAATACTCAGGCTAAAGCTGTTAGCGACCATTACCCTGTAGAGTTTGAATTGAAGGTAAATACGAGCGGGACCTCTGGCCTTAGCTATACAATTTTCCTCTCGGCTATGTGTTTGATTGCTTCACTTGTAATCTCTCGAAACATGTTCAAAGCTTGATATGTATGGTCAACTGAACTCATAGACGATAATTTATGACTCCTTTTGATTTTAGACTAATCAATCTTTATGTGAATTACATATCAAACAGAATTACATGAATTTTACCATCTACTTTATCACCCGACAGATCTATAAAAAGTTCCAATCAATACTGACAGCCATGTACATATTATATAAAGTCAACTCTCTGATAAACGTCTAAGAGAAGAGGTATTTCGCCTGTAGTACAATGGATCTTATATTCCAGTGTGAACAGTTTTCTCAAGATACTGCATTTGTTTACTGTATGACAGAAACACTCACTCGAAGTAAAATGGCAATTCTGGAGATGGAATTACATCGTCTAAGAAGCCGAGTAGGCGATTTTTCAAAAACAACAGTTAGGTGGGACTTAAAAACAAAAGCCCACCCGAGGTTTATTTTTGTCTGTCTTAACTGTACCATGTAATCTTATATAACTAAAACACCCTGAAATGGAGAACTAAAGCTATGAAAATCTAAAGCTTGTCTTAAATGTAGTTAATACGTTTTAGCCGCCTTTTGGCGACATATAATTTGTTAAGCTGTATAGTATCAATTTTACATTTATCTATGTTATTTTTTTACCCGTTCATATTCTTTTATAACTTTTACACGAAAGTTCATATACCAACGTTTTTTTTAACATATCACTTCAAATGATCTACAAATTATTTCAACCCATCCCCGTAGACTGATTTTACGTCCCCTTGATATTATATCTAAGAAAATATTCTTGAGAAAGAAAATATTGCTTGTCACAAGCAATTTCTCCTTTTTCCAGAATATTTTCTATCATATAGGATGAGTATTTTTCTTAATTTTACTTACTTTATCATGTCGTCTGCCAACTCTTTAAATATGGACAAGTTTAAAATGTTAAAAACAGTAAAGGGTTAATCTTCACCATTCCCTGAATGAAAATGTAGTCACGCCTTCATATTTGAGATAAATAAAATATTGAGATCAAACGAAAAAGGCGTCATTTACTTTAACCCGCTTCCATAAATTTCTACTTTTAAACGCCCCACTCAGTAAAAGATTTTGGAAAACTATAGAAAATGGAGAAACTGCTCGTAGCAAGCAATATCTCCATTTCTCATTTTTCTTTATGAACTTGCAAAGGTCGCAGGAAATTCCTTCAAGTTAATTGTGTCGTTTAGTTATTGATTGAATAGTGTTTTTATAATATAAAGATAAATAAATAAAGGACCTGCACAATTGTAATTAGTTTTTTTCGAAACTATTTTCCGAGTTCCAATAAGGCCAGTTTCATTCTAAATTAATTGGAGTAATTGTGACTTTTTATTGTAAACATATATTTTACTACCTCTTTTGCATTTTTGCTAATGTATATTTCTTTAAATAGAAATATATCATTCATAGCGAATGGTGTTGCTTTTATAACATCTTGTCTCCGATGAAGAATGTATCTTAGCGATTGCTTTTGATTAAACATGCTGTAAGTTTTTTTTTATTTTAATGCTAATACCGTTGGACAAAATCAATAGCCTGACTACACAATTTTGACTGGTCCTAAACAGAAAGCACTGGTAAATAGATTTCAAAGTAGCCATGTGTCTATTAAAATCATTATCCGTGCTCAGCAAGATGTTCTTTAGGGCTATCAAATCAAGTAATTATGAGGTGTTATATATACATGTGTGTATGTGATTCTTTGTGATGTTTTTTTCTAGTTCCAGACTAACTTATTAACAAGTGACACTGTTTTCACAATGTCACTTTGGCTTCCAAACGATCGTGCGTCCGTCCTTTCGACTGGTTGCATACCTTTGTTTCTAGAACACATGGCAGAAATATTGCATGGCGTTGCTTGACGGACAGGTTATTTCAAGTCGAGGTCACTTGTCAGGCCAATCTTTCATTTACCAATATTTGTACAAAAGTTTGCTATTTACTTTCGAGGTCAACACACCAGTGACGGTTGGATCTTTAAATAGGTATTTGTAATACATAATTCGTCGTTGCTCGAGCAAAGTTGTCGTAAAAACAGCTTGAATAAAGCTTTGTTTACGACATTTTGCTCGCACAATGAAGATGTTATCCTTTACACGAAATGGGATTATCTAGTAATTTATCTAGACAAGAAATACCTGAGCGTGACATTCCCAACCGTTTCAAACTTCTGTTAAGCGCGTATACAATCTGGACAACCGAGTCTTTACTCCGCACTCTGGTGAAATGGTTGACAATGTCACGCACAGGCTCTAATCAAAGACATTGTCATATAAACTGTTCTGTTAATAAACATCGTTTAATCTGCAAGTATTTGTTTTTGTTTTTTTGATTGTTTTTTGTTTTTCTTAACCAAGTGCATAGTTTTGGTTACTGGTGAACTTTTCCAACGTCTCTCCTGAGGCGGACGAACCACTCCTTACACTTAGCTGCCCACAGGGTTCTATGGAAGGTCTTGACTTTCTTATACGCACTAAATTCATAATGTTGTGTCACAATACCGGGTTCGACAACGGCGTAGACGAAAACATGTTTTCAAGCCGAATTTCTCAGCGAAATATGTATTACTTCAGCATATAGACCCGTATACAATCCAGCGTTTTTACGTGATGACTGATTAAAACGTTGAAAAACAATGTTATTAAGCTAAATATTTCTTATAACAAGTATTTTTTACCTTTCTTGCAATATTTTATGTCCCATTTCAACGAAGTTGAGATAATTGCTTTCGTCATATCCGTAGGTCGGTCTGTTGATCGGTGTGTCGGTACACCAAACTTTGTCTGAATGATGACTTGACTGTGGATTTGTAGGTGGATTATATGAAGGTGTTTTTCATTAACCCATTCCCGCACAGTGACGCTTTATGACGCCCCCAGGAAAAAAGGTTTGGGAAACATTGTGGAAAATGAAAAAAATGATTGTTACGAGCAATTTCCACATTATCCACAATGTTTTTTACCCCCGAAGACGAAGAATTTTGAAATTCAACCGACCAAAATTGGTCGTCTGCAATTTCTTTCAATTTTGAACAGTTTAATTTTTGTCGTATGGGAATGGTTAATCGTGCAAACGACTCGACTACAGACTAACATACTTTTGAGTGACATCTTATTAAAACAAATCTATCCAAATATCGTCTTTGTTGCCTATTACAACAGGGTCTAAGAATATAAAACTCTTTTCTAACTCAATTGGGAATTTACTCAAAATTCGGTTCGAAATTTACGATGTAAAGTATGTCTAATTCTATAGTAAGTGCGTGAAAATGCAACATCATTTTGGTAAAAAATAATTTTTAAAGCAAAACCTCCAGTTCATGTTGAAACGCAATATATATTCAACCTTGAAATTGAAGAAAATTCTAAACAGAGAGCGGAAAAATTGGAGTCCAGATGTTTATCCGTTACAAAGGTTGCTCGAGATACATATTCGGTTGACCAGCAAACAAACTTTAGTCATAGTTACGATGTTTTCTCTCCCACAGACGATTTCTATTTAAAGGTGTAAATGAGATAAAATCCCCTATCAATATACAACGAGGAAGTTTTCATTAAGTGGATACTTTATCTGAATAACAACGGAAAACCGTACTCATCATTTGAACTACGTAATTGGTGGCATATCAAAATGTGTTCACATGACCGCAAACGAACACAAGCGAGACTCTGAAAGGCTCTCGAAGTATTTTGCTTAATCCACTGCCACACAATGGCGTTTTTGACTCCGACAAGAAAAACAAGTTAGGAAAACATTGTGGAAAATGCAAAAATTGCTTATTACAAGCAATTCCTTCATTATCCTCAATGTTTTACTCCAAAATTAAAATAAATCTTAAATTTCATCAACTCAAAAATGCCTCATGTACAATGTAAAACCTCGTGCACTGTTTTTGCACTATGTCATCGAAACATCGCTGTTGGTCTAACAAAACCTTGTTGCTACAGCCTTGTAATAACAAAGTTTTCTTTGTTCATTTTACGATACTTATGAAGTCTAAAGCATTTTATTCGAGATATTATTCGATCATGACAATGCTGTGGGTGTTGACGACCGAACAAGGAAGAGCCGTCGTCATAGCGCAGTCGGTAGCGCACGTGACTCCTGATCTTCAATCATGGGATGTCATGGGTTCGATCCCCGGTGACGGCACATATTCTTTCCGTTATTTGTCTCTCACAAATGGGTGGATAATCGTAACCCTAAGCGGGATAGCAGCTGGAGGCTGGGAAAGGATGTAGTGGTAGTACTGGGGTGAGAAATACCAGAAATCCACTGTTAGGTTACACTTTGGTGATCGTTCTTGAATACATCGGTCCTTTTCAGGTGTTTTTTTCTTGGACTTAACCATAAGTTTCACCTGGCTGCTTTAGGGTAATGCAGACTACAGATTTTAAAATGTTGGTTCAACTTTTTATTTATACTTCTATTCCTTCTCTGTCCTTAAAAAATTACATTGGAATAATTTTCATCAATAATTAAATTGTAAATAGTAAAGGAAAATTCGCACATTCTTCATTCTGAACAAGGATAAAATAAGGGTCGTGAAGTGGAGGATCATTTAACAGTTTGGCATACACTTTCATGCCCCCCCCCCCCCGATAAAATTGGAAGATATCAAAAGAACAAGAGTGGTCCTCACTGAAGTAATACCGGATGACACAACGTGAGACTGGGACAAAGTAAAAAGGACTTTAAAAGTTATTTGAAACCGAGTATGGGGTAGAAAACGTGAAATGGAAAGACGAATATGCGACTCGCTTAGCTTGTGATATCGATATTGATATCATTTCTCGTAACCAATTACCAGGCGACAATTTTTTAGACCCGTCCAAATTTGAAAAAGATTGCAGGCGACATTTCAAAGTGACATTAGTTGACAAAAATAACCATCATGTGCAAACATTGTGGGAATAGAAGAATTTGCTTGTAACAAGCAATTTCTGTGTTAACCACAATGTTTTCTTGATCATAATACTTTAGGATTGTAAGAAAATGAGATTTAGTAGTAATAGGTTAGTCTCGAATTTCTAGATGACATCTATTGCTAATGTTAATGCGATAAGAGATCAAATTATTTGATTAAAAGTTGGTTCATTTCCTTGTGATGGATAATATCCCTATCAATAAGTGTTCATGGAAAAGACCTTCGTTAATAAGCCCATTCCCACATAACAAAATTATAGACAGGTCCAATTTGAAAGAAGCTGCTGATGACATTTTCAAGTTTATGTAATTTTAAATTTTTCCATCATTTTCCACCAAGTTTTCGAAAGATTTTTTACTTGAGAGGTGTATAAAGAAGGGATTGTGTGGGAATGGGATAAACGGTCGGCTCGTGCTATACATGTACTTTTGCTTATTAAGTATGGTTTTGTTGTGTGTGTGCGTGTGTACGTGTGTGTGTTTTAATTTGGGACCGCTGATCCCGGTTAGCTCTGTCAGTAACGCACCGTGCTGTAAATTCTGCGGTCGTGAATTCAAAGCTCGAATCGACCAACGTGCTTTCCGACATTTGACTATAGCCGTCGCGACATGCATCATTTGTCTCTAGCCAATTGGCGAATTATTTGTTCGAACAGCTGGTTACTCGGATCGAATATAACATTTTTACTTGTGTGAGAAAAAAAGGAAGCCATGGTTCAGTGCACCAGCCGTCGTAATATAATTGGAATGCTGTTTGAAGCGGCGTAAAAGCCCATAAAATCAACTATCATTATGGAAATTACGTAAAAGAAATTGGTTATAGCACAGGTCAACCAGGTTAGACATGTGAAGGTTATATATAGCACGAGATGAAAGCCAGTTTATATTTAAAAAACGGGCATATTTTCGTGGTTGGGCGTGCAAAATGTCGAAACTACACTTTGAATAAAGCTGTAGTTTTGACATTTTCAGGCCTAATGACGTTTCATCCTTTGTCTACTTGTATAGACTAGCTAGGACTCATCATTGTTAGATTTCCGAGATAGCACCTTATGGCATGACGGATATTAGTAACATACATTTGTTTCGCTGATAAGATTAAAAGCAATGAATAGTCAAAAACAGACGCCAGTTGTATATCAAATTGAAATTCATGTTTTGCTACAAATTGTGCAGGTTGTTGTTGATGTGTGTGTTGGGGGGGTTAACCCATTACAATTCAATCCCTCCTTTTTACGCCCCTCAAGAAAGAAGCTTATTAAAACATTTTGGAAAATGAAGAAATTGCTTGTATCAAGCAATTTCTTCATTATCCACAATGTTTTCTACCCAAAATGACGAAAAAATTCAAAATTCTATCAACTTGAAATTGTCGTCTGCAGCTTCTTTCAATTTGGACCAGGCTAAAACTCCACAGTGTTGGAATGGGTTAATCAATTTTATCGTGTACTAAGCGTCACATTTTAGAATGGCCGCTATTGAAGGTAATTGACCAATCGCGGATGTCAATCAATGAATAAACCGACCAATCAAATAATTTATTCAACCCGGACCCGAGCTTATCAACTCCGACATCGGCGCCATTTTTCTTTACCTTTATTATTGGTTTGGCGACTTTAATGTCGTACCTACAGCTTATTCAAGCTGTAGTTACGACGTTTAGGTCACCAAATAACCATTTTACTTTTTTGTTATATGCTACTGGCCATAATTTTGCGAAATAACGCCCTTAAAAATCGAAGCGGAACTTCCTATCGGAGTAAATGGGTGGAGCCAAAGAAGTAAGTGGGCTGGGCCAGTCATTTGTCAATTGCAGATGTCAACGATTAAAAATACATGTAGGCTGAACAATTTATGCCTCATAGGTATCAAAGCATTATGAAAAGGGGAGGATTGATCGTGACCAGTTGTACCGTTCTTCTCACTATGTTTTCCAAAGCTTTGTTTTAGAAATTGCATGTAATAATCCTATTAGTCTTTATAAATCATAACTTGAAAGTTGAATAGGGAAATTCACAGGAAAGTGTTATGCACATCGTCTGTGTAATTCTAAAAGCTCGAAACTACAGTTTGATTAACTTTTCCCTGTTTTTATGAATTTTTAGACTGGTCCAAAGTGAAAGAGGTTGCAGACGACAATGAAAATTGGATGTAATTTGAAATGAAACCATCCTATGGGGTAGAAAATATTGTCGAAAAAAATGAGAAATTGCTTGGTACAATCAATTTCTTATTTTTCTCAAGTATATTTTCACAGTGACGTTAAATCTCAGATTTTTACAGGAAAGGGTTAAAGCTGTAGTTACGAGGTTTCTAGAATAACACAGACGGCATGAATAGCTTAGGTGCGTAGCAACACAATTATTTTAGAAACATTTGTCAAGTAGGTTACATCTGTGTTGTGTGTTTTCTAGGTGTTTGTACCTAACTTTGAAATTCCTTAACTACCTTTACGTGAGTTTACTTGGATACATCTTATACCTTAAACCATTCTCACACAACAAAAATTTAGACTGGCCCAAATTGAAAGAAGCTGCTGTTGGTGGAATTTTATTTTTTTCATCTTTTTGGGCGGTAAACAGTGTGGATAATGAAGAAATTGCTTGATTCAAGCAAATTCTTCACTTTCCACAATGTTTTACAAAGTTTTTTCCTTCAGGAGCGTATAAAGAGGGATTGTGTGGGAATGGATTAAGCCTCTCGCACAATTACCTGAGTATTACAAGTCTACTTCTTTACCAGAGATTAAGAAATTTTAATATCTTACCCCGAATTGGAAAATCAATCATTTCGATTAATATACGATTAATATACGTTCGATTAAACGCTATAAAAAAACACAGTCTTTCTCTCTTTCTTTAGTATCATTTTCGTTAAAAAGTTTAATTTTGTTTAGCAAGATATAAACAATAGCAATTATTCGTTTGTTGTAAGCAAGTTTAACACTGCTTACAGGTATTGTTCATAACATGTGACCAATGCAAGGACAGGGCGGGAGGGGGGAATCAGTGGGAGGGTCAGGAATGTCCGTGAACCAAGTATGCCTTGCAAAGGAAATTGAATGAAAACAGGTTTAATTAGACATTAAATTTCAAAAATGAACAGTCAATTAGAACATGTCTACCCTGAGAAAATCTTCAAAAAAGTGAAATGTATCTAACCTGACCAGACTGAGAAACTCGTGCACACAGACTAGAGTTGACATTGTTCGCAGTTATAGTCATACACTGAGGGATTAGAGCAAACTGGTAATAAATTTATATATGAATAGTTGCGCTTGCGATAGTTTTGTTCCAAAACATTGATAAACGAAAGTTGTAAGTAGCCCTACGTTAAGGATGTCTAAACGATTTTTTAATCAGTCAAATGGTTAGCATTGTTGTCAATTATCAATGGTTTCAATAACTTTCAATGGAAAACTTAACTGGAAAGCTTTCTCAGAGGACACATTTTCAGACAATTTGCATGAGGTTTCAGACAAAGTAAAGTAGGCCCTTAGTGTTAACCTATTGTCAGTCAGCAACATTTTAGACAGGTCTAAATTGAAAGGAGTTCCGGACGATATTTTAAAGTTTATGAAATTCTAGCTTTTTTTCAACATTCTGTATTTGATATCTTAGTTTGAAATTACTGTAAGAGCTCAGTGGGCGTGGCCAGCGATCCGTCAAGTTGAATCACTTATGCAACAAACCGTCCTTACTATAGTCGTGTGATTGCATGAAGATCGGTATCCTAACAATATCAATTTAACCCTTTATCAGACGGCTAAATTTTAGACTGGTCCATATTGAAAGGAGTTGCAGATGACAATTCAAAGTTGATGTAAGTTTAGATTTAGAGAACATTGTGTAATTTTTTTTCATTTTACACAATGCTTTCCCGGTTGTTTTTCTAGAGGGGCGTCAAAAAGCTTTGCTGTTTGGGGATTGAATTTTTTTTTAAGACAATGTAATGAATAGTGTGTGAGTGAAACTGTTCGAAAAAAAAACCCCACCCCCCACACACAAAACAAACAACAACAACAACAACAACAAAATGCGTGAAGTTTCGACTCGACAAACCTTGACTAGAAGGGAGATAACTAATACTACAGCTATTTAGCACTGATAAAAACAATTATATCCCGTTGATGACAGAACATGAGCACGGGTAAAAGCGGTCGGAATTTGTAAAGTGTCAGATGGAAACTCCTCAAGACGGCTAATGGGTAAATTATCATTATTCAATACATATGAATACTCGATCTTAACCTTAATCTTAAAAATGATACATTGTAAATTAATCTATGTCATGCTGAATAAAACGTTTTTCTGAATTTGCATTAAAAGGCTTTAAGGAACCAACAACACTAGTTTTTGGTCAAAATTTAGAACAAAAAACAAATGTATGACGAAAAGGGACATGCAGGAGGTGTAGACTAAAATCAGACTGCGCTTATGAGTTGTTGAAGAATATTGCAAACTCTGCCTGCAAGTTCATCTCCTAGGTCACGTGAGCATATTGTGTTCAAAATGAGTCTTACCAGTTTCCACTATGCGCACTGCTTTGTATGGCGACATGGATTAACTTTATTAATGTTGTAGAGAACTCAATTAAATGCATACTATTTTAACCAATTCCCACACAATGCCGCTTTTTAAGTATCTCAAGAGAAAAACTTTTGAAAACTTTGTCGAAATTGAAGAAATTGCTTGTAACAAGCAATTCAACTTCTTCAATATTCACTATGTTTTCTAATGAGAAAGTTGAAAAATTAAAATCTCATAAACTTTAAATTGTCGTCTGCATTTCTTTTCCAATTGAGCCGGTTTAAAAAATTTTCGTCTTGAAATGAGTTAAATTAAAATCTAACATTTCATCTCACATAACCATTATTGTGAATACTGGGATGACGTGGATTTGTTAGAAGTCAGGTTGGTAACGAAAATGATAGGTACAATAGTAATAATTGAATTAAAAATGTAAACAGAATTTATATCTTAAAATCATTCTCAACCTAAAAGCACTGTACGCTCACATCTTCCCCGTGCGCACAGTTTTGGTTACCGAATCCCCGGAATGTGCACTCTAGTATATGGGTCTCTGTCCCGAGGCATGACATATCGTCGATCCAGATCGGAACGTCTGATTCAGTAGTTATAGGTAACGAATATGCTGCTCCCAGAAATAGACCACTGCTGTATTTGTGAGAAAAGAAGATCAAGAGTTCTTATTAAATTATGATCAAGATTCCTCATGCCACCGCAGATAGAATAACAATGAACATCAAGAAAAGCATACGCTGGAGGTACGCTCATTATTCATATCCTACCCAAATCTTTTAATTTCTGTCTCTCACCCGCACTTTCTCTTTTCTCTTTCTCCCCTTTTCTCTGTCTGTCTTTCTCTCTGACTATCTCTCTTTTTCTCTGTCTCTCTCTCTCTCTGACTATCTCTCTTTTTCTCTGTCTATCTCTCTCTCTATCTGTCAAGCTCTCTCTCTCTATCTCTCTCTCTATCTCTCTTTCTATCTATCTATCTATCTATCTATCTATCTATCTATCTATCTTTCTATCTATCTATCTATCTATCTATCTATCTATCTATCTATCTATCTATCTATCTATCTATCAATCTTTCTCTCTATCTATCTATCTATCTATCCATCCATCCATCCATCCATCCATCCATCCATCCATCCATCTATCTATGTATTTCTTTCTCTCTCTTAATTTGCTATTAGAAAGTGAATACTATTTTTCTCTTCTTAAAAATGAAAAATTACATACAGTGAAAAGCTAGTGAAAGACTACAAATCGGCATCAAACTCTTGATTTGTCACGATAAGTAACAAAGAACACGTTCTAGAGAATTTTAGTGGCTTAATTACAAGACGAGAAGCTTTTAGTTGCCATCGTACTTGAACATAGCGACAGTTTATGTATTGCTTAGCACTGTTTAATTGAGACTTAACAATTCTTCCGTCAGAAAATTCAATTTTTTTAAAGCAGCACGAATATTCCTTTTGTGTTCCATGTTACTACCTAAATTAGTGCTTTATTAACAACTGGATATCAATACACAATCGTGTTTCGATTAGAATCTGGGTCAATATCATTTTGGTAAGAGAGAGACAACTATAGATATTAGTCTAACTATAGATAAATTTTTTCCCTTATTGCAACTGTACTATATCCGAGCCTCCAGGCGCTCGCCCCACTTAGGTTTACAACTATCCAACCTATGGTGGGAGATAATGTCGGAAAGGATATTCGCCGCGGCCGGGGATCGAACCAGGGGCCCCATGACTAGGGGTCCTTCGCGCTACTACTGCGCTATGGCCGCGGTCCTTGTTCGTGGTTAGGACTCATACTAAATGGTGCATACCTGTTAAACCCCAGTGTTTTACAAAGAACGCAGTCATTGTGTCCGGTGTATCCTGGGTCACCAGCTAACCAGTTATCATCACAAATTGTACCCCACTGTCCTGCATGCCATACTGAAAAAAGGAATGAAGAGAGGGTTGTTTGTTTTCATTAAGATATGAAACTAAAAACACAATCAAATTGTATGAAGTCGCAAACTAGATAGGGGTATGCCTCTGAGACTAATACTCCTATGAAAACAAAAATATGATTCTCACTTCTTAAGCATTAATGATCTCACATCAAAGATATCAAAGGTCTTTGGCCCATTTCTACACAATCCCTCACTTTTGCGCCCCTCAATAAAAAAGCTTTGGAAAACATTGTGAAAAATGAAAAAAAATGCTTGTGTCAAGCAATTCCTTCATTGTCAACAGTGTTTTCTATCCCAAAAGACGTAAAGAAAAATCCATTAATTTGAACGTGTCGTCTGTAGCTTCTTTCAATTTGGATTAGTCTGTAATTTAATTACATTAAAGGAATGGGGTAAATGGAACTACCTTGTCCCAAAGCATACTAGATATTTCCAAACTCATTTTTTTCGTGTACGTATGAAACGATTTTTTGCTAATGTGACAATGGGAATTTTATAGACAAAACTAGAAAATTAAAGTAGTTTTGCTTCAAAACCAAAATAGAGTTATCACAGACGGATAGACCCATTCACATACAATGACGTTTTTTTGCCGCTCAAGAAAAAGAATTGGCAAAATATTGTGTAAAATGAAGAGATTGCTTGTAAACAAATTGCATGATTTATACCCAGAAAGTTGAAAAAAATCTAAAATTTCATAAATATTAAAATTGTTGTCAGCAACTCCTTTCAATTTGGACCTGTCTAAAATTTTGCCGTCAGGTAATGGGTTAAGATCTCCAAAACAACTGATTGTTACATGAAGACTCAAATCACGTGAGGTAGAGACATTCTATTACGACAGTTTCGTGTTAATATTTCATTTTCTTTTAATATATTTAAGACAAAATTAAGTTAGAAATACCACAAAATGAAATGATACCTCGTTTATCGTTCTTTTGCATTGTATTTCTCCCGAATTAAATATGACCCTACTTATGTTTAATCTTGACAGCTTTTATATCGCTTTCAACAAAAAAATAACGTTTATGACGTGGATAGAAAAATGACCTTGACTTAACCAATTACCACATGACAAAATTTTAGACCAGTCCAAATTCAAAGAAGTTGCAGATGACAATTTTAAGTACTGAATTTGTTAAAATCCTTGTCTTGAGGAATAAAAAATTTTGTGGATAATAAAGAAATTGCTTGTATACTAAAAAGCAATTTCTTTATTGTCTACAATGATTTCAAAAGCTTTTATATTGAGGAGGCGTTTAAAAGCGTCATTGTGTGGGAATGGGTTAAATGCAATAAGCCTTATTACATAGGTATTAATGGAAAGGCAAGCCTACAAACGAAAATTGAGCATTTTGTCTTTAAAGGTCGAGAAAACTAGGTAAAACTAGGTAGTTTAAATTGCTCGAGTGAAATATACATAAAACGTAAATTGACTAAGCATCTAGCCCCTGTAACGTTGAATGGTTCCACTGTTTTAAGAATGACAATATTGACATACAGGTCGTTCTGGCAATTTATACAACAAAAAAGAATTTCAAGAACCGTTGGCGACAAGATTTTCTGTTTTTCTGGGACGTAACCTAAATTTGAGGAGAAAAGTTCTTATTGCGAAATGAATAAATTTCTTCCTAAAATTCCAAGTTTCCATGGAAACTGCTGACTATATGTTCTTTCAGTATATGAGAAATAAAAGAGAAATGCTCTTAAGCCATGTCTATTGATAAACAACACAAATATTAAATCTAAAGTAATGTTGTCAACGAATAAGGAAATATCCATAAAAACTTAATCTAAACCAAGACGTCTCATTTAATTTTACGAAACCTTAAATTAAAAGATAAATAAATAAAATAAATGGGAAAATGAATAAAATTCTTTTTCAGCAATGACATTATCATCAGTTAAGCTCATCTAAATTTGATAAGTGCATATGGAGAAATAATAGTTTTATTGATTGAATGGGGTTTAACGCCGCTTTTAACAGTATTTCAGTCATCGCGGCGGCTGGAGCACCTAACAATGGATTCCTCTCATACTAGTACTACCACTACATCCTTTCCTAGCCTCCAGCTGCTATCCCACCAAGGTTTACGATTATCCACCCATTGGGAAGAGACAAATGTCAGAAAGAAAACTTGCCGCCGCCGGGGATCGAACCCATAACATCCCATGATTGAAGATTAGGAGTCTGACGCGCAGCCGACTGCGCTATATGACGGCGGCTCGGAGAAATCATAGACGAAGCAAAGAATTGCGACTATATGTTTAGTCGGTATCTGCAGTCAGTAAGTATTTGTTTATCATGTGTTGCAGGCTTTGCAAAGATTCCACAACATCTTTGACCTAATTTTTACGAACCCTTTATGAAATAAGAGATATTATTTTGCACCTTACCTAGGACAAGACCCCTGTCCGTGTCTAATGAAGAATTGCCGGCTAAAACGACAGCTTCGTCTGCAATACAAAGGATATTGCTGTGTAAATGCCAATCGTCCCCAATCTAAAACTCTGTCAGATCGAGGTGATTGCACATGGGTTTAATATGTGTTGTCTAAATGTTGGCTCAATAACTGACACTCACCTCATATGCAGCTCCGACCGCTATTGTAATGTTGGCTCGTAAAGATAAACACATTTGCGTGTATTCTCGAAACTCTTCACTAACATCGATAAAAACAGAAGCGTAGAAATTCTTCGAAATGAAAAGCGCTTTCGGATACAGAGATGTTGTACCGCAATCGTAACGTAATATTCCATTTATTATATACGTTTTGATTTTTTCATTTATGAAATAATAATTTAATTGTTAGTTTCGTCTATCAAAAACGAGCGATCTGATTGGTCGAAAAATTTAATTCATACCTCCATGAACAAAATTTTGAGTACGCAGCCATTTTGAATTATATCCGCACAAAATAGTTCACTACAAAAAGGTATCAAAATTTGTTACGTTGATGCATTTTTCGCTCGATGCTTTTAAATTATAAGAAATGAAGAGAATATTTTTGTTTTCATGGAGGTATGAACCGAAAAACCTAATCACAATGTATGAATACGCGAAGCGGATTCATACATTGTGATTAAGTTTTTCGGTTCATACCTCCATGAAAACAAAAAATATTCTCTTCATCTCTTAAATAAATAAAATCTTTATTTCTACAAGTTCTTCCCTTCTCCTTTATCATTCTGATTACGTTCATTTGTATTATGGTGTCATATCGTCGTCATCGTTCTAAAACGACGTAACTACAGCTTGAATCAAGCTGTAGATACGACGTTTTTAGAACGACAACGACGATAAACAGAATGAAATTGACGTCATCCAGACTACATTATATGGAACCGTATTTAACACTGTCAGATACGGATTTTTTTTTCTGACGTGTCCGAATTTGTGAGTTTAAAGTTAATATATTTTACTAGAAGCTTTTATAAGTAAATAATGAATAGAAATATACCTTTACGAATGAAGTATACGTTGCCTGGTTCTTCATCTAGACCTCTCCCATTTGAAACATAAAGACATCCATAACAACCGCCAGACGATTGGTTATAGAAGATGCTTCTACATTCTCTCCTGCTGATACAGATACTAGCACAGTGTAATACACTCAGTGCTCTTGTTGTAAAGACTCTGTCGATAGCCAGACATACTTTCCCATTCAAAAATCCAAAGCGTCCAAAACTGTTGAATTTCTTCGCTCCGTGTATTGAGGTTATTATCAGTAAAATCTGAGCATAAAAGAGAATGGAGTGACGTAACGTAATCAAAGTACCGTGAGTAACCGATGATGAAGAGAGGATAACAAGATCGCCGCATGCTTATCGACGCTTGGTTTTGCTGACCTTACATGAGCAAATTTGGGTCACGGATACTCAATAGTAAGGGTCATTGGAGTCCTTGCTTAAAATTTGGGAATCCCCGATCTAAATATTGCACTTTTTTTTTTAACTTTCATCATTGTTTGCTCGTAAATATTGACTTATATAGCACCAAACGTCATACATTATAGATTAAACTTTATTGAGGTAACCGTAAACCAAGCAATTGTTAACTATGACCCTCATGAGCTCAAATTCTGAAAAAAAATAACTACTGAAACCGACTTTAATTCTTTGATGAGGGTGAGGCCAAGAGACTCACACTGGATAGTTTTGAGAGTTCTTGCTGTGTATTTGTGAGTCTCAGACTCGCAAAATCTGCGTCCCTTATAACCCTGCTGATATTCAGGTGTGGCTGAAAGTAGTGCGTGCTTAACAAATCTAAGCGTAGTAACATGCCATTACCAGACTACAACATTTCGGACCAGTCAAAACTGAAAGGAGTTGAAGACGACAATTGAAAGTCTATGAAATTTTAGATTTTTCAACTTTCTACGTAGAAACAATTGTGCAAATTTTTACATAATGTTTTCTTTATCATATTTCTTGGGGGTGTTAAAAGGCGTCATTCAGTGGGAATGGGATAAGCAACTGGGTAAAAATGATATTGATTTAACCAAACCTTGAATATTATTTTATATTTTGCGGGAATGGGTTAAAATACTGGATATTATTTACCATTCCCTTTGTTTAATATGAAAGCAAACTAGGCCTTACTTTTTTAGCAAATACCAGACGACAGAATATAAAATTGGTCCAACTGCAGTCGACAAATTTCATTACATGAAGTTTTATTTTAATTATTATTTGCTTTTGAGGTAAAAAAAAACATTGTTGATAATGAAGAAATTGCTTATAAGAGAGTTCTTCATTTACCCCGATGTTTTCCAAAGCTTTTTTGGTGATGGTGGGTGGGGGGGGGGTAAGAGAGCGTCATTGTGTGGTAACAACGATTTACGAAGTTCCATAACTACGAGTTTTTCTAAACCCCAGACCTCTGGTTACTGGTCCTCTTTGACACCGTCTAGGTTATTTCAACTAACTCAGTTTATTCATCCCGTGATTTTATAAGCCTTAGGCTTTAGAGTTTTAGAAGAGGAAAATCGCTTGATTGGTGGATTCGTCATTTTTGACTCTTTCAACCAACTATCACTCATTTTAATAAACTTTTTAGAATATTTATATATTTTTTTAGAACCATGGATATGAAAATTTATCTTCGCAAGCAAAGGGTGTAATTCCATTATTTTTGCGCTAAACGCAGATGAGTTAGAACTCTTGTTTTCCGAAGATGGCTCAAATCCAATCCATTCCCACAGAATGACGCTTTTCTGACGCCAAAAGAAAAACGATTGGGGAAAACATTATGTTAAATGAAGAAATTGCTTGTTACAAGTAATTTCTTCATTTTATACAAGGTGTTCTATCCAGAAAGTTGAAAATAAATCTAAAATTTATTAAACTTTAAAGTGTCGTCTGCAACTCCTTTCAATTCGGACCAGTGTAAAATGTTGCCGCCAGGTAATATGTTAAAAGCTTTATACGTTTAGGAACAATAAGAATTTAAAATGGTACTCTTATTAATTGATTTTCTATGTTCTAACGAATTGCGCGTGAGCTTGGGTAGTTCTTAAAGAGAAACTTATATCTCGAGGGATGTAATAAACGGGATTGTTCGAAAAAGGGTTGGAAGGCGATCACAGTATCACAACCGTACATTATTAATTAGGAATTATTTTACAAAGGATACAGAAAGATGCTATATCAAAATCATGGTGTTGTACAAATGAAAAAAGAGCCATTAAATAATTCCATGAATGCTCAGATTGGTTTATAATTCGTAAACTATCCAAGTCTGTCTTACTGTGAGTTTGGTTGTCTTCATCGTGTGAGTTTCAATAGCAAGTCAATATGCAACCCGTCTCGAAACACATTAAATCCGCATTCGAAACCAATTCGAGTGAATGCTTCCATAGAAAATTCAGTTTTGACGCATGCCGTCATTTCAAACAATAGTTGTTTTTCTCGTCTGTCCATGAAATCTGAATCTAATCGGAAAACAAGTAATGAACCATGTCTCCTGCAATTAAAATATGTGATAAGAATTATCATCTCAAAGCTTTCAAGATATGGCCGACAACACTTTTCAAAATATTTATCATCATAGAAACCTTTCAAACTTTAAGTCATGGAAAATAAGTCATAGAATTTAGCTGTCATCCAGGAAAACCTTTCTTAAAGGTAGGTACCGATGTTTTTATGTTACAGATTTTTATAATTCTTATTCGCTTTCATACAAAATTTTGATGAAGAATTCTGAAAAGTAGTTTTTCGAAAGTCAGAGATCGTTTTTCTTATTTTGGTTCCAGAAACATCGATACCTCCCTTCAATGACGTTACTCTTTGACGGTGGAAGAATTCAAAAGTATTATATGGCGTCACTATGGAGTGATTATTACTACACTCATAAATAAAAGTACTGAAAGTACTGTAAGCTAGCAAAGCATGGTTTTGTTAAGGAATCCTCTTTGTCAAAGGTTATCATGATAAATAAACGAGGTTAAAGTAACCCAGAAGCTAACCCATTACAAAATGACGAATTCTTAGTTGAAAGAAGTTGCAGATAACAATTTCAAGTTGGTGGAATTTGGTAGAAAACATTGTGGACATTGAAGAAATTGCTTGTTACATGCAATTTCTTCATTGTCCGTAATGTTTTCCAAAGCTTGTTTTGAGATGCTTAAAAAGCTGAATTGAGTGGGAAAGAGTTAGATTTCACCAAAATTTGAATAGAGACTGTAATATTCTTAAAATTCACCAGAACTACTTTTTATGGCGTACGCATTCAATGGATTTAGCGATTAAGCCTCCAGTGGGAGTTTGCACTCGTTGAACTTTGAGAAGACCTCAAAAATTTGTCTGTTAACTTAAGCTATCAAAGCTGACGCTTTGCTAGCTAAAAATGCATCAATAATGACACTCTCAAATAAACAATTTGGAAAACAATGTATAAAATGAAATAACCGCTTGCAACGAGCAATTACTTCATTTTCCACAAGGCTTTCTACCAAGAAAGTAAGAAATAATCTAAAATTTCATAAACTAGAAATTGTCGTTTGCGGCTCCTCCAATTTTAGATAAGTCTAAAAATCCGTCTGGTAATGGGCTAAGAAACAATCAAACAACAACAACAACAAAAATGTGGAAATAGATTAATGACATAACAAAGAAGCATTATGGTTATTTTATACTCCAATTCTCATCATCATTTGTCTCTTTCTACCCACTAACCCCATTTCGAGATGGCTAAATTAAAGACTAGTTCAAATTGAAAGATGTTGCAGGCGCTCTTTTCAAGTTGGTGAAATTCAAAAAACGCCTTTTATGGTGAAAAATAATGTGGACATTGAGAAAATTGTTTGTAATTCGGCTCAGGGTTGTTTCGGACGGATATGTTGTCGAATACACGAAACAGTGGGTACTTACTCGCCCTTTTGAAAGCACGATAATGTAGTTTTCATCATTTCCCCCGATAATATTACAGTTAAATGATATTACACCAAATTTTTAGCTGGTCAAATGTCCCTTTTTCAAACCCCTTTCGAGTTCGAAGAGAATGCAGATGAGTATTTAACTTGAAAACTTAAAGGACGTTTTCGAAAGGAGAATGAATAGCTTTCGATAAGCTCGTACATCTTTACCGCCATGTTTTCCCTTGTACAATTTCTCCGGGCGTTACGTTTCACCAGTGATTGTACGAAAACATTGAATATGCACAATTTTCAGACATCTAGTTCCAGAAGAGATAACTTATCATTAAAACATGCATTATTCAAATTCCATTTTTCACGTGAACAATTGAATTATGACATGCGGAATAATTTAAACTATCAATTGCAGTCAATTCTCTAGTGAAAACGTGTTTTTATCCAGCAAAAACCAGCAAAATAATTTCAATTTTTAAATGGCCTGCAAATAAATGTGACAATTATTTTGACCTGTCAAACAAAATAAGGACCCCAAAAAATTTAAACACCGTTACCAACACCCACTTGTAATAGCACTCCGACAGGAATGTGTGTCTGAGATTGCTGTTTTTAATGATTTTATTTAGCCAGTGCGTGACCTATTTTCATGATGAAGACACATACAGCAACCTAGACAACCACACAGTGCAAGCAATAAACATTGTATTTGATGGTTGTCTAAAGGAACTTGGAGTCGGCACTTATCTACAGAGCGCATTTAGAATGCTCTGGTCCACTCACGTGAAATGGTTGTAAATGTCACACACATGCTCTTTTATTTAATTGTTTATTTTTTCTGTCGAAAATATTAAAATCAAATTGAATCGCTGGTCACGCCCACTTGCTTAATTAGCCCCGCCCATTGACTCCGATAGGAAGTCCCGCTTCGATTTTAAACGGCGATATTTTGTAAAACTCTGTGGCTTGTAGTACGTAATAAAAAATAGTATAGTTGGTTAGCGACCTAAACGTCGTAACTACAGCTTAGATAAGCTATATTTACAACGTTAAAGTCGCCAATTCAACAAAATAGGTCAAGAAAAATGGCGACCAGTGTCGGAAATCAGACTCATTTCTGGTCCCAATGAATGATTTCATTGGTCGACTAGTTCTTTGATTTACAGCCGCGATTGGTCAATTGCAAATTCGTTTATCAAAATTACGGCTTATTGACAAGCTGAAAATGTTTCATGCATTTTAACCTATTCCCAGACAATTACTCTTTAGACACTTCTCTATAAAGAACTACAGGAACAACATTGTGTAAAACGAAAAAATTGCTTGTACAAGCAATTTCTTCATTTTGCACAATGTTTTCTACCAGAAAGTTGAAAAATTTGAAAAATTCATAAACATTTAAATGTCGTCTGCAACTTCTCTCAATTTAAATCAATGTAAATTTTTGCAGTTTTGTAATGGTTTAAAGGACACTTCCCTGATTCTGTGTAAACAAGAGCACGCTCGGTAGAATACCAAATTGGGGCATCAGATAAACAACTATTGTAGATGATGACTTTCTGAGGCCTCATATAAAATTTGAAATCTCTAGGACTTGTGATTTGAATCAAGAAGTTTTTAAAAATATTTCCTTTAACTTCCTCCTTTCTATTGCCCTCTCAACCAGATTTTTTGAGAGTTGAATCTATAACTCCTTTGGTTCAGCCTTTTCCAACAATCAATGCACCGAATTTCAGCCTGCTCGGCACAATATTTTAGGGGTTTTTTTTTTGGGGGGGGGGGAGATTGTGAATGAAATAAATCTAAAAATCCGAAATCGCCTACGAAACCTCGGAAAATACTGACTCCGCCCGTGCTATGGTAACAGCCCATCGAGTTTTCTCTCTACCAATGGGAGATTGAATTCACCGTCGAATTAAAGTCAGGAAGTGGTCGATATCCATTTTAGAGATATACACAATGCGATAGCATAATACGTTTACCTTTTTCTAAACCATGGAGAGTGGTTTAATAGTACTTGTGGTTGTAAGTAGTTATTTTATTTTCTTGACAGAAAAAATAAGTTCGTATTTTCTACAATTAACCTGCTCCCACCCAACAAAATTTTAGACAGTTCCAAATTGAAAAAAGTTGCAGGGTACAATTTCAAGTTGATGGAATTTCGAAAATTATCATCCTTTTTGGGATTAAGAAATTCTATCTATAGTATATTGAATTCTCTCAACTACGGCAGTGACTCTTGTCTTTTTAAACCCTGGTGGAGAACATTATTTTCAAATGTCATCCTTTAAATGGGAGGTATCATGCTTACAACATTAGGCAACTTCATGAAATAATTAATGAGAAAATCCGTGAAAAGCTGTCATTAGATAATGCTCCAGCCCATTAGTCCATTATTTATATAGCTGCTGTTTCAAACTTGCTGACGTCCTTATTATCTACTTGATTTAGCCCCCCCCCCCCCCTGCCATTTTCTCACTGATGATGACGTCAAACAAAATGTTGATGCGCTTTTGGGGCCCAAAAATGCTTCCTACTACAGCGAAGGTATACAAATGCATCAACCCATGTAAGCCTGCAAGGTGATAATGAAAATATTTAGGTTAAACCGCTTGAATATGTCTTAAGCAACGGACCTCGTATATACTAATTCGATTTATTACCCTTATTTAGCTAGCAAAACGTCAGCTTTGATAGCTTACGTTACATATACAATTTTGAGGTTATCTCAAAGTTCAATGAGTGCAAACTGCCATTGGAGGCTTAACCGCTAATCAGTTGAATACATACACCACAAAAAGTAGTTCTGGTGTGTTTTTAAGAATATTACTAAATCTATTCAAATTGTAGTGCACTCTTTCAAAAGCATGCTATCTAACCCATTTCCACTAAATTCCGCTTTTCTAAGCATCTCAAGAAAAATGCTTTGGAAAACATTGTGGACATAGAAGAAATTGCTTGTAACAAGCAATTTCTTCAATGTACACAATGTTTTCTTCCAAATTCCTCTACCTTGAAATTATCGTCTGCAACTTCTTTCAATTTGAACAAGTATAAGATTTTGACATGTTGTAATTTGTTAACTCCTGGGTTCCTTTAACCTAGTTTATTATGCAGTATCATTAGTGGACGACCAAAGAATCGTTACTACAGCTTTAACCCACTACCAGACGACGTTGTTAAAAGCAATTCTTCATTTTCAACAATTTTCATCTAAAAAAATGGGTGGGGCGTAAAAGAACGGGGTTGTGTTGGAATAGGATGTATTAGCTGTTGTTACGACTTTTGGACTGCCCATCGATGATAAACAATATTTAAAAATATTCAATTTTTTGTTGTTATTATTATCACTTTACTTTCGTAAATTATGTAAATCCGAGTGGTTATGAAGGTTAAATGAATTGGAAAATGAAACCAATTCAAAATGTTTAAAACCCTCATCAGTTATAATTCATACTTAATGCACGCTATAATGTATCCTTGCAGTTCATTCTGACCATAAAATTCACGGCAGGCGCACGAAGCGTAAATATTTTTGGCCGTTTCGATGTTTTTAACGGCAAGGTATGCAGGTCTAGTGAAAGAGTCTTTACGGTTAACTCCTCTAGTCTTGTGGCATGCGCAGCTGAGTGTCTAGAGCGGTATAATTGTAGAAGTTTCTTCTATGAACGAACGACCGGCAACTGTTATGGATGCCGCCATGTGTCCAATGGTCATGGGTTAGAGACAGAATCGGACAACGTTTATTTCATACGGATAGGTAAGAAATGATTCAATTATAAGCATTCAATACATTAAAGAGAGGAAGAGAATATTTTTTCATAACAGTGTGATTCATAACAGTATGGTTTTTCGTTCCACACTTATTCAAGCTGTAATTACGACGTTTATGTAGCCAACCAACCATTCTACTTTTTTGTTACATGCTACTAGACATAAATTTTGTAAAATAACGTCGTTAAAAATCGAAGGGGAACTTCCTGTTGGAGTCAACGGGCGGAGAAAAAGGATTCTACTTTTTTGTTACATGCTACTAGACATAAATTTTGTAAAATAACGTCGTTAAAAATCGAAGGGGAACTTCCTGTTGGAGTCAACGGGCGGAGAAAAAGGAGTCTGTGGGCGGCGTCAGCGATTAGTCAATTGGATGCGCCCGGGCAAAAATAGAAACAGAGAAACACTGGGCGTCATATAATAAAATCTTTCGTAGAGGGTCACAAAATAATGCTACATGAAAAATGTAAACTAAGTGAATTTAGGTCTCGTCTCAATAACACTAAATCTATCATCTATGTAAACAAGGATGAGGCCGGGCACAGCTAAGATAGGACCAAAGGGACATTATTCAATAAATTTGTAGACGTCAGTATAAGATACCTCGTGAAAAGCATGAAGCGTTTAAGCCTTACTGTTTTGGTTTTTTTTTTCCTTAGGAAAATTGTTCAAGATCGTCTTTTCTTAAAGAATATCTGATGCCATGGCAATCGGGGTTTAGGGGTTTACCTAAGGCACTTTCCTGCCAAGTTTTAGTTTGATAAGCCCACGGGTTTTGAATCCATACGGACGGACGACGACCAATCACATTGATTGACGTCCCCAAAAATATCGTGCTGAGTTACGCTAAAAATAGGTTCAAGCACTGGTAATTAAGTTTCGATGTTTCACCATAAAAAGTTATGATTACAAGGGTCTGGCTAAAGTGATGTTCCTCCAATAGTTTTTTTATAGTGATAACTAATTCCTGTTTTTGTTGTAGATGAGGCGATCGTCTTAGCATCGAACTCCTCCAGCATCACAGACAAGGGGCTCGCATTAGGTAGGCTTATTTATCACGAGGAGTGATCGATAATTGATAATGATTTAATTTTTAGTTTCGTCTATCAAAAACCAGCGATCGAAAAAAATTATCAGAACTCCACGAACAAAATTTTGAGCACGCATCGATTTTGTATTCTTCCGCACAAATTAGTCCCATACAAAAAGGTATCAAAATTTGTTAAGTTTTTGCCTTTTTCGCTCGATGCTATTAAATTATAAGAAATGAAGAGTTTTGTATTCATACAATGTGATTAGGTTTTTCGGTTCATACCTCCATGAAAAAAAAAAATATTCTCTTCTTCTCTTAAATGAAATAATCGCTGACCCCGCCCACTTACTCCGTTGGCCTTTTGTCACAATTGATAAGTCTTTTGCGATGGTGTTTTAGAAAGCCTCCAGCATAAGAATTTCACAATTAAATGAAACATGGTAGGAAATAACGACCGTCGCATTGATAAATCAAATGATTCTAACTCATTCCAGCTCAACAAAATTTTAGACTGGTCCAAATTCATTTAAGCTGCAAACAATAATTTCAAGTGGATGGAATTTTTAATTTTTCAACAACATTCAACACAATGTTTTCCGAATCAGTTTTCTTGAAGGGCATAAATTGGAGGGCTTGTGAGGGAATGGGTTAAACGAAGCGTAATACGGATGATATGTTTTTTTTTTTTTTTTTTCTTTTTAAATTCAAATACAGTTTGGCACGGAGGACAATGGGGTACTGTGTGTGATGATAAATGGAATGTTGGCACTCCATCGAACAATGCTATAGTTCTATGTAAAACCCTTGGTTTTAAAAGGTATGTTTATATATATATATATATTCCTAAATAAGGTAATCGTACAATATTTTATAATTCTTCACTTGTAAAAGCAGAAAAAGCCTTTGGGGGGGCATTATGGCTTCACTGGCAAATCTAACAATTTCGAGGGAGAAAACAGTAGATCATTTAAATGCCTTATTGCTCTAACTTTTACAAATTTGTTGTCGCTAATATCCCGTTTTACTTACGGAATTATTTGATGACGTTATATTTTGTCGTGAAAAACTGCCGTGCATCTATGTTGACCGATCGATAAAGCAATAGTTGCGGTTCAGAACGGATAAGTTTCCGAATCTTGCTCAAATTCAACTCGCTTTGTACCGATTCATTTTCGGTGACAAATGAAATAAAGTCACGTGCTGTTTGTTTGCATACAATAAGCTTACTTCAATGACAAGACTTTATGCCCCATACACAAACGAAGAAAAATGTCTACGGTGAGGATTCCAAAATGGAATGTTCTTTCCCAAATATAACTCTACTTCTAGAGTAATTGTCCTTTTCACGACGCCGTTTCCCCTCTGGTTCTGCTAGTAGAAACGGACGCCTATGTGTTCGTTTTGTTGCTGGCTCACTCTCCTCCATTTTGTCTGTTCAAAATAAATAATAATACTAAAAACAACAACAACAAAGCAAACAAGTAAGTAAACAAACAAACAAACGCGTAATATCATGTGACTGTTATGTCGTCATTACGTCATTAATTGTTGTGTTTGAGCGCCTGATTCAGTTCACTAGCCTGAATTTACTAATCGTAAAGTTAATGTCGTTTTCTTTAACACGGGTAGCCGCTCATTTTTTTAAATCTGCTGCATAATAGGGAACGCTGTTTATGCAAAGTAGAGAATAATGTAGTATTAATTATTTTGTTTGCATCACTTTGTGATCCCAACCTGAAATTTAGCCAATATTCCCAAGCTCCATTGTCAACCGATTAAAACTGTTTTTTTTTTTTAAATCTGATAAATGATATCGAAAAGATTATTCATGAGAAATATGGTTGAAAAACATCCTCTAGTTTCCGAGAACAAAATTTTTCAGAAAATATTACAGTATGACTGTCATTTTGACTTTCTGTTTCAATAGTGGAGTGGCTTATGGGGAAGCCAACAAATCATTCTCTCTGTCGAAGTCTGACGGTGTTCCTATATGGATGGACGGGGTTGTTTGTAGCGGGACAGAAACTCACCTCCTTCAGTGTCCATTCAATGGTTTTGGCAACAATGACTGCGACCACAACGAGGATATAAGCGTCTTTTGTGATTTTTAGCCTGGTTATTTGCCTAGAACTTTATCTTTGAAATTGGGTAAAATACAACGCTTTGTAATGATTCTGGTGTTACTAATACAATTCATCTCGAATATTCACTAAAACAACAGGACTGTGGTGATCATAAATCGCCCACTTTAGTAATAATCTCGAAGAGATTGACCTTGAGACTTATGTAAATGGATGGAACCTTAATTGAACCTCAAGAACATCAATTTTGTATATAGAAATATCACATAATAGTACAAAACCTTAACCCATTCCCACACAACAAAATTTTAGACTGGTCAAAATTGAAAGACGCTGCAGACGACAATTTGAAGTTGATGGAATTTTATTTTTTTTTTCATCATTTGGGATAGAAAACATTATGGATAATGAAGAAATTGCTTGTTACAAGCAATTTCTTCATTTTCCACAATGTTTTCTAAGACTGTTTTATTGAGGGGCGTAAAAAGGAGGAATTGAGTTTGAATGGGTTAAGTTTGATGGCTTGTTTGGAAAAAAAATTCAAACATTCTCTACACATCTGTGTTAAAAGGGCGGGTCCTAACAGAGTCATAATTTGACCTAAATGCATTACTTTTAGAACCTTTGTAACTACATGCAAAATGAGAAAGCTATGAGTCTCAGAGGTTGTAAGGAGATTTTTTAAAAAGATAATGTTAAGTAGTGTTTGCTAGGGAGAGCCCAAATGGTGTTACAGAAACATTTTTGTATAGGGTTGACCGGTTATTCGACTTTGGAAATATTAAACGTCCAAGCTTCATGCATTGTTTCAAACAATTTCTTCTTTTTCAACAATGTTTTCTCAATTATAAAAATCACAGGGACGTAAAAACCAGGATTGTACAGGAAAGGGTGAAAGAGAGGTCAACAGACGGATTGCCTGGCGGACGCACGCACGAGAAAAAATATAGACCACCAGGTTTATCAGGAGAATATTCTTAAAGATTCCATTCCTGATTTCTATTTAATAGGACGAGCTCTGGCGAAACTATATTATAACCCCGGAGGAATTTTTCTATCAACATTCATAGAAATATAATGAAAGTGTGTTTTTTAAGAAAGACGCAACTGTAGCCAAATAAATATAACTGATATACAATTTTGGACATAGTATAAAAGAATAAAGTCAGGAGGAAAAGACTTTGAAATCGCTCTAATTGGGCGATTTTTAAACTTTGGACCTCTGGGTCGAGGCTATGTGTGACCCAATGGGTTTAGTTTTAACAAATCTTAGTACAGAACCATTCGCCTATAGTCAAAAACTTTCAAATTTTGGACCCCTTTGGCAGAACCGCTTTTGACCCGAAGGTATAATTTTAAATAATAAACCTCAAAACCATCTAGTTATGTTAGATATCAAGTATGAATACCCTATGCCATATAGTTTAGGAGCAGATGACTTTTGAAAGTGTTCCAATTGAGCGTTTTCACAACTGGAGACCTCTTGGGAGGGGAATTTTTTCCCCACAGGGGCGTATTTTTCAAGTTTTTGGTAGAGAGCCATGTGGTCACGCTATATATAAAACATAATTTCCCTTGGCCTTGTAGCTTCTGAAATTGTTTTAAAAGATTTACTAAAATTTTCCATTTTCAGATGCCTTGCCAACCACATTTTTGTCATAGAATTCTATTCTTTTAACAACTTTCACCCATTACCAGACGGCAAAATTTTAGATTGGTCCAAATTGAAAGAAGTTACAGACAAGAATTTAAATTTAATGAAAGTTTAGATTTTTCAACATTTTTGGTAGAAAACATTGTGTAAAATGAACAAAATGCTTGTTTCAAGCGATTTCGTCATTTTACACAATGCTTTTTCCAATAGCTTTTCTTGGGGAGCGTCAAAAAGCGTCACTAGGTGGGAATGGGTTAATAATACTTTACAAATTAAGAAATCCTACAAAGTTTCAACTTGATCGGTATACTGGTTTAGGAGGAGGGATTTTGTAAAGATAATGTCGACGGAAGGACAAACAGAATACGGACAATGACCGATCACAATAGCTCACTTCGCACTTTGTGCTCAGTTGAGCTAAAGGGTTAGATAATAATGATTTCAATTTTTCTGTTAACATGGCAATCAAGAATTTTGACGATTATGAATTCCTTTAACAACTTTAGGAAAGCTACTGAAATAGAACCAAGTTGCATCCTCACTGGCTATTTAGTTAAGGAGAAGAAGTTTATGTAAAGAAATTGTGGGTGGACCGAGGACGAGTAAACATAATACCTCACCATGAGCAGTTTGTGCTCAAGTACCTGAAAAGAACAACCTATATTATAAATAGCGATAACCTCAAAAGCATTTGCAACTTTTCGAGTCAGGTTTTGGTTTACCATCAACAGTCCCGAGTCAGGCATTCGGACATTTTATGCTACTTGATCTTTTGTACAGCTCACCCAGAGGTTTATCTCTCTATATAACAAGAGCTTCGCAGAGCGGTCCGAATATGCTTGTCGGTGATGGAGAATCATTGTAGAAAATTTCAACCTTTTTCAATAAACACAAGGCACAAGTTATAGCCATTTGAAAAGTTGCTTACACTAGACATTGGGCATTTTTTTTATTCAAGGGCAGATAATTGATGAAGAACTGCAGTTATCTTAATATTAAAGGTTGGGGGTGTCACTAGAGACTATGCACATCATAAAAGTTGCAATTTCATTTGATTGAAACTGTAGGATGAGTTGGGCACACAAGAAATATGTTGTTTTATTTTAATTTCAAAGGCAAACATGCAATAAGGACTGGAGTGATTCGAATTTTAAGGGTCTTATGCACAACTAGACATCATAGAGATACATTGTAGCAAGTTTCGGTTCGTTCCCGTTGGTACTGTAGGAGTTGCACACACAAAAACTCCTCACGAACAGACAGACGAATATAAAGACGTATGAAAATGAAAAATTTGTTCGACTGCAATTGACCAATCGCAGCTGTCAGTCTAAGAATCAGTCAACCGATCATTTCATTCATTTTGACAAGAAATTAACTTTGAACCCGACATTGGCCGACATTTATGAGACTTTTTTTTGTTCGGCGACTTAAATTTCGTTCCTTAAGATTATTTAAGCTGTAATTACGACATATAAGTCGCCAGTCAATACTTTTCCTTTAAAGTACCATGTTACTAGGCATAGAATTTGTAAAAAAGCCGTTTAATGTCGAAGTAAAACTTCCTTTCAAGTCGGATGGACGTGGTCAGTGGTGTCTATGGGCGGGTATCGGTCTGTCAGTTGTCTCGAAACTCTTTTAAAAACAAGGGATCTAACGTTAGGTTTTCACAAATAAGGGACAATTTTCGGATTTGAAGTGAATTTTTTTGCTTTAAGTTTGTGAAACATTTTGCAAATTTAAAAGTTATCTCCTCTTGCAAATGGACCAATCACAGCTGTCAATCAACAAATAAGTCGACCAATCAAATATTTACTTACTAAGACCGGATACAATTCAATTTTAATTTCGTCTATCAAGATTCAAGCATTTTGATTGGCTGAAATTATTTTTCATACTTCTATGATCAATATTTTGAGCACACAAATATTTTGTATGCTTTCGCACAAAGTATTCCCTTATTTTTTACTGAATTCTGGTGAAAAATTTTGCTTTGTTTGGCTTGATTAAATTGTAAGAAATGAAGAGACTAGTTTTGTTGTCTTTGAGGTATGAGCCTAAAATCTTAATCACAATAATTTAAGAATCTGCTTCGCGAATTCATACTGTACGATTAAGCTTCCTGTGTAAGTAAATGAAAAAAAAAAAAACAAAAAAACACACACACAAAAAAAACCCCTTCATTTCTTAGGTGAACTTAGGAATTCCATGTCAGCCGACATTTGTGTGAAGATTTTTGTTGGTTTGGCGACTGAAACGCCGTAACTACAGCTACCCAAGCTATAGATATTTGTTAAAGTCGCAAACTAAAGGCCTATTTACAAATGCACGATATTGGGCTACGGTGCCGCTACAATTCGACACGATTTGTAAAATCGTCGTGTACCGAAGTGATTCGTAGTAGAACCGTGGTGAATCTTGATGAACCGTGATGATTCGGAAAAAACCCGGTAGCATAACGGAAGTTTTAAACTGTTTAAAACATTCGTGGTGAATCGTAGTTGATATTGGGCCTGGCCTAATTCGTAGCGCAACCGCAGCAGAATTGTTCTTACTCGTAATGAGACCGTAGCTATATTCGTGGCTATCGTGAGGAGAGATCGAAGCCAGTCGTGGAATGTTTGACACCCGAATTCTCACGATTCACCACAACTGGTGTACGGTTATCTTAAGAATCATCCACGGTTTCGCTACGGAGCTCCAAGATTGGCTCGTGTCGGTAGCGCCGTGAATCGTACAAGTACCGTATCGAACCTCAAAAGTACCGTGGGCATTCGTTGTGCTACCGTGGTAAATCCTCATAGACCGTAGCGTTGCCGTCATGAATCGTCATTGATTCGTAACGACACTTTACAGACACCGTACAGATATCTTGGATATTCTTACTGGAATCGTAGTGACACTGAATTTTTCTACTTTTTGGCACCGTTTATCCCGATCCATCCCGATTTTCTGGCCATGAGAAAGCTGGGTTAATCGTGTTGAATCGTAGAGAGAATCGTGAATGCGTAAACGGGTCTTAACAATTTTTCTTTTTGTTACACGTACCTGGCCGCAGCATCACGGCTTTTAATATCGAAATGGAACTTCCTGTCGGAGTAAATGTGCGTGACCAGGAGAGTCAATTGGCGGGTTGAGAGATCCGTCAATTGCCAACAGACGGATTCACGACGGAAGCAAACCTTTTGGTTGCATATACGTATTTGAGCGGTTTTTCTTTTAACCTTTAACCTGGATCGAATAACTTTGTTTCTCCTCGAATAAATCCCGCTGATACTCATAGGTAAATTAGTGCATGGGTTGATCACATTTTCACGGAATCGTTTCCGGTCGAATTCAAAACTTTTAGCCTGATTTTGTTGAAAAAAGTGTGCATCGTTCTAAAACATCACTAAGAATCATGCCGAACATTCATCTAGAATAACATTTAAATTGTTACATCTTCGCTTAACCCTTTCCTATACAAACTCGGGATTTTACGCCACTGTAATTAAATACTTAAGAAAGCATTGTGGAAAAGGAAGAAATTGCTTGTAACAATTAAGCAATTAATCCCTTTCCCACAATATTTTCTGCCACATAAGAGGGTTTCATTTCAAATTGCATCTAATTTTCATTGCCGTCTGCAACCTCTTTCTATTGGACAAGTCTAAGAGTAAAAAAAGACAGGAAATGAGTTAAGCTGAAGAAAATTTATCTGAACAAACCAAATAACGGAATGCTAGCCGCTTCTATTTCCAGCTTCTCTCGAACAGGGCACTTCATTTTCTGATAAAAAAGAATACGAAGTAACCGGTTACCACATGACACAAATTTAGATTTGTATACATTGAAAGGAGTTGCTGAGAAAACAGTTTGATCAAAGAACTGAAGGTCCTAAGAATCTCCATATTATAAACGTTTAGACTACAGAAAAAAAAAACGAGACACGGATAACATCTATCTTAAAACAGACATAAAGGTTTAAGTCGAGACACGAATTTTATTTGTCAATAGGAAAATATGTGTCATATAGGGTAGAAAACACTGAGGGAAAAGAATAAATTGCTTGTAACTTCTCCTTTTCTCACAATTTTTTCTAAGTATTTTTTTAAGGCGTAAAAAAGCGGGATGTTGTGGAAAAAGGTAAGGTGTCGAGTTATTTCAGTTGTTTGAAATTCGAATACGAGGGAAGTATAACAATAACTATCTTTGGGTTTTCTAAGAACTTATTTTTCAGCATGAGTTTTTTATGCAGATACCTGAACTTCAGCTCTAACATTCAAAAGTATCGAAGTCAGAACTCTGATGAAAAAGTCACAAAATTTCAATGAAAATGATTTTTAAGAGTTAACATCCTTGATTTTGTATTTCCATTTTAAATCCATTCCAAGACGGCTAAATTTTAGGAGTTGCAGATGACAATTTAAAGATTATTTTTTCAACTTTCATGGTAAAAAAAAAACATTGTTCAAAATAAATAGCTTCATTTTACAAATTTGTTTTCCATATTGATTTTCTGAAGAGGCGTCAAAAACCATCATTGTGTTGGAATGGACTTAAAAGTCACTTTTGCTTCATTGTTAGGTTTGATTGACAGGTTAAAGAACTTGAAAGTAAGCAGTCCCGCTTTTTAAGCATCTCAAGAAAAAAGCTTTGGAAAACATTGTAGTCGATGATGAAATTTCTTGTAACAAGCAATTTCTTCAATGTCCATAATGTTTTATACTTCCTTCATGTTGAAACAGTCTAGGATTTTGTCGTGTTGTAATAGGGTTAAAGGGTCAATTTTAACTTGTAAGAAGCGATTTCTTCATTGTCCTTAACATTTTTATCCTAAAAGGCAAAGGTTTTCTAAATTCCACCGACTTGAGATAGTTACCTGCAACTGCATCCAATTTGAACCAGTTCTAAAAAAGTATCATCTGGTAATGGGCTTAATTATGTAATCCACATTTTCCCTCGATAATACTTCCATATCCAAGTGCAGTAACCAATAAGACAAAACCCTAGTTTCTACCATTTTCTACTATTCTTGAATCTCCTTGGTCTATTTTTAGCTGCCGTCATAGCGCAGTCAGTATTACCATATATGGAAATTAGCCCCGCCCATTAAAGCAATGTTTTTCATCTGATCAAAATTCTTTGGAGGAATCTGATAGAGGTTCACCATAGGATCATTTCTGTGAAATTTGGTTGCAATCCATCCACTCCTTGTTTTTCATCTGATCAAAATTCTTTCAAGGTTCACCAAGGATCATTTCTGTGAAATTTGGTTGATCTCTATCCATCGGTTTCTGAGATGATTATCAAAGGTTTTAACATATAAAGAAATCAGCCTCGCCCATAAAAGATACGTTTTTCATCTGATCAAAATTCTTACAATCAATCTGATGAAGGCTAATCCAAGGAGCATCTCTGTGAAATTTGGTTGAAATCAATCCAACGGTTTCTGAGAAAAAAGATTTTCAACGCTTTCACCATATCTTGAAATTAGCCCCGTCCATTTAAGCCATTTTTTCATCCGATCAAAATTCTTTGAAGGAATCTGATAGAGGGCATCCCAAGGATCATTTCTGCGAAATTTGGTTGAAATCTGTTCAGTACTTTCTGAGGAGAAGACTTTCAAAGTAAAGGTTTACGAACGGACGACTGAACGGACGGACGGACGCATGGCGGACATAACGCCATGAAAATAGCTCTCTGGATTTCAGCAAGTGGAGCTAATAACAAATATGAGCTATGGAACATCTAGGCTTATTTTTTTTTTTTTAAATCACCGATGTGTCTCTATGTAAATAGGGTACGAGTGGGTATGTAAGACCACAAGGACATTTTAACTCCAAAACATGGAGCCTCAAAGGTGATTGATTTATCAAAGAATATTTTCTTATTTTTTTTAGTTTTCAGTTGCAATGGCAAACAGAGTTTTTGACTGAAAAGGATTATCTTAACAAGTTTGGCAGTGATTCAGACAAATAGACAGACTACGGATGATAAATGATCACATCTCTTAGCATATTTTGCTCAGCTAAAGGAGATAAATGAATAGCTGAAATACAACAGCTGTTGGTTTGCTCTAAACTAAGTTGGAATTGAACCCCTATTTTTGAGGCAATTAAGAAAACAAACAATTTTCCACATTTGAAAATCTTATTGCAAATATACAACTATACAAGAAAAGAAATTTGTGTCATATTACATTAACATGTAATTAAATAAAAATATCTGACCCTTTTACCTGGAAATGTTTTAACTCAATTCTTAGTTTGACTAGTGTTTGACACAGAATCATTCTTGGCTCTGTGGAAAACGCAAACATTAAAATCATTGGGTAATTATAGCTGTAAAACTGCTTGTTACAAGGAATTTCTTCGTTTTCTACAATGATTTCTCAATCATAAAATCACAGGGACTTCAAAACAAGGGATTGAACAGGAAAGGGTCTATTGATCAATCAAATCATTCCTTTAGACTGGAAGTGAACCTTGATTTCCTATATTGGCCAACATTCATGTGAAGCTTTCTTGTTGGTTTGGCAACTTAAACGTCTTACTTAAAGCTTATTCAAGTTGTAGCTATGACGTTTAGGTCACAAACCTACTGCTTCACATTTTGGTTATATGTTACTGGCCATAAATTTTGCAAGTTAATGCTGTTAATATCAAAGTGGAACTTGCGGTCAGTCTGTGTGCGTTACCATCGGAGTCAACGGGCATGGCTAGCAATGCCTTAATTAAATCTACCTTATACATATAGTATTTATTTATTAGTAAAGGGTTTCATTAAGTTAGGGTAAAAGGGTCGCACATCCAAGCATTTATATCACATATTTAAAGCACACTCAATTTTCATAAACAAAATATTTTTCACTCACATTATTACATTCATAAAATTTCCTTACACAATTCTTTTTTGTAAGATAACTTATATTTCTGAATTAGTTTACTGATAAAATCTTAAACTTATCATAAAACAAAGTAGTGGATGGAGTGAAACAAATACACTTTTATAAAGAAAACCATATGGAAAAAGTAGAAAGGAGTTATTACAAGCAAGACAAGCCTGAAAGCAATATTTCTAAAATAAATCAGGTGAGCGCAGTCAAGATTAAATCAGTCTGAGTATCTGCACTGTGTATCATCCCTATATTACTGTTTAATGCTATATGGCTATCCAGGCAGCAAAATGTCTGTGCTTCACATCTAACTGAATTTTTTGAAAACATCAAGCATAGGGTCAAAGAGTAAGTGGTCAGTAAGAGACAAGTTGCCTTATCTACAGTTTGAGTTATTTTTACAAAATTTTGGTTTCCCGTTGACAATTCATACCAAAATTGTGAACCTTTCAGGTACTCCATAGATTATGACTACAAGGTATTGGATCAATAGACATAGGCCTATCAAGCTTGATATGTGTAGCATGCAATAACCCAAAACCAGATGTCAAAATTTTTGACTGGTCCAAATTAAAAGGAACGGCAGACAATTTATAGTTTATGAAATCATGGATTTTTTTAAAAAATGTCCAAGCATTTTCTTCATTTCCACAATCATTTCCATAGCTTTTTTCTAAGGGTGTCAAAAGGTGTCATTGAGTTGGAAAGGGTGAAAACAAATACTACAAGGCCCCGCTCTAAATACGGTTATGGAAAACTTTGAAAAAAAAAAGGAGACAGTAATTTCTCCTTTTCTTACAATTTTAGTGCAGTTTGAAAGGTTGTCTACAAATTCTTTCAATATGGACTAGTCTAAGATTTTGTCATCAAGTATTGGATTAGTGGTATGCAGGCTAACCATTCTACACTAATGTTGCTAAGACAGACATTGAGAAAAGAATATCCCCCTCAATTTAATCAATGAGGGTCATTATTTAAACATGGGAAAGGAAAATATGCTTGTAACAAGAATTTTCCCCCCTTTCTTAAAATCATTCTCTGCCAGATATTCAATACACTTCACTTTGACAGGTCATGTGCTATTTCTTTTAATTTGGATAAGTCCAAATTTTGTAATGGCATAGATCAGTTTTATAAATTGACTAGAAAGATCTATGAAATGACTTAATTCTTAACAAACTGTGTTTATGTTGTTGAAACAGGAATAACACTTAGAGAAGTAATACTTTTACATAACCAGGTGTCAAGATACAGCAGACAGGAGCAAACAATTAGCCAATTGCTGGCCCCTGCCCACTACTCCTTTTGCCACGACGTCCCACTTCAATTCTTAGCAGCGTTATCTTGCAAAATTTATGGCAAGTAGCATTTAACAAAAAGTAGAACAGTTAGTTGGCGACCTAAATGTTGTAACTACAGCACTTTACCTCAACACTTTTTGTAAAAGGATAGCAGACAATGCCACTTGCAAATTATCAAATCTTTGGCACAGCAAGATTTTTAAAGATAACCTTTGTTTTTATCCAAAGTAGGGTATGTCCAGGTTCAATTACTATGGTAGAAAGTCACCAGCCAGTATCACATACAAAATACTAAATTATTGTGGTTTAACCCATTCCAACACAGCAAAATTTTCGACTGGTCCAAATTGAAAGAAGCTGCAGACGACAATTTCAAGTTGATGGAATTTTGAATTTTTTCTTCTTTTTGGATAGAAAACATTGTGGATAATGAAGAAATTGCTTGATAAAGCAATTTCTTCATTTTCCACAATTTTTTCCAAAGCTTTTTTCTCGAGGGGCGTAAAAAGGAGTGATTGAGTTGGAATGGGTTAAAGATTGTTACAAGTATCTAAAATAAGGTACATCCGGGAAGAGCCCAAATTAGATCCAAAGAGCATGATTTAACCCATTCCCACACATAGATGCTTTTGGATGCCCCTGAAAGTTTTAGGAAGGAATTATTCCTGTAATGCATCAGCATTATTGGCCAAGTGGCTTGAATTGAAGATGTTTTATGGACAAACGTGACTGATCTCATAATCTCACCTTGACCCATTCCCACACGGTGACACTTTTGGACGCCCCTCAAGAAAAACAATTGGGAAAACCTTGTGTAAAATGAAGAAATTGCTTCTAACAAGGAATTTGATCATGTTTCACAATGTTATCTACACAGAGCTTTGAAAAATCTAGAATTTAACAAAATTTAAATGTCGTCTGCAACTCCTTTCAATTTAGACCAGTCTAAAATTCTGCCATCTGGTAATGGGTTAAGCACTTTATGCTCAGATGAGCAATAAAAACTTGTGACTTTAATCAAACATATGTAAGATGCAAGAATATAGGCAGCATTGTAAAATAACCAGAAAGATGTGTACTTTGACAGGGTTGAAGTGTTGACTTATCAGCCATAAAGGTATTTTACAATGACTGCAAGCACTACATGACTAAACAAAGCATAGACCATTAATAATGGATAACAAAAAAGTAATAAAACATCAAATAATAACATTTAACAACTTGCTAGACATTTCAAAGAAACCAATCAAAATTAATGAGTCATGATGATACAGTGTGATCACCTGGCTTTAATACTATAACATATGGGTTTAACCCATTACCAGAAGACAAATTTTTGACTGATCCAAATTGAAATAAGCTGCAGACAATAATTTCAAGTTAATGGAAATTTAAATGGATAGGAAACATCGTGGATAATGAAGAAATTGCTTGATACAAGCAATTTCTTCATTTTCCATAATGTTTTCCAAAGCTTTTTTTCTTTAGGGACGTTAAAATGAGGGATCTTGTGGGTATTGCCGAAACCTATTATATTGAAGGTTTAATAATGCATTGCTATTTTCCTTGATAGTTTCTTTGAGTTCATCAGTTATCCCAAATTCAATTGAAAAAAGGTTACAAAATTAAGCTTTCAAAGTGGATAACCATGATAAGCTATCCACAAAAACTGAATATTCATTCTTTATCACATTTTGCTCCATATTCCATTTTAATACAATTAATCTCTGGGTTCATACAAGCTATTTGTAGTCTGAAAGTCTAAAATGTAGCCTTGATGTAAAGTAATTCAGTCAAAATAATGATAATTTGTATGATATAATTTATAGCAATACCAGTTGCCAAAAGTTCAGAGTAGTACAAATTCATAAGTAGTTGCAGACAAAGATTTCAAGTACATATCTCAGTCTTTCTTGATAGAAACAGTGTGGAAAATGAAGAATTTGCTTGAGGGTTGTAAAGATGCAGGATTGTGTTGGAATATGATAAAGTGAATTTTTGTCATCAAATGATCTTTAAAAACATTTAACACTGTAACAATCACTGTTTCAAACAATCACATAAATTCACATGAGTGAATTGCTTGTAGTATACATTTTTATTTTTCTAAATGTATTCAATCCTAAAGATTAATGGATTATTATCATTTTACCTTTACATTCATTTTTGACTTTTCATTTTACCAAGTTCCTAAATGCTTCCTTTGATACAAAATGTCTCAAACTTATTATCATTTAACATAATACCAAATAATACCACATTTTTACAAGCTGAACAAAAATAGCTCTAACAAGCAATTTCTGCTGTTCTCGTAATATTTTCTTCTTTATAAGGACCTATTTTTTTTTTTCTATCTCATTAAACAGACTTTCACTTCTCGTCCACAAGTTCATTCAATTTGGAAGGGTCTAAAACTTTTTTGTATATAATTGGGTTGAAGAAACATATGAGGGAAAAACATACATGTAAACCTTGTGAAATTAACCCATTCCTACACAATAACGCCTTATAAAGCATTGTGGAAACATTGCAATTTCTGCATTATCTACAATATTTTCTAACCCAAAAGATTAAAATTCTAAAGATTTCACTTAAAACTGTTGTTTGTAGGTTCTTTATATTTGGACTGGTCTAAAATTTATCATGTGGTGACGAGATATAAAATCATTTGAACAATTGGACAAATGAAGCTCTAGGTAAGAAGGAACGGATTTACTTTAAGATATTTGCCTTCAAGCAAAAATACAAAAAACATATAATGAAGCTTTAACCCATTACCACACAATGCCTTTTTACACCCGATAAAAAAAGCATCGGAAAACATAGTAGAAAATGATGAAAATTATCGTAACAAGCAATTTTCTTCATCATTCAAAATGTTTTCTACCCAAAAAGAAACTTCTGTCAACTAGTCTAAAATTTTGTTGTGTGGGAATGGGTTAAGGACATTGTTTTCAGCACAACCAGAAGAGAAAGAAACCAATAACTACACAATACCACTTTTCGCATCCCTCAATAAAAATGCTTGGAAAAAGATTGAGGAAATTGCTGGTAGAAAATTTGAACCAGATGGAATTTAAAAATCTTTGTCTTTCTTAGTAGAATAAACGTAGGGAAATGGAGAAAATACTTTAACCATTAACTCAAATTATTAACTGCCATAGCTTTCAATTTAGACTAGTCTTAACTTTTGTCGTCTGGTAATGGGTTAAATTGTATAGACTCATAGTAAAGTGTTAGGCTCATCCCTTGAAATGTGATATACCTAAAAGACAAAAAGCAAGCCGTATCTTAACCCATTATCAGACAACAAAATTTAGTTGGTCCAAATTGACAGACTTTGTAGACAACGATTCAGAATGCATTAAAATTGAAAAAAAAGTCCAAAATATAGTAGGAAAAATTGTGAGAAAAGGATAAATGCTTGTCACAAGCAATTTTTCTGCTTCCCACATAACCACATTTCTTCATGGTGTTATAATTTAATTGTTAGTTTCGTCTATCAAAAACAAGCGTTCTGATTGGTCGAAAAATTGAATTCATACCTCCATGAACAAAATTTTGAGCACGCAGTGATTTTGTATGCTTCCACACAAAATAGTCCCATACAAAAAGGTATCAAAAGATGTAGGTTGTTTGCTTTTTTCGCTCGATACTATTAAATTATAAGAGATGAAGAGAATATTTTTTGTTTTCATGGAGGTATGAACCGAACAACCTAATCACACAATGTATGAATCCGCTTCGCGTATTCATACAGTGTGATTAGTTTTTTCGGTTCATACCTTCATGAAAACAAAAAATATTCTCTTCATCTCTTAAATAAAAAGTAGGATTGTGTGGTTTGAGATTTAATATTACGTAAAAATAAAGGAACTACTAATGACAATATGCAAATTTTTAGCACCAAAAGATAAGATTTTTAAGATCTAAGAAACCTAGAATTATAACCTACAAATTTTTTGAACTTCAACAAAGGTGACTATTTCTAGTTGATGAGATTAACATTTCTTTGTCCTTGTTAAAAGCAATTTCTCCATATTCAACAATGATGTCCCAAGCTTTTTCTCAATAGGGGGGTAAAATTTGTTCATCTGGAAAAGGGTTAAGAACTTTTGAGTTAGTATCTATCTGAAGTGTGCAAAGTTTAAAATGATCAGACTGAGGACATGGATATCTGGATCCAAGCCTTTACTCGCAGAGGCTCAAATCTTGATAAGAATTATTCCTCATCATCTTAACCCTCGTCATGCTGAACCCGGAATATTCCGGTTTTGGCAGGAGATGTAGACCAAGATCAGCCTGCACATAAGTGCAGCCTGTTCTTGATCTACATATCCTGCTTGTACAGTTTTTGTCCGAGTTGTTTATGAAAATGATTTCTAAAAAATATTTATTTTCTAACATCAAGTCCTATCAATACTTTCTTACTTTGGTTTTACAGCAGTTCAATAAGGTGATTTATACAGCATGACAAGGGTTAAACCATTACCAGACAGCAAAATATCAGACTGGTCAAAGATGAATGGAGTTCAAGACTACCATTTAATATTTATGAAATTTTCTGTTTTCAATTTTCACGGTGGAAAACAGTACAAAATGAAGAAATTTTTTCCACAATGTGTCCCCAATTTTTTTTCTTTGGGGCATCAAAAAGCATCATTGTATGGGAATGGGTTAAGCTGAAGAATTAAAAGTAGGTTTTGGTCCCTAATAAATTATTGCTCATCGCTGATCCTTGCTTGTCAGTTTATCAATCAATTCCTGGAGAGGGGCCAGCTCTCTCCGCTCAATGAGATTGAACTCCTGTACAAAGTAGATGAAATGCTTGAAAGACGTGTTCAGATGGGCCTCCTCACTTAGCTCCATCACTTCCTTGAAATGCTGGTGATAGATATGTGCATATACACGGAATAGTCTTTTTAATATTGTTTTGGCAATGGACAAGAAGTTTCTTGGAAATGGCACTCCTGAAAGATATGAAGGTTTCAAAAATCTGTAGTCGATAATTAAACATCAAATTAACAAAACATGTTAACCCATTACCAGTTGGCAAAATTTTAGACTTGTCAAATTGGAAAGGAGTTGCAGACAAACATTTAAAGTTAATGAAATATTAGATTTTCAACTTTCTAAAAAAAGTGTGGAAAATGAAGATATTGTTTCAACCTAATTCTTCATTTTACACAATGCTTTCCCAATTGTTTATCTTGAGGGGCGTCAAAAGCTTCATTGTAGGGGAATAGGTTAACACATGACTTTCTTTGATTATTTTGCTTCATTTTTCTGCAACAACTTGAACCCTTTCCTACACAATCCCTTTTTTCACGCCCCAAGGAAAAAGCTTTGGAAAACATTGTGGTACAAGCAATTTCTTCATTATCTACAATATGTTTCTATCCAAAAAGACAGAAAATTAAAACTTTATAAAATTGAGTTGTTGTCTGCCCTTCCTTTCAATTTTGACTACCGGCAGTCAATGATTTTGTCTTTTTGGAAAGGGTTCAGAAAGCAAAATCTTGGTAAAATAATTTAGGGCTTGAGAATTGTACTGGTCTGCCCATCCTCCACATGTTTCCCTTCTTTGTCCATATATGCAGGATTAGTGAAATCAATTAAGAGATGAAGAGAATATTTTTTGTTTTCATGGAGGTATGAACCAAAAAACCTAATCACACAATGTATGAATAAGCGAAGTGGATTCATACATTGTGTGATTAGGTTTTTTGGTTCATACCTCCATGAAAACAAAAAATATTATCTTCATTTCTTATAATTTAATAGCATCGAGCGAAAAATGCAACAACTTAACAAATTTGGTTACCTTTTTTAGTGAACTATTTTGTGCCGAAGCATTCAAAATGGCTGCGTACTCAAAATTTTGTTCATGGAGGTACAAATTAAATTTTTCGACCAATCAGACAGACGAAACTCACAATTAAATTAAATGGATTTGAAAACAGAAATTAAAGAATACATGTACTAGATTTTCTAATTGTGCAGGGTGCAGTATTTTCAAGCCCTGAAGTTTGAAAAGTAAACTCTTATTAAACTTAGTGTTTTCTTTACCTTTTCAATCTATGTTACCCAATTCTGAATAATTTTGACAATAGATTGTCAATTGATTAGTTAATCTTTTCTTGTACAATCCTTGGTTTTTACAACCATACATTTTTTTACTGAGAAAACATTGTGGAAAAAGAAAACAAGAGGGCCAGAATGGCCCTAAAATCGCTCACCTGACTAATGTAAGATGATTCAAAATTTAGCCAACACTTAAGTTTAAGTTAAATTGAAATTGGCCCAATGGTTACTGAGGAGATGTTTAAAAATTTCAAAGTAAAAAACTGCCCCGCCTTGCCACGCCCATATTTTGGCGTCAATCAAAATTCTGCGAACACCTTTTGAATAGGGTCACCAAAGGAACATTCATACCAAGTTTGGTTGAAATTGGCCCAATGATTACTGAGATGAAGATATTTAAAGATTTCTAAATAAAAAACTGCCCAAACCTGCCACGCCCATATTTGGGTGTCAATCAAATTTCATGAACAACTTTTGAAAAGGGTCACCCAAGGAACATTCATGCCAAGTTTTGTTGAAATTGGCTCAATGATTACTGAGGAGAAGATATTTAAAGATTTCTAAATAAAAAACGGCAATGCCCATATTTGGGCATCAATTAAATTTCCCAAACACATTTGAAAAGGGTAACCCAAGGAACATTCATGCCAAATTTTGTTGAAATTGGCCCAATGGTTACTGAGGAGTAGATATTTAAAGAATTGTTGACGCCTTCCAACGCACGACGCACGTAGAACAAAAGGTGATACCAAAAGCTCACCTTGAGCACGTTGTGCTCAGGTGAGCTAAAAATAGCTTGAAACAAGCAATTTCTTCTTTTTCTTCCCTACTAGATCAGATGATTATTTTTTTCAAATAAAATTATATGCAAAATCTTTAAATTTGGACAGGTCTAAAAAGGTTCAATACAGTAAAGTAATGCATTACGCAAATATAACCTCTCAGTACATCTATATTAGGAAAGTGTTTTGTATCATTTCAACATTACCTTGCCTCAGAAGAAAAAAGCTTTGGAAAGCACTTAAGAAAATGAAGAAATCACCTGTTACAAGCAATTTCTCGAATAGTCCACAAAGTTTTCAAAATTTTATCAACATTAAATTGTTGTATACAGCTCCTTTCAATTTTGACCTGTCTAAATCTAGTAATCTGGTAAATTCACAACATGGGCCCTGATTGGCCAAAACATATGTCTAGTCCAGTCAGAGACTGCTGCCATTGAAACAATCTAACAGGTCTAGTTAATGAGATTGGTTGGCAAATTGGGATCTTGTGTTTTTTTTACCAATTTTACCAGTTGATGAACTTGCTTTAACCCATTTCCACTCAGTGACGCTTTTAGACGCCCCCATGGAAAAAAGCTAAGGAAAACATTGTGAAAAACAAACAAATTGCTTGTCACAATCAATTTCTTCATTTTTCACGATGTTTTCTACACAGAAAGTTGAAAAAAACCCAAAATTTCATAACCTTTAAATTGTTGTCTGCAGCTTCTTTCAATTTGGGCTAGTCTAAAGTTTTGCTGTCTGGTAATGGATTAAAGCTTTAAAAGAATTATTGGGTTCTTGAATGAACCACACATTATCTCACAATTGCCGATTTTCACACCTCTCAAGAGAAATAGTTTTGAAAACCTTATGAGAAATTGCCTGTAACAAGTAATGCCCACTTTTTGCAGTCAATATTTTTTCTGATTTGACAGTCATACTTATTTGTCAGTTTATACCTACTTTGAAATATTGTCTGCACATCTTTTTTCGACTTGGAACTGTCAAAATGTGTCATCTAGTAAGCAATTGTACAGTTACACATGTCACTGACAATGTTCCTTTTCCCTTCCAGCCAAATTCTAAAGATCTTTCACTGACTGTTTAATATATTAACCATTCACATCTAATAAATTGTAACTCACCAATTTTGGATGGAAATAAAGTTTCATCATCAAGTTGGTCTTGGACCCAGGACATCAAATAGTCTATATATTTTGGTGCAGAACACTTTATGGGTTTTTTCACTGTCTGTCCATCTGCCCAATGATATTCGTATTTTGGACCTGCAGACATCACCGGACAAGTGTCTTCAGTACAAAATTCTGTTATTGTTCCATATAACATGTTTATTTGGTTGAAAAAATCAACAGCTGAAACAGACAGACTAGAGTTAACAACCTATATAATATCATACAAGTTTAATTAAAAGATTCCACTATAGTTACAATGTTTAGGATGCCAACCAACCATTTGCAGTCACTGGCCACAAAATTTTGCAAACAACACTGACTAACCCTTGTCATGCTGATCCCTGAATATTCCTGCTTTGACAATTGCTTTGGCAGGTGCATACACTAAGATCAGGCTGCAAAGATCTTCAGTCTCATTTTAGCCTACACTACAGGCTTTTTCTTATTATGTTGAGTAAATCTTTGAACTCATCATTGATCTAATTATGTCAGTTTTAAAATATAGTGAAAAGAGGATTTATATTCAGCAGGACAAGGGTTAATACCCAAGTGCAACTTCCTGCTTAGTGGACAGAGCTCCAAATCTGCCAAACATTACTCAACATAAAAATTGAATATAATATTATGTTTTAATGTAACATGTATATTAACTCTTCAGTCTTTTCATGTTGAATAAATCCTTGTTCAGAAATTGGCCTATGTCACTGAAGGTCTGGTTGTCAAGGCAATACATAATTTGGAAATTGATTTAATGGACAAATCTTTCTTAAAGAGGACAAACAGGTGGTGTGTACAAAGATCAGACGGCACATATATGAAGGCTGATCTTTGTTGATGCCTCCTGTCAGCATGACAAGGGTAAAGAGCAACAAGAAACAACTTATTAACCCAGGATTTTACATTGCTATGATTTTATACTTGAGAAAACACCGTGGAGAAAGAAATAATTGCTTGTGACAAGCAATTATTTCTTTTTTCACAATGGTTTTTACCACCTAGGATGACTTCATTTCAAATTGCATCCAGTTTTCATTGTAGTCTGCAACCTCTTCCCATTAGGATTACTCTAAATTTTAAAACAAAAAAGCCGTTGGCCCTGGGGCGCTCACCTGAGATAAAGGCTCTTTTTCTTTCAACAGTCTAATTTCATGTTAAGATCAGGATTATGATACAAGTGGGCCATGATTATGATACAAGTAGGCCATACTTTATACATATATAGACTCTGTTCCTGGGGATCCAAAAGTCTAAATTACAAATTCATACGCTTTAGGGCAAATGTGAAGAAGTGGAAAACTTTTTCTTGTCTCTGGATCTATATAAACCCAACCCCCCTGGGGCTCCGCCCCTAGGGACCCAAGGTTCATAACTTTATCTTTTTTGAAAGAGGTCAATTTACTGATGCTTTATGCAAAAAAAACAAGGCTCAACCCTTCTTGGTCAGGAGGAGATTTTTAAAGATTATTTTAAAATAACACTTTTTGCCATGGCAATCAGAGTTTTTAACAGATTTCAATTCTTTGAGCTATTTTTAGAGGGGACCACCTATGGAACATTTCTGACTTCCTGCTCAGGTGAGCTAAAAAGGGTTAGGCTTTTGAAAACATTGTGAACAATGATGAAATTGCTAATATCATTATCCACATTGCCAATGTTTTCTACCCCAAATCAAGGATTTTTCTATGTTTTATGCCACCAACTAAAATATCTGTCGTCTTCAATTTCTTTCAATTTGGACCAGTCTAAATTTTTGTTGGGAGGTAAAATTAAGCATTTGTTTGATGCATACAGCATTTATGCATCCCCTATAATCCTGCTTTTTATCCCCCCCCCAGCCAAAGGAAAAAACCTTTTGAATTCAGTATGGAAATGAAGAAATTGCTTTTTTATAAACAATTTCTTCATTATTCACATTATATACCAAAGAGACAAAGATTTTCACAATTGCCCAAATAATCCAACATACGCATTACAACCTATATAGTGGAGGGCGCGGCTTTTATCAGGCAACCAATCATTTGAGGGACCTGTTTCCCATAATCTTTACATGGCAATTAGCACATGCCTGTAAATCAATTTGACAGTTGTAAACAAACTCCACATACCTATTAAATGCTTGCATATGGTTGTAAGCAGGCTATCGTAGACAGTGATCGAGTTTGACACTCTTCATTGAGAAATTTCAGATTTATTGCAGGGCTCAAATAAATATATTTTTTGTCCTTTCACTACGATTTATTCTTCCCTTGCTGTATCTTTGGAAATTGAGTCAATATGGGACCTATAGATTCTTCTTTTTACAATGGTTAGAAAAATTATTTTTGAAAATGAATGCAAAAAAATTAGCAGGTATGAAGATTGATTATTAAAGTCGAACCTCTTTGTTGTTTTTTTGTCTCACCTTAAACAGTAGATTAGAAGTGGAAACGTTACAAGGCAAGATTTTATATCAAGGTTTATCATTCTTTAAAGTAGTTACCCTTGTAATGCACATTCAAATCAGATGTTTTATTGCAAGAAATCACTTGTTCTGTTTTATTTCAACAAGCAAAGGTGTACATTTTCTAACTATCAGATTTGTATAAGAGAGTGTACACTACGTGATCTTAGCAAGATTGGCAATGCTAGCAAGAAGGAAACTAAGTTACTGATTTCTTCCCATAGGTTTCTATCTTTACAATAATGATATGAAAAATAAATGATTTGATTATAACACAAAAGAATGTGGTTATAATGAAAATGATAAAAGAAAAGAGAAAACAAGATGTGTTTGTGAAACAGAATGCCTCGCCTAAATGTTTGACCATGGTATGTGACCTTGACCTTATCACATGACCTTGACACCAGGAGATGCATATTATTGAGATGTATCATCATGCCAAATATGAGCAGTGTATCTTGAATAGGCTGGTAGTAATGGCAATGTTAAGTTTTTTGGTTAAGTTTTGCAGACAGACAGACCAACAGACAGATGATGGACAGACAGGCAACAGTAAAACAATATGGGAGGGGGACACTTGTCACTTTACAACTCGAAAATGTCCTTTCAAGGCACTAGCACCTTGCCCTTTTTCAATCCTAGCTGGAGCGCTGCTTCCTTTTACATATAAACTTACTATTAACAGCGACCCATTCATTGAGGTCTTCCCCCTCTGGTAGCATGACCGCAAGACGTAAGTTTCCACTCCCTAGAGTGACTGCCGCATGTTTCATTAGATCATACTGATGGGTACCTTCAGGTATATTCTTCTTTGGTTTGAATGTTTTATTGTTCCTACCCCCACTGCAATAAACAAATACAATCATTTGAGCCTGTGTGAGATATTTCAAACAGGAGGACCATGATGGTCCTAAATCACTCACCTGAGGCATCTGCAAAATACAGTACTTTTTGTATAAAAAAGACACAACTAGAGCAAAATAAAATTAAACAAAAATAAGATTTTGGGCTTTGTACAAAACCAGGGTTTTCGTTTGACCCAAGACCTCGGGTTTTGACACACAGAAATTCAAAATTTTGCAATTTTGACGCTCGAAAATTTGTCACTGTGCGTCATTTTGACTCACGAAAATTAGCGGCCATGCGTCAAGGGACATCATAAGTGTGCCAAAATTATTGAAAATGGTTAATTGATTATGAATTTATATACCCCTATCAAGGATAACATCAAGCTTTATTGGTAATTAACACTCTCGAGTGATGGTCATGCATCAGTGCTAGTAATTGACAGGTACTTGACACCTGTGAAATTAATAACGAATCCCATTTTCAGAGTTCTAATCCTACTGAAATTTACTTATTTGCTATTTCTTTTTTAAAAAGCTCACAAAATATAATCAAGAAGTAAAATGAAACCAAAGAAATTGTTTCCCAAGAAATGTCATGGGTTTTCGTGCATGAAATCGGCACTTCTTTTTATGAAAAATAAAAATAATTTGATCCTCTTAGTACTCTTGAGATTTTCTAAAATTGATTCAAACTAATAATAGATGTATAAATACTGAACTTTCCCAAAATTTATCTTATATTGAAAATAGAATACTGTCACATTGGAGAAATGTTTCAATCTGAGACAGAGGTTATTCTAAGGAACCATTGCCCCCATCCCCCAAAAACAACTTTTAATGCACCATTGCTAAAAAAAATATTAACTTTTTTCCTAAACTGCTTGGGGGGGATATCACATTTTGGTTCTTGGGATTTCAATTTTGACTCTTGGAAATTTTGGCCCAAGGGTCAATGACTCTTTACTTTTGGGAACTAATGAAAACCCTGCTAAACAATCCAGTAATGCTTTACAATAACAAGAGGACCATGATGGTCCTGAATCGCTCACCTGAGGCATCTGCAAATTATAGTTCTTTTTAGTATAAAAAAGACACAACTTGAGCAAAATAAATAAAACAAATATAAGATTTTGGGCTTTGTGCAAAACAATCCAGTAATGCTTTACAATAAGAATGAATTCCTTTGTAATGGTACAATCATTCTGTTAAAGTTTGAAAAGATTCTGATAAAGACTGAGGACATTCTTGTGTTTATGAGGATTTGGTAATAATTTTTCATACAGACCCTTTTCCTATGATACTAGACAGATCAGGCCCAATTTGGAAAGAAACAATCCTGATGATGGTACAAACATTCTGTGAAAGTTCGAACAGAATCCGATGAAAACTGCAGACTTTATCTTGGTGTAAAGATTGTAAAAATAAAATTTTCATCGGGCTCCTTTTCCTGTGATACTTGAAGGATCAGGACTCATGTCAGCATCAACAATTATAATGATTATTGTACAATGATTCTGTGAAGGTTTGAAGAAAATCCAATGAAAGCTCTTGACTTGGTTACAAGGATTATAGAAAAATTCTCATGATACTAGACAGATCACGCCTAATTTGAAAAGAAAGAATCCTCATGATGGAACAATCATTCTGTGAAAGTTTAAACAGAATCTGATGAAACTGTTGACTTAATTGTGGTACAAGGATTTTAAAATTAAATTTCATAATGCTCCTTTTCCTGTGATACTCGACAGATCAGATCTAATGCGCAAATCAACAATCATTATAATTGTACAATTATTCTGTAAATGTTTGAAGAAAGTCCGATGAAAGCTCTGGAATTGGTAACAAGGATTTATAAATGAAATTTTCATTAGGCCCCTTTTCCTGTGTTTCTCAACAGTTCAAACCCTGTTATGAAAAGAATGATCCAATCATTCCAATCATTCTGTGAAAGTTTCAACAAAATCTGATCAAAGCTGTTGGCTTCATTGTGTTTCTGGTTATATCGGAAAGGTTTAGCGGAAATCCAGGTTATTTTTAGATATCACGGAATTCAGCTGCCGACATTGGATGACCTCATTTGCATATGACCCAGTCAAATGAAGGTAACAAATTTGCGAAACAGACAACGTCCTATATCATGTCACATGAAAGGACTGATCTTTACAGACCAGCTTACGAACATTACTCCTGATGACGTAACGATGACGTTGGTTTGATGTAATTTGAACTAAATGTATGGTTTTAACGGTTATTTGCGCCACGTGAATGACCTATTATCTTCGTAACTGTCTCCAATTAATTTAAAAATCGATTAATAGCCTACGTAGGCCATTAGGGAAATGCCCTGCTTTTTTCTGATGAGCAGCCTCATATTTTGGCAAAACTACTTTTTGGGCATATTGTATTCAAATAGTTTGTGGGAGGACATAAAAATAATTTAAATCTTTGACATGAAAAAAACATTGATACCTACCTTTAACAGGGTTTTATTAATTGAATTCCCATATAGCCCCTTTTCCCATATAACTTGATGGATCTGAACCAATTCCAAAGGAAACTCTACTTACAAAAGTATAGTTTTTCTGTATGAGTATAAAGACAACCCCATGAAATCTGTGAGCTTAAAAGCATTAATTAAGATTTTTTTAAATGAATTTTCATAAGACCCCTTTTCTTATATTCTCAATGGATCAGACCCAATTTGAAAGGAATAATCCTTCTGATGATACAATCATTATGTGAAAGTTTGAAGTCGATCAGGTGAAATCTAGGGCCATGATGTGTAAACTAAGATTTTTTTTATCAAATTTTCATAGGGCCCCTTTTCCCATGAAACTTGATGGATCAAACCTACTTCCGCAAGGAGCAATCCATTTAATGTACTATTCATTCTGTGAATGTTTGAAGAGAAATTTGTTGAAACTGTGTTTGTAAAATGCATTCTCTTCTTTTTGCACAATATTTTTACCATAATACTCAGGTTTAAAGGGCAACTGATCAGATATTTCACATTTTTAAAGTTGTGTTTTGGAAACAAACAGATATGTGTTATATTCATTTCCCGTAACTGAGGATAACAATTCAGCATCACTAGAAAATGAAACTATGTTGCACAATGATAAATACGTCCGTTAAAATTTATCAAAAGTGTCAGAAAATGCATAAATTGACATTAAGTTATCTAGAGGCTCATGTGCGCCCAATTCGCTCCACCTGCCTGAATTTACAGGACTCGCACTAGGATTTTGAAAGCCCTATCCATTAAAGCAATGTTTCCAGCAAATCAATTCTTTTTCAAGCAATCTAATAAGGAGTCACCAAAGGATTATTCCATTGAAATTTAGTTGAAATCCATCCAATTGTTTCTGAGAAGATTTTCAAAGCTTTCACTATAAATGGAAATAAGTCCCTACCCTTTATAGCCATGTTTTCTGTCCTATATTTCTTCTGAAGAAATCTGATAAAGTGTCATCCAGTGAAAATTGGTTGAAATCCATCTACCAGTTTCTGAGATTGTCAAAGTTTTCACCATAATATGGAAATTAGCCCTGCCCAATTAAGCCATGTTTTTCTTTCAATCTTAATTCTAGGAAAGAATCTGATAAAATATCATCCAAGGATCATTCCTATAAAATTAGGTTGATATCCATTGATTGGTTTCTTAGAAAAAGATATCTAAAGATTTCTCAATAAATGGAAATTAGCCCTGCCCGTTAAAGCCAAGTTTTTCATTCAATCATCTTTGAAGGAATTGGATAAAGGGTCACCCAATGATTCATACCTGTTAACCCTTTCCTGTTTTAACATTTTTAGACCTGTCCAATTTCAAAGGTTTTGCAGACGACAATTTATAATGGATTTAATTTGAAAAATAACCATTCAGTAGGGTAGAAAATATTGTGGAAAAAGAAGAAATTGCTTGTTACAAGCAATTTCTTCTTTTCCCACAATGTTTTCTCAAGTATAAAATCACAAGGACGTAAAAACCAGTGATTGTACAGGAAAGGGTTAAATTTGGTTAAAATCCATCAAATGATTTGTTAGAAAACAATTTCTTCATTATCCACAATGTTTTCTAAAGCTTTTTTCTTGAGATGTTTAAAAAAAGGAATTGAGTGGGATTGGGTTAAATAGCATACCTTTGAAAAGGTTTTCTACAAATTGAATAGAGTTTGCAAAATTCCTGAAATACATAAGAACTACTTTTTACTGCGTAGGCATTTAACCCATTCCAACACAGCAAAATTTTAGACTGGTCCAAATTGAAAGAAGCTGCTGACGACAATTTCAAGTTGATGAAATTTTGAATTTGTTCCTCTTTTTAGATAGAAAACATTGTGGATAATGAAGAAATTGCTTGATACAAGCAATTTCTTCATTTTCCACAATGTTTTCCAAAGCTTTATTCTCGAGGGGCGTAAAAAGGAGGGATTGAGTTTGAATGGGTTAATGGATTTGGCGGTTAAGTCTCCAAGGGCAGGTTGCACTGATCTTTGAGAAGACCTCAGAATTTCGAGTGTTAACTTAAGCTATAAAACAGGGTTCGCGTTGCCGATCGCCATTGTTGCCAAATGCGACAAAAATAAAATTCTGGCGCAAGTTTTTTTCATTTGGCGAAAGTTCATGGCGCCAAAAAAAAGAGAAAAGTTTTTTTATACATACTTTTACTTTGACTAATCTCCGGAAATCAAGTCCGAGGGCCAAGTGTGTATATTTGCTCAAGGGCTTGTATATCGGATCGATTATGTCATCGAGTCTGACACAAGACTAACATATCACCAAATTTAATTACAGTTCTGATTGACAGCCAATCAGATGAATAAAATGCGCTCATTGGTCGACGAGTTGTATTGATTGTGTTGAGGGCGTGACTTAGTACTATGGATGAGCAGATGAAACTTCGATCTGAAGACCTCAATTATCACGCATAAATAGGCTTTCTATAACGAAAGTGTAGTTAAACTGGCCGCCATTTGCCTTTTCCTGATGAATACAATTGCCGAATTTGGGCATGTTTTCGTATATTTCTGCAGACAGTTACAGTCAGTTTCTAATCTTGGCACCGCTACCGTGATTCCTTCCTAAAACACTGAATCATCATTTATGGGTCGTTAGAAGCAGAGCTCCCCCTGGGAAATTTTATTTTTGCGCCAATGAAATCGCCAACGGCAAAAATTTGGGGCCACTTGGTGCCAATTGGGGACAAAAGTGGAGCCAGTATGAATAAGTGAATGAAAGAAAACTACTATATTGAAAACAAATAACCTGTTATCTATGATTTGTTATATTGAATAAATTGGAAAAGGGTTAATAGGTAAAAATTGAGAGGATTGTCATTTGATAATAAAATTCCAAGAACACCTAGAGCTATGCTGGACGACAGGTCAAACAGGGCTTTTTCCAGGTTCTTTGGGAAAAGGCCCCTAACAAGCATATGGGAAAAAACTACCGACAAAATGGAAGTATTGGGAATTTTTCAAGTATAACTATTTTGGTTATTCCGACCTTCCTAATACACGCCCGGTAATCTCGGGCTCCATCTCTTTTTGGAGAACAGTACAAAAAGGAGACAATGATACTTCCGATATGGAGCCAAGGACCGGAACAGAACAGAAAAGGTAAGTAAAACAGTTCACCTCGCGTACAATTTGATCTGCTATTGACCTATTATACATTTTCCCAAAACGTCCAGAGTTTCATACCACATAGAAATGATTATATTATCCGTTTGCGGTGATAGATTTCAAAAATAATTCCGTTTGTGAATAGAAACTTGAATCAAAGTTTTGACATCGGACCCGATCAAACACGAAAATGCGTGTTGAAATCGTTAAATCCATGTTATCAACAGTTCTGAAAGATTTAAGTTGCTATGACACTGAACTGAATGATAACGTGTTGATATAAAACAATGTTACCATAAAGAACTGCGTTTCCCTACCCCTTCTACGGATTTTCTTAGATGAGAAGGAGACCAGGATGCGATGAGGGAGACAAGATTCAGAGGGAGAGGCGATGCATATGAAAGAGTACAGTGAATAATTTATAGGACTGTAACTTTATGAATATTACAGGACACTTTTTCTTTCCCTTGTACACAGTAAATGTGTCTGTCAGACTCTCTAGAACAGCCATATTTATATCAAAGTCGCAAGAATCGAGTTACACAACTCACCAATGAATTAATACAAAACCCACGCTTTGAGCTCATTACTTTCAGTCACAACTCTGCTACACACTGGTTTATTTTCCGCTGACTTGTGTTAACTTTGAGATCACACATGAAGTGAAATGACCAAAATCACTCACACAGCGCTCCAATGATTCATTCCATACACTCACCCATACCATTAAAAACGCTCAAATTATTTCAAAAACATTTAAAAACCTTCCAAAATGAGCAGCATTTCATTCAAATCGATAACAATTTTCCACATTTTTTTTGGGTGGGTTTTAAATTGTCTGATTGGTCCGTGAGGACAAACAAACACAAAAGCATATATATTTTAATAAAGAGAGTTTATAAATCTCCATCTATCTATATATACTGCCTAACTCCCCTTTCGGGTATGACTGGAAGGTGCGCGTCTGTGCTGGAATATAAACTGTTAGTCATTGGTTAGGGTGCCATATTTAAAAGTATTGTGAATGTTAGATAAAGAGATCCGATAAAACATATTCTGGTCATCCAGGACGATTCACTATCTGAAAAGAATCGAGACTCTTTTGAACGCTGCAATGTCAGGTTGCTGTTTCTGGTAGGCTGTTCCAAAATATCACTGTGTAGGGAGAGAAAGAATATTTAAAGAAGAAAGCATTCGTGTGGATCTGTCTGAAAGATGCTGTGTGCATATGTCGGGTGGTCCTAACTGGTCTTTCAAGATAAGCTGGTACGGGCACTGCAACAAAACTATTAACGATTTATAAAACATGGTGACTCTGGAAACGTCTCGTCTATATTGAAGACTCTCTTTTTAATAAAGAGAGTTAATAAATCTCCATCTATCTATATATACTGCCTAACTCCCCTTTCGGGTATGACTGGAAGGTGCGCGTCTGTGCTGGAATATTAACTGTTAGTCATTGGTTAGGGTGCCATATTTAAAAGTATTGTGAATGTTAGATAAAGAGATCCGATAAAACATATTCTGGTCATCCAGGACGACTCACTATCTGAAAAGAATCGAGACTCTTTTGAACGCTGCAATGTCAGGTTGCTGTTTCTGGTAGGTTGTTCCAAAATATCACTGAGTAGGGAGAGAAAGAATATTTAAAGAAGAAAGCATTCGTGTGGATCTGTCTGAAAGATGCTGTGTGCATATGTCGGGTGGTCCTAACTGGTCTTTCAAGATAAGCTGGTACGGGCACTGCAACAAAACTATTAACGATTTATAAAACATGGTGACTCTGGAAACGTCTCGTCTATATTGAAGAGTTTGCCAGCCAAGCTCCTTCTGCATGAACATTATTTTGTACCCATCTTGCTGCTCTACGTTGTACTTTTCCCTTTTGTTGATATAGGTTTTTGTGTAAGGGCTCCAAACGGTTGATGCGTATTCTACCTGGGGTCTGACTAATGTTTTGTTCGATGTCTCTCTGATCTTCTTATTCTTGGTCTGGATGTTTCTACGAAGAAAACCTTAGGTTTTATTTGCCTTTGATGTTATATTGTCAATGTAAGTGTACCATGAAAGATCTCCAGATATTGTAACTCTTAGATATTTAGCATTATCCACAGTCTCTAGCACTTATCCATGTAGCCTGTAATCAAAAAAATCTTTTCTTCTTTTTAGTAATATTTAGCATTTGCTGGGATTAAACTCCATTTCCCACTTTTTCTCCCACTGCATTAACTTGTCTAGATCTTCTTGCATGGTGATGCAGTCTTGCTTGTTGTTTATAATTAAGTAGAGGGCAGTGTCATCTGCAAACAAACGAACTTGGGATGTGATGGTATTAGGAAGGTCGTTAATATACAAGAAAAACAAAAGAGGACTAAGCACCGATCCCTGAGGTACTCCAGACGTGACTGGAACTTCGGATGAGCATCCACCTTGTAAGACTACTTTTTGTGTTCTGCCTATAAGAAAAGATTTAATCCACAAAAGGGTAGTATTGTTTACTTCATGTTCCTGCAATTTATACAAAAGTTTTAAGTGGCTTACTTTATCAAAAGTCTTGTTGAAGTCTAACAAAACTAGATCAGTTTGTTTTCCTTCAGCAAGGTTTCTGGCAAGATGGTCGGTCAGTTGCAGTCGCTTGGTTTCACATGAACACCTTGCTCTGAAACCACGCTATAAGTCATAAAGAATATTTTTTTGTCAAAATGTTTTGTTGGATTTGATGCTACAATATGTTCAAGAGCTTTACACAGTATACATTTTAAGGATATAGGTATGTAATTTGCAGGATCTTCTTTGTTTCCTTTCTTGGACAGTGGAGTCACGTTTGCATTTGTCTATACCTGGGGGAGGGTGCCTGTTTCAAGGGATTTCTGAAAGAGAATTTGGACGACATTAGCGATTTTAGATTATATTCCTTTAATTTCATTCAAAAGTCGCTCCTCCCACTCATTCAATTTCATTCTGAAATCATTTCCAAATCATCCAAAAATTGTCAATTTCAAGGTGTAATTAAATGTAGCAGTGAATTTGTTTTCCTTTTGACTTAATCTAGGATACAGCGCCCTCTAAATATAAAGAAAAAACTTAAAGCAAATCAATTATGTAAGCATTGAACATTTGGTTGAGAACAGTTATTTTCGCCCTCTATCGAATTCATTGTGGCATTGATTTGTTGGGGATTTGGGGTTTATTACAGGCTTAAGTTTTCAGTAAAATCATAGAAAAGGGGTCGGTTTTGACGTTCGAAGAGGGACTGGGGTTACATAAGAGTATGGGGTTCTAAAAGAAGTTTTACAGTACATTTTTATATGCATCGCCTCTCCCTCTGAATCTTGTCTCCCGCACTGCATCCTTGTCTCCATCTCATCTAAGAAAATCCGTAAAAGGGGTAGAAAAAACGCAGTTGTTTATGGTTACATTATTTTATATCAACACGTTATCATTCATTTCACAGTCATCGCCACTTAAATCTTTCATTGTTGTTGATAACATGGATTTTAACGATTTCAACACGCATTTTCGTGTTTGATCGGTCCGATGTCAAAACTTTGATTCAAGTTTCTATTCACAAACGGAATTATTTTTTAAATCTATCACCGCCAACGGGTAAAACAATCATTTCTATGTGGTATGAAACTCTGGACGTTCTGGGAAAATGTATAATGTGTTAATGGGAGATCAAATTGTGCGCGAGGTGCACTGTTTTTCTTACCTTTTCTGTTCTGTTCCGGTCCTTGGCTCCATATCGGAAGTATCATTGTCTCATTTTTGTACTGTTCTCCAAAAAGAGATGGAGCCCGAGATTACCGGGCGTGTAATAACATTCATAAAAAAAATTTCTTAATGTGATCAAAAACCATTTTCATATTACATTGTATCAGGTAACAAAGTCATGTAGAAAATTAAGGAATACCCTTTTTAACAGCTTCAATAATATTGTCATGTATGACGGAAATAAGTTGTTTGGTTTATTCCATTTCACTGAAATGGGAATTTTTCTCAAAATTGGGAAAAAATTTGGGACCTTTTCAATTGGGAATGGGGCCTTTATTGGGCCCCTGAGAGATGGCAGAAAAAGCCCTGTCAAATTTTTGGTAACCCACAGTACTTTGATTACTAATGTCTGCAGTACTTTGATCACTAATATCCGATATTTCTCATTTCTCGGAAATTCACTTGACTTTGATAATAAAATCATCAATGGTTAAGCAAAATTTTGTCTTTGGCTTTTATTCGACACTCTAATGAATCTCAAAAAGTGATCGAGGAATAAATATCGTCAATTTTTTAGCCCAAGCGATGTGAATTTCCGCCATCTTGGTTTACATTATGGTTCCCAGTGTACTTCGGAAAATCCCAATAACTCAAGTGATGTTAATATCAATTAGGTCAGCGATGCGTATCTAATCTGTCTTGATTGACACAAATATGCAATGAATATTGATGGTCGCGTGTCTCCCAAACAAATTAGCGGATGTGTGAATGATAAAGTTGCGCGTCGGAAATCGTTTAAATGGACTCAACATCCCTTTGCCTTATTTTGAAAGTTGTCACCAGTAAAATCGCCAATTTGCCGATTTTGGGGCCAGAATTTTTATTTTGTCGCATTTGGCCCCATTGGCGATCGGCAGCGGGAGCCCTGTAGAAGGATATTCTGAAGAACTGTTGATAGAAACAGATGTAGTTTGTCAAGATTTGACAAAAATTTCAAAATTTATACTGTCCCAAAAGCAGATGAACCATTTCTTTTTTGTTCATTCGTACCCAACAATGTTCACCCTTTAACCAATTTTTATTAATTACAGAATTCTACATTATTTCATTATTAAATCAAACATATTCTACTAGGTTTATTATTATTTCCTTCTCTCTTTTTTTCTCATCAAAGTCTCAATTTTCTAATCAAAGTACTGAAAGCACTGATTGAAGATGAGTAAAAATCAAAGTAGTGTATGACTTAGCTACATTCATTAAAGACAAAACAACAAACAAATGGCCATATTAAAAACCTGTTTAATATACACATTATCTATTTATCAGCATATGAGTTAAGAAAATAACAGTGCAGTGCTACTCCTCAATTTGGCCCAAACTTTATCCATTTGGCCCCAACTTTTTTAATTTGGCGAAAGTGATGGCGACAACTTTTTTCAAGCCAGAGCTAACCCTGTAAAAGCTGACACTTTGCTAGCTAAAAAACAAACACAATCAGAATGTCAAAGGCTTTTTATTTTTCCAAATTTCAAGAGAAAAGTTGGTATTGTCCCAATTTCAAAGGCCAAAGTCTGAAATCTGTAGCACGACCCCTGTTGCTTTTATTTGTAATTGGGAAAATTTAACATATTGGTTTCAGTCCCAGGGACAATGATAAACCATTATACACAATATTTTACCATGCATTGGTACAAGAGAAATGGGAGGCTTTATAATTGTAGCTAGCCAAGGATCCAGTACTGGTCTAGGTTTCAAGGGCATTTGGAAGAGAATATGTTATCTAGCAATCCTGAGATGGACACAACACTGAAAGAGGGTAATTAATTGATTGGATGGGGTATATGATCATATGTCACATTTAACTGTATTTCAGTCATATCATAGCACCTGGAGCACCTAAACGTGGATTCCTGGTATTACTTTCACCAGTATTACACAATATCCTTTCAGAACCATTAGCTGCAAGGGGGTAAAATGGGAATTAACCAATTCCCACACGATAGAATTTTAGACCAGTCCAAATTTAAAGAAGTTGCAGGCATCAATTCTAAGTTGATGAAATCTTCAAATTCTTTGTCTCTTTGGGTAGAAAACATTGTGGATAATGAAGAAATTGCTTGTAATAAGCAATTTCTTCATTCTTCACAATGTTTTCCAAAGCTTCATATTCAAAGGCGTTTAAAATGGTCATTGAGTGGGAATGGGTTAAGAATGTGAAAAGTAGATTCAAAGAAAAAAATAACCAGATTTTGACAGGCATAAGCAGGAATCTATATAAGATGGGGTAAAAGCATTCTAAAATCCTTATTCCCCAACAAAACCCTATGTTGTGGGTACTAATTGGATACCTACAACAAGGGGTTTACAACAGAATTTGTGAAATATTTTACGCCCTCTATCTGTACTGTAGCTGTTCATTTGTCAAATCGTACGATGCATTGTTTACCGTTGTAATCAATGACTCATTCAATGTTGCTTTCGCTTAACTATTTTTCGTAATTTATTTTTGATTTTCAATAAATTTCAAAGGGGAAACACCTTCATTTCACCTCTGTCAACTCGAATGTAATATGACACTAACAACAGTTTATTATAGCGAAATAACGAATAAAATACGGAAGTTATTTGCATTTTAAAAATGTAAACAAAAGATGTTCGACTCACAATAGGAAACTCATCCTCGAAAAAATTCACAATTCTTCTAGCCAGAGTAATGGGGCAGAGCCTCGATAATATTCCACCTTCCTTTATTTGTGAAAAATTTGAGTGAAGACGTTGATGATGACCGATTTTTCTATCTCTCTAAGGTTTGTTTACATTGATAATGGCGGAATGTCAAAATACCGGAAATGATGAATGCAACAAGTACGCAGAGTACCACAATAATGCCAACTCGAAGAAAACCAGTGACAAGTCATTTATACATGTACACCAAAAAAAAAAAAAAAAAAATATACACAGAAGTAACTAGAATATGTTTTGAATAAATACGCCGCGTCTTATATTAAATTTCGTCATACATTATTCAGAAAAAATGGTACCAATGATTGAAAACATTTTTTTGGAAATGGGGGAGGGGCATTCCCTGTTTCGAACACGTCCTTCGTGCACGCATAAAAAGCATTAACACAAATAAGATACTATGATTTTACCGAGTTGACAAATCTGATAAACATATTAAAAAAAGGACCCTTTACCACACCTAGATCTGGCCTGACATCAGGCTACCAGTTTACCGCCACCGGACATTATTCTTATCTTGAGGTACTTTTACCCATCACCAGACGACGAATTCTAGACTTGTCAAATTGAAAGGTGTTGCAGACGGCAATTTAAAGTTTATGAAATTTTAGATTTTCAACTTACTTGGAAGATAAACATTGTTGCAAGCAATTTCTTCATTTAACACAATGTTTTCCCGTTTATTTTTCGGGGGGGGGGGTGTCAAAAAGCGACAAGGAATGGGTTAATCCATTCCCACTCAACCGAACTTTTTCAAGACAACCCCCCCGAAAAAAAAAAAAAAAAAAAAAAAACGGAAAAAAGAAAACACTTTGCAAACCGATTGTGAACAATGTAAAAATAGATAAGTTACGAGATATTTATTCATTGCAAATCATAATATCCTTCGCCGTGTTAAATGAACAAATAAATAAATAAATGAATGAACAAATCAATTAATTTAAAAAAATATAAGTCATTTTATTAACTTTAAAATATACCTGGTAAGTAAATAAATAAATAAATAAATTTATAATCTTTAAAGTTGACGTCAGAAACTTCTTTCTGTCCGGACTTGTCTAATGTTTAGACGTCCCCTTTCGACCTTTGACTCGTATCATGTAGCTCTCTTTGATTTGAGTATGGGTGTTATAATGTTAACAAATGCCTTTATATTATATCAGCTTTCAAAAACACACATTCGTCTGCGTTAGAGAAAATGCGGTTCGAAAAGAACCAATTATTTGTAATAATTAACTTCTTTCTTCACACATTACAAAAAAAAAAAAAAAAAAAAAAAAAAAAAAAAATTCTTCCATTCTAGACCAGACGTTCTTTCAACCGTAAGTATAGACAAAGATTAGCCTGCACATATGTGTAGTCTGGTCTTAGTCTACACCACCTCTTTGTCAGTTTCAAGTTGGAATCTAATATCAAAATATACTTTTAAAGTTAATGTTTAACTCAACATCAGGTCTTCCAGTGCTTTCATTATTTTGATTTTGATGAAATTTTATAAAAATGATTTTATTAGTATGACATGGGTTAACATCTTGAGTCATTTGCAACATAGACCACTTGACAAGAAAAAAGTCAATTAGACAAGAGTCAAACTTTAACCTTACAATGGCGGTTTAGGACATTCCTGACCCCATTGCTTGACGCGTTCTTTGGCATTTAGCCATTTTGTGTTCATGTAAGAATCAGCCAAAATTTACATCTGAATAAGTGATGGCGTCGACCATGATAAATAATAAATTATTGTATCAATATTTTGCCATCCAGGTCTCTAATGAAGGTTAATTGTATTAAAGGTTTATGATGTCCCTTTTCCCATTAACCCTTGTCACGCCGAACCCAGAATATTCCGGTTTTGGCAGGATGTGTAGACCAAGATCAGCCTGCGTATAAGTGCAGTCTGATCGTTGTCTACGCCTCCTGCTTGTGCTTTTCCTGTCAGAGTTGTTAATAAAATTGATTTCTAAAAGAAATATTGATTTTTGAACAAGTTCTATCAGTGCTTTCAGCCCTTTGACTACAGCAATTCAGTAAAGTAAGTTATACAGCATGACAAGGGTTAACAAATGACATTTTCTTAGACAAGTCTAAATTGAAAGACTTTGTATTCGATAATTTGAAGATGGTGAAATTGAAGATTTAAGAAATTGGAAAAGAATCGACGCTGATCAGTGGTTTAGTTTTGAGATTTTTTCAATGAATAAGATCTTTCTACCTTACCGTAAAAAGTTTGACACGTGCATGACCGGATATCTTTTCAAAATTATTGCAGAATCAAGATTATCCCTTTTCGCGTGGCAGATCTCAGTCGTTACAAATGTGCATATTGTGCAGAAATGGATTACTGAGATAAAATGGTCATACTGGATGTAGATAATAAGAGAGCATAAGAGATCGAAGTATGTGTCGCGCCTGTCCTAATCTGACGATACAAGCAATATCAAAGAGCAGCGTAAATAGGCAAGGCTCACCAGTCTAGTGTTGCACACACTAATCATACACAATATCATTTGACCTTCATCTGTGACCTTGATATTAGACCTACCGGAACACGTTTTCGCTTCAAGCTTTGATAATAAAAGAAGCGGGTCTAGTCTAGTGGTGACACGTTATAGTCACTTGTGTCAGGGGTCCTAGGTTCGACCCCTGCCCCTTCTGTCCTTCTAGAGACTTTAAACCGAGCCCCGTCTCCGTATGACTTTAATTTTCAAGTTCTTTATAACGATCCAGTCACATATGTACAAACAAAGAAGGATAAACGGTATCTCAAAATAATCAGAGGCATAAAAAGGAAACTCACTATAATCTATCCGAAATCAGCTGTCTATCAATAAATATTCTTTTGTAATAGATATGCGACTTTCCAAGCGAAAAGGGACCTACGTAAAACAATAGGCCCCATATTTGAAAAAAAAAGAGATTTGATTGAGACATTATTTCTTTCAAATGAATACATGAAATGGTAGGATAACCTTCATAGATTCAGAAGGTCCAAAGAGAGTGAAAAAATCCGATTCCTGTCAGACTGCACAGCCCGTGCAGTCTGAATAGCTTCGATACTCTCCGAACTTCTCAGGATATTAGTCTCAAACTTCTCTAGAGATCATCTTTTACCCGACGGGGGTCATATATTATCAAAACCTTATAAAAATCAATGTCTATTTACAACGCCTTGTTAACGACAAGTGAGCACAAATAAGAAACTCTGTCCGGTGACTACAATGGAGAAAAATCTAGGAACTCCGTAATATAAATATTTATTTATATACCTATATTTATTTCTAGTAAAATATATACATTCCACATACACAAAATCGGACACGCCAGAAAAAAATCCGTATTTGACAGTGTAGATTACGGTTTCATATAAGGTAGTCGAAGATGACGTCATTTTCATTCTGTAGAAGACGTCATAATACGAATGAACTTAATGAAAATGGTACAAGAGAAGGGAAATACTTGTAGAAATTATACATATCTTTTTCATTATTTCATCGTTTTTATTTAAAAAATCACAAAAAAACAAAAAAAAAAAAAAAAAAACAGGTACGTAATTAAATGAGTATTACGTTACGATTCCGATACAACATCTTGTATTTGCTTCTCACTGCAGAGGAAAATTTGATATTCCACTCGACCCTCGGCCTTGTGAAATAACAAAACTTTCAACCGCAGCTCAAAGCAAATGTAATATGTTGTATCTCTACCGTAACATAATATTCCCTATGGTAAGAGATTGAGGGCCATCACAGGTCAATCAGGGCTAGTATTTTAAAAATGTAATTTAAGTAAGGGAGAATGACATTTCTACATTAAGAAGATCTGCCAAATGCAGAACGTGTCGATCCTGGTCGCTCCGTGGAGAGTAAACAGCCTCATTAATACAAGCTGTTCCAGAAATGCTCCTGTTCGTTAGATCAATGTAATAAACTGTATATTGATGCTTCATGTCTATAAATAGCGCCGCAGGTGATTGACAGATCGCTAGCCACGCCTTCCGACCTCCGACATGGCAGTTCGACTGAGATATCAAAGGGTGTTTTTTTACATATTTTTGTGGCTAGGATCATAAAACAAATACAAATTGCTTGATTGAGACCTAAACGTCGTAACAGTAGCTTAACTAATCTGTAGTTACTGGGTTTTTAGTCGGAAACTACCAAAAATGCTTAATAGAAACAATAGTCTACGTTAAGTCGCCCCCCCAAAAAAAAAGAGAACCACCTCCGGTTTACATTAACATAAAGATTTGTCAATCGATTTGTTGATCAACACATTTCCTCACAATGACGCTCCTTATAAAACAAGAGGACCATGATGGTCCTAGATCGCTCACCTGAATTGTCTGCTGTTAAAAAAATGCAACTAGAGACAAATAACTAATACCAGTTTCACGAAGATTGAGGCAAAACTGTGACTTCTATATTGTAAACAAAGAAATTGTCATTATGGCCCCTTTTCCAGTGTTATCCATAGAACCTTCCCGTAATCTACAAGGTTCATCTTTATGACCTAACAAGTATCCTGACCAAGTTTCATGACGATTGAGCCAAAGTTATGACCCCTAGAGCGTAAGCAAAGAAATTGTCATTAAGGCCCCTTTTCCTGTGTTTTCCAAAAGAACCTTCCTATAATCAGTAGGGTTCATCCTTGTGACTAAACAATTATTCTGGCCAATTTTCATGAAAATTGAGCCAAAATTGTGGCCTCTTGAGTAAGGCCTCTTTTCCTGTGTTTTCCAAAAGAGCCTTCCCATAATCAATAGGGTTCATCCTTATGCCTTATCAATTATTATGGCCTAGTTTCATGAAGATTGAGCCTAAATTGTGGCCTCTAGACTGTAAACAAAGAAATTGTCGTTAAGACCCCTTTCCCTGTGTTTTCCAATAGAATCCTTCCATAATCGATAGGGTTCATCCTCATGACCAAAAAATTATTCTGACCAAGTTTCATGAAGATTAAATTAAAATTGTGGCCTCTAGAGTGTAAACAAAGAAATTGTCATTAGGGCCCTTTTTCCTGTGTTTTCGGAAAGATCCTCCCAATAATCAATAGGCTTCATATGTATGACCTAATACTTATTCTGGCAAAGTTTCATGAAGATAGAGCCAAATTTATGGCCTCTAGAGTGTAAACAGAGAAATTGTCATTGAAGCCCCTTTTCCTGTGTTTTCAAATAGAACACTCCCATAATCAATAGGGTTCATCCTCATGACCTAACAATTATTCTGACCAAGTTTCATGAAAATTGGGTCAAAACTGTTGCATTTAGAGTGTAAACACTTCAATTGCTGACGTCGCACGACGCACGGCGGACGACAGACATTCAAGGATCACAAAAGCTCACCATGAGCACTTTGTGCTCAGGTGAGCTAAAAAGAGGAGAAAATTGTGTGATATTAAAAAATTGCTTGCAACAGCCAATTACTTCATTTTCCATGATCTTATCTACTCAGAAAGAAATCTTAATTTTCGTTAACTTATAATTGTCGCCTGCAACTTCTTTCAATTTGGACCAGTGTAAAAATTTTGTCGTCTGGTAATCGATAATAGCGTCGATCTCTCAATTGGTCTTTACGTGAAAGAGGCTTGATCCAAGAAAGAACGGAATGTATAGTACTTTTGTTGTATCTTAAACCAAGTCCCAAAACCTGGCCTAACCCACAGAGCTTTCACATGAAGATTTGACCCTTTCCGGTTCAATCCCTGGATTTTACTTGCCTGTAAATTCATAATTTAGAAAATATTGTAGAAAAAGAAGAAATTGCTTGTAACAAGAAATTCTTTTTTTTTCAACAATGTTTTCTACCCTACTGAATGGTTATTTTTCAAATCAAATCCACTTTCAATACTCGTCTGCAAAACCTTTGAAATTGGACTGGCCTAAAATTTTGCAAAACAGGAGAGGGCTAAACGGCTGTCTCTGTAAGACCAGAATGTGTGAATTTATGAATTTATCATGCGTTGTCCGATTATAAGGAAAGCCGCCGTCATAGCGCAGTCGGTAGCGCGTCAGACTCCTAATCTTCAATCATGGGATATCATGTGTTCGATCCCCGGCGGCGGCACATATTCTCTCCGACATTTGTCTCTCACCAACGGGTTGATAATCGCAAACCTAAGTGGGATAGCAGCTGGAGGCTAGAAAATGATGTAGTGGTAGTACTGGTGTGATAAATACCAGGAATCCATTGTTAGGTGCTCCAGCCTCCGCGATATGACTGAAATACTGTTAAAAGCGGCGTTAAACCCGATTCAATCAATCAATCAACCGATTAGTAGATTGGAGTTATTAAGGTTACTTTACAACATTGTAGGACATTAAACCCTTCCCGTACAAACCTGGATTTTTACGTCGCTGCGATTTTATACTGGAGAAAACCTTGTGGAAAAAGAAGAAATTGCTTGTAAGAAGCACTTTCTCCTTTACCCACAATATTTTCTACCACATGAGATGGTTGCATTTCAAATTGCATCCAATTTTTATTGTCGTTTCTGTTTGAACCAGTCTAAAAATTCGAAAAAATGGGAAAGGGTTAGATTAGGGCGAAATTCATTGTTGATCAATACTTATGTTATGCTAAATAAAGACTTAGAAATCGGCCTGAACTATAATAAATGAAATTGGGCTTTCAAAATAAAATGTATCATAGACGAATGTGGTATACATTTCATTTGGCACAACCAGTGTACCACACATATCAATTATGATTTAATACAACAAAGGGTATCAGATATATACTACCTGCAGTGGTATTCAGCTTTTAATTATACAAATCGGCTTGAAACATGCTCTCTCTTCAAACACAATTTTGCTTTTGAAAATTACCTAGACTTTACCCTCTTCAAACACAATTTTGCTTTTGTAAATACCTGGACTTTATACAAGATAAAAAGACCAGATGTACACTTACTAGATTTGGAGTTTCGTCTCATAATTTGGAAATTGAATATGGTCGATAACAAGACATTGAAAGGAAAGAAAGAACTTGTAAACATTGTAATAAAAACATGGTCGAAAACGAATTTCACTTTATACTTATTTGCTCGAAATACTCTGATCGTAAAACCAAATATTTTAAAACGTTACTATTATACTGTGCCAACGGTTAAAAAATTAAAAAATCTTATGACAAATAGATCAAAGTTTGTGGTTTTTAATTTGGCGAAATATTTGTAAATACATTTTCTCGAAGAAATAAACATATGTTCGCTAAGATGGCATGTTCTTCTGTTAATTAACGTATTTCCCCTATTTTGTCTGATTATTTGCTGTAAACAATGTAAACATGTTTAATACAAAAAATCTTTCGTATTGTTTTTATTTTATTGCAGTCTCTTAACTATTGCATGGTACAAGCGATTTTATTCACGTCGCCGTATCGCGATTCAAGATATAGAGTTGAGAGTTTTGAGGGCAAAATATATCACAAGTCTAGCTTATCTATCGTGAATTTCAGACTGTTCAAAGTTGAAAGATGTTCTTTAAAGAAATTGTAGATAAATTGAGGACGAAAAAAAGTTTTGAATAGAAAAATAAGAAATGTAAAGTCATAGTCAAACATGTTGCTAATTCGAAATTAACCCATTCCCATACCATGACGCTTTTTGACGCCCCAAAGGACAAAGCTTTGGAAAAAAATATGGAAAATGAAGAAATTGCTTGTTTCAAGCAATTTCTTCATTATCCACATTGATTTTTCACAAACAACATGGTCATTTTAGTCCTTTGTACTTTTGAGAATCTTTTCAATTCATTAACAACAATACGATCGTAATCTGCGAATGTCAATTAAGATTTTTAACAGTTATTTTAATTCATTGTAATTTACCCCAAATTATAACAATATTGCACTTGCACAATACTATACAGACTGTTTAATTCAGTTGTCTTTATAACTTTCAATAAAATAACAAAGTTTCTATTCAATCGAGGATCAAGGGTTTTCAATTTTATTGTAGAGAGAATATTGTCACCAAAGGAGAACATGTTAATACTAAGCAAAGTCTCTTTTTTACTAAATTCGAAACAGAGATTGGTTGTATTCGTTTTGAAATTTTCTGAAACACTCGGCTGCAACGCTGTCACATTCACAAAGGGCGGCTTGGCACACAGAATTTCCGCTACCTTAAAAAGAAAATAAAACATATCCGAATAATTTAAATTTCAGATTCGTCTATCAAAAACGAGCGTTCTGATTGGTCGAAAAAAAAAATCATAACTCCATGAACAAAAGTTTGAGCACGCAGCGATTTTGTGTGCTTCCGCACAAATAGTCCGATACAAAAAGGTATCAAAATTTGTAAAGCTTTATGTTTTTTCGCTCGATGCTATTAACACAGTGTGATTAGTTTTTTCGGTTCATACCTCCATGAAAACCAAAAATATTCTCTTCATCTCTTAATTAATGATAGAAAATAACCATATACATGTATTATATTTCAACAGATTTTTTTAAAACCGTCTCAATTAATATTTAATATTTATACATGGAATTTGTGGATTATCTCCCTTTTCGTATAAAATATTTGCCTGTGCGTTATATTTCCTTGGAACACCAACATTAAATATCATATACAGGTAATGTACTAGATTTATTTAAAAATATAAGATAAGATTTGAAAAAACGCTCTGTAGCTCAACTTACGACAAGAAACATCTCCATTTACTATCATATATCGGTATGGTATTACATAAAAAGCTATATAGAAAAGAGGGAAGCATGCTCTGTTGTTAGCCGGTGTTAGACATTCATCATGGGCAAGACAGCATCTGCAACAAATAAATAGATAATATCTTTTATTATAAACCTAGAAATATTTCTCATTCCACGCAGAAAAAATCAGATAAATATCCGTATCTGACACTGTCAAATTTCCAATATAACGTAGTCTAAGATGACGCCATATTCATTGTGTATGGCGTTATAAGATGAATAAATCTTATTAGAATGGTAATAGATAAGGGAAATACTTGTAAGAAATGCATACTTTAAAAAAAAATCATCGAATTTATTTAATACAAAATAGGTATGTAATAATGGAATATTACATTACGGTTTTGCGATACAACATCTTCTCGCTGCGGAGAAAAATTGATATTCCACCCGACCTCCGGTCTCTTTAAATAGAAAAATTTTCCTTCGCAGCCCAAAACAACTACAATATATTGTACCTCTATCGTAACATAATATTCCCTTTGTATAAAACGGAAGACGAATGGTTTAAGTATGCATTTGAAGTAAGCTTCAAACTCTTCTTATGTGTTACACAGGGCTTAATCCATTACCACACGAAAGAAAGTTGTTGCAGACTACAAATTTCATTTAATAAAATTTGGATTGTTTCAAGTTTCTTGATAGAAAACATTGTGGACAATGAAAAAAATGCTTGTAACAAGCAATTTCTTCATTTTCCACAATGGTTTTCAAAGCTATTTTTCATTTGGCGTCAAAAAGTGGTCATGGTGTGGTAATGAGTTAAAAAAATTAAACTTGACTCTTAAATGAACTTTTTTACGGAAGGAAAGTTGAAAACTCAAGGAATAATTTCGTTTAATTCGATATAACTTTCTTAAATTTAGGAACAGTGTTTCGATCTCAATTGTCAACCATGATATGAATGAACGGTAAAAAAGAGTGTAGGGATTTTTTTTAAAACACAAAAACCTGGAAACTAATGGTTGTGATAAAGTTGTGTTTACCTATCGAGATTATCTAGTGGTTGACCTCTGCCACGAAACCCACAAAAGTTCCCATAACCTCTGAGACGTCCAGTACCCAGTACAGTGATCGTTTCGATCATTTTAGTGAATTGCAGAACGGCTCCTGAAAAGGTGGTAAACGCATCTCGATAAAACACTGATTGTATATCACCGGAGTAACGAAAGTTTGAATAAAGTTGTAGAAATGGCATTTGGTCGGAAACAGTCTATTTGCAAATTTCCAGGTTTCATTTAAACTTAGCCTACTTATCGTTTTTGGTCAATCGAAGCCGCGTCTAGGTCGCCCGATGTCACGAGCATTTTGGGTCTTGTGTAGGCCATTAGACAAACAACCATTATATTACGCCCTATAATCTGGCGACACATTTCCTTTTGGAGAACAGTTAAAAGAGTTTTGTTTAAACATAATTTATTGCCATTTATGTACAAACATTACAAATTACATTATACAACAAATGTTCATATAGGTCTGGCAAAGGGGTCCGGCCACAAAATCTTCCAACTTAGATTCGGCCGTTCCCCTTTGGAAGTACATACATGATTTAATTTTCATTAAAGAGAATGACAAGATAAGTATGGAAAAAGAATGAGAAAACAAAGTATCCAATTATTGAAGTAAACAACTTAAGATAAAAAATTTAAACTAGTGTTATGGATGTTTGCAGGTAGAAAACAAATAATTATTTTGGGGATCATTCCAGAAAATTGTGGATGTTGTTGGATGTCTGTCGGGCTACCGGTCGCGATCGCGGATCACAGGAAATTTAAGCAAATCTTGCAGGTATTACTGCTCGACGTTGTCATTTAAACCTTTCGGTGTCTTTATTAAAGTTTTGGACACATAGAAATATTGTTAAATTTTCTTCTTAACTTAATTGTGTAAAAACTTCGAACTTGGAGGTTGAAAGCGACGTAGTTTGTTGAACATTTAACTCTTTGGGCTGTAAAACGTGTACTATGAAAAAAGTAACGCTCCACATCCTCAATTGGATAACCACAGTTACATCTTGGGTCAGCCGATAAATGATTTGTAAAAAGGTCAGATTTAAGATTGCTGCACTGGTTCCGTAGTCTCGTATGATATGCCGTAGTCTCGTATGATATACAGAGACAATTCTTTCTCCAACAAAAAAATGACGCGGTACCTCGTGATTAGCAAATGTTCCTAATAATGAGGACTTGAATAAAGATAGAGAATCGATAGATTTTATAGGAAGCTCATTCCATAAGGAAACAGCTGGTGGAAAAATAGGTTTTGTTCTTCAAACTATTGTATCAATGCCATTAGCATTACGTAGGGAATAACTTGTTCTATTGTCTACTTGTCTACAGAAAGATAATTTGGGGCTGGACCATTGACTATTTTATAAATGAGAACAAGCTTTTGGTATTTACGTCTATTTTCTAGACTTAGCCAGCCGATTTCTTTGTATATGTTATCCAAAGATGTTGATCTAGTTAAACCAGTTACAATTCTGGCTGCTTCTATTTGTATTTTTTCCATGGAATCTTTTTCGCGCGTGTCACAGTAATCCCAAACCACCTCCGCATATTCAAGAGTTGGACGCAAGAACGAAACGTAGATTTGATTCAGTGATTCTCGCTTGAGTTTGAATTTTATATTTCTCATCATTCCCAGTAATTAAGAGGCTGATTTGATTACTAGTAAGTTATCAATATGTACTTTCCATTATCCGTTACTGCTTGGAGTTAATCCAAGATGCTTGTGATAATCCACAAATTGTACATTGACCATATCAAATAACAGGATCGGATTTTCTGTGGTTTTATTTGAGAATGACATGGCCACTGTTTTTGAAGGATTGAAATCTACTAACCATCGCTCTGCCCATTTTGAGATCATGTAGAGGTCGTGATTTAGAATACCTTTGATATCAGAAATATGTGTAGCTGAGCAGGCCAATGATGTATCGTCCGCAAAAAGGCGGGATATACTTAACAAATTTTCGGAGATATCATTCACGTACACTAAAAAGAGTAGAGGACCTAGGACTGAGCCTTGTGAGACACAAGAATTAATTAACGTTGACCTTGATCGAACTATATTGACTATGACTGACTGCTTACGGCTTTCTAGATAATTGGTGAACCTGTTTAGAAGGGACACATTTATTCCGTATTGACGAAGTTTGAATAAAGGCCCTTTATGACAGACCCTAACAAAAGCTTTAGATATATCACAGAACATGCAAAGATTATGCTTAGAATCAAGTGACGAAACAACTTAGTGGTATATCTCAAGCAATTGATAAACTGTAGAATGACCATGAAGAAAACCTGATTGTTTTTCGTATAGCAAAATGTATAGTTGAAAAAGGACACGGCCATACTTTCGTTAAGGTGTAAAGGACCGGAACCGAACAGAAAAGGTAAGTAAAACAGTGCACCTCGTGTACAAGTCGACTTTTCTTTAGCGCATCAGGCACAAAAAGGAAGTGATTGTATTTTTGTAGGGTGAAATCAATTAGTTTGTGGCCGTAAACTTGTATCAACGTTTAGACATCAAACCCGAAAAAACACGAAAAGTGATGTCGAAATCTTCGATTCCATTTTACCTTCCAGTTCGGTTTAATATTAGTGTTGGAGACTGTAATATGAGTGAAAGCTGGACTTCCTTTTGGAGACAATGGGTGTGGCCAATAGAGTAAGTGGGCGGGGGCCAGCAATTGATCACTTTTCTTCATTGAGAGGGAGACAGTGATGGGTATATTTAAGTCTGTACGTGGTCTAGGGGAAGTACATCCTTTTCCATAGACGACCATTATAACATAATCGCTTATAGCTCTGTCCAAGAATTTGGGATAATGGTCAGACCTACTTTAAACATTTAATCATATAAGAGAAAAAATGATAATGAATTTCAGTATGGCATGACCCCTTTTCTTTATGACTTTTTGAGATGACCCTTCCTACACAAATGGAAAAAAACACACCTTTAAAACTAGCTTTTAAATGACCCAAATAATTTAAACCATTACTTATGGGTTGGTATTTTTTCAACAGAATATGAAAAGTCACGAAAAATCACTAATTTTGAATTCCAATTATATGAAGGAAAATGATATACTTCCTTTAGACTAAAATGGGTAGTGTTGTAGTCCACGGGAGACCGGTTTACACGCGATTGTTTCATAATTTATTTTCTGTAACAAACGTTAATGAAATAATATTAGCTTAGCAGGAATTTATCGCTGAATAACAACAGTTGACTCCCTCTCCATATCACGTCGCCCTCTCTGCATTTGTCTCCCTCTCCGTATCATGTCCCCCTCCCGGCATCTTGTCTCCCTCTCCGTATCTTGTCTCTCTACGTATTTCGCCTCTCTCTCTGTATCTTGTCTCGCTCTCCGTATATTGCCTCTCTCTCTCCGTATCCCGTCTCTCTCTCCGTATCCCATCTCTCCCTCCGTATTTTGTCTCCCTCTCCGTATCTCGTCTCTCTCTCCATATCTTGTCTCTTTCTCCGTATCACGTTTCTCTCTCTGCGTATCTTGCTGACCTCTTGGCATATTGTCTCCCTCTCCGTATCTTGTATCTTTCTCCGTATCTCATCTCTCTCTCCCTATCTTGACTGCCCCTCCGCATCATGCCTTTCTCTACGTATATAATCTCGCTCGCCGTATCTTGCTTCCCTCTAGACGTCGTGGTTCCCCCCGTATCATGTCTCTCTCTCAGTATCATAACCTTTCTCTCACTAAAGAAAACCAGAAATATCGATATTAATTAATCTTTTAGATAGAAAATTAGATACACAGTTAACAAAACATCTATAGAAATATAGTAATGGAAAACATTGTTAGAAAAGAAGAAATCGTTTGTAACAAGCAAGTTCTTCCTTTCCCACAATATTTTTGAGATTATTTTGTTGTTTTTAACCTCTTTTTGGAGCTGCCTAAAATTTCGTCGTTAATGAAAGGGTTAAATATATTTATTCTACTTACCATTTGATAATACAACCAAGAGTAGTACATTGCCGATTGTCCCCCATTTTTGTATCTAAAATGTTTATAGTAACGATAAAATCAACAAAAGCAATGATAATAACGATCAAATTGATAAAAAAACAAGAGGCCCATGAGGGCCTGAGACGCTCTACTGGTTATCAAGTTTTCCGTTTAAAAAATCTGATATTTAAGGAAGTTAATTGCTCAAAGAAGAATGCATAAAGAAAAAAAAGGGGCTTTATCCCCTTTATCATTTTAAGCAACAATCCTCAAGGCCCCTTTTCCCATGTTTCATGACGGATCCACTCCATTTCCAAAAGAAAGTTACCTTATGACCCTACAATCATTCTGTGAATATTTGATCAGAATCTGACAATAATTGTGGACTTAATCACATAAACAGGATTGTTTTGAATGAAAATCAATAAGGCCCCTTTTCCTGTGTTTTCTGATGGATCAATTTCATTCCAAAAGGAACTTTCCTTACAACCCGACAATTGTCCCGTGAAATTCAAAAGACAACTTGATAATGATTGTGATCTTCATCACATACACAAGAATGTTTTGAATGATAATCTGTAAGGCCCCTTTTCCTGTGTTTCAAATGCCACAATTATTCCATGCATCTTTGAAGAGAATCCAATAAAACTGTTGACTTTATTGTGTTAACAAAGATATTAAATTCAAGTTCTCATAGGGCCCCTTTTCCCGTGATATTTTACTGTTGGTTTTATCATTCTATGAAAGTTAAAAGTGAATCCGATGAAATATTGGAAATTCATTATGTTTACTAGAATATTTAAAAAAAAAATCATATGGCCCCTTTTTACATGATACTTGATGGATTGTACCCAGTTCTGAAATGAACCATCTAAGTATTTGTACAATCATTCTGTGAAATTTTGAAGTGAATCCGGTGAAATCAAGGGACATCATTGTGTTAACCAGAATATTTAAAAAAGTTTTTCATAAGGCCCCTTTTTATGTGACCCTTGCTATAGTCAGATCCACTGTCAAAATCAACAATTGGAATGATGGTACAATCAATCTGTTTAATCTGTGGAATTTATTGTGTTAATGAGTTTATAGTGAAATATTCATAGGGCCACTTTTCTCATGATACTTTACAGAACAAACCAAATTTCAAAAGGAACAATTCTAATGAAGGTAGAATCATTCTTTAAAAGTTAAAGAGAATCAATGAAAACAGTGGACTGAATTGTGTCAAGAATTTTTGTAACTAAATTTTCATAAGGCCCCTTTTTCTGTGAAACTTAACAAATCAGACCCAATGTACAAAGGAACAATCCTAATGATAGTTTGAAGAAAATGATAAAGACTGAGGACTTTATTGTAATAATGATGTTTTGTAATAAAATTTTTATAAGGTCCCTTTTCTTGTGTCACTCAACCAATCAGACCTAATTTACAAAGGAACAATCCAAATGATGGTACAATCATTTTATTAAAGTTTGAAGAGATTCTGATAAAGAAAGAGAGCATTGTTGTGTTTATGAGGATTTGGTAATACTTTTTCATACAGCCCCTTTTCCTATGATACTAGATAGATCAGGCCCAATTTGGAAAGAAACAATCCTTATGATGGTACAAACATTCTGTGAAAGCTCTGGACTTGGTAACAAGGATTTATAAATGAAATTTTCATAAGGCCCCTTTTCCTGTGCTTCTTGACAGTTCAAACCCTGTTATGAAAAGAATGATAGTTATAACCTTCCAATCATTCTGTGAAAGGTTCAACAAAATCTTATCAAAGCTGTGGGCTTTATTGTGTTAACAGGGTTTTATTAATTGAATTTTCATATAGCCCCTTTTCCCATGTTACTTGATGGATCTGAACCAATTCCAAAGGGAACTCTTCTTACAAAAGTATAATTATTCTGTTTGAGTATAAAGACAACCCCATCTCATCTGTGGACTTACAAGCATTAATTAAGATTTTATTAATTGAATTTTCCTAAGGCCCCTTTTCCTATGTTTCTCAATGGATCAGACCCAATTTGAAAGGAACAATCCTTATGATGGTACAATCATTATGTGAAAGTTTGAAGTCAATCTGGTGAAATCTAGGGCCATTACATGTTAACTAAGACTTTTTTATTAAATTTTCATAGGGCCCCTTTTCCCATGAAACTTGATGGATCAAACCTACTTCCGAAAGGAACAATCCATTTAATGTAATAATCATTCTGGGAATGTTTGAAGAGAATTTGTTGAAAACCATGGACTCTATTGTGTTTACGAGGACTTTTTAAATTCAGTTTTAATCGGGCCCCTTTTCCCCGTAGTCCTTGACTGATCATACCAAATTTTGAAAGGAACAATTCTTATGATGGTACAATCATTCTGTGAAAGTTTGAAGTCAATCAGATGAAAACTGTGGACTCTAGAGTGTTAACAAAGATCTTTGAATTAAATTTTAATAAGGCCCCTTTTCCCATGTTTCTTGAGGAATCATATCCGATTCCAAAAGGTACAATCCTTATGATGGTACAATCATTCTGTGAAAGTTTGAAGAGAATCCGTTGTAAATTGTTGGCTGAGATTATTAATGAGAATTTTTTATCAAACATTTCACAAGGCACCTTTTTCCTGTGTTTCTTGAAGGATCATACCAAAGTTCAAAAGGAATAATCCTTATGATAGTACAATCATTCTGTGAAAGTTTGAAGGGAATCCGATGAAAACTATTGACTCCAGATATTTTACAAGAATTTTTTAATTTAATTTTCATAAGGCCCCTTTTCCCTTGTTTCATGACAGATCAGACCCATTTTCGAAAGGAACGATCCTTATGATTGTACAATCATTCTGAGAAAGTTTGAAGAGAATCCGAAGAAAACTGTGGACTCTATCGTGTAAACGAGGATTTTTTATGGAGTTCTTAAATGAATTTTCATAAGGCCCCTTTTCCCATGTTTCTTGACGGATCATACCCAATTTCGAAAGGAACGATCCTTATGTTGGTACAATCATTCTGAGAAAGTTTGAAGAGAATCCAATGAAAACTGTGGACTCTATCTCGTAAACGAGGATTTTTAATTGAATTTTTAATGAATATTCATAAGGCCCCTTTTCCCGTTTTTCTTGGCGGATCATACCCATTTTCAAAGGAATGATCCTTATGTTAGTACAATCATCCTGTGAAAGTTTGAAGAGAATCTGACGAGAACTGTGGACTTTATCGCGTAAACGAGGATTTTTTAATTAAATTTTCATAAGGCCCCTTTTCCCGTGTTTCTTGACGGATCATACCCGTTTTCGAAAGGAACGATCCTTATGATGGTACAATTATTCTGAGAAAGTTTGAAGAGAATCCGATTAAAACTGTGGACTTTATCGCATAAACGAGGATTTTTAATTGAATCTTTAATTAAATTTTCATAATGCCCCTTTTCCCATGTTTCTTGACGGATCATACCTATTTTCGAAAGGAACAATCCTTATGCTGGTACAATCATTCTGAGAAAGTTTGAAGAGAATCCAACGAAAAATGTGGACTCTATCGCGTAAACGAGGATTTTTAATTGAATTTTTAATGAATTTTCATTATGCCCCTTTTCCCATGTTTCTTGACGGATCATACCCGTTTTCGAAAGGAACGATCCTTATGATGGTACAATTATTCTGAGAAAGTTTGAAGAGAATCCGATGAAAACTGTGGACTTTATCTCATAAACGAGGAGTTTTAATTGAATCTTTAATTAAATTTTCATAAGGCCCCTTTTCCCATGTTTCTTGACGGATCATACCCATTTTCGAAAGGAACAATCCTAATGCTGGTACAATCATTCTGAGAAAGTTTGAAGAGAATCCAACGAAAAATGTGGACTCTATCGCGTAAACGAGGATTTTTTAATTAAATTTTCATAAGGCCCCTTTTCCCGTGTTTCTTGACGGATCATACCCGTTTTCGAAAGGAACGATCCTTATGATGGTACAATTATTCTGAGAAAGTTTGAAGAGAATCCGATGAAAACTGTGGACTTTATCTCATAAACGAGGATTTTTAATTGAATTTTTAATGAATTTTCATAAGGCCCCTTTTCCCGTGTTTCTTGACGGATCATACCCATTTTCGAAAGGAACAATCCTTATGCTGGTACAATCATTCTGAGAAAGTTTGAAGAGAATCCAACGAAAAATGTGGACTCTATCGCGTAAACGAGGATTTTTAATTGAATTTTTAATGAACTTTCATAATGCCCCTTTTACCATGTTTCTTGACGGATCATACCCGTTTTCGAAAGGAACGATCCTTATGATGGTACAATTATTCTGAGAAAGTTTGAAGAGAATCCGATGAAAACTGTGGACTTTATCTCATAAACGAGGAGTTTTAATTGAATCTTTAATTAAATTTTCATAAGGCCCCTTTTCCCATGTTTCTTGACGGATCATACCCATTTTCGAAAGGAACAATCCTAATGCTGGTACAATCATTCTGAGAAAGTTTGAAGAGAATCCAACGAAAAATGTGGACTCTATCGCGTAAACGAGGATTTTTAATTGAATTTTTAATGAATTTTCATAATGCCCCTTTTCCCATGTTTCTTGACGGATCATACCCGTTTTCGAAAGGAACGATCCTTATGATGGTACAGTTATTCTGAGAAAGTTTGAAGAGAATCCGATGAAAACTGTGGACTTTATCTCATAAACGAGGAGTTTTAATTGAATCTTTAATTAAATTTTCATAAGGCCCCTTTTCCCATGTTTCTTGACGGATCATACCCATTTTCGAAAGGAACAATCCTAATGCTGGTACAATCATTCTGAGAAAGTTTGAAGAGAATCCAACGAAAACTGTGGACTCTATCGCATAAACGAGGATTTTTAATTGAATTTTTAATGAATTTTCGTAATGCCCCTTTTCCCATGTTTCTTGACGGATCATACCCATTTTCGAAGGAACGATCCTTATGTTGGTACAATCATTCTGTGAAAGTTTGAAGAAAATCTGATGAGAACTGTGGACTCTATCGCGTAAACGAGGATTTATTTATTAAATTTTCATAAGGCCCCTTTTCCCATGTTTCTTGACGGATCATACCCATTTTCGAAAGGAACAATCCTAATGCTGGTACAATCTTTCTGTGAAAGTTTGAAGAGAATCCGATGAAAACTGCGGACTTTATCGCGTAAACGAAGATTTTTAATTTAGTTTTAATTAGGCCCCTTTTCCCGTGTTTCTTGACGGATCTGACCCAATTTCGAAAGGAACGATCCTTATGATGGTACAATCATTCTGTGAAAGTTTGAAGAGAATCCGATGAAAACTGTGGACTTTATCGCGTAAACAAGGAAAAGTTTAACGGACGGACGACGGACGGCCGGACGGACGGCCGGACGGACGCACGGACGCGCGGACGCCGGACGGGAAAAAGCCATCGCTATAGCTCTAGTGGCCTTCGGCCTGTAGAGCTAATAAAGAAAATGATAATGTTTTGTTTGTTTGAATGGGGTTTTACGCCGCTTCCAACAATCTTTCAGTTATTTCGCGGCGGTTGGAGCACCTAACAATGGAATCATGGTATTTCTCTCACCAGTACTACCGTTACATCCTTTCCTAGCTTCCAGCTGCTATCCCACATAGGTCTACGATTGTCGACCCATTGGTGAGAGACAAATAGACGGAAAGGATGAGTGCCGCCGTCGGGGAGATAATGACAATATTTATGTTACCCAGTCGATCTAAATTAAGAATAAAAGATTAACTTGGAAAACAAGAGAACTGTATATGAATAATTATAATTCTGTTCTTAATTATTCTTCGTGATGTAATTATCTAAACTCTTGCAGATTTTATAAAGCCTGGATTACTTTAAAATGGAATCAATCTGAATAATAAGTATTATCAATATCTATTTCTGGCGTAATCGTCGATCACATTTTAACGAAAACCTAGTTTTATCAAAAGATTACCAATTGAACATTATTGCTTACAAATATTTGTCGAGCACCATAACAATCATTTAGACATAAACAGACAGAGCGATTGGTTTCACTGGTACATGTTTTTTATACTGGTCACGGCTTTAAATCAAATGATAAATTGGCCAATCAAACCATTCATTCAGACCGGAAGTGAACTTTGACTTACGACATTTGGCCAACATTGAATTTTGTTGGTTTGGCGACCTAAACGTCGTAACCGCAGCTTATTCCAACTGCTGTTTATGTTGCCAGCTAACGATTTTGCTATTATGTTGCATGCATAAGTTCTGCAAAAAACGCCGTTATTATCGAAGTTGAACTTCCTGTTGGAGTCTGTGGGCGTAGTCATCTGAGTCAGCCAGCGGACCAGCAATCCGTCAATTGACGGATTAACCCTCTGAATAAAAAATCGATTGGCCAATCAAAGAATTATAAGAATTGATCTTTGAATCCCGACACTTATTGTAAGCATTTTTGTTACTTTAGCGACTTAAACGTCGCTACGACAGCTTTTCAAGCTGTAGTTAGGACGTTTAATCCACAAACTAACGAATCACCCTTTGCGTTATGCGCATGACCATGCATTTTACAAACCTATCTCACTCTCAATCTCTCACTATCTGCCGTGTCCGCTGCCAGAGGGCGGTGCCAACAATCAGTCAATTTACTAGTCATATATGCACCAACTAATTTGGCTTTTCATAGTGGTCATTTACTAATACGGCACATGAATAATACATAGAATAAGATGTTTTCATAATAACCTAAACAAGATCCAAACGAAATCAGACGATGAAATTTATTTCTTTCGGAGTAAATCTTGATGGATTTTTTACAAACTAGACATAATTTTGTTTTTTCAAAGCGGTCGTTTACTACTGATAAAGATGCAGGTCAATTTCCGGCCTCGCCAGTAGTCATGTGGGTAGGTCCTTAGACAAGGAATTTAGAGCCTAGGCATCGTACTGGTGATACCCAGGAATTACATGAACAAGCAAACTTTTTCAAGATGTAACAGAAAAATTGTTCAAAACGGCGTTATACCGAATTCAGTCAATTGATTTTCTATAATGGTACTTCAATAACACCATTTATCGGACACAAAAATACTGACATCACAAACCCGTTTTTGAAAGTTCCCATGATCAATGTTACATATAAGCATAGAAAACGCCTCACCGAGATCATTTATAGGGATGAATACACTTTTGCTTCGCCAGAAGACCAAATTCTCGCTGCTTCAGGATACTCACTAACGACAGGGTTTCTCTCACAAAACTTAACTCAAGCTACATCGTTCTTACTTTAAGTCGTGTATTACCGAAAGGCGCTGAAAATCGGCCGCCAGACGAATTACATGTAGGCCTACTTTATAGAAGTTGTCATTAAAGCAAGATTGAAGAAAACATCGTGAGAGTTTCAGTCCGAAAATATTCAATACACGCCCGTTAACCCTTGTCCACACAATACCACTTTTTTACGCCCTCTAAAGAAAGCTTTTAAAAACACTGTGCACCTTGAAGAAATTTTTGTTACAAGCATTTTCTTCAACGTTCATAGTAATTTCTACACTTAAATGCAAATATTTTTTTTAATTTGAACAACTAGAATCTATCGTCTGCAACATCTTACAAGTTGGACCACTCTAGAATTTTTTCGAGTGGAAATGGGTTGAATTGTGTTGTACAGTTTTCTTGGTGTTCACCTTAACCCTTTCCTGTTCCTCGAAATTTTAAACTGGTCCAATTTGAAATATATTGCAAACGAAAATGAAAAGCTAGTGCAATTTGAAACGAAACCATCCTATGTGGTAGAAAATATTGTGATAAAAGAAGAAATTGCTTGATACAAGCAATTTCTTCCTTTATCACAATATTTGCTTTAGTATAAAATTGCATGGACGTAAAAAACAGGGATTGTACAGGAAAGGGTTAATCAGCTATAGACATTCACGAAGCAGTTGTTGTAAAAAGGCCTACCTTCATTTGCCGAGACTACATGTAGCCAATGTTGTGACTAGCTCCAGCATTCATGCGCACACTATCTGTTGATTACAGTGTGTAATAATTTGGAGTGTATAAGGCGGAAGTACTGAAAAGCCCGAAGTAATCGAAACACGTGCGATAAATCGATGAAACCACAGATTGATTTTAACCCTTGTGTGACAATATATCATTTTAGGGAAATTTCGATTAAAACCAGCTTTCTTTGGAACAGATTTTGTCGATCCAATAATTAAATCCTTGTCATAATGAAACAAAAATCCCCAGAAGAATCAAAGGGCTGAAAGCACTTGAAGAACCGGTTATTGGTCAATATTATTTAGAAAATTGCTCTTAAAAACAATTCTGACAATCAAGTTATGTCGACTAAGATCAGACTGCACTTAAGTGCAGGCTGATCTTTTTCTATACCTCCGCCCCAAAAAACAGGAATATTCCGGGTTAAGCATGGCAAGGGTTGATTCTAGATTCGTCTTTCAAGATTCAAGCGTTTTGAAAATTCTTTTCATACTTCAATGAACGAATTTCTGAGTACGCAAATATTTTGTATACTTGCGCACTAAGAAGATCCATAAATTTTACTCGAAACTAGTAAAATATTTGCTTTATTTTGATTAATGGCTAAATGAAGAAAGTAATTTCTTATATTTCAACAATTTTTCTTTTTCTTTTTTTTCTGGGGGGGGGGGGGCATTAAATAGTTTCGGAACGCATTAAAGAGCCATGGTGAAAACATAGATTTAGAGTCTTTTTTTCAAAGGAGGAACTGCCTATATATAAGACGGATGTAAAATACAGTTAGACTTTTGTTTCTCTCTCCCTCTTTATCTATTAAAATGACCAGTACAAGTTTTAACAATGTCCCGGATGTACAGTGATGTCATCAATGGCCATGTCGCTGTGGTAATTCTTTCCAGTGTGACCTTCAAACTCGAACTGAAGAAAAAGAGAAAGAAAATCACGGACTCAATTGATATCACCACCGGTTGATAAACAAACAATATCACTTTCCGGATCATAATAGGAAGTACTGTGGCTTTTGTAATTTTGTTATAATGTTTCCTTATTTCTTAACCAGAATCTGGGAATCTACCTCAGTATCAAACGCACAATTTCATTCAATATGTATGCGAACATCTTATTGCAAGGATTGATTTCGACTGTTGATTAGCAATTTTCGCGATCAACCACCCAAAATCAAAAGAAGAACTACAAATGTACAACGACATTTATGCTGGGCATTTTTTTTGTTTGGCGACTTATACATCGAGTTCAGTGGGAGGTGGCCAGTGAAATTTCAATTACTCCTATGCACTCCTACTTGTATGAAAAGTTTGTGTAATATTTACTTGCCTAGCATATTATGAACGATATACGATCAACAGGACCAAGACTGACTGTTTATGACACCGATTTAAATTCTTATACAAATGTCGATCGAAATTTTCAACTGCCACCCTACTCAAATAATGTGAACGGTTATTCAAACGATACATGTGTCACTTATAGATGTGCAAGTTCTAGTGTGAAATCAAAGGTTAGTTCTGTCTATACATGTATAGACAAAATTGACCTTTGATCACTCACTAGAACGTGAACATTTCAATGATATTAAGCTTGGCTACATTTGAGAATTACCTTGAAAGTTCCGCTAGTATGAATATTAACGTTGGCTCTCTGGTGAAACCAGCGGTCACCTTTATTTCCAGACCACGTGTGTACTTTCAGCACTTGGTTACCGGCCTTTACGTTCAAGGTCAGACTACCCATGTCCGATCCAAACATATGGTAGTAGAAGTCGATACAGTAGTCTCCCCCTTGGTAAGATTTGGACAACAGCCTGGCGTATTGGTTGGTGTGACCCGTTGCCTCGAAGTACAGGTAGTAGTCTTAAAGCCAAAACATAAACGTCGTGAAGAGCATTAACCCTTTCCTGTTCAATCCCTTGTTTTTACGTCCCCGTGATTTTATATTTGAGAAAATATTGTGGAAAAAGAAGAAATTTCTAACCAATAGGTTGGTTTCTTTTCAAATTACACTCACTTTTAATTGTCGCCCGCAACTCCTTTCAAATTGGACCAGTCTAAAATTTTGAAAAACAGGAAAGGGTTAAATGGATAATAGTGCTCAGTGATCGTCTATGACGTAAGCAATATATGTGCGTTTCGCAGACCGTAGTACACAATTGCAAAATGGTAGGGCAGTCAATACACATGGCTTACATTAACGCGATCTTGAAAACGATTTTAGCTTGGACATGATCAATATTATTTGCGATATCGTAGTCCTTTTTCTGATAATCTGCTGGTGAGGGCTACGACACTCACCTTCTTTGCGCTTAAATGCAAGTCCTAATATTGTATGTTTTGTGATAAGCGACTATTTGCGGACCAAGTTCATCAGTATACGCGAGCAAATTCCATTTAAATGGAACTTCCTTATCTACCATACTGATCATATGGTAGGACAATCTTTATTTGTCCTACCTTCTGGGAAGTGTGACGCGCATGCGCAAAGATTATTTCTAATCTTAGATGCTGCTTTGCTAAAGAATGTTTACAAGAAATTACCTCTTTTAGAAGAATAATGAATAACGCATCGAATCAACGACTGGTAATTGCTTGGTAAATAACATGTATAATCGATCTTTCTCGAGCGACCGCTCCTATTAAGCGACCACTTCTATTAAACGAACACGTCCTTTAAAGGAAAACCTCCATTTTTTCCAAAACAATAGCTCTTAAGATTAAAATCATAACTAAATGTTTTGTTGTTAGAACTCATTAGAATCGCCTCAGTGAGACGATTGTAACGAGTTCCAATACATAGCGAGAAACATGCGAGAAACATCTGGCTGTAAATGTATGTACGCAATCTAATCGATTTTTCTCTGAAAGGTGTACTTAGCGAACTTTCTCTTAAGCGACCACTTTTCCGTAGTCCCTTGAGAAGTCGCTTGATAGAAGATTTAATGGTTGTGCAAACGTTAGTTCTTAGTGTCTACGTCTATAAAAAGTATACTATGACGCATTGAATTGGTCAAAATCTCCTTTCAGTTACATGCATGTAAATGCTACAGGTACATCTAAAAATCAAAGCGGGTGCGTTCAAAGACTAAGCGTATTGAGTACAAAAAGGTCGAACTGTATGTCAATACTTAGATTTAAACAGACAAGTTTTAATGAAGAAAACAATTGGAATTGTGAATGTGACATCTTAAATGAAATTTTGGGGGAGAGAGAGAGAAGGGGAGGAGAGGGGGGGGGGAGAAAGAAAGGGAATTAGAGAAATAGAGATAGAGAGAGAGAGAGAAGGGGAGGAGAGAGAGAAAGAAAGAGAGAGAGAGAGAGTTCTTTATTTCAAAGTGTCCCGTAAAGAATTTTTGCTGATAATCTTACTAGCGGTTGACCCTCGGTGATCTCGACTAGGCCCAGTATTTGATGAGGGAGTTGATCCGTGTCGTCTCCTCCAGTTTGTATTATCACCTTTCTCTTGCGTCCAAGTGCATAAGTTGGTTTGGAACGAACAATAGTCAGCTGAAAATATCACCAAACTCAAATTATCTTTAGAACCACGCTATTAACTCATTACCACGCAATTATGCATTTCTACGCGCTAAAGAAATACAGTTTTTCAAAAACAATGTTAGAAAAGAAAAAAAATGCTTGTAAAAAGCAACTTCTTCTTTTCTCACAATGTTTCCTACCTCACATAGCACTTCATTTTCAATTTAAACCAACTTTACTTTGTCGTCTGCGACCTTTTTTCAATTTGGACCAGACTAAAATTTTGTTGTTTGGGAATTGGTTAAAAGGATATGCTCATTCTGTCCCGAGTTTTTTGAAATACAATTCGAGTTGAGATTTTTTTAAAATCAAGTCTAATCTTCTGTCGAAATGCAAAGTCTGTGACTTTTTCATGATGCAATCGAGCAAATCATTCAATAATTAACCCATTACCAGACGACAAAATTTTAGAAATGTTTTGTCCAAATTGAAAGTAGTTGCAGACGACATTTTAAGGTTTATGTCGTTATAGATATGTTCTACTCTCTGGATAGAAAACATTGCGGAAAATGAAGGAATTGCTTATTGCAAGCAATTTCTTCATTTTCCACAATGTTTTCAAACCCGTTTCTCTTGAGAGGCGTCGAAAGGCGTCATTGTGTGGAAATAGGATAAGATAGTTTAGGGAATACAAACAAGAAAAAAGATCCTTACCACTGATTACCATCGTTATGTTATAATTATCCCCAAAGGGATAGCATATAGTCACAACTTCGTCTGTGCGTCCGTCCGTCCTTCCATCTTTCCGTCTGTCCGACCGCCTCGATTTCTCAAGAGCATAGCTCGTTCAATTATGGATAGATTTCAATATAACTTCACACAATTGTTCTCTATCATAAGTAGTTGTGCCACTTGAAAAAAAATTCAGATAGCTTGAAGGTCAAGGTCCCAGGTCAAGGTCTGTCGTTAAAAATAAATATGTCTTGAGAAGGGCGAGGATATAGCCGCCGTTTGGTCTTTCCGTCCGGCCGAACCCCTGTCCCCGTTTATTTTTTTTATTTGGGGGGGGGAATATTCAGGGAGCATAATCCGTCTCTAACGGCTCTTGTCGAAATCACGCTAAAGGCCCATTTTTTTTCTTAAACATATTCCAAAACAATTAGGACAATATTGTGAATAAAGAAATGTGTTGCAACAAGCAATTTCTTTATTTTCTGCAAAACTAAATTCTACCCAAAAAATTGAAAAACGAAGAGTTCATTAAATTTGAATTATCGTCTGTATTTTCATTAAATTTGGACCGGTATAATTTTTTCTTGGGTGTTAATTTGTTAAGAAATCGGCCGAAAGTTTTTATCCTGATCGGATTGTATTGACTTCACGTTCCGACCAGTGTCAATATTCTTTTTAAATTCCCAGAATCTTTCTTGTTCAGAGATAAATGAAGTCTAAATACTTACTGCCAGTCGCAGGACTGTTTGTAAACGTGTTAATTGGTGCTGCTGTAGTGACACTATTGATTGGCGGGTTGGTGGCATTAGGGTCTGTGATACATCCGTACAACAACTGGATTTCTCTGATGTCTATCGTACTCAGATGTGTTCGCTGGCCGATCTGAACATTACTCTGTAAGGGTTCAATAGTAGGCTTGGATCGATCAATAGCAAAGGCGTAGGCGCTGTAGTGCATGATGCTATCGTAGTCATAAGGCTGGCCTAACGTATCCACGTAGGGTACTTGGTATTTGTTGAAGTTACCTTCATGGCCTAAAATATTCTATTTCATTAAATTTGATTCAAAAGGAGCTTATGCCTGTCAAAACCTTTTTATCCTCTGCAAAATATTCCAATTATTTGAGAGATCAAGATCGGCAATCAAAAAACAACCGTCATTTAGTCAGAAAAGAACTTTGAACTACACTTGCTGACAAATATGAGAAGGATTTTGTTAGTTTGCGATTCAAACCTAGTTGAATGAAGCTTCAATAAGCTGTAGTTACGTCGTTTATGCCGCCAGCAAAGCATTTTACTTATTTGTTACATTTTATAGGCTACAGATTTTTGCACAATGACTTCGTTCTAATTTCTATGTGTACTTCCTGTTGGAGCTCAGTGGGTCTGACCAGTGAGACGTGAGATCAATATCGGACAATACGTTGCAGTTAGTCCCTATTGTAATATACACGCAATTTCTTCATTTTCCAAATGCGTTACTGTGTAGGTTAACCGCTGACTATTATTACATGAGGACCTTTCAGAATCACGAAATAGTCTATATAAGCCATATAACGCAGAAACCCCGTCACCAACAGTCAAAATTTTAGATCAGTCCAAATTCAAAGATGTTGCAAACAACAATTAATAGTTTATGATTTTTAAAGATCTTTGTCTTTTCGTTAAGAAAACATTGTGAATAATTGTGTAATAGGCAATTTCTTTATTTTCAACAAAAGCGTATTCCACATCTTTTTACTTCTTTCGGGGCGTAAACGGAGGGATTGTGCGAAAAAGTGTTTGCCTACGTGACATTGCAAGTACTGCTATCTTGAGTTGATAACACAGAAAATATTTCCTTATATAAAATTGCATCGTGTCAGTGTATACTGCAGTTAAACCTGTCTTAGCGGCCACTTGTATCAGGCACTTGTATCAGGCAAGCAATTTGTATTAAGCAGGCGGTCATTGAGTTCACAAAAAACGCTAATTATTAGAAAGATTAAGCAATCACCTACCTTAACCCTTTCCTATTTAACCCTGTTTTTTACGTCACTGTGTTTTTATACTTGAGAAAACATCGTGGAAAAAGAAGAAATTGCTTAAATGTTTTTCAACTAAAATCAGCTTTGAATTGTCGTCTGCAAAAACCTTTGAATTAGGACAGGTCTAAAAATTTTCAAAACAAGAAAGGGTAAAGTAAGTACTTTTCGTATAATCCTTAGGTGTTTGCTGAATATCTATAACTTAGACTAAACGTATACTCTTTGTTATCATTTCATTCCAGGCCTCGGCCATGGCGCAGCTGGTAGCGTGTCGTACTTCTAGCCATCGAGTCCCGGGTTCGATCCCCGGTCGCGACAATTATCCCTTCCGACATCTGTCTCACGAATGGGTTGTTACTCTTAAATCTAAGTGGGATGAGTAGCTGAAGGCTTGGAAAGGATGTATACGAGAAGTACCGGGAATCCATGGTTAACTACACTGGCCGCTGCGGTATGACTGATATATTGTTAACATTCCAACAAACAAACAATATATTGCAGTTTTAATCAAGAAAGAATTTTGATCAAGTATTTAATATATACCAAAGAGTTAAATTATTTCAAGATCCGAGGAATCAGCGAAAAACTATAATAAACACAAATATTAAATGAGACACTTAGAACAGTTTTGTACTTAACCGTCTATTTACCTTTCTGTACGTTTTCCAAATGAATTTTTACATATTGGTCCCTATCTGGTCTACTCTGCTCGTGCCAGAAACCAAGTGCGTGTAAGATTTCGTGCATCACAGTTCCCTTCCTTTCACATCCACGACCGATGGTTACAGAAGATTTTCGGAAAATGTCTCCGACAGGAGTGTGACATCTACAAATGGGCGGGAAACCAGATTTAAGCAATATATACTTGGTTACATAAATAAGTGTGCACTTAATTTTGTTTTGTTTCTCTTTTCATATTTCACTGAATAAAATAATGTTTATTATCAACTTGAGGTAAAGTAGAAAATATTCAACTTATCAGATTTTGACAAAAAGAGAGTTTAGAGTGTATAATGTCATTGCCAGCCATGTATGCCGCTAACTTCGTCATTTTTAAAGTTATCATTGATTACCAGCGTAGAGATCGGTGTTGCAAAGGAATAGGTGCAAAGCTTAGCAGGTTATAAATGTATACACAGCACTAGATGAGGAAGTGAACTTTATTTTCGTAGGTCCTACTTTAGACTTGTAATAAAGGCGACGAAAAGTATATTATTTATGAGACCGAAATAGCTTCACTCTGCTGTACGCCATGTATAAACGGAAATTAAGACGTTTAGGTCTCCCTCTAACATTTTGATATTTGATTTATTCAAAAAGCATAAATATTTTTACCTTAAATATCCAACCAATTAAACCATTAATTTAGACCGGAAGTGAACTTTGAAACTCGACATTGGTCGGAATTTATGTGAAGTATTGTTTTGTTGCAGTTTCTACTTAAACGTCGTAACTATATCTTATTCCAGCTTATTCTAATTTTTGTTCTTGTTACCTGCCATAAAATTCGTAAAAATGATGCAGTTTAATATCGAATCGGAATTTGGCCAGCGGAATCATTTGGACGGGCTAGCAATCCTTTAACCCTTTCCCACGTGACAAAATATGGGCTTGTCATATTCAAAGAGGTTGCAGACGACAATTCTTAGTTGATGAATTTTGAAATATTTTTTCTTGTTGGTAGAAAACATTGTGGGTAACAAAGAAATTGCTTGTAACAAGCAATTTCTTCATTTTCCACAAATTTTCCCAAGCTTTTTTCTCGAGGGGCGTCAGAAAGCGTCACTGTGTGGGAATGGGTTAATTTACCTAGAGATTCACCATTATCCTCTTCAATATTTCCATTACAACTCATGTTGTCAACACATATTTTAAAAGAGAAAAGGTTACTATTCCTTACCCGGTTCCGTACTCAAAGCGAATATAAGCACTTTCACCGTTTCTTGGTGGGAATGTTATACACTTTTTACCATTGACCATTGTTTTTTGTTCTATTGTATTCATAGCATCATGAAAGATGTTCTTTACAGATTGGGCTGAAAGAAGATTTATCATATTATTAACCAAGAACAAAATATTTAAGAGATGCAGAGAAAAGTTTTGTTTTCATGGAGGTATGAACCGAAAAGCACTGTATCAATGCGCGAAGCGGATTCATACATTTGTGTGATTAGGTTTTTGGTTCACGCCTCCATGTAAACAAAAAATATTCTCTTCATTTCTTGTAATTCAATAGCATCGAGAGAAAAGAGGCAAAAACTTAAGCATACAAAATAATTTTTTTCATGCAGGTATGAATACTTTTTTCGACCAACCAGAACGCCCGTTTTTGACAGACGAAACTTAAAATTAGATTATTATCACATCCCCGATTTGAAAAGCTATCAGTTATTGTCTGTGCGAGAATAATTCTAGATATTCAGGATTTACAAGATTTTGTGATACCTTCATCAGGAGACTGCTGCAAAGTAGTACTGCAGAAAATCAAAATTGATTAATGCACTAAGTTATAGAACGTTTCCATACTATAGTCCAGCTGTGTGTAATTGACTAATCGTTGGCCCCGCACATTGACTCAAACAAAAAAGTTCCGCTTCGATATTTAACACCGTTTTTTGCACAATTGGTGGCCAATAGCACGTAACAAAAAAAGAATGGTTAGCGTCCTAAACGCCATAATGACAGATTGAATAAGCTGTTAGTAAGGACCTTTAAACAGCCAAACTAACATAAAAGATTCTCATAATGCCGGCCAATGTCGGAGTCCATAGCTTACTTCCATCCTAAATGAATTAGTTCGTTTGTCGACTAATTATTTGATTGACACCTGTGATAGATCAATTTATTCAAGTGATTGTCGTTTTTAAAGGAATTACATCTCGGACAAAGGAACATCGACGTGATATAATAAGGATTTTTAAGCAGCGTTAAGCGCCATACACAAATGTGTTTTTAATGGAATTTCGTGGTTATTAATTAATTTACACACACACGCATACCTAAGTATCTGCTGGATATTAAGATTTCAGTGAGTTTAGATTTATATTGAATTGGTTTAATGTGTTCGTTTGCGACGAAATATTTGAGGTGATAGACCCGCCCTAGAATATCCACAATCTCGACGTTTTGATGTCTCCGAAAGAGAGGCAGTGGTTTAAATCCATTACTGCTTAGTTTCAATAGGTGGCTAGACTTGGTCTAGCTATTAAGTGTCTTACCATGAACACATTCCGTTGACGATCGGACCCGAATCCGTGACCTTCACGATCACGAAACAAGCACTTATACCACTCAACCATTGAGATATTCGTAGAGTCTGATTGAGAAATTCCGAATAATCTAATGAAAGTGCGATGAAATCTTTTTATTTTCAATTTTTAAATGGAATTCTAGAATATGCGTGACCTTAGCGTGCGTGTAAGCGTTGTCTTTTTGACCTTATATGATATCTTCAACGATTATTGAAGAGATTAAACAACAGTGAATAAGTTTTGAGAGTTAAATAATTGTGTTTTCTTAACCTATTACCAAATAAAAAAGCGTTTGTTCTGGTCCAAATTGAAAGAAGTTATAGATGACAATTCCAAGTTGGTGGAATTATAGAAATTCCTTGCTTTTGGAATCAAAAAGTATTGTTGCCAATAAAGAACTTGCTTATAACACGCAATTTCTTCATTTTCCAGGCTTTATTCTAGTGGTGAGTAAAAAAGTGGGATTGTGTGGGATTGAGTTATATAAAGTCTTACTCCAGTTTTTGTTTATTAACTCACCGTAGTTACTCTGTATTTCATAAGGTACTACTCCATTTGGCCATCGTCTTCTTTTATCTCCGATTGCGTTTCGGTGCTGTAATTAAGGACTTATTTTATCATTTCCATTTCAAATTCACATTTTAGCCCTTCTGTGGCATCCCCGAAAATTTCACAAGAGGGTCATGTATAGACTCAGATCAGTCTATGCGTCCATCCAGTCTTATCAGATATTTTATATAGATACTAAGAACAAAGGCACAAAAGTACAAAGAATATTATACACGTCCTGTGTGACTGCACAGGCGGCAAAGTGTTTGCGTTCTTACATATGTTGCCTTATTGGAAAATTTATCGAAAGACTCACTTAAAACTTTGCGAAAGTGTCCAAAGTGTATAACTGATTTAGAAATAAATATACACTACACTTGACTAAATTTTTTTCACAAATAATTTTTGATATTTGATATGCCAGTATAATTATAAGGACTCACTACCAAATGAATGTCAAACAAATAAAGTAAATTCTTTTATATGAATTTAAAAAAAGAAGTTTTACTCTTTTTTTTCCAAAAATGTATTTCCACGACCATAATGAAAAAGAAATGATGAAGGGAAGGGAGAGATATGAAATTAAAAGCCCAATTGTCCAAATCTACAAAAATCTCTGAAGTGAATTTTTGCCCAGTGTTAAGGCATATAATGTTTTATAGTTTACAGAAAGAAAGTCTAGTAGACTGCTTATTCTGAATAGATTCATTACATTATACACCTTAAGAGCAGCAGATGACATTTCAATGTTTTTTGTTGTTTTCATTTGAAGTATAAAACTGAACACGTTTTACATAATAAACAAAGGAAAAAATTCTCATTTTTTAAGAGAAATTCCTTGGTTTACAACTAGGGATTTACACGAAACAATGAAATATGGTTGGTATCCACTTTAACCCATTACCAGACGACAAAACTTTAGACCGGTTCAAGCAGAAAGGAGTTCCAGACTAAAATCTCAGGAATATGAAATTTTAGAATTTTCCAACTTTCTGGTTTGAAAATTTTGTGGAATATGAAGAAATTGCTTGAATCAAGCAATTTCTTAATTTTACACAATATTTTCCTAGTTATTTTCCTTGAGCGTCATCAAAAATGTCATTGTGTGTGAATGCCTTAAATGTCTAGACGATAAGTTGATATACCTACCAGTGGGTTTTCTCCTGGTAGCAAAACAATATCGCCCTCAAAAAGCTCCCCTTCCTCTGCCGCGGGTTCATCTTCAAAGTCTACAGCTATAATTATAAGAGGACACGTTCTGTTCAACATCAAAAAACGAAATAACAAAAAGGCTGAAATATCTATTAAAATATTGATTTTGTCGTTTTTGTAACATTTTTTTTAAGTAAACTAGGAATCTAAGCATACCAAGTACTCCAACGGCTTAAAATATTTATGTGTGTCAGAAAATGGGCGACTCAGAATTCAGGATCTGTATCCTCGCCAAAAAGGCGGACAGGCGTTTTGGTCATGGACGTTTTGGCTTGGAATTTTTGTCCATGGATGTTTAAGCCACAATATTTTTCAAGGTATGACCTTTTTTTTGGGGGGGGGGGAAACAACCCCACAACATTGTAAGGATAAAGACATTGAACCAGTTCATACTATATCATAGTTGCAATTTTAGTAATTTGTTAATAAAATTGACATTTTTTTATTATTTTGTTTTAATTTGATGCTTTTTTTCACTCAATGTATTCAAAAAGGCATTTCTTTTTGTCCATAGTTATGTATAAAGAATAGGACAATAAATGAACTTTTTACATAAAATAAAGTAGAATCTTCCAAGTCTTTAAAAATATAAAGAAAATGGATTCTTTTCACTTTATGATTTTAGATTTTTCCATTTTCAAGGTACTAGCAGACGACATTTAATGACATTTTAAAAATCACGATAGAATGATATACCTTAATAAAAGTGAAATCCATATATGAACATCAATCAAATATTTGGCCAAGAGTTGTAAATTTAAATTATCTCCTTTTCTCACACAATTTTGTTTATACCATAATGTTTTTTTATCTTGTAATTGCACTTTTGAAGTTTGTAAAAGGTAATTATGAAGAAAAATTAAAGAATTAATGATCACGTTTTTTAATATTTCCATTTAATTAATATTTGGCCAAAAGGCCCTACCTTGAAAAATACTGTGTCAAAAAACGCCCATTGCCAAAACGTCCCGGTCAAAATGTCTTTGGCTAAAACGTCATATATTCTGCCAAATAGCAATGGACAACAACAGAGCATAATCTTGCTATTCAACTTACTTTTGCGAGCCCATATTCCAAATGCCAAGTAAATATTTGCCAAGAAAAGACTGGAAGTCTGATATTTTAAAAGAATATTCCAAGTCTAGCAACCATCAAAAATCGATAGACCGAAATGAAACTTGTTCTGTATCTCTTTATTGCAGACGCGCACCCCAAAAATTACATAGAACCGTTCAGTAAAAAAAAAAAAACCGAGGTACTGGAATTCATGATATTTTTTTAAGTCCAGTACCCGTACCATCCCAAAATCAATTGACTTGAACGAATGTTTGTCTTGATCTGTATACGCATATATAATCAAAGTGCAGTCAGTATTATTATCGTTCGCCGCTGAATTATTGAGAAATGTTGTTGTTGTCGTGACTTTTTAGTGGTGTATATTTCTTTGAAAAGAATAGATAAGATTAAGCAATGTGCATTTGATTGAATAAGATTGCTTTATAAGATTTTTTCAAATCAATATTTTGCCATACAATAAACAATCTATTGTTTTCAGCTCTGAAAGTATCGTTTTTGAATTGAAGACAATATTGTTGAACAAAGATATTAGTAAAACGCTGTGGCCCAAGGTGAGTCAATGTAAGGTATGATGCCAATAATATTAGACCTAAATCTATGCCCACCGAATACCGGTTTTCACGAACCTCTTGGAAAAGCCTTGAAAAGTTTTGTGGAGCATGAAGAAATTGCTTGTTACAAGCAATTTCTCCATTATCCACAATACTTTCAACCCCAATAGTCAAATATTTACCATCAATTTGAAATACTCGTCTGTAACATATTTCAATTCGGACTGGTCTAAAAACTAGTTGTGTGGGAATGGGTTAAACTTCGCGTGGCAGGTGCACACATATCTAAGTTACCTACATACTAGATATGATCATAGTATCGTTGAGTAATATTGAATGTGTCTATGAATTAAGTTTTTAAAAGACGGATAACTGTTAAACAATATGTTCCGACCTTTTGAGAGCGGATATGGAAAGAAGGAACTATCGATAGCTCTTTGCTTTCTCATCTATAAACTTACACAGACCTTATGAGGGCATTCTTCAGTCTGAAATACTCATAACTAAAATTGTTGATTGATAAATACGAAAGTTATCGATTCTTCATCGTTATAATAAACGATAAAATATTCTATTGTGTCAGAATCTTGCTGTAGCTTTAAAACCGTAGTTATGAGATTATTGGTAGCTCTGGGACGAAATTTGGATTTTACCATTTCCATCTAGCTAATAGTTTACTGAATTTATTGTACATATTTGTGAAAAGAATATATATAGGGAGAGAGAGAAAGAAAGAGGGAGAGGGAGAGAATGAGGGAGGAGATAAAAGGGGAGCGATAAAATCTCTTAACTTGTAATTCTAATTATTCAACATAAGTTTAAGGGAATCTAGTGTTAAAAGCATTATGACATGCCCCGAAAAAAATTCCAAACTCAACATTCAAAGATGATCCTTTATTGAAAGCTATTCAAACTGCTAATTACCTAGAATGTTCAGTATTGTATGCGACCTGTTGAGTAAAAGGAAGCATTGGGAAAAAGGGTCACCAACTGAATTTCGAAAACGCGGACACTAATCGCTCCAAAAAAGGTCGCGATTCACACACACATAAAAAGTCTGCCATCGTTTAGAAAACATACTGGAATCAGGAATTTCAAATAATTTGCTAAGTCCTGTATCCGAACCTGAAAAAAACAACATTTGACCGGGACACAACTCAAACTCGATATTGTGTCTCTTGATTGTAGACACACTCACCAAAATATCTGCCAGCATTTATAAAAATGTCCGTTATTTACCGGACTGACGGACGGACAGACGCACGGACAGACATACTGGCAGAGGGTAAACCTAATTTCTCATTCGGCCTTGCCGCTAGAGGACTCAATTAGAATTTATATGTTTTTATGTATCAAACAAAGATTATATGTATTCGTTACAGTTCAAGAAATACTTTGCAGGATTTAACGAAACTCTAAACTGAGATGGTTTTATATTACCGGACCAACGAATTTTAACCCTTATTTTAACTTAGGGAAAATATCAACAACAGCAAAACAAGCCCTTTCTATTCTTAAGTAGATTTTTAGGTAGTATGTTTTTTTCAATAAAAAAACCCTACTATATCACATTGAGAATTTTCATTTATATTACTATAATAGAATACAGTTTTGTATATGAATGCCTAAAGTACTTTTACCATTTACCGCGATCCATTTTGTTTAAATTTCTACACTAGAAAACCCGAAAGCCATCTTTGCTTTTTTCAAAGAATACAAACACTAGGCTAAAATTCGAAATGACAAAAGTTTATATTCACTATTCTCTTTTATTGTTTGTCTTGTACGATCTATTAGATTGATTTCATTTGAAGAATCTTTTAAACCCGTATTGTTCTCAAAATATTTTGTACGAATTGATTTAATAAATGTGATAAACTTGAATTAACCCAACGCACTTATTTCAATAAGGATAAAAAATACGTTACTAGATTCCAATTTTGGCTTCACCCCTAACTTTTAATGTATAGGTATAGTTAACAGCAAACAATCAAAATCTCAATCGACCAATCATTTCAGTCAGTTACACGATATTTGAATTTATGTGAAGATTTTTTTTTTGACGACTCATTCGTCGTAACTACAGCTTATTCAAGATGTGGTAACGACTTAAAATTCAAGATGTGGTAACGACCTTTAAGTCGCAAGGCAATTATTTCATTTTATATTTATTATTATCATTATACATTTTACTGATCATAATCTTTGCAAAGTGATTTTACATAGAAGTAAAACTTTCCTGTTTTAACTCATTGGGCGGGGCCAGCGATCATCCAATAAACTTGAAGAATTGCACGTTACATAAATCGCGGAATAGAAATGAATCTCGCAATTCTAGCAAAGGATTAGAGAAAGAAGATAACAGTTTCCTATCAAATAGTTGGATTATGATTTTATAAATAAGCGAGTGGCCTGTCACGCGACAAGGGCTCTTCTGGCTGGTGCAAAAATTATCGACCCAAGCCAGACAGAGCAGACCTTAACGATCCACTAGTTTGGAACCAACATGATTCTCATTTTTTTAAAGAAAAAAATTGCCTATGAATAGCTAGTTCGTTAATAAAGTTAACTGAATAGAATATCTTTCGAATCTATTGCATCTATACATTCCCACACAATGACGCTTGTTCATCAACAACAACTAAAAGCTTTGTAAAACTTTGTGGGAAGAAACACAATATTTTCTACCCTTTAAGACATAGATCTTCAAAATTTCATAAAATTAATTTTGTCCTCTGCCAATCCTTTCAATTTGGACGTGTCAAAAATTTTGTCGCTTGGTAATAGGTTAAAATACATAAATAAACTGGCAAACAAAAATCTTACCGACTGTAATGTCAGACTGAAAGTATAAAACAAAGAAGATGCATTAAAGGTGGTCACTTTGATCGGACAATGAATAACCATTTTCCTCTAGTTTTAAGAATACATGTGCATTTTGAGAATCCTGTATCATGCTTACTATAGTCTATTATTAAGTAGTGTCAAATTAAGCTCAAATTTAGCGGTTTTCTTGACCAAACAGCTGCGTAAATTAACAGAAGCTACGCAAATTAAAAGTACTACCTAAGGAAACTATCCCCCCCGTAAAAGCCAAAACTACAAAAAACATATGTAGCATGGAGATTCCCTTCGCGTAAAAATTACTACCTTTATCATCGTTAAATGTCAAAGAGAAACAACTCTTAATATATGTCTATCTATAAATAAAGATATTTTCCCGTACAAAGTTATACAGGATTATATTTGTGCTGACAGATATAATCGTGTTTTTCTGAATATGAAAAGATCAGATTGAACACATTATAAATCTCTAATCATGTAATATGAAGTGTATTCCTAAACATAGTGTTATGTGCTAACAAAGGTGATACCAATACTCTGCCACATGGCTGAAATTTCAACTATCTAGTGTTATGTGACTGACAAGAGTGATTTAACACGCTGCCACATGGCTGCAATTTCACATATCTAGTGTTATGTAGCTGACAAGGTTGTTGTCAATACTCTGCCACATCTCTGCAATTTCAACTTTTTCAAAAGGTGAAAATAAGGAACTACCAACAAAGTTAAGAAATAGTTTTAGTCACGATTTTAGAAATTTAGCTCTGTATTTGCCCGATAAAAAACAACAACAACAACAAAAAATATACATGTATCCCAAAACCCCTAGTGAGACAATATGACCGATTGCAGTCTATAAAAATTTCATCAAGATATCTAAATAAATGCAATATAGTTAATATTGGAAAAAATTAAAAGACCCCTCCCCCTTTCTTCGACACCCCATCTGATCGTTCCAAGGGCGGCGAACGTTCATCTTGTTTAACAATATTCTTAAAAAAAAGAAAAAAATAAAAATAATCTCGATATCCCTTCACTCGTAAAGATTGTGACACCCATAAAATCTCAGAATACGCAATAATAAAGAATGTCAAGAAAGACTTAGTGAAAGGTTTATTCAAATCTGACTCAAAATTTGGATTTACTTTCATAGTGACTTTTTTCATTAAGTGATGAGACACAAGTAAACGTTCACATGACGAGGAATATTATGTGACTAGTTCATTTTAATCTTCTCATGTAAGTATAGTTGTGTAAACAAAAGATGGACAGTTAGGCATACCAACAGACTAAGAAGCTTATACCAACATACCTATGTTCTCTTATATGACGTATTAGCACTGTAATGGCGATGCAAAACAGCACTTTTTTAATGTTCAAAACAAAAGAAATTGACCAATCGCTGGCTCCGCACACCAACGCCTTTAGCTACGCCCACTGACTCCTACAGGAAGTCTCGCTTCCATTTTAAACGGCGTCAATTAGCATTTTTTTAATCGTGTTGGAATGTGCTAAGAAAGAGCTTCATTTCCCCGCCAACTGACTCCTTCAGGAAGTTCCGCTTCGATTTTAAACAGCGTTATTTTGCAAAAAAAATATGGCCAGTACCTTGTTACGAAAAATGCAGAATAATCAATTGGCGACCTAAATGTCGTAACTTTAGTTTAACGAAAATTGAGGCCGATGTTGGAGTTCAAAACTCACTACCAGTCAATGTGAAGGATTTCATTGGTCAGGTGATTATTTGATTGACAGCCGCGATTGGTCAATTGTCCGTAGGTTATGGGCGACAGGGCGAAGCATAAAGCATTGGACTTTTTAGATCGAAAAGAAACTTAAACATAGGCATTTACATCACTTATATTTTTGATACTACCATAGTATCTTGCGTTAACCCATTCTCACATAGTAACGCCTTTTGACACCCCGTAAGATTAGTGGGATTGTTGTGGATGGGTTAAAGAAAAAAAGTCCTTGTAAAATATGAAAAGAAGCTTAAATTGATCATACCTCATAAACGACGGGCAAAGCCGTGGTTATTCCGACCAACAAACAAATAATAAAAATACTCATTTGTAGGGAGAATGCTCTAAAAAACTTGACTGAGAAATCCGGCCTAGTTAGACTCGGTCTGCTTTTATATAGAATGTCATCAAAGGTTATCAGTTGCCACACTTTTTTCAAACAAATATCACGTTTGCTCGTCAAAGACCTGTTTTATAGTTTGGCACCTAGTAGGCTGATGATATATGACAACATTTGATTCCATAGACTTTCAAAATTAACCTTTGGGTACTAAAAGTTTACTGACTTGAGTGCTCTCCTTGAAAGATCGCGTTGTCAACCAAAAGCTCGACAGACCAACCAAATCATTCATTTAGACCGGAAGTGAATTCGATTTTCAAAACTGGCTCATTTTTATGTGAAGCATTATTGTTGGTTTGACGACTTAAACGGCGTAAATGCAGCTTATTTAAGCTGAAATTACTACTTTGAGGACGCCAACCAAACATTTTATTTATTTTTGGTACATGTTAATGGAACAATGTTTTGCAAAGGAACGCTTTTCACAAAGAAGTAAAACTTCCCGTCAGTGGGCGGGTCCAGCGAAACGTCAAATACGGAAGTGAACGAAGTCACTCGTAAAAGATTCTCCAGGAGATTTCTCAACAGACTTTAAATTAGTTGATGGCAAAATTATTTGCTATAATGGCAGCAAAGGTCGATTCGCCGTTTGTATCAGAAACTCAATTCCGAAATTGATTCATTTTGACCAGAAGAAAGTTTCGATCCCCAATATCTATATCATACATTTTGAGCGAATTCTGTTTTGCCTGTTCGTTTGTTTGTTTTTTAACCAGTGCCAAATATTGATGTAGGTATAGCGATCATACAGCGTTGTCGGAAGTCAGTCGGCGTTACTAACGATCCGCCAATTTTATTCTTTAGTCGATACTCTTTTAGGGTATAACGATCCGGTAGACGTCACAAGTCTTTCCGGTGTTAGTTCTAACGAGCCGGTTTCAATAGGTAATCATTTATGTATCACCAATCCATAGACGACTTTTCATGATGTCATGATTTATTAATCCGACTTTTAACGTCAGATTTTCCCCCATACCCATCCACTCAGGCTTTTTACGCCCGTCGATAATTATTTTTTTTTTTTTGAAAACATTGCGGAGAATGAAGAATTTGCTTGTAACAATGATTTTTACCAAGAGACAAAGATTTTTAATTTAATCAACTTTAAATTGTAGCCTACAACTCCTTTGAAAATTGAACCGGTAAAATGACATTTGGTGGTGGTTTAAAGCGGGATTATGTCTAAATATTGATCATGCAAGAACTTCTGTGAAATGTATCAAGGTTTGATTCGATTGCATACACAAGTTATTACGGAATTCTCGCTAAATCCTTTGTTGTTGGGACTCATTAGTATCGTCTCTCTGAGACGAGTCCAATGGGTTACAACAATATCGGATTTATTTATGATATGCTTTTAGCAAATACGATCACTTTTTATATCAGCTTTTAATTTTGAAAGGGAATTTTGATTGTGGTCGCTTAATGCAGGGGCCGCCGTCATAACGCAGTTGGTAGCGCGTCGAACTGTCAATCTAGAGGTCCCGGGTTCGATCCCCGACGGCGGCACTCATCCTTTCCGACTATTTGTCTCTCACCAATGGGTCGATCATCGTAGACCTATGTGGGATAGCAGCTGGAGGCTAGGAAATGATGTGATGGTAGTACTGGTGTAAGAAATACCAGGATTCCATTGTTAGGTGCTCCAGTCGCCGCAATCTAACTGAAAGATTGTTGAAAGCGGCGTAAAACCCAATTCAAACAAACAAACATACTTAATGCAAGTGGTCGCTTAATAAAGGTGGTCGTTCGAGCAAGACTGACTGTACTCAAAACCATCAAGAGGAAGTATTATCCCATACAAAATCGACAAAAGAAACCAGAACAAATATACGAATTCAAACGTTTGATGTTGTTATCGCACACAATACAGAACTTCAAAAGCGACAAGCAAAGCAACAAGATTAACAGTGTCCTGGGTGTATCGTAATATCATCTATAGCCATATCACTGTGGTAGCCAGAACCAGAGTGGCCCTCGAACTCAAACTGAAAAATACAGAGGGAAATTATTGGAACATTCATTGTAGTATTATGAGAGTGTGGGACATGAAAGACAAGAGGACCACGATGGTCCTTTATTGCTCGCCTGAGTACAACAGGTCAAGACTTATGGTACACAAAAGATATCAAAGCTAACAGGTTTGAAGAGGAAGATTTTTGAAGAGTTCCCCCTTTAAACCATTCCCACACAAGCCCTCCTTTTTAAGCCCCTCAAGAAAAAAGCTTCGGAAAACATTCTGGAAAATGAAGAAATTGCTTGTATCAAACAATTTCTTCATTATCCACAAAGTTTTCTATCCAAAAAGCCGAAAAGATTAAAATTATATCAACTTAAAATTGTCGTCTGCAGCTTCATTCAATTCAATTCTAAAATTGTTGTGGTTTGGGAATTTAATCCAACGTAAATCAAAGATCCCACAACATATTGTCAGAGTCGAATCATTATCGGAGGCATTTTGGGTCAATAAACAATGATAAATACCAAATATTAAGGCTCAATGCCTTATGATTTGGGAGAACATTTTAAAGATTCATCGTGGATTGATACATACCAAATATCAAAGTTATAGGCCCTGTAGGTTTTGGTAAAGAAGGTTTTAGAGAATAAATCTTCTTTATTCCCATGTAAAAATTGGTAATGCACAGAAAAGAGCAAATTTTTACGGTAAGATATTTCTTTAAAGTATTTTGGTACAGGATCGAAAGGTATTGACACATACCAAGTATCAAAGCCTTATGCCTTAGTGTTTCAGAGACAATTATTTAATAATTTATTCCAGGAATTGCAAAGAAAAGGGCTAATTTTTTAGAGTACGGCTATTCTTTGAAGTTTTTTGATAGAGGATTAACAGACGCTTATATATATCTATCATCAAAGCTTTAAGCCTGGCGATTTGAGAGGAGAAGATTTTTCAAGTTTTTTAAATCGGTTGCCATGGATACTATGCTTCTTCGTGGATTTCAACTCTTTGAAGTATTTTGAAAGAACATGGTCTGACGATAATTTCTGTGAAGCTTGTTTAGGTCAGAAGGAGAAGATTTTTTGTAATTGTGAACGAACGGACAGATGCACGGACGGGCGTCAGGCGATAAGCGATCAGAATAGCTCATCTTGAGAACTTCGCGGATACCGGATACTTGCAAACTGCATAAACCGCGACGTCGATTCGATCACGCACAGTCAGATCCATACTTATTAGATCTATAGAGTTCAAATTGTATGCTATATGTTAAGTTTTAACGCAAACCTTGAAAGTTCCGCTAGTATGAATGTTGACACTGGCTCTCTGGTGAAACCAGCGGTCTCCTTTGTTACCAGACCATGTGTGTACTTTGAGAGTCTGGGTACCAGCCTTCACGTTCAATGTCAAGGTTCCTATGTCAGAGCCATACATGTGATAATAAAAGTCAACACAGTAATCTCCCCCTTGGAAGGATTTCGAATCTAGTCTGGCATACTGGTTAGTGTGGCCTGATGCTTCGAAGTATAGGTAATAATCTAAAAATAGTTGATAACAAGACGCTGTTAATTCTTTCCTGTATATAACTGACCAATCGCTGGTGCCGGTCACTTATTCCGTTTGCCCTGCCCACTGACTCCGAACAGGAACTTCTGCTTCGATTTCAAGCGGCATTATTTTGCATAATTTATGGCAAGAAGCATATTACAAACAACTACAATTGTTGATTAGAGACCTAATCGCCGTAACTACAGCTTGAATAAGCTGTAGTTCCGACGTGTAAGTCGCCAAACCAACGGATATATTTTACATAAATGGAGGCAAATGTTCAATATTCACTCGCGGTATAAATGAATGCTTTGATTGATCGATCTATTCAGTGATTGGCAGCGGTAATTGATTGATTAACATGATTTCAAAACTTGACGTAGACTTATTCCCGGCTTTGCTTTAAATGGGAAGGAAAATGCGATTGTTTAATATAATTCATATCATTAACCCTTGTCATGCTGTATAAATTACCTTACTGAATTTCTGTCAAATCAAAGGGCTGAAAGCACTGATAGATCTTGTTGTTCAAAAATAAATATTTTTTTTTTAAATCAACTTCACAAACAACGCTGACAGGAAAAGTACAAGCATGAGGTATAGACTAAGATCAGCCTACACATAAGTGCAGTCTGATCTTAGTCTACACCTCCTGCCAAAAACTCCTGCCAATATTCCGGGTTCAGCATGACAAGGGTTAAGAAGAGATGTTTAATTATAAAAACAACTTGTGGTTTAATTGAAGTATTTTTCTACTCATCATTTATGATGCTATATTTAACCCAATAAATCTTTAGACTTATCTAAATTAAAACGAGTAGCAGACGACAATTTAAAAGATATTTAATTTTGGAAATTCTTTTCCACCTTTCACGTAGAAAGCACATGACAAGCAATTTCTTCATTTTCCACAATGCTTTCTAAAACTTGTTAGGGGCGTCTAAAAGAGTCATTGAGTGGGAATGGGTCAAAAGTACTTTTTCGAACCACGCTGTACGTGCTTGCAGGAGCCGATGAATTAGCCATCATAACGGTATCTCTCACTATTTACGTACTTGACGTAGACCCCGTGTGGTCCCTGCTGGGTCCAGTATTGGTGGATGGTGTGGCACCCTTTCTCCTCTTCCAGTTCGTGTTGTCAGAATGAGATTGTTTCCAGTGGCAAAGGTTGGATTGAAACGAACAGTAGTCCGCTATAAGACGAAGAAAACAGCGAATTAGCTTACTTTCATAGCTTTGTCACAAGACAAATGGACAAGATCTAGAGAATGAATGTGTTAACCCATTCCCACTCAATCCCTCCTTTTTACGCCCCTCAAGAAAATAGCTTTTGAAAACATTGTGGAAAATGAAGAAATTGCTTGTATCAAGCAATTTCTTCATTATCAACAATGTTTTCTATCCAAAACGACGAAAAAGTTCAAAATTTCATCAACTTCAAATTGTCGTCTGCATCTTCTTTCAATTTGGACCAGTCTAAAATTTTGTCAAGTGGGAATGGGTTAAGAAGGTGAGGAAAGTATCGAATCTGGTTAGACTTCGCAGGCTTTAAGTTTATGCCCGATTTTCCGAATGTAAGAAGATCAATTAACGTCGATTCTTTTCGATTTCAAATACCCGTCCTGATTGTTTTGCGCTTTAACCATGTTTCTATATTTTTCAAGGAATCGTGCGAATGAATTCCCCATTAGTCCTTTTTTTGCAAGATAGATAAAGTATACTCGCTTCCAGCGGTAGGTTGATTGGTTTGAACTCTTGGAGCCTTTGTTGTAACACTGCTAATGGGTGGGTTAGTGGCATTGGGGTCCGTTGCACATCCATATAACAACTGGATTTCTCTGATATCAACAGTGCTCAGGTGGGTTCTCTGTCCAATCTGGGCTCCGGCTTGTTTGGGTACGATAGTGGGTTTAGACCTGTCTATGGCGAAGGCGTAGGCGCTGTAATGCATCACGCTGTCGTAGTCGTAGGGTTGTCCCAACATGTCAATATAGCCGACTGGGTATTTGTTGAAGTTTCCTTCGTGTCCTGTAGAAAAATGCATAGAAATAGATTTTATTGATTTGTTAGCCAGACGATATTATCTCAAATTTAAAGCACTTATAGTTGATGAATGATTCTGTGATCAATGGAAGAAAAAAAAAGAAGAAAAAAGGGCAAAGCAATTTCTCAAAAAATAAATAAATAATTAAAATAATAATAATAATATAGAAATAAAAAATGAAATTAAAAAATAAATAAAATAAAAAGAATAACATAAAATGATTTCAAAATCTTTGTTTGTGCGGATGATACATTATTTTTCTTCTTTTTAGCCAATTCCTACATAATCCCTCCTTTTACGCTCTAAGCAAAACAGTTTTGAAAACATCGTGTAAAATGAAGAAATCGCTGTTATAAAGTAATTTCTTGGTTGTCCACAATGTTCTCTACCCCTACAGACACACCCCCCTTAAAAAAAAAAAAAAAAAAAAAAAAAAAAAAAAAAAAAATCTGAAAATTGTCGTCTGCAGCTTCTTTGAATTTGGACCAGTCTAAAATTTTGTCGTGTGGTAATGTGTTATTATCACTGTCTCTCCTTTCTGTGAGAAATAAATTGAATACCTTAATAAGCTAGATACTTCAGAATCGGTGTCGTTATAACCCTAAACATTTCAATTCAATTCAATCCATGACATGGATCTGGCTTCGAAATGTGTCAGTATCAGAACGCTCAAGGTCACAAACTTACTTACCTTTTTGCACGTTTTCAAGATGAATGGTTACATAGTTATCTCTGTCTGTCCTACTTTGCTCGTGCCAGAATCCTAACGCGTGCAATATCTCGTGCATGACTGTACCTATTCTCTCACAACCGTGTCCAATGGTGACGGAGGATTTCCTTCCGATATAACCCACTGGGGTGTGACACCTAAAATGATAAGTCCGTGGTTGAAAAATTCTGTTTGTATTTTAACCCATTAATTTTTAACCAATGCCCACACAAGCAATTTCTTCATTTTACACAATGTTTTTATCCAGAAATGAGAAAAATCTTAAATTTCATCATCTCTAAATTGTCGTTTGCAACTGACCTTTCAATTTGGTCTGGTAATGGATGGACCATCCGTTGCCCTATCGTATTTCGTAAATTTCAAGGGCCATTGCTGACACTTTCCTCTTTGCGTGCCACTGCTGAGTTTTTGATGTAATGTCTGTCAAAGTCTATCTGCTACTTTATGCACATATTTATTATAACGTCTATTCAACAAGAGGACCAATTTGGTCCTATATCGCTCAATGATTATGATAAATCTAGGATTTACTGTGGTAGTTTGCGCAATTTTCGTAGAAAAACATACAAAAGCTATAAGGCAATGTCTTATATAAATTGATAGCTCTAGGCTGATCATGACTTGGGATAAGTTAATGAATTTTACAGATTTCCTTCCTCATCTTGTCGTAGGGTATTAGAAGGGAACAGTGCATGCAAAATGTTAAAGATCTAGATATAAGGTAATTCTAAATGCAAACTTCGAAAGCTGTCTGCCATATGTTTTTGGAAGTTTGGTTGAATTTTGATAGTTAGGTTAGGCGAAGTCTTTTGATAAATTTTGAACGGACGGAAGGACAGATAGACAGACGGTCCAACGGACGTTTTTCAACCACATTTGCTCACATTTCGTACTCAGGTGAGTTTGAAATTAAGAATGCTGAAATATAAAACCCAACGTTAGTTTTAGGTCGTACAAGTAGCATTTTCTACAACTAACCAACCGCTGTCAATCAAAGAATCAACCGACCAATCAATTCATTTATTGAGCTTTCAACTCCGAAATTTGTCGCTATTTTTGTTAGCCCAGTTTATTGTTTGGTTTGTTCAAGCTGTTGTTACGACGTTTATGGCACCAATCAACTATTCTACGTTTTGTTGCCTGCTACTGGCCATATTTCTTGTTTACAAAATAACGCCGTTTAATTATCGAAAGGGGACTTCCTATTAGAGTGTGACGGGGGGGGGACTGCGATTGGTAGTTTCTATCACAATGTCATTCAGCTCAATAGCTCTCTCATGATATCTTACAGATTAATCGGAAATTTCAGAGGCAAAATTTCTCAATCGCGTTACGGAATTGAATTTGGTGTCGTTATTCTAAATATCGTGAAAATCGTCAAGCAGTACAACATGACGGGTTTAATCCTTTCCCGCACGCTTTTTGACGCCTTTTACGAAAAACACCAGGAAATTTCTTTATTACATACAATGTTTCCTATCCAGAAAGATGAAAAAATATCAAATTTCATAAATTTTAAATTGTTGTCTGCAACTTCTTTCAATTAGAAACAGTCTAAAATTTTGCAGTCTGGTAATGGTTTGAGCAATACTAGTATAAGCGTCTATATTTCTTTAATTACCTACAGTGACTTGCATTAACCCATTCCAACTCAATCCCTCCTTTTTACGCCCCTCAATAAAACAGTTTTAGAAAACATTGTGGAAAATGAAGAAATTGCTTGTTACAAGCAATTTCTTCATTATCCACAATGTTTTCTATCCCAAAAGATGAAAAAAATTAAAATTCCATCAACTTCAAATTGTCCCCTGCAGCTTCTCTGAGTTTGGACCAGTCTAAAATTTTGTTGTGTGGGAATGGGTTAAACATCATATCTTCTACGGTAATGGACTCCATATACTATCAATATTCTTACTATTGATTCAATATATTTACCAGTCGTAATTATCGCCCGACCACTATCAATAATAATGCCAATGAACAGTATTGTAAATATTATTGATAGTTTGTCGACGATATTGAAGATTGTTTCAATATATTGACCAATCGTATATATTTCCCGGCCACTATGAATTATAAAGTCAACGAATAGTATTGTCAATATTGCCCGCGATATTCAAGTTTGGTTCAATATATTTTCCTAAGAGAACAGAACATCTTATTCGAGATAACGACTTGAACACGAATGGTTCATCGTCGATATATAGTTTCTATTTAGTATTTGTAAATGGTCAAAGACATATTATGATTTCGAAAAGCAATAAAACGATTGAAAGATTGAATGATATACAAACATTATACAAGGGTATTTACATACTTAACAACATAATTTACAATACACATGTTGAAATAATAACTACTGTAGAAGTCTCTTTATCATGGTTAAACTTATAAAGCGTTTGCTTTCCTTAACAATTCCCAATAAGTAATACGTAGATGATTAATTACTCATTGTTGATATTCAAATTCTGTTTTCGTTTGCCTTTATAGAATAAATACCAATTCCAATGTTTTCTGAATTTAATAGTTCAATTAATTTTTTACACTTAGTCTCCCGTAAAAATATGTTTAAAATTATTAAATCTCTGTAAGCCAGACAAAAAGTGAAATTCATGTTCGATTTCATTAAGATCATAAAGTGAATAAATTCTTTCGTTTTTGCAATATTTCTATTTCGTCCCTTTCAATGTTTAATGTATGAGCTGAAAGGCGCGATTTCACCACAGCTTTTCTATAGGAGGTATTTTTCTTTCCCTCAAAGTTTAAAGAAGAAGAGAAATTGTCTCTCCTTTTTTTGTACAAGAATGAAGAAAAACGACTACTTATATCTCGAAACTACTCATTTATGTATAAATCAATCAATCTTTTTCGAAATAACGGAATGAACATTTTACAGAAGCTGGAAACAACTAATCAACCCTCAATTAGGTAGAAGTTCTTTTACTTTAAACGTCCATAAATTTGTCATTTTTTTTAAATTTTCCATTTCTTTTGATACTGCTTGAAGAATACAACTAGCTTTTTCCTCTGTTGAAAAATACTAACCAATCGTAATTATCGCCAGTCCACTATCAATAATAATATCAATGAACAGCGTTGTTAATTTTATTGACAGTTTGTCGGCGATATTTAAGACTTACTCAAAAAATTGAATCAATTTTATTGATAATAATAATGATGGTGTGTAGATCCCTTCAAGCTAAAATATGCCATCACCTACCCATTTCCATTTTCAAAACGGATATAAGCACTTTCTCCAGATCTTGGCCGAAAGTGGATACACGTTTTACCATTCACCTTCGTCTTTTCCTCAATAGTTCTCATGGCATTCATAAATAAATTCTTGATAGTTGAGGCTAAAAATAGAAGTAAAATGTCGACTTTAAAAAATCTACGAAGACAAATAAATCGAATAATTATTTATTTCTAATAATACACAAAATACAAAAGTATGCCTGACCAAAAGTCCTGTTATGTCGCGCGGGTATTAATGCATATATAGAACCCAAAATAGTAACTAAATTTTTATTGAGGGCACGATTTCTTAAGTAGAATCCCGACTTTTAATGAAATAGAATATTACCAAACCCTAATTACAAAATTTCTTCATTTTGAAATTATAAATCTACAAGGAAAATCTAAAATAAATCTTAATATAGTTACACCTATTCCTAAATCTCCGACATCGAGAAATCAAAAGAAGACATTTTTTTCCTTGGTTTACAATACTAAGATCTTACGATATGAGGACTGTATTTCGTAAGGAACAACTCCATTAGCCCACGTTCGCCTTTTGTCTGCAACAGCATTTTTGTGCTAGTAAAAGATAAAATATTTACATATTAATAATTGTGCGTACTTCATTTTACTATTTGACGAGAATTTTTCGAGATGTTATATATTTCCAGGGGATTCCTTATATCTATAATTCAGTCAATGTAAATTTCACCCCGTTCATTGCAGAACACACGTCAATTAATTGTAAATTACATTTCGTTCATAGTAGACACATACGTTTAGCAATTGAAATTCCCCCGCGTTCATTGTAGACATACGGTATTCAATTTAAATTTCCCCTCGTTCACTGTAGACACATAGACTATTCAATGTAAATTTCCCCTCGTTCATTGTAGACAAATATGTTAAGCAATGTAAATTTCCCCGCGTTCGTTGTAGACATACGCTATTCATTGTAAATTTCCCCTCGTTCATTGTAGACACATACACTATTGTAGACACACACATGTACGTTGAGCAATATAAATGTCTCCGCGTTCTTTGTAGACACATGGGTTATCTAACGTAAATTTTCCCCCCATTCATTGTAGACACATACATTATTCAATGTAAATTTGCCCTCGTTCATTGTAGAAACATACGTTATTCAATGTAAATTTCACCTTGTTTATTGTAGACACATAAGTTGCAAACTTTTAATATAATCCTAAGTTTTGGACTTGTTATAATTAAAGAGGTTGTCAGACATTATATAGTCACTACAATTGAAAAAGTGACTATCGTATATGACTGGAAAAGAAGAAATATCTTGTTGCAAGTAATTTCTTCATTTTCCGAAATATTTTCTCAGGTATAATATCACAAAGACTTTAAATCAGTGATTGTTCGGGAAGTGGTAAATAAAAACGCTCGCATGTTTCTCGGTAACGGATGGCTTATTTCGATTTCCCGACGTGATATGCAACGGTTAAGACTGTTCAATCTCGACTCCTGTTTCCTGGCGAGGTTGTTAAATGTCGTATAAATAAAGCAGTTAACGTTCTACAAGGCTGTTCGACTGAGATATCGAACGGAATTATTTCACAAAAAAATATGACCACGGAAATAAAATGAAGGGCAAATCGTTGGTAGGAGTACCTAAACGTCGTAAAAGCAACTTTAATAAGCTGTATTTACGACTTCTAAGCCCCAAAGGCAAAGAAAATATTTGACAAACACGTTGGTGTTCATTTATTTTTTGATGCACGATTTGATTTGTCAGTCGATATACCCTCGATATGTTTGGATGAAAGCGGCGATTATTTCTTTGCTCATCGGCTGTAATACTACTTGTTCTATTTCATTTCGTTTTCAATGTCTAATATGATTTTACGATATTTTTTTGTCTTCTGAAAAGGGGATTAAAATTAGTCAAGAAAAGAAAATATGATTAAAGAAATAAAGAAAATATTTTTTGTTTTCATTTTTAGTTATGAACCTAAAAACTTAAACACACAGTATGAATATGCAAAGGGGATTCGTACATAAGTGTTATTAAGCTATTAGGTTTATACCCCAATAAAAAAAAAAGATCATTCTCTTCATTTTTTATATTTTGATACTACCAAGCAAAACAAAGCAAATTATTTTTTTACTAGTTTTCAGCAAAATTTTATGGGTCTCTATGCTCAAGCATACAAAATAGATGTGAGCTCGAATTTTGTTCATTGAGGTATGAAAAAATAAAATTTAGCCAATCAAATAGCTTAAATCTTGACAGACGATACTAAAATTAAATAATTAATGAATGAAAGAAGTCATTGATAATCAAATAACTAAGATAACTAGTCACCTGCGTTCACATGAATGTTTTTGTCTATACATGGGACAGAAAAGACAAAACAAAAACAAATAAAAAAAAAAGAAAAAAAAAAGACAGATGGCTGGACACGCCCACTGGCCTCGAACATTACTGTTTCACTGAGGTACTGTGCAGCATTATTTTAGAGGATATATGCACAGGGACAAAAATACATGATAATTGGTTGACGACCTAAGCACCATAACTTCAACTTGAATAAGCTGTGGCTACTACGTTACAGTTGCAAAACCAACATGAGTTCTTATCAAAGACTTGGGGGTTAAACGTCCATTTTGCGTCTTAACGGTTGATTCGATCGAAATTCCGATTGACAGCGGCCATCCGTCGATTATGAAAGAACTCCAAAAAACATATGAGCCTATGCGTGACATTTCCAACAGTTTCGCAGGTGCGTGACTCGCACACATTGAGCAGCCTGGATAGCCATTCAGGGCAATTAGAATATTTGCGGATTGTTTAAAGAAGCCTTGGGTCAGTATATATTTACAGAGCGCAGAGTTAGGACCTTGATCAGACTGTGCAGATGCATGGCTGATCTGAGTCTTTACGTGGTGCACATGTCTAATGGTTGGAAATGTCACGCACGCGCTCATCTATTTTTAACACATAATAGGACCTATGAAGGCCATATATGATCAGAAGCTAAAAAGAAACGACAGGAATTGTAAGGTAGAAAAACCCGGCAATTTAATAATACAGTCGATCTCGCTCAAGCGAACACCTTTATTAATCGACCACTTCCACTAGGCGAGCAAGATTGAAATCCCCTCTAAAATACAAAAGCTTTCATTAGGATTTGCTCGTATTTGCTAAAACATAACAATCCTTAAATTCTATGTTTTTGGAACTCATAAGAATCATCTGACTAAGACGATTCTCATGAGTCCCAACAACATATGAGTAAGCGAGAATTCTGTATAATTTATTTGTAAGCAATCGAATCTATCCTTCTTTTATATTTAACAAAATCGTGTTTTAAGGGACAACTCACATAAGCGACCACTTTTTTGTTGTCCCATGAGTGGTCGCTTAATACAAGATTTACTGTATATCTTAATAGGAAACAGTTTAAACCACGATAATTCTGCGCGGTCCTCATAAGCCGGTAAACCGAAAATTGTTGCAGAAATCATTTTGTACCCGTTCTCTTGACAATAAATGGTTAAAAGAACTATACCAGTGGGTTTTCTCCCGGCTGTAATACGATATCTCCTTCAAAAAGGCTACCCTCTTCCACGAAATTGTCGTTGAAATCTAAGTCTGGAAACGAAATCAAGTACAATTCATTGTCGGCGAATAACCAAAATATCGTACAATTTATTCAATCTACAGTTGAGTGTTTTTTGGGATGCAACCTATAAAGACTTTTGGTACATAATGATGGAATCGTTCTGAAAACGATTTCGGTAAGAAGATGCAAAGGCTTTATCAAAGCTATTATCAAAAAGTTGGTAAAAACATTTTTGTTTTTATTTAATATATGTCAAAGTATTAGAAACGATTTTAGCGACGAACCATTTTTCACATTGTTCATTTGTAGAAAGAAAGATCAAAACTTGGAAATTGATTTTCCATCATTACATTTTCAAACTAGTAAACCCCATCTACCGACCTTCGGAAAGAAATTCGACAAAGATAATAAACCATGTAATCTGATAAATTTTATGGACCTTAGCATGACTATAACCAAAAGTAAAATAGATGCTTAGTGATCAACATGTTGTTAATAAATTTTGAATAAGCTATAGTTACGACGTTTAAGTCGACAAGCCGTCGAAGTGCTTCTGATATAAAACGGAGTTTAAATTTCACTTCAGGTCTAAATGTATCGATCTACTGAAAGACAGCCCTGATTCGACAACCTGTATTGCGTCGTCGTCTAAAACGACGTAACTACACCTTGAATCAAACTGTAGTTACGACATTTTATAAGGACACCGACGACTGGTAGTTTCGACCTTCTAGGGATTTGTCATCAAACCATTTCCTTAAATTTTTCCCCTTCTTATAGCAAACTGATAGCATTCTTCTGATAACAAACTGTATCGTAGGTGTAATTCTAAACCCTCGTAGCTACAACTTTAATCAAACTGTAGTTACGAGGTTTTAGAATTACACCGACGAGGTAAAATCTTTATGCGCGTCATTCAACGATCAAATCAAACAGAGTCGCAGATTTAATAATTTCCTGTAAAATTATAAACTAACAATGATGTGATCTCTAATCATTTTATAGCAATTATTTCAATGAAAATTCTATATTTTCAAAGGCTATCTGCCCCTGAAAAAGAGTCGATTTCGACAATAGCGGTCTGCATAATAAAACCCCCGGCAGTCGTCATAGCGCAGTTGGTAGCGCATCAGACTCCCAATCTTCAATCATGGGGTATCAGGGGTTCGATCCCCGGCGGCTGCACATATCCTTTTCGAAATTTGTATCTCACCAATTGGTGGATAATCGTAAACTAAAGTGGGATAGCAGCTGGGGGATAGAAAAGGATGTAATGGTTGTACTGGTGCGAGATATACCAGGAATCCAGGAATTGTTAGGTGTTCCAGCCGCCGAGATTTGACTGAAATACAGTTAAAAGTGGTGTTAAATCCCATTCAATTACTCAACCAATCAATAAGTCGTCAGAAAATATTACAAGCGTGTTATTTTTATCAATTGAAGGCGATCACATTATACATATTTTCTACCATTTACTGTTTTTCCAAATTTTAGACTTGTTCAAATTCAAAGGGTTAGCAGACGACATTTAAAAGTAAGCACATCTCAAAAAGTACCTTTTCTATATAGTTGAAAATATTGTGGAAAAAGAAGAAATTGCTTGTTACAAGCATTTTCTTCTTTTTCTACAATGTTTTTCAAGTATCATATAACAGGCATCTAAAAAATCAGGGATGTACGGGAAAGGGTTAAGCTAAATCATTGATAGTATTTCATTGTTTTTGTAACATAAGTATATAGCAGATGCACTTTAACCCTTGTCATGCTGTCCCCGAAATATCCCTCGGGAGTAGATGTAGTAAGATAGAAGCCTTAATGGAACTCTTGTGAACTTCTCACTGTAGCAAGGCAAAGTTTAACCCATTTTCACTCACTGACGCTTTTTGATGCCCCTCTAGAAAAAAGCTTTGGACATCATTGTGGACAATGAAGAAATATCTTGTAACAAGCAATTTCTTCAATGTCCACTTTGTTTTCTACCCTAAAAGGCAAAGATTTTCTTAATTCCACCAACGTTTAATTTGTTGTCTGCACCTCCTTTGAATTTGTGCCAGTCTAAAATTTCGTTGTGTGGTAATGGGTTAATAGTTATGATAGTTTGTGATGAAAAGAATACCGATGCTGTCGAAAATTATCTAAATGGCGTATAATCCGACACCGCTAAATTGTCACCTGACGATGACCGACTTGGGTCTACGCTTACGTAATACAGCTAAATTAATCCTTTCCTGTTTTCGAAATTTTAGACTGTTCAAAATAAAAAGAGGTTACAGACGAAAATAAAAATTGGATGCAATTTGAAATTAAACCATCCTATGTGGTAGAAAATATTGTAGGAAAAGGAGAAATTGCTTGTTACATGCAATTTCTTCTTTTTCCACAATGTTTTCTCAAGTATAAATTCACAGCGACGTAAAATCCCGGGTTTTTACAAAAAGGGTTAAACGTAAAAGTAATCTAAAGCTTGTAAGCCGAGAAAGATATCATATAGATAGCGGCTAATTGGTTAGAAAAAGTAGTTCCAAATGTCGTCACTTTCGGACTTTTGTTTGTAAATAAGTGACATTTTATCAGCGGTGAAGTATATACGTATCTCCATTTTCTATCGCACATCCAGCATACTGCATAGTATTTGACATTCTGCATAATTTGTGAAAGTATTGGTCAATACATGTATAATCTGATCTCGACCAAAACATCGCAACCTCGGTCCAATTCGAGTACACTGTATATCATTTTTGAAAGTTTTCCAATATCCGACAATGAAACAATGAATTTTATAATCAATGTTTTCAAAGGTTTCTTGTGTCAGACTATATCAAAGAAAGGCCATATGAAGGAGTTTAAGCCATTACCACTTTCTTGAATATTTCCGCGTCGAGATAAATTATCTCACTTCAAAGGAAAGCGTTGTAGAAAAAGAAGAACTTTCTGATAACCAGTATTTCTTTCTTTTCTTACAATATTTTCTACTAAATATAATTGAAATTAAAGATTTGACCTAATCCATATGTTCTCCAAAATGTTTTCTCGAGGGGCGTCAAAAAAGCGTCTCCTTTCTTTTTCTTTTTCTTTTTTTTTTCAAAATGTTAGACTTGTCTAATTTATCCAAAAAAAAAAAAAAAAAAACACACACACACAAAAAAAAAAAAAAAAAAAAAAAAAAAACAGACGACAATGAAATTTCAGTCTCGTCATGATGTTTTATTGAGTTATGAAAACATAAAGCTTAGTTGAGAGGAAAGTTTTTATCTTAACCCACTCTTAAACTATGACGCCCCAGAGGAAAACAAATGGGGAAACGTTTTATAATATGAAGAAATTTCTTGCAAAAAGCTGCAACCTTTTCGATTTGGACGAGTCTACGATTTAGTCGTCTGGTAATTGGTTAAGCAGATCAAAAAGTCTTAATGTTTAGAGAATCGGACATTGATCGACGGCCGCTAAATGAAAATGGCCGCAAAATATAAGTGGTTACCAAAGAAAGGTTGGCTTTACTTACCAACGCTGATATGACTCTGAAACGAACAAGAATGACATTAAATACACGGTCAAACTCATAAGGATAGATGAATTCCTTGTTCGTCCCGATGACTTATAGTCAATTCGCCATAGATGGTGGTTTGTTGCTGTTGTTGTTTTTTTCGTTTTTGATCGAAAATTAAAACTTTTGATACATCTTGACTAAATGTTGTCAATAAGAGGTGAGCTTTTGAGAGCGGTACTTTGAAATAGAAATACCGTGATACATACGGACGTACCTTTACTGGTGAGAGTTCAAAGAAGTTGCAAACGATAATGTTTAGATGAAAGAATTTTCAAAACATATGTGTCTTTAGGGCAGAAACATGTGAGAAATGAAGGAATCGCTTTATGCAATCCAACCATCTCTTCTTTTGCAAAATTATTTTGAGAGCTTTTCTTTTTATTTATTGCTCGTAAAAACGCGGGATTGTGTGGGAATAGAGCTAAACAGCATCAGATTTTCCGATATAATGATATGAGGAAAAGTGACTTTTCACTTGTATATCGACAATTATAGGTCGTTAACCCATTCCCAAACAATAAGATTTTAGATTGGTCCAAATTCCAAATGAGTTGCAGATAGCAATTTTCGGATGATGAAGTTCTAAAATTCTTTTTCTTTGTGGGTAGAAAAAATTGTGAACAAGCAATTTCTTCTTTGTCCACAATGTTTCTCCAAATATTTTTCCTAGGGGACATAAACACGAGGGAAGGTGAGGGAATTGGTTAATCAACATACATGTATTGAATAACAAAAACAATGTTCAGCAATTCGTTTATTCCATCAATAGAAGGCAAAATTTTAAACTGTTCCAAATTGAAAGGAGCTGCAGACGACAAACTCAAGTTGGCGGAATTAAGAAAGTCTTCATCTCTTAGGATAGAAAACATTGTGGATATTGAAGAAATTGCTTGTCACAAGCAATTTCTTCATCATCCACAATGTTTTCCAAAGCATTTTACTTAAGGTGCGCCAAAAGTCGTCATTGTGTGGGAGTGGGTTAATACCTCATCGCCAAGAGGAATGGCCGCTGTTATTCCAAGAAACAAAAAGACACACAGTATCTTCATGGCTCTGTTTGAAAATGGTGAGCACAGAGGACTGGCTAAACGATTTACCTTTGTTTTTATAACTCTCTTACAGAATGTGACGTAATAATTTGGTCATGCCCTGTAGACCGTTGTCGTCTAACCCGCTACCATATGAATTAGTACAGTACAATATTTTCTTATACTTGTTTTACTTTAGAATCGAAAAGCAAACCAACAAAACAAACAAAACAAATACACAACAAACAAACAAACAAACAACATAAAAAACAATACGAACTAAAAGTGTGTAATAAGGACTGAACAAAATATATGGAGTTACGTTTAACCCATTTCCATACAGTGACGGTTTTTGACGCCCCAAAGAAAAACAAATGGGAAAACGTCGTTTAAATTGAAAAAAATGTTTGTTTTCTTCATTTTTCGCAATGTTTCTTTTTTACCCAGAAAGTTGTAAAAATCTAAAATTTCATGCACTTTAGATTGTCATCTACATTAAATTTGGACCAATCTAAAATTCTGCCGTCTGGTAATGGGTTAAATACTAGACAGAACTGTTGACATATTGTCTAAAACTCGCCTGTATCTTGAAGCCTTTCTAATGATAATAATATAGAATCTTATTTATGTTTTGATAATCACATTGACTGAATACGCGAAGCGGATTCATACATAAGTGTGATTGGTTTTTCGTTTCATACCTCCTTAAAACAAAAAAATATTCTCTTCATTTCTCATAATTGAATGACGTCAAGCGAAAATAGCAAATATTTTACCAATTTTGATACATTTTTATGGAACTATTTTGTGCGCAAGCATACAAAATTATTGCGAGCTCAAAACTGTGTTCATTGAGGTATGAATAGTTCTTTCGGCCAATCCGAGCACTCGTTTCTAATATACGAAACTAAAAACTGAATTATATATTTTTTAAATTAATTTTCTGATCCGACACTCCAATACGGACCGTTCGGAGATTCTGTAAAACAAAAACTTGAAGAAACTTTTGGGTTACAGGTCTCATTTATAGAACAACTACCTTTGGTGAGAAAGCTCCACCTCATCTCCAAGCCTGAATATTAATGAGGAAATACGTACGGTCACATCAATGTAAATGAGTGTCAAAGACGTGATATACAGTCAATCTCAAGCCACCACCTCTATTAGGCGACCACTTCAATTAAGCGACCACGATCGAAATCCCCTTTCAAATTCAAAAGCTTCCATTAAGAGTTGGTCGTATTCGCTAATACATAACTATCCTTAGTTCTATGTTGTTGGAACTCATTAGAATCGTCTCACCGAGACGATTCTAATGAGTCCAAGCAGCATAAGATTTAGCAAGAATTTTGCATTATTTTTTGTATACGCAATCGAATCAATCCTTCATATATTTCATAAAGACGTGTTATAAGCGACCACTTTTTGTGATTTAATATAATACTGAGTAAATATTCGCAAAGAGTTTTCTGTTACATATGAGAAAGTCTAACGTATTGTTGATCTTGTACCAAAGTAGGTTTTCATGGAACTTATATTTTTCATTTAGATAACACTGAAAAAGTATTTTCAAAAACCAATGAATTATCTTCTATGGTTAACAGTAATTTTCGGATTTAGACGCCCCTTTTGAAGATAATAGCCGGAATCAAAGTATGGCATTTAGAACTTGGTGTTGGAATTCAGAAAATTATTATTTTGCAACTGTAAAGGCATTTTATTTTCAAGTTAAAATCTTCAACAAAATATATATGTATTGACAATAATTCATGAAATCATTCTGTGATTCTACAAAAAACGTCGTCATATGCATTTGATTGATTGATGGGTACAGATATACACAGACATATCGGAAATAAGGAAACCTGTGCAAACAAATTTTAGTTATTAAGTTTTGTCATACTGAGTCCGGATTCCTATTTTTGACAGGAGGTATCGGTAAAGATCAGTCTGCACATATGTGCAGGCCGATCCTGTCTACACATCCTGCATGTCAGTTATTTATTCGATAATTTTTTTAAAATAAATATTATTCTACACTTGATCCTACTGTGCTTTAGCCCCTTTGATTCTAATTCATTTCTGTAGATGATGCATAATTCAGCATGACAAGGGTTAAAATTATAGCTAACAGTTTTTCTTTGTATCGTTAAGTGTAATATTTTTCTAGATGTGATATATTTTGGACACATGAAATTTTGATATAAAACCTTTTTTAGAAAAAAAAAAACAAAAAAAACCGAGGAATAGTTTTTCGAAAAATGACAGCTTTTACGATAAGACAAGACCATTTAGAACAAACACGTGTCCTCACACGCTATATTTTTAGTGACAAAACAAACAGCGAGACAAAAAATCAGTGATAGACAGTATTTTCGTATTTTTCTAAAATTTGACAACGCCAAATGGCAAAACATGCAGATGTAAACTAGTCTGATAAAGATATCACAAAGTGTCAAATAAGGTCGATCTTGCTCAACCAACCACCTCTATTAAACACCCGCTTCCATTAAACGACAACGATCGAAATCCCCTTTCAAAATCAAAAGCTACCAATGTGAGTTGGTCGTATTTCCGTAAACATATCATCGTCTCACTGAAACGATTCTAATGAGTCCCAACAACATACGATTTAGCGAGAATTCTGTATTATTTTTCGTATGCAATCGAATCTTTCCTTCACATATTTCACAAAAACGTGTTGTTAGCGAACTCAATCATTTTACACCGTTTAAGTATATGCATGTACAAGACTGTGCTACATGTAAAGTAAATTTTGGCAAACATGCTACTAAGCACCCCTCTCCCTCCCCAACCCCTACTCCAAAAAAAAAGAGAGAGAGAGAGGAAATCAAAACATGCAAGTTTATATAATTCAAGTGATACATTTATTCACATCGCCGAGTCTGTTTTCTCGCATCAATTCTAGAATAAGTAAGTAAGTAAGTAAGTAAATTTTATTATAATAGTGACATGTGTTATAACATAAACATAATTTGTTTACAATGTGATCATTTACACATATATATTTATATTTAGAATAATGGAAACACCCGGCCCCATGGACCTATATGTCACCTTGACTTTTCTAAAGTAAATCAATGTGAGTGTGCTAGTATCATCGAGTAAGCAGACTGATTTAGGGTTGCGAGTCCAGAGGCCACGCTGGATCCTTTATTGAAAGGACACAGTTGGTCACCCGCCTCGGAAGCCTATGATTAACTGTTCAACAAGGAGCAGCAGTCCTTTAGAATATTTGATCTAGTTCGTCTGTATAAGTAATTTGCCACAATTTCATTTCTTAAAGATTAGCTGGTAGCCGTCATTAAGCTCTCATGGAAGAAACATGACTGAACTATATATAGGCCGACCCATATAGACCACGAGTCCGGTAAGACCAACACGATTGGAAGAAAGCTCTATTAATAGGTCATCCGCACGTTCTATTGGGACACTGTATCCATTATCGTAATTTTAGACAGCTCCAAATTCAAGGAAGCTGTAGACGACAATTTCAAGTTCTAGAAATCTAAGTAATATGTCAGAGAAAAAAGACGAAAGTTCTTGTTACAAATAATATATTCTTGTTCGGAATGTTTACCCGTGACTTTGTCGTGGGAGGGGAAAAAATTAAAATTGTTTGGAAAAGAGTTAGTCACCAATCAGACTGCGATTGAATTTCTAAATATCAAAATTAAAGAAGTTGCAGACAACGATTCCAATTAAAAGGCAGAAGGAATACTCCGATCTTTACTTTTAAGAGGTAGTGTGGTTTTTGGTGGCAATGCTTAGTCTTCCAGTAATAAAGTTGCCTTTCTTTCGATATGCTGCGGCCTAATACCGAATTAACAATATAGTGTAAGATTTTGTCCAAGAACTTATGATTCACTTACCAATCGTCGAACTCCAAAATTTCTATTGATAGAACTCAGCATACAAGCTGTATACAGCATGGTGGTCATAATACATACCACACTGCATATAAATGTATAGATAAACAAACAGAAGTTGGATATTCATTATCACTTTGAATGAGCCTTTTGAAGCTAATAGGTTTAAAAGATGTACAGACGTTCTCATTTGTTTCTTGTAAGTAACAATTTCAATGAGTTGTTAATCTAGCACTGTTCAAGTTTCTTAAAAAGTGTCTTAATTGATCATTGACTCTCATGGGAATAGGATCGTCTCGGAAAGTTAAAAAGTCCTGATATTGAAAACTAGTTAAATTGCGATTAAACGAATTTCGTTTAACTTCACTCTTAGTATTTAAGTAATACCGTGGTTCGAAGATGTATCTTAGCATGGCTTTCTGTCATTTTCACTCATTTTGGCATGTACATGTATAACTACAACGTTAAATTTGAGCCATTAGCTGCTAGTAGGGAAATCACACATCATGTTTCCTTCAATGACTCGTGTGGCAGATGCGTTATTTTGTTACTTTTTTTTCTTTTTTTTTTTTTTTTTTTGACGAACTGGGGATCGTGCTCAGGACATTTGAATAGAAAACATCCTGTATTACCTTTTAAGCCAACCGGAATAGGCGAGACTTTTGCTTTAACTGGTTATCTGCGTGAAAAATGCCATTTTCAACACCAAAATGGGCAGATCGTTCTACTTTGAAAATAGGAGCGTTCATCATCAGTACTTTCATTGATTTGCGTTTTATGTGTTTCTCGAGTATTCAGAGAAAGTATATGTCATATACATGTACCTGTTTAAAAATAAACCCATTTGAACCAGTGATATAACATAAAGAAGGCTCGTGGGAAAGAGCATGCTTCAGACTCAATAAACCTTCACGGACTTGGACAACCTTGTCAAAATTGGAAGCCACAATTCAGGATTTTGATTTCTCCCTGTTGCACCACACTTGATTCAAGTGTTCAGGCAATATTTTTTCGAAGCGTAGCTGAGAACACTTTGCAACCATAAAACTATAAAACGGCTCTAATCAAACTGTTATATTTCAAATTAAGGTACTGAATTATTTGAAATGTATACATAATGGCTCTGTAATATAACCCATTACCAGACGACAAAGACTAGTCCAAATTGAAAGGAGTTTCAGAAGAAAATTTACATCTTGTAGAAATTTAGACTTTTCTACTTTCCTGGTATACTCTGTAAAAGCAATTTCTTCGTTTTGCACAATGTTTTCCGAAGCTCTTTGTCTTGAGGGGCGCCAAAAAGCATCATTGTGTGGAATTGATTAAAGTACTTAATTAGTTATTATGACTATATATCTTGGTCCTGTCAATAATCTATTTTAACCGTCACAAAATGTATCAAGAAGAAATATTATGTTACGATAGCGATACAATATCTTCTATTTGCCTTGAGCTGCACTTGATCGAGGGTGCATTAACCCATTCCTGCTTTTTTGAAATTTTGGACTGGTCCAATTTGGAAGAGGCTGCAGCTGAATTTGAAAACTGGATGCAATCCGAAATGAAACCATCCTTTGTTGTAGAAAATATTGTGGAAAAAGGAGAAATTGCTTGTCACAGGCAATTTCTTCTTTTTCCACAATGGTTTCTCAAGTATAAAAAATCCCTGTTTGTACAGGAAAGGGTTAAACGATAACAAAAGATACTTGTCAAATATCGTATCAAGTGTATTCTGATGCCTCTCCTTCCCTTGAATAAACGTAAGCTAGATTAGATTTAACGCATCATCGACAAATTTATCAAAAAGGAAAGAAATAACAGGCAACGTTTTATAGTGTATATTATGGAAAATAATAACAATTTAGAGTAGATATCTTTGTGAGGAGAATGCGAAAGTAATTTCTCCTTTTTTTCAGAGCGGTTTCCTCAATATTTGTCTCCAGACTATCAAAATTACATTGTTTTTAATTGGTTAAAAGAATTTCTCAATATTTGACCTTACTCGAGCGACCACGTCCCTTACGAGACTCTAATCGAAATCCATTTTTTTAAATCGAAGCACCTAAGAAGTGAGGAATTTCGCTAAAACTCTACTTTGTTCTTGAAAGTCATTAGAATCTTCTAAATGAGACAATTCTAATGAGTCCCATCAACACAGAGTTAAGAGAGAATTCTATAATAATTTATATATGCAATCGAATCAATCCTTCATATCTTTCGCAAAAATTGTATTAAGCGACCATTTTGGTCGTCCGTCGAGTGACTGCTTAATACAAGAATTACTGTACGTGGTAAAAATGTAAAGACACAAATGCTTCATTCGAATTTACAACGGACTCGAAATACCTTTAATGGCACCTGGGAAGTAAACATGTTGTCAGCCTTATCTCTCCCATTTTTATGAACTTTGAACTGACCTCTTTTTCGTTCATTTTTGAAATAAAGAGTATTATTTAGGGCAGAACTTGAACCATATGGTACTAGCCTTTTACAGGTTGTGTATGTGTTAAAGTCTACGAAGCTCTAAAACAATTCTAAACAATTCCCGATGAGATAAACTTAAAAAAAAAAAACCGACTTTCACATCACAAAGACAAAGAATTTAAACAAGTTTTAAGTAAAGCTACACACACATGGGGTGTACGTAAGATATTTTTAATATTTGATACAGTGACTTAGTTTGTTTTTTAGTGTTTTCTTTTTACAAGATTAACCAAATATCTTTCTCTTTAGAGATATTACAACGTAACATTCTGACCATGCTTTGAAACATGTAAATATATCCTTTTTTCAATTCAAAAAGTAAAACACATTCCGATTAAACATTGTAGATACACAAGGAGTATAATGTTATGATAGAGCAACGACATATGAGCCTATGCGTGACATTTCCAACCATTTCGCATGCGCGTCAAGTAAAGACTCAGATCAGCCTGTGCATCCGCACAGTCTGATCAGAGTCTTTACTCTGCGCTCTGTGAATAGATACAGACCCAAAGCTTCTTTAAACAATCAGCGAATGTTCTAATTGTCCCGAATGGCTGTCCAGGGTGCTCAATGTGTGCGAGTCACGCACCTGCGAAATTGTTGGAATTGTCACGCACAGGCTCATACTGTATTTGGTTTGAGCTGCGGAGGAAACTTTTGATATTTAACGAGACCGAAGAGAATGAAATTTTTCTCTACAGAAAGAAGCAAATACAAAATGTTGTATCGCAATCATAATATGATATCCCATTTATCAAATACATGTTTTTATAAAATAAATTCTATGATTAATGAAAATGTATCTCTACTAGTATGTTCCTTCTCGTTTACCATTCTGATTACGCTTATTTGCATTATAACGTCCAATCGAAACAGACTCGGTCAATCTCCTTAAACTTTGGGAACGGACCTCGGACGCATATAAGGCGGAGCATTATGTTACAAAACGGTGCATTTTGTAAGCAGAAAACAGTGTAGTAAAACGTAGTACGTAATTTCGGAAAACCCGGATGGTTCGGAAGCCGAAAAAAGCTTCCATTTTTTGTTTGATGATTTGTCCTGTTTTGCCCTAATAAAAGTTTCATTAAGGTCCAAACATAATTTTAAAAGAACATTTGTGAGATGCTTTTTACCGCAGTTGCTTTTGCACTAAATGGCACAATTATGAGGATTGTATCTATTCCTAGAAATATTTATAGGTATATAACAAAGCGTAATTATCATAAAACTATAAATATATCTAGTTAAATATATACATTCCACCATATAAAAATCCGTATCTGATAGTGTCAAATACGGTTACATATAAGGTAGTCTAAGATGATGTCATTTCCATTCTGTAGGTGACGTCACAATACGAATAAACGTAATTAGAATGCTAATACTTGTAGAAATACATATTTCTTTTATTATTTAGTCAAAATAATTTGATAAAAAATAGGTATATGATAAATGGAATATTACGTTAGGATTGCTATACAACATCTTGTAGTTTCTTCTTACTGCGGCGGTAGTCGCCGTCAAACGCAGTTGGTAGCGCATCTGACTCCCAATCTTCATTTATGGGATGTCATTGGTTCGATCCCCGACGGCGGCAAATATCCTTTTCGACATTTGTCTCTCACTTATGGGTGGATAATCGTGGAATAGCAGCTTGAGGCTAGGAAAGGATATAGTGGTAGTACTAGTGTGAGAAATACCAGGAATTCATTGTTAGATGCTTCAGTCGCCGCGATATGACTGATTTATTATTAAAAGTGGCGTAAAACCCCATTCAATCAATCAATCTCACTGCGGAGAAAATTTTGATATTCGGTCTCGTGAAAATCACTTGTTTCCTCCGTAGCTAAAAGCAAGTACAAGATGTTGTATCATAACATAATATTTCCTGTATAAGATTTTTTTCTCGAGACAGATATCTTTCGAATCATTCTATTGTTGATAACTAATAACAAATACATGTGCAAATAAAATGTGTTTTCATTGATCAACCTTTTTCCCTGGTTTCCACATTCCTGTGTTTTTATACTTGAGAAAACATTGTTGAAAAAGAAGAAATTATATTATTATTTTCCACAATATTTTCTACCCTACTGAATGTTTTTGTTTGTTTGTTTTTTTTTCTAATAAGTTCAACTTAAAATTGCTGTCTTCAAAACCTTTAGATTTGGACCAGACTAAACTTTTAAGAAAAGGAAAAGGGTTAAGGACTAAAGGACAAAAGTACGAAAGACCGGTGGTTACATCATGAATACCCAGTTTATACTTCATACATACTAACTATGAAGTGCGAAGTGTGAAGTATGAAATATGAGACCCGTGGTGACTTTTCAAATTCACAGTTAACAATTTAACCGTATTAAATCTTAAATCGGAAGTAATAAGTGTGAAATGGGAAGTATGAAGTGTAAACTCGGAAGTGTGAAGGGTGAAATCGGAAGAGTAAATATTGAAGTTTAATAATATGAAGTGTGAAGTCGGAAGTATGAAGTGTGAACTCGAAAGTGTGAAGGGTGAACTCGGAATTGTGAAGTGTGAACTCGGAAGTAAGTTTTGTGAAGTAGGAAGTATGAAGTGTGAACTAGGAGGTATGAATGCTCCGAGTTCACACTACATACTTCCGAGTTCACACTCTATACTTCCAATTTTACACTTCATATTTCTGAATTCACACTTTATACTTCTTAGTTCACACTTCATACTTCCGACTTCACTTTTCGGACTTCCGACTTCACACTTCATACTTCCGATTTCACACTTCTCACCTCATACTTCCGATTTCAGACTTTTCAGTTCATACTTCCGAGTACACACTTTATACTTCCTAATTCACACTTCAAACTTCCTACTTGACGTGTATTAAATGTGAACTGTGAATTTATGAAGTCACCACCGGTCTTTCGTACGAAAGTCATAATTTGACTATACATGAAATTACTGTGCTTTTCATCTTGTGTTTATTTAACTCATTCTCACTCAATCCCGCTTTTTACGCACCTCAAGAAAAAGGCTTTGGAAAAATTATTGGTAGTGAAGAAACTGCTTGTAACAAGCAACAACTTCAATGTCAACAATGTTTTCTAGCCTAAAAGACAACAATATTTTGAATTGGTCCAACTTGAAATTGTCGTCTGCAACGTCTTATAATTTGGACCGTATCTGTATCTACTGGCTTAAAGATTTGACCTAGTTTTTCGCTTTTTAAAAAAGTTAATGCAATTTTTTTCTCTTTTTTCCTTCTTATAATACTGATAAATGGGACATTGAAAAGGTAAAATATTTCGAATGTGTCAAACATTTTAGAAGACTTTCGTTAAATATTACTTTGAATGATACAGAAAGTGATAGATTACAACATTTAGAATACACAGTTGATTGTCTAGCCATTAGCTACAATAATACAGCCTTTTTTTTTTCGATTTGTTAGGTGGTTTATTGGGTAAAGGGCTTCGTTATTACAGCTTCGATGGCATAATTGACCAATCGCGGACGTCAATCAAGGAATCAAGCGACCAATCAAATCATTTATTCGACCCGGGCCTGAGCCCCCAATTCCAACATGGGCTCCCATTTTTGTTAATCCTTTTCGTTAGTTTGGCGACTTACACGTCATAATTACAGCTAATTCAAGCTGTGGTTACGACGTTTAGGTACCAACACTTGGTCCAAAGAAGTTCATCTGTGTTATTGATGTTTGAAGTTAAAAGCGCATGTGACCTAAAGAGCCAAACTTGACCTGTTATCAAGTGTTGTTTAAGATATCAAAAACGAAAATATAATTTTACCAAGATATTTGTGCCAGTAATACCCGAAATAGGAATAAGGCAGTATATATAGATAGATACATATAAGCTGTTTGGGCCAAAACTGTGTCCTCGAGAGAAGTTTTTATCTTATATTTGACATAGTGGCAAATTTTTATATCAAACTTGAATAAGATAACATTGACACACATTTGAACTCGATTTTGTCTATGACAAGTTTGGAGACAAATATTCTGACAAATTACCAAGATATTTGGGCCACAAATGCGGTGTCTAGAATGTTTTTTCTTCTTCTAAGATTAATTACACAGCGTGACTTTTTTTTTACTCTGTGTGACCCAATTTTAAAAATCACTTCGACAGCATCTAGCCATATACTGGCCAAATATCAAAACATATTTGCCGCCAATTTTGCCTTTAGAGTGCACACACGTTTGCTTTCTAAGGTTTGACCTCGTTTCTTTACATCCAATGACCTAATTTGGGTTCGACCGACATATCATCAAGACAAACATTCTGACTAAATATCAAGACATTTGAGAGAGAGAGAGAGAGAGAGAGAGAGAGAGAGAGAGAGAGAGAGAGAGAGAGAGAGAGAGAGAGAGAGAGAGAGAGAGAGAGAAAGAGAGCAAGAGAGAGAGAGAGAGAGAGAGAGAGACTAAAATAGAACGCATATAAGATTCTTCTAAGATATTTGAGCAGATGGCCTAATTTTGACCCCACGTGTCCAATATCGAACATAGCCGAATTATTATTTAGACACATTTTGAACACATTCTGAACAAATATCAAGACTTTTAAGCCCCCCCCCCCCTCACACACACACACCAAAAGTCGGTTTTAAGTCGCAATTAAGGTTTTTTCTAAGATTTGACCCAGTGTTTTTTAACATAGATCGAAATGATAATCCTTTTTTGCATACTCAATTGAGAATTTACTCTAACCTCGAATTGGGATTTAAAATGTAATTCTGCTTAGATCCTATGCAAATTGAATGAAAATGAATGACAATGATTTTAATTCGTTATGTATTAATCGTAACATTCAATTAAAACTAAAACAAGATATTTATTCAAAATTGAAATTTGAGTGAATTCTCAATTAAATATGAAAAAAGTTTTAAAATGTCGCGCCCAGATGTGACACAAATTTGAACTTTCTGAGTAAGTTTCAAGATACTTGAGAAAATGACCGCTAGAGTTAACACCGGACGCTCGATACAGTTAGATACGGATGTGCTCAGGTAAGCTTATGAGCTTATATTAGTTTTTTTTTGTATTTTGAATGCTTGTTTCACATGCTTCAATGAAGTATTGCTTTTTTATGGGAATTTTAAACTACGGTCGATCTACGCGAAGGTTTGTTGATAGTAAGAGTTCACAGCAAGTTTGTTAAATCTGGCTTTTTTGTAAAACAAACTTTTTTTAAAATCCATTTGTCAAATTAAATAGCAGACACTGATTCATGATACAAAGCTTCGTTGCTTTCAAATCTTGTTCATTGTTGCTCGAAAAACGATCATAAAGATTCCACAACATGAATACACATTTTGACAAATGAATGGTAGGGTTAAATGTGTGTATCAAGCCAAAGAGAATGATTTGAGTATGTGGTTTCTTTTATTTTTCTTTCCTACTGTAGACTAAGCCGATGTTATAGCAATACCAAGGTTTTAGGTCTCGTCATAAAGACAATTTGTTTGTTAGTTTTGTCAGTCCCGGTTCTCGAACCAGTGATCTCGTGATTTGAAGTCAAGTCCTCAGTCAACTTAGACTATCGAACTGACAGATAGGCAAGGTATTTTTTAGTTATTCCGTCTTCCTCAAAGTTAGATTACTACGCCAAAAATTATCTATTCTGATCATGCTGAAGTTCAGAGGATGCTACCATATATAAACAAAAATAAATTTCCGCCAAAACTACATGTTTTAAGAAAGAAAGTTTCCCCAGAAAGAAATCTCGATAACCAATATTTCTTGCTTTGTGTAGTATGAGTTTATAAGAAACTGTCCGTTAGCAGAAAAGGATGATAAAGGTGAACGGCCTAGGTAGGTATTTTAAGGAATGTTGCGTAGCAACCACTTTTATTTGAAAAAAGAATCTAACTGAGTTAATTACACCTTATTTCGAGAAGTAAAACAAGGAGTTTGTCACGAACGACGCAAAAATCATCGAATATAAGTCTGGACAAATTACTTTTACTTACCAGTTAATTTGATATTTATTTCTTGATAAATGACCGTATTTTAAAAAATGGGAATTCTTAATTCACCAAGTGCATGACATTTCGATTCAAAGTTCTGTCAGAATTTGTTACGTAAATTGCTGGTATTCCAATACCAACTATCAATGCATTTTAAGCGGTAGAAGTTTTTTTTTAATTATAAGATTTGGCAGAAATGGTGGTTGTAGCATGAACTGTAAAACTACAATCCAGCGTTTTCATCTCCTAAGGAAACAAAATAATATTTTGAGGAATGTATTGTTGAACAACGAGCTTGTAAAACGATATAACACAAAAGTGGAAAGAAACAGGCAATTCGTGGATATTCTGACTGCGTGTCAAATATGGTTTGATATATCGAAGTGCTAGATGCTTTTGGTCAACCTTTGGTATCATGACCTTGACAGCATAAATTAAACTTGTCATGGGCAAGAGCATGCCTATCTAACCAATTAACTGACGACAATATTTTATTCTGGTCCAAAGTGAAAGAATTTTGAAGACGACTATTTCTTGTTGGTGAATTTGTTGGTCTTTTTGGCGGAGGAGGTGGAAGGAAAAGGTGTGAATAATGAAGAAATTGATTGTAACAAGCTCTTCATTCCAAAAAGCGGGATTGTGTGGTACTGTTAATATATCTATATACATACCATATCGTTCGTTAAGCGCTAAACAGTTTTAACTGCCTATAAACAAATAGACAGCTACAACTGTTTCGCGCTTACCCATCGATATATGAACATTTTATAATCAATGGATTTTGAGTCATATTGACTTTATCTACTTACTACAGCCAGACAGCAAAATTTTACACTTGTCAAAATTGACAGGAGAAGCAGACAACAATTCAATGTTTATGAAATTTTAGACTTATTCAACTTTCTGAGTAGGAAAGATTGTGTAAAATTAAGACATAGCAGATTGCAAGCTATTTCTTCATTTTAAACAATGTTTCTCTATTTTTTTTCTTAAGGGGTGTCAAAAAGCGTCATTGTTTGGGAATATGTTTAACAGTATTTCTAGAAGGGGTATGAAAAAGAAGGAACTAATGACAGGACCTTATGCACTCTTTTTTTCTAAGTACCTACAGCAAGAATGATTGCTTGTTATACACTATAGAAATATGTTTTTTATTGCCTCTCTGTATTGGACGATAGCATATTAATCTTACTGTAAAATGCATAACTATAGCTTGGTAGTCATGGCACGAAATATGGATTTCCCCTTTCCCCTTTTAGGTAATAGTTTTCTGATTTTATTGAATCTATTTATGAAATGATAAAGAGAGAGAGAGAGAGAGAGGTAGAAAGAGAGGTAGAAAGAGAGAGACGGGGGAATATCAAATTGCGCTGATTTTCCTGTTTTCCATTATAATAAGCAGCATTAGTTTTAAGCATCACAGAAGGTAATAAATTCTGTTACACAATATTTGTCCAACCACAACCGTTTATCGTCGTTCTGTTTTATCACCAACAAGGTGCATCGATTTGTTACATAATTCCCCGCCTGTTAGACGTCCGAAGCATGTTATATGTTTACAGGAATATCCGAGCGATGTTCCGCATTGTTGACTAGTTCCATGGAAACGAGCATTAAAATAGATTATGTTATCAAATCATTATTTACCAGACTTTTCAAGATCAAGATTCAAATTTTCCATTTACTCTATTATGAGCATGTCCTACGTTATAAAGTTAGCTGTTTTCTTAGAAAACCTGATTTATTTTCTATAACCAGGTAGTCGTCTGCGACTGCGTGCGAGTCTGCGTCAGCATAAAATATTGTTGAAAGCGGCGTAAACCAATTCAATCAATCTGCGTCAGCATCGTCGTCCAAAAACTATGATTTTTGTAATTTTTCTGGTATCACAGAAAAAATTCACCTGAACCTTGGAATACATATTTACTATCTAAACAGCAAATGATGCATTTTTGAACGATTTATGTACCATTATTTATTTAAAAAAAACTTTGACATTTTGTAATATATCTGGTATAACTGAACATATTCAAATAAAACTTGGAATATATGTTCACCATCTAAAGGGTACTCTATACCGAAAAACGGGATAAGTCTAAATGCATTTTTATTTTTGAAGGAATAAAGTCCCTTTGTTTGACTTTCGAGTACACAAATAGCTTTTGTCTCACACTTGATGTTGTTACCTAGTTTTTGACAAGTGACTTACTATCGAACTTGGCCGAGATTATTACGAGGCATACATTCTGACCACAGATAATTGAGCCAAAAATGGTGGGCTCTGGAGTGCATATTAATCTTTTTTTTAATTGACTCAGTAACCAAGTTTGTATTATGTTGGAATGCGCAGCAGTTAATATACCACAAAATGAAAGCACGACATTTTCGAATAACTCATACTATATGATCTCTTAGATATGATTACACTTCTCATGTCAACTTGCCATGGAAAACCAGTTAGTTGTAACCGAAGATAATAATACGGTACATGTAATATTCGTTAAAGGACTTCTAAACATGCTTTAGTTTACTTTAACTGATCAAAAATAATGTGATATTCAGTGCATGTTTTTTTGTTAGTTTTTTTTGTGCCTCGCCGTTTCCTTATATGGCAATCAAGTGATCTCAAGTGAGATGTTGTAGTCATGTGACCTATACTTCACGGATCGGCAATGCATTTTTACAATAATCACGCCGCCCAGTGCTTTAAAAACGGTCTAGAGCGATAAGGGGGTGGGGGGCGTATGCACCAATCAAACGCGAATATTGTGGGAATAACTGCTTTTATTTAATAAAAATCAAATATCTTCAAAACGCAAGTAGAAAATTTGGAAAATGAGAATGAGACATATCAACTTCCGGTTCCTACTAGATAATCACGCTTTAGAGTTATTTTGTCGTCATTTACAAATTAAGATTAATGACGTGTCAAACCTTTAAATTGTGTCATCTACCTATCAGCTTGGTCCTTTTTCCTGTTCTAAAGCCGTCAGTACACAATAAGGACATCTTTCGACTACAGGGCACCGAAGATAATTTGAAACTTTCTTCATATTATAGGAATGGTTAGGAAAAGAGCCAAACTACCATGTGCAAACAATAACGTTACACGGATCAGCTTTGTTTGTTTGTTTTTATTTTTTAAATTTTTGAATTTTACTCAAAACGCTTTAAATACTCTTTTTTCTTTCATTCTCCTCCGATGAAATCATCGGAGGGATATTGTTTTTGCCTCGTCCGTCCGTCTGGATTTCAATGAAACTTTGTGGAAAGTTTCACTACAAAGAGGTTATGCGCATATCGTCGGGGTTACCCGGCTCGACCATTAGATTTAGAGTTACTGCTCCTGATTGGTGAAGCCATATACATACAGAATAATATTTGTTTCCGCGCTATTTCTTGGAAGCCATCGGCTTGATTTCAATGAAACTTTCTGGAAAGCTTCATTACAAAGAGGAGATGCGCATATCGTCGGGGTTACCCGACTCGACTATTAAATTCAGATTCACTGCATGCCACTGATTGGTGAAGCCATATACATACAGAGTAATGTTCGTTTCCGCGCTATATCTTACAAACCATCAAATGGATTTCAATGAACCTTTGTGGAAAGCTTCACTACAAAGAGGCGATGCACATATCGTCGGGGTTATCCAGTTCGACTATTAAATTCAGAGTTACTGCCCCTGATTTGTGAAGCTTTATACATACAGAGTACTATTCGTATCCGCTCTATTTCTTGGAAACCATTGACTGGACTTTAATGAATGTTTGTGGAAAGCTTCACAACTAAGAGGAGATGTGCATATCGTTGGGGTTATCTGCTTTGACTATTAATTTAAGAGATATCCCTGATGGGTGAAGCCATATACATACAGAGTTATATCCTAAGACTGATAAACTCCATTGACAAACAAAATATTTTCGGCGGGGGATATCAATTCAACAAATTTGCTTGTTCTATATTGTTTCGGGTCGGGAAATTAGAGTCTGCCTGTTCACTGACCGTGAGTGATAAACGTTTGTTGATAACCATTTTTATATTAGTTCATTAGGACACAAAATTACATATTTCAGTATTTGTGGAACCTTAATTTTAATGAAACTTTACAATTGGCCGTTTGCGTGAAGCAAGTGCTGGTCCCCAGGGAGAGAACAGACATTCGACGGACATGGTAGAGTGAACATGAGATATGATGTGCGGTTGTAGGCCGTCCTCGATGTCGTCTTTGGAACTGACATATCTGGCCCGAGAAGCGCCGGGGTCCGACAGGAGCATTGTTGTATGTTTTTCGGCAAGACTCCCGCCTGGGGGTATCCATTGTGTGGGTCGGGCTGCACTGGTGTGGGCAGCTATATGCTTCCATCACCGAGATGTGTCTGGGACGCGGTGGCGGACGTCTCCGTGGTTTGGGGCTGGGGCGCTCCGTTGCGGGTTCGGGTGCCTCTCTATTTTAGAGCAGTTTATCTTTCGGGGACCTAGTGCATTAGGTGTATCGGAGTATTCTCGGATCCAGGGTGTTGAGTCAGTCTCCTCTCTCGTTATCCGGACCTTACACCCTGTGCATCAGGCAGGAAAGACTCTCGTTTTCCCACCTTGCGGGAAACATATTGGAATGCATATGGCTTGCCCTTTTCGCACCCTCTCAAAATCTTCAAGAAGTCTACCCCCTCCCCTACATATCAAGGGCACGACATAACATATTGAACTTCTAGTTAAAAAATTAATTCTGATGATATTTGCATAGTTTTAGCCAGGTTGGCCCTGGGCCTTGTGGCGTCGGGTAGGATCGACCCCTTCTTCGAATTGTTTTCTCCCGATCCTGGTGGGTCAAAGAGCCTCCCTGAAGAAACATTTATTAAAGGATTCATATTATTTAAATTTTCTGTTTTGCATCATATAGCCCGGGTCGGGAGTGGGTCAGGGACTAGTTTACGGTATACCGGGGGGGGGGGGGGGGGCAAGGCTGTGAAGTAACCGTTGAAAGTCGATTGACAATTCCTATATTGAGCTAGGAAAAGAGTAAAGTGGTTGACCTACTTTCGCGATAATAAATAGAGGCCAACCAATCATAGTTAAGAATGCATTCTACGACTCCCATTGGCCGGACTTGATTGTTTGCGAAGGTGGGTCAATCCACTTTCCGCCGAAATCATCTTACACAGGGTCAGTATCAAAATGCAGTTAAATTATCGTTTCTAATGCTATACACGGACACAATACTTAATTCATTGTAAATATTATATTTAGTTCTAAATAAGTTTTTTCTTCACAAAAAACAAAAACAAAAAAACTGTGATTTTCTAAGGTAAACTATTGGTCAACTATTAGGGTAAATCTTAGCTAAGTTTCAACCGTGAACTACAACTCTAGGGCACCCTACGGGATATTTCTAAATAATGTCTTACACTTTGTAGCTAACCTGAGCACGAAGTGCTCAAGGTGAGGCATTTTCATCGCCCTTTGCCCGGCGTCCGTCGTGCGTCGTCCGTCGTATGTCAACAATTTTGAAATGACATCTCCTCTCAAACCGCTTGGCCAATTTCCTCCAAATTGACAGAAATGTTTCTTTGGTGGTGCCATTTAAAAATTGGTAAAAGAATTGAAATCGGTTGAAAACTCTGATTGCAATGGCAACAAAACTTAAATTTTAATAAATCTTTAAAAAGTATCTACTTCTGACCCAGAAGGCGTAGAGCCTTGTTATTTTGCATGAAGCGTCAGTACTTTGCCTTCTTTCAGAATTGCTAAACATCACCCTCAGGTCCCCAGTGGCGGAGCCCCATAGGTGTGGGACTTATAAATAAAGAAGGGGTTTTAAAACGACAACTCCTCCCAAAATCCTTGGCCAATTTAAACCAAATTTTGCAGAAATGTTCCTAGGGTGGTGCCCTTTTGAATTGAAATCCGTTGAAAACTCTGGTTGACATGGCAACAAAACTGAAATTTTAGTATAATCTTTAAGAATGATCTCCTCCTTACCCAGAAGGCGTAGAGCCTTGATATTTAACATGAAGCATCAGTACATTAATCTCTTTCAGAATTGTTAAATCCATACCCTCGGTTCCCCAGGGACGGACTCCCAGGGAATGGGGCTTATATAGATATAAATCAAAGGACTGAAAGTCCTGAGAGCGGTTTTACTGGCTTATCAGTAACCGCGCTCAATAATGCCAACATGAAATCGTACACCTAAGAGGGATGAGCAGCTGGATGCTCGATAAGGATGTAGTGGTAATACTTGTGTGAGAACTACCTGGAATCCATGATTAGGAGCTCCAGCCGCCCCCATATAACTCAAATACTATTAAAAGTTGCGTTAAAACCCCATTAAAATAATCATGACCATTTTACTGTTTACCGAAGTGGCTATTTTGATTTAATCACAACGTTTTCTTTAATAATATTTCATCAGTGCGCGAAAGTTTGTGGTTGTGTGGTAAAAGGTTAAATGATAAAAGCTAAAGCAATCAAAGCTAACATTCAATTCTCTTTGCTTTGGGCATATTATTATTACGTACTACATGTTCGTTTCAAAGATATAGTCGAATTCGAGAGGTAAAAGGGTGATTTATTCGGCGGGGTTATATATGCGCTTGAATCGCGACTATAACAGGGTTGTAATTTGTAGCATATTCTGCGTACACGGGGTGTAAATTTGCCCAGTCCTGCCAGGTCAAAACTAACAGACAGGGTAAGGAGTTTGCTTACTCCACTAACAACTGACCCACATTCTATCTTGAAACGCGAGGAGATTATTTCTCTGATTTAGACAGTTCATTGGACAATTTACTATGGATATATTAAGTCGAAATTTTAAACCATTTTTACCTTGATATTCATGACTAAAAGGAGTCTGTTGGCATTCAGCAAGTAAGTTATTTTCTTCATCAGCGATGAAACAAGATGGAGGCAATCAAATTGATTTTCACTTCAAGTGTATGAGCATGCATGGAAATGAGTGGAAAATTCGTGAAAACTTGTTTCCGGTTGATCGATGTGAAATACCGGTTTTGTCCTACAAAACCGCTAAAAAGTATATTTTTTGAACGACATCTTCTCCAAAACCGCTAGGCCAATTTCAACCAAATTTGGCAGATAAGTTCCTGAGGTGGTGACCTTTAAAAATTGTTAAACGAATTTACTCTTTCAGAATTGCTAAAATCATCACCTTCGGGTACCCAGGGGAGGAGCCCCAGTAAATAATGAATGATTTTCAAAACGACATCTCCTCCCATACCGCTGGGCCAATTTCATTTGGATAAATAAATAAGTTTTAATGTTACTTTAAAAGGAAAACAACAACAAAAACAAAACATCAAGTGATAATTCAAGGCAGAAATTTACCTTAGGTTGCCCCCCTGAAATAATTACTAAAAATGTGAATTTGATAAAAGCATTGCCTAGCATGGCAATATAAGTTGATTTTAGTTCAATGTTAAAGGAGGTCACCTGCCGATCCAGTTATTATTAGGTCTTGAAGAAAAAGAGCCTTATCTCAGGTGAGCGGCAGTGCCACTGGCCCTCTTGTTTTATTTTCGCGGTCCTTAGCTGGGGTCTTTTGCCTTCCCTCTTCCTCCTATTAACCTTATCTTTTTAAACGACGGGGTCCAAGAATTTGGAAATGCAATCCAGACATTAGTTCGAAATTCAAGTCCCAAAACAACGATATGTGCCCGCAATATAACAATTGTTGAAGACGAGGGGACCCCCCCCCCCCCCAGTCTAGTACCACGGTGAAGACCCTGGATTCAGATCCGATGGGATAGCCGGGGAAGCCGTTAGGTGGGAAGGGATCAACAAATACAAATGTAAACATAGAAATCATTGGTCTGTCGTTCTATCGCGTTTCAATGGTCAAAATTTAATGTGGATGTTGATTACTTTGGTCGTGTTGAATTTAAAAAAAGAAAAGCAAAGAAAAATTGACATGAATGATTATATTAATTCATTCTTTTTCGAGTAAATAATATTGATGTTAATAATGACAACGGTTTTCAATAAACACTTTAAAAACTAATTAATTAAATTATTCTTATTTATTAGGGAATTTGCAAAACTATACAAATGAATAAGGTGTAGTTTAGACGTCAAGTTTTCTGTGGCCGTCTCTCTCTCGCTCTCTTTCTCTCTGAACCAAAAACAGCAGAGATAAGTAAGCTGCATTGCGAAATTTGGGAAGAGTCCAAACAAGCAAAATAGTCTCTCGTACTTCGAACAAATTGATGAATCATGCGATATCTGGAATAAGAATCCTCCTATGACAATACCCTTGGAATCAAAGCCCTGAAAGTCTGAGATATGTATACAAGATATATATGATAACCTGGGCAGAAAAAGTTTGATGGTCCGATTATCGGAGTTGTCACTTTCTGCTCAAATCTATTGTCGATTATGTGCAGATCTGCCTATTTGTCCGCTATGGGACACAACCTGCCCACAATAATTTTCTTCCCGCTCTTGAGGTATTTTAACGATACATCTACATGTATATATCGTTACATACTTTTCACACGATCAAAATACAAGGCCATTCAAGGAGCCTTCCTCAGAATTTTAGTGTAATTCTGTTAAGTATTTTCTGAGAAGAAGATTTTTAAAGAAAAGGTTGACGGACGGACGGACGAAGAATACCACATCATGACAAAAGACCGCTGGCTTTCAGTCACTGGAGCAAGAGAGGGATAGATAGAGAGAGAAAGAGAGAGAACTAAAGAGAAATAGAGAGAGGGGGGAATGGAGCACGTAGTCAGGTTCGAACTAGGAGATGCGAGTATTCTACCACACAGACCAATTTCGTTGTGTAAATATGCACTTTATAATTTCCAGGTAAAGAGAGCTAGAGAGGCCGGACGGTCGTTTACCAGGTTTACATGATTATGAACACCTCTAAAAAGCGACATGTAGACGTTGCTTTTACATGCATATTCTTTGGGTAGAATTCGGAGGTAAATATATATGTGACACAAAGTCCGAGCACAACCAAATTGTTTGCAGACAGTACGGATATTATCCAATGAATGACCATTTAATTTGGTCAATTTAAACAAAACATTCCAATCGTGCGTAAACCGACAGCTTTGCTTAACAATTTTATACAGCAATTTCGTCTAACCGGACCGTTTTAATACTGTAACTCTAAAATAAGTAATTTTATTTTTTCTTAATAATATATGATTATATATGATTAATAATTGTCCAATATAATTTATCCCCCTTTTTTCTGTTCACTCACTCATCAATTTTTGATAATTTTGCCACATTCAGAACATTCACACGAAAGTACTTTACATCAAGCGCCGGCTATCCATGAGTCATATTTCGCCTTCGTCCTTCTTGCCTAATTCGGGCGTATTAATGTATACTCGGAGTCGTACAATTCGCTCCGATCTACTTTCCATGTGGCAGAATATTATATTTTTGTTTTTACATTAAACTCTGCGTGGGTTGAAGACAAAATTTTGTTACGACGTTTTGGTCGCATTAGATTCACAAAGCTCGACTAACAGTAACCCAATACTCTCACCGAACTATTCATTTGGAAAATTATTAAGTATGCATTGTAGTTATCTTAAATTGCTTGTCCTATATATGTAAATGTCATAGAATGAATCCTAAGCTTTGCAGAATATTTCTTAAGGTGTTTTGTTGTTGTTTAAGCTTTCTTTTTTTATATATAGATTTTCGATGTTAGCACCCATATTTCATGTAACTTTAAATAATCAAACAGATTCACTACGTACCGTATTTAACCTTTTCCTGTCTAATCTTTGGTTTTTACGTCCCTGTGCCACAAGCAATATCTTCTTGTTACCCTAATTAATGGTTATTTTTCAAGTTAAACCCACTTTCAAAGCCTTTGAATTTGGTCAGGTTTAAAGTTTTGAAAAAAAAAAAAAAAAAAAAAAACAGGAAAGTGTTGATTCGTTGGTAGTGTTGCGACTTGATATTTTCACCTAACGTATACAAAACATTCTATAAACCCCAGACCTATACTTTGAACTCAGACAGACGTAGAATAATGGGTTGCTGACAAAATTGAGCAAGTATGCAGGATGGAGGCACCGAAACACAATGAAGACAACGGGGTTATTTACAGAAGTTCGTACAATAACCCCAGAGAGTATATTCAGCAGCCATGTCATTATAAAGAAAACAGTCAGCAAGAACATTATTTTTGTGGTCGTGTTGGCTTTTTCCTTGGTAATTGTCAGTCCCTTTTCGATATTTTTCTTTGGTTCTCCATCCGTCTTCAGTGTGTTTGATTCGATAGCGTTACAATTTTGGGATTTGACGCCTTTTCTATTTTCAAACCTTTTAGATAGTTCAATACCCTCGGACTGATAGTCATCGCAAAACACATCACCCTTTTCTGTGTTATTGTGATGCCCCTTTACGATAAAGAATTCGTTTTTTGTGAAAACTTGTCGAACTCTTCTGCCATATTTGTTGATTCCCACAGCATGTACATTTTCCTGGCTAGTGCTTGGCTTAGGAGTTATTTTGTTCTTGTTTAACATTCTGCGTTTTAAAGTTATACGTCTTCTTTGAGGTTTTGAAGTAGTTGACTCTTCGTTCTTCTTAATCTTAAGCTTTCGTATAGCTACTGCGATGTTTATGTATGAAAATATAGTCAACAAAAATAATATTATCAAAGCTAGAGCCATACTCAATTTTATAATTAAGTCGATTTTTTGATATCCCAATTTCGCACCGCACTCCTGATATTGTATGTCATACTCATATATCACGAAAGAAGGAGTATAAATCAAGGCCACTGCTACGATCGTTATAATTCCTATCAGTTTGGCACGTTTAGTCGAAATAAATTTGGAATGTGGTCGACAAACTTTTGAAAAACGATCTACAGCAACAGCACAGAGAAGTAAGGCAGAGGACACACTTGTAACGTAGATACAATAGAAATGTCCTTGACACAAATGAGATGTCGGTGGAACTTTAAAAAATCTTTTCATGGAGAGAGCGACATAAATGGAACAGCTGGCTCCTGCTCCACAAAGATCTGTACCAGCCATTGCAGTGACTAACCAATCAGTACTTGTCTTGGATTTATTTCTAGCCTGCAGTAGCAAAACAACGATGTTTCCGGGGACACCAAATGTAAAAATCAGCGTGAAGAAGACCACTCGAATGGCTTGAGCCCAGTCTGGGAGAGTAAGGCTTGTAACTGTTCTGTCAGGATTCATTACGCTGTTGTTTGTACCGTACATCGTAATGCCTGCAATTGTGAATTAAACAATTAAAGGATAATAGATCTTTAAAGCGGACATTTGAAGCAGTTGGTGATAGCGAACGTGAGCAGCTTTTTAAGGAAAAAAACAACAACAACAACAAAAAAAACACACACACACATACATTCATAACACCCTATATCTATAAAAAAAACCTCTTTTATCCAAAAGTGTTTTTTCTGAGCTTTTATTTTTACTAAATATGAAACCTTGAAATTAAAATCCTTGATATGTGACCATAGCTGCATTGTTGTCTAGCTGTACGTGTTTGAGTGTGAACTCTCATTACCGATTTTATATCTGCTCATAAACGTGTATAGCTTGTTTTTCGTTGCATATGTCTAGCTGTACATATTTGAAGCTGGGTTTTCACTACCGATTTGATCAACTCGATAATCTCGACTATATTTCGACTTCGATGTAAATCGGGCATACACTAGCTTCAAACTGAACAATGTCTTCCAATTTACGCTACCAGTCCTTCATACCATCTAATTTTTAATATATCATACCCACTATTATAAGGTTGTCAATCAAGGAATCAATCGACCAATCAAATCTTTTATTCAGCCTGGAGTTGAGCATTCAAGTCCAACATTGGCTGCCTTTTTTTGTTGGGTTGGCGACTAAACGTCAGAACTTCAGCTTATTCAAGCTGAATTTACGACGTTTAGGTCACCAACCAAAAATTTTACTTTTTTTCTAACTTGCTATTGGCCATATTTTTTTCAAAATAATGCCTCTAAAATCGGGGCGGAACATAATGTCGGAGTTCATGGGCGGGGCCTGGGAAGTAAGTGGGCGGGGCCAGCGATTGGTCAACTGGACCTCGTTAAAATCCCATCCCTGTTTTCACACGACCACTAGCGGCGTATTGATCAAGACGAACTCAAACTAATCCAGAACGACTCAGTTATCCTATGTCTTCAATTTCGATCCAATTATCTGGACCGAACAGTAGAAAACTTGTCTGTCTTATTCTGAAAAGTGGTTGGGATGGCCTACCTAGTTCGTCATCCATCAGAAATGATCGAGTAGAGGACGTGTATGATAACAGATTAGAAACCAGGTTGTTCAGAGGGTTAATGTGCATTCTTTTCGTCGGGAACAAATACCCTACAAAATGAGATTTTTGAGATGCCTTAACAATAATAATAATAAAAAAGTGATAATGAAATAAAAATCCGTCACAATGACTTTTATTATCTTGGGTTTTGATCAGTTTTTCGTCATATTTGTCTTTGAGAAAGATATTTCCTCAGAATAAAATCCCAGCAAGCCACGTTTCTTGCTTTGGATAGCACGAATTAAGGAAAAAATGTCTTTCGTGAGAAAAAAATCATAACGTTTAACATCCTTAGAAGGCATCTTAAGGTATGTTGCGTAGCAACCATTTTATTTGGAGAAAAAAGTGTCTATTTGAGTTAATTATATCTTATTTCGAGAAGTAAAACAAGGCGGCTGCCCAGAAAGAACTAAATATTATTGAATATTAGTCTTGTTTGCTTCAAATTGCATGTATTTACCGGTTAATTTGATATTTGATATTTTCTTTCGTGGTTTATTGACTGTTCATATAAACACGTTTTCTTATTTTCTCAATTTAGCACGCGCCTAACCTTCCTAAAAAATCACGAATGTTCCTATAGTATAGACTCAGATCAGTTTCTTCAGACTCTGTTGGTGGTTCTGAATGTAGATGCTGACGTAAAATTTGTCTAGATCACCACAGAATTGACGGAACGCGGCTGTTAATCAAAGAAACATTCAACCAATCGAATCAATCATTTAGACCTGAAGCTAACTTTGAACTCAGATATTACATGACATTATCGTGAAGCATTTTTGTTGGTTTGGCGACTAAAACGTCGTAACTAAAGCTTATTTCAGCTTAAATAATTCTTTTATTACAATAAAGGTTTGTTACAGTCCGAAAATTACAGTATCCGAAAGGATACCAATATTCAACAATTTGATTCGGAACATACCATACCGGAGCAAAAGATTCTTCAATGACAATCCTGACCAAACTATGACCTCTGAAGACTTATAAACAATCGTACTGACGATGCTTAACCTTTTCCTGTTTTGCAAAATTTTAGACCTGTCCAAATTCAAAGGTTTTGGAGACGAAAATTTAAAGTCGATTTTATTGAAAAATAAGCATTCAGTAAGGTAGAAAATGTTGCGGAAAAAGAAGAAATTGCTTGTAACAAGCAATTTCTTCTTTTTCTAAAATGTTTTGTCAATTATAGAATCACCGGGGCGTAAATTCCAGGAATTTAACGGGAAAGGGTTAACCGATTCCCTCAAAATGACGCCTAAGAAAAACAACTGGGAAAACACTGTTTAAAATGAAGAAATTGCTTGTAACTTGTATCAAGGAATTTCTTTATTTCACACAATGGCTTCTACCCAGAAAGTTAAAAAAAAAAAAAGAATTCAGAAAAAAATGTTGTCTGCGACTTTTTTGAATTTCGAACAGTCTAAAATTTTGCCGTCTGGTAATGGGTTTAAAAGCCATGCACGTGTGACTTAATTTTTACGGACTTGTTCGAATCTGGCATCTAGAAAACACTTTAGTAATTGTAACCTAAATTTGTCGTTGCGTGGAATGAAGGTTTTTAAAGCTGCTCAAAACCGTTTAGAAGCAAACGAGCAGGCAGTGAAACATATCTAGAAAATAATTTAAACCCTTTCCTATACAATCCCTGAATTTAACGTCCCAATGATTTTAATACTTGCGAAAACATTAAGGGAAAAGAAGAAATTGCTTTTAACAAGCAATTTCTTCTTTTCCAACAATATTTTCTTGGCTATATTGTTAGTAACATTTTGAATAGATCTCACTTTGAATTGTTGTCTGCAACCGCTTACAAATTGGACAAGTCTAAATTTCGTAAAACATGAAAGGGTAATTATTGGTCCGCATTTTACATCTTTGACGACTATAGTTTTCCTACACTGCAAATTGACATTAGTTCTTATTTTTACTAATTTTTCTTTATCATAATGACTATATCCCCTTCTTGATTTGCAAACCCGGTGGCCTCGATCACTAACTCCGTCTGCCCCACCTTTTGACTCAGACTGGAAGATTCACTTCGATTTTTAACCCATTCCAACCCTGTGACGCTTTTAGACGCCCCCAAGGAAAAAAGCTTTGGAAAACATTGTGGATAATGCAGAAATTGCTTGTCACAAGCAATTTCTTCATTATCCACAATGTTTTCTATCCAAAAGATGAAACTATTCAAAATTCCATAAACTTTAATTGTCGTTTGCAACTTCTTTCATTTTTGACCAGTTTAAATTCTTTCCGTATGGTAATGGGTTAACGGCGTTATTTTGCAAAGTTTATGGCCAGTAGCTTCATGTAACAAAAAATAGAATAGATGGTTATCGACCTTAAGGCGTAACTTTAGCGTGAATGAGCTGTTGTCACGACATTGAGGTCGCCAAACTAACAAAAATGTCTCACAAAAATGGTCAATGTGGGAGTTCAAGAATCACTCCTGGTCTGAATGAATGATTTGATTAGTCGATTTTCCCATTTGATTGACAGTCGCGATTGGACTCTCGGTCGTATTCGAAACGAAAAGACAAGGTTCGAAATTCGGAAATATGAGGAACTACACAACTACACCAACATAATGATGAATGTTATGAAAGATTATGACTGAGAAAGACAGAAAACAGATGGTGATAAAGTTCGTTGCGAAAGTTATAAAACCGACGTTATAGCTCAAAGATACAAAAACAGCTAGTATTGCCGTTTTTGTGGACTCAAACCAGATCATAATTAAACCATTCCCACACAACAAAATTTTAGACCGGTCCAAATAAAAAGAATTTGGAGACGACAATGTATGGTTAGTGATATTTCTTTTTTGATAGAAAAACATTTTGGAAAATAAAGAAATTGCTTGTAACAAGCAATTTCTTTGTTCCTCACAATGTTTTCCAAAGCTATTTTGTGAGGTGCGTAAAAAGCCTGTATTATGTGGGAAAGCGGTAAGTAACTAATTGATCGCCGGCCCCGCCCACTGCCTTTCCACAGAAAGTTAGACTTAGTAATAACACGGCGTTATTTTGCAAAGATTTATAGTCATCAACAAGTGACAATAATTAGAATGGTTTGTTGGCGACCTAAGCGTCGTAACTGCAACTTGAATAAGCTGTCGTTACGGCGTTGAAGTCACCAGACCAAACAAAATGCTCGACGGAAATGTTGGAGACCAAAGTGCATTCCGGGCTAATTTGACCAATCGTTCGCACCGCCCACTTACGCCGTTGGCCACGCCCATCGACTCCGACAGGAAGTCTCTCTTCGATTTTCAACGGCCTTTTGTTGCAAAATCTATGGCCAGTAGCATGCAGGAACGAAAAGTAAAATGGTTGGTTGGAGACATAAACGTCGCGACTACAGCTTGAATAAGCTGTAGTTACGACGTTTAAGTCGTCAAACTAAAAATAGAAGTTAACTAAATGGTGACCAATGATGGAGTTGAATAGCTAAGGTCCGGGCTGATAGGGTTATTTGATTGGTCGGTTTATTCCTTGATTGACACACGCGATTGGTCAGTCAATTAATGATATTATTGGTCAAATATCGATTTTTTCGTTCGACAGGCGTGATCCATAAATGCAATGCCTTTTTTAATAATAATGATTATAATAAACATATCGTCAGCAACCATATATAGTGACAAAAAAAAAAGAAAACGGAAAAGGATATTTGGTTGGCGACATAAACGTAGAAAATACAGCTTAAATAAGCAGTGGTTACGACGTTTAAACCCATTATCAGGCGACCAAATTTAAGACTAGTCCAAATTGAAAAGACTTTCAGACGACAATTTATAGTTTTTGAAATTTTAGATATTTTCAACTTTCTGGTTAGAAAACATTGTGGAAAATGAAGAAATTGCTTGTTGCAAGCAATTTCTTCATTTTTCACAATGTTTCCTAATTGTATTTCCTGGGGAGCGTCTGAAACCGTCATTGAGTGGATATGGGTTAAGTCACTAGACCAAACAAAAATGCTCAATACAAATGTCGGAGTTCATAGGTCATTCCAGGATTAATTAATGATTCTATTCCTCAATCATTTCTATGTGGGTTTGCGTTAAACTCCGTCAAAATAGAAACTGAACACAAGATGACAAGTTACGCCATTACAGGATTATTCTTCATTGCGTTCACAACTTTATTTATAGACATTCTCTCTTTTTTCTTAAAACCTTCCTTACAACCCCTATCTTGTTTCTAAGACATTTATTGCACTGTTAATTAAAGTGACATTTCGAAAGACAAGTTTCTGGTCTGCAATCATAGATCTATTGCTTGCGTTAAATGATGAATCAGTTTCCCACATCATGATTCATAACGTCGTTGAACGTGCAAAATGTCGTAACTACAGCTTTATTTAAGCTGTAGTTACGACATTTTACATGCCAAAGGACGATAAGTAAATTAGTTCATAGGCGATCAGTGTCCTTAATGTTGTCTTCTGTGTACAAATTTATTTCCATGTTGATTCCAAACAAGTTGCGATTAGTATCAACTGCTTAATAAAACATGTAGTTTGTTGGTTGTTTTGTATATATGCTTACAAACACATATCACGTACCTACCGGTGTCTACTAAAAGTTTTTTGATCCATTTAACCCCGAATTTTGACTCGCCATATAATATACGTACAGCCTTGAAAATATTTTGGGGATAGAAGTGATTATGTATAATAAGCAATGTATCCATTCCTCAAACATTTATCTAAATTACATCAAGTTTCAACGTAAAGACGCTTGAAATTGACGTATGTGCTTTTTTCAATCTGTTCACGTCTAAATGCTTGTGGTCTGGTGTAGGACTATAATCAGCAGGGATAGGATTATGACCTGATATATCCGTTGCAATCGCGTCGGCAATATTGTATTGATTACAAAAGAACTTGTTGCATAATCCACTATACATTTATGCTATTTATATTCATGTCATGGACATTCTAAATATTTAGAGGTAATTAACAAATAATAAAATAATAACTAAATTTCAATCAAATAATGAATGATTAAATTAGTAATAAGATAATGAAGTTTTATTGATAACGTTAAACAGTGTATATGGGAGAATCACCAAGGGTTCCAGATTTCACGCTATATCAATTTCAATGAAGCGTGAAGAACTTATCCTAATAACTGATGGATCGCATCAAAAAATCGATTGACCGATCAAATCCTTGTTTAGATTGGAAACGGACAATTATGTTAATCGTTTTTGTTTGTTGGACAATTTAAACGAAGTAACTACAGTTTATTCAAGCTGCAGCAGCGACGTTTAAGTCTCCAAGCAACCATTCATTTATGTACTACAAGTTGCTGATTAGAATTTGGCAAAATAAGGCTGTTTTATATCTCTGTCTAACTTCCTGTGGAGGTCAATTGGTCAGCGATCCGTCATTTTCTGCCTAGCTTTACGATTATAGAGTTATGCATAAAAGGCTTCAGGTATAACAATTTAACCCTTTCCTGTTTTGGAAAATTTTTAGACCTATCCTTATTCATAATTTGCAGACAAAATTTACAGTGGATTTGATTATAAAAATAACCATTCACTAGGGTAGAAACTATTGTGAAAAAAAAGAAGAAATTGCTCGTAGCAAGCAATTTCTTCTTTTTCCACAGTTATTTCTCATGTATAAAATCACAGCGATGTAAAAGCTCGGGTTGTACAGGAAACGGTTAAATAGGAATACTTCCAGCTTCGACCACAGATAATAATTATCACCCACTTCACATGTAGAGCTATTTGCGTGTACAAGGTTATTGATTCGAGACAAATAATCGTTTCAAACTGTGATCCTTAATAAAATAATGTAGAGCTCAATCAGTGTTACCATGGATAAATATCATTAAAAAACGTTAACATCTTCAAAGTTCCTACCTAAATGAATGTTTTGGTTGGTTAACTGCCTGTCAATCCAAGAATCAAAGAATCAGTTAACCAACCAAAACATTCATTTAGGTAGGAACTTTGAACTACGATATTTTCCGACATTTATGTAAAACTATTTGTACGTTTAGCAACGTAAAATTCTCAAATACGGCTTCAATAATCTGTAGTTACGGCGTTTAGATTGCCAACCATTCATTTTTTTGGACATAAAAATTGCAAAATAATGCCGTTTAATATCGAAGAAGAACTTCCTGCAGTGCTCAGTTGGCGTAATCAGCTATGATTCAATCGAAAAGCTTCTTATCCGGTAATAAATTGACCAATCGCTGGTCCCACCCACTGACCCCTAGGCTCCTTCCATTAACTTAAATAAGCTGGAGTTACGACGTTTAAGTCTTCAAACCAATTAAAAGGTCAATTTTGGAGTTAAAAGCTCAGGACCGAGCTGAATGAATGATTTGATAGGTCGGTTGATTTCATAATTGACTGCCGCTATTATTCAATACGTACATGTGCTGATAAAGAACAATAGATGACACTGATTATAACATTATTGCCTGATGAGATCTATCAATTAATTAAAATGAAGGATTTGTTGATGTCCTCTCTGGGCGTGTTGAGCTTGGCTTTTTTACAAAAATTCTCGTTATTGATTTAGCTCTGGTGTTGTCGGCGTCGAGTGCGACGTACTCGTAGTTTTCCTTCAAATATTTTAACATTTTGTAATACAATGTATATCCAGAATGTATCCACTATCAATTTAGGCATGTACTATAAAGTAATGTGAACAGAACACTACGATTTTGAGGGCATGATTGATTGATTGATCGAACAGGATTTAACGCCACTTTTAACGGTATTTCAGTCATATCGTGGCGGCTGGAGCACCTAACAATGGATTCCTGGTATTTCTCACACCGGTACAACCACCTCATCCTTTCCTAGCCTCCAGCTGCTATCCCACTTAAGTTTACGATTATCTACCAATTGTCGAGAGACAAATGTCGGAAAGGATATGTGCCGCCGCCGGGGTTCGAACCCATGACATCCCATGACTGAAGATTAGGAGCCTGACGCGCTACCGACTGCGCTATGATGGCGGCATTTGAGGGCATGACAGTGCGTAGGAGGGCGACAACAAGTTTACGGGAGGACGACTTTGAGTATATGTGAAAACAACAGTTTGAATACGACAACGCGATATCGAGAGAAAGAGATTACGACGGCGAGAACACGAGATTATCCCATCAATGCATTCTCGTATTCTCGTGTTCACGTTTTCGTGATCTCTTGATCTGGCCATCGTCTTCTCATATTATCATGTTCTCACCGTCGTTTCGTAAGGTTATATTTTCCACAGGAATTATCCGTTGGCCTTGATAATTTTTTGGGAATATCAAATAAAGACCTTCGTGTGTCAGCTACATATCTTAACCCATTCCCACACTATCCCTCCTTTTAAGCCCCCCAAGAATAAAGTTTTGGAAAACACCGTGGAAAATGAACAGATTGATTGTAACAAGCAATTTTTTCATTATCCACAATTGTTTCTACCTCAAAATAAAAAAAAAAGATAAAAAAAATGTTTGCAACTTCTTCAATATGGACTAGTCTGAAAATTTGTTGTATGGGAATGGGTAAATGATTCAAAGAAATTAAAAGAGATTAAGTATGAAAGTATATAATATGTAAATGAAGTGTACCGGAAAAGAACGTATTTCATGGAAGACATTTGTCGACAGGGAAATGTTGCTTACAATGAATATTTGTTCTTTTACAACAAAAGAAGTTAACGGATCGCCAGCCCCCGCCCATTGAGCTCAAACAGAATGTTCAACTTAAATATATAACGGTGTAATTATGCAAATTTAGGTCATTCATCATGCCACAAAAAAAACCAAAACTATTGGCTAGAATAAGCTGTACTTACGCCGTTTAATTCGCCATAAAAAACAAGGATACTTCACACAAATAGCGGCCAATGTAGGAGTTCAAGTTTTACTTGTAAACTTTGTATTGTTTTTTTCCCTACAATTTTGTGAAAGTTAAACAGGCAATATTGCTTGTGAACCACACTACCGTATTTTCCGGTATCATTTTATGAATTTTCTTTTTTCAAATTACATATATAAAATAAAATAAATGAAATTGTAATTAAAATCTTAGTTATTGCAAATACTTCCTTTTTTACCAACATTTCCTCACAGAATTTATTAAAAAAATTGACGGACCTAATTTTTTTCTTTTGTTTTAAATTTTCTAGGTGAATCTGGTGGGCATTCAGGTACAGTATTTTTTGCATTTATGGTAGGGTAATCTTTCACATCAATTCTAAAACGAAACAGACGAAACGTTCAAAATTTTGCCATTTTCGAGTGCGATCGACGCATAAATTTGTCATTTTCAAGCCAAAATGTTTCAAATAATCACTGCATGGCTGATTAATAACATCGAAATTATAGTTTCAATATACCGTAGAAGCGATTGAAAGGACTACCATGGAAGAGCTTTAAGGATTTGCAAGTTCAATCTTAATTGAATAAACTGCAGGTACGACGTTTAGTTGCCATGCCACCGAAATTGCTTAAAATAAATATCGGAGGTCACCATTCATTTCTGCCCTAAATGAATAATTCGATTAGTGGATCTACTTTTTGATTCACATTGGCGATCCGTGGATTCAAGCTACTCTACACGGATTTCTGGAAACTATTCTTTTTCTTATTTTTAATTACACTTGTTTTTAATTTGTCTGTTTATCAAATGTCAAAACGATAACTAAAGACATGGTAGGGCTAAAAGAACATCTAATTTAACCCATTACCACACACCAGAATTTTAGAATTGTCAAACTAGAAAGAAGTTTCATACTATAATTTTTAGGCTGTTGAAATTATTTTTGGGTAGAAAATATTGTGGATATGGAAGAAATTGATTGTAACAAGCAGTGTCTTCATATTGCTTAATGTTTTCTAATATATTTTCTTGGTGGGGTGTAAAAAGCTGGATTGTGTGGGAATGGGTTAAGATTAGGGAAAAATTCATGAAGTAAGATTCAGGCATACTTGTAAACAACGCTTTAATAATTGTAATACATATAAAACAAATGGTTTTGAACCCGTTTGGAAGCATATGAAGTTTCTCAAACTAGACATTCATGTTTTCTTGGTGGAGAGGGAAAAGAATTGTCCTCGGCCAACCTTGTAACTACATTTTATTCAATACATGTATGTAATTTCTACATTTCGGCCGTCCAAGAAAGAAACGCTAATCTAACCCATTCCCATACAATTCCTTCTTTTTACGCCCCAAGAAAATAGTTCTGGAAAACAATGCGGGAAATGAAGAAATTGCTTGTAACAGGCAAATTCTGCATTTTCCACATTGTTTTCTACCCAAAGAGACAAAGATTTTAAAAATTTCAAGATCTTGAACTGGTCTTCTGCATCTTCTCTCAATTTGGACCAGTCTAAAACTCCGGTGTGTGGGAATGGGTAAACAGTAGATTATTTAGTTACAGTCATTTTGCGAACAATCCAAAATATCTGCTAGTTTTAAAACTAAAAACTTAATTATGATTTAAACTAATTTACCTTTGGAATTTTCAGTCCTGGTAGGTAAAGAGAATATCCATAAGACTACTGAAGAACGGGAATTATCTGTTTGTCGTTTCCCTAGCAATAGTGACGACGGTAAGAAAATAATCCCATGAAGTAGTTAGAAGGCATCTCTTTATTAGAGCCTATAATCACAACAAATTGGCCGCGATTTCGAAAAATGAATGATAATTTGTAAAAAAAAATCACACGATTATTGGTACCCAGATCTATGTCAGGGGCGATTCAGACTAATTGACGCGAATTTTAACAAAATTGACAAATCAGTAACTCCTAACGCGTGCACTTACAAAACATGAACAAGCACGCGTAAAAGGTAAACACCTTCATATTGTTCGTGCACTCGTAATTTAGGCGTACGCGCATATTTTATTCCTTGATCGCTCAGTAATTATGCGCGCACGTAATTTTGTAAGTACACCTGTATTATTTACGCGTGCACGCGTTTATTTCAACATAAGCTACCTAAAGTGAACTTTTGGCCCATTTAGTGCACCTATACATCTCAGTCAAACTGCTACGTTGTAAATCAGATTATTTTTTATTGTATGCGCCACGCATGATGAAATCCTATACGTCATTAGATCGAAAATTACCAACGTTATTTAACTATCATACTAATTAATAAGTCAAAGTTTTGTTTAGTTTCATTGACAATAGGGAAAGAGAATAGCTTATCAATGACAAAAAGCTTAAACCCAATCCAACAAAGTTCCGCTTTTTGCCACCCCTCAATAAAAGAGATTAAGGAAAACATTGTAAAAAAGCAAAATTGCTTGTAACATCCAATTTTCTTCATTTCCTACATTTTTTTCTTACCTTACAGACACAATATTTCAACAACTTTAAATTGTAGTCTGCATTTTCTTTCCGAGAGAGAGAGAGAGAGAGAGAGAGAGAGAGAGAGAGAGAGAGAGAGAGAGAGAGAGAGAGAGAGAGAGAGGGAGAGGAGAGAGAGAGAAAGAGAGAGAGAGAGAGGGAGAGAGAGAGGGGGAGAGAGGGAGAGGGGGGGATAGAGAGAGAGGTAGAGAGAGAGAGAGAGCGAGAGAGAGAGAGAGAGAGAGAGGGGGGGGGGGGAGAGAGAGAGATTAACTTCTAAAAGGATGCTTTGAGGGAAAAGGCAGTCCAGACTACTTACGAGCGCCAATGTCTTCTTGTAGCTCTAGTTTTTGTTCTCAACTGACAAGGTACGCTTGATATAGTACTTCTCCAACATTTTGCTTGTATTTGAAAACAAGTTCCATAGAAGCCTAAATTCGCTACTTAACCCCCCCCCCCCCCACCACACACACACTTTTTAACCCATTTGCACACAATAACGCTTTTGACGGCACTAAAGACAAACAATTTGTAACAAGCAACTTCTTTATTTTACACAATGTTTTCTCCCCAGAAAGTTGAAGAAATCTTGAGTTTTATAAATTTAGATTGTCGTCTGAAACTTCTTTCAATTTAGACCAGTTTCAAATTTTTCCTTTTGGTAATGTGTTAAGATGACTCTTCCATGTTTTCCAGAGATTACGAAAAATTTCGAGGAGAATTTCTCCCATTTTCAAAATAATTCTGGTGTCGCCGTGAATTGAAGTTTTGAAAATGATATTCTGTCGTTGTTAGCCTTCGTTTGCAACTTGCAAACATAGTCATCGTTTTTTGTTTGTGTGTTGTTAGTATTGTTGTTTTAATTTTTGTGAAGTTTTGTGACGACTCTATAGAACTTGTTCTTATATTTTCAAGCAAGTGTATTGTGTATTCAAAGAGATCGGATAGTTGGGCTACCCGCTGTCGCATTCCTTGTTCTCGACACAAATTGTGTCACGAGTTAGAATCGGGAATTTGATATAAGACGGAACAGAAGAATAATAGAATATACTAAAACACGGAAACCCGTAAAAGTGGGATTTTGGTAGGTAATACAAGGGGTGATTGAAATGTCCCTGACCTAAGGCAGGCAGAAGCGGTTGAATCCAAATATTTTCATTTTTTATTAACGTAATCATTTTACGGTTTGATCAAAATATTTTCCTATCTTATTAACGTAATCATTTTGCAAGCTTATACATTTTGCTCAACAGTGTTGAAACATTTGGATAACTTTCATCAAAAGGTGGCAGTAGCTAGTTTGACGCCATTATCAGTGCAAAAATGTCGGGCGCCTTGTTTCGTATTGTGGGGTAAGGTGGTAGTCAGAGGCTGCTAAATTTCTGTGGTTGCCCAACCAGTTTTAAACCGCATTCTCGAATAGCAGTCTTGGAAACATTGGACTTGCGTGCAGTCGCATCAATCTGATGGAACGTTGGCAATCGCATTTCTAGTGGATTCTCTTAAATTAGTCTTTCGCGGGAGGGGGTGCTGGGCGTTAATTTTCTGCAGATCCCGCACGATGACCAACGTTGTCCGGTTGCTTAGATTTACTCAAAGTGGGTAGGTTTGAGGATCGAAATATGTAAAACAACTGAAAGAAAAAAAAACCTACTATCATTACAAAGTCATTAAAATACTCTATTTACATAGAACTGTTTTGTTTATTAGAAATGTGTTTCTAGCCATGCAGGCCATGGGGGTTTTGATTGTCCCTCGTATGTTCTGTCATAGAGAATAACATAAGACAGTAGTTTTGTCGTCATGGAAAGTTATCGTTAATGTTAAATTGTTCCATTACTTGGTGAAATAAACAAAAAGAAAATAGAGATTTTGTCTTAGGTTGTGTATTACTTACAAAATACATGTTCATTGTACTACATATCTTCCTCCGAAATTCCAATACATGCAGGGTGGACATTTTTTTTACAATTATCACATGTTTACAGCTTGTTTACTTTCCTTACCACCATACTTGGAAGTTCTCGATTTTTTTCAATCTTACCTTGTAAATAGATGCGATCTATTTCATTCTCTTGTACCTTTCATATGTGGGGTCTCCCTTGTATGCAATTTGTAACCATGTTCGCAATTGCACGCTATAATCGTTTGAATTGCACGTATCGCTGTTCCGCTGTTTCTTTCGCTGTTCGCTTACCTTCGTCTTGGTTGAATTTTCTTCTGTGTCCTGGCCTTATTTTCTAAATCTTTCCAGTATTCTCTATGTAGTTGTTAAATTGGTCATATATGTTTAGTCGGAAAGCATTTTCAAGGCCAGCTGTACAGCGAATATGTAAACACAATCTTCCATCAAAGATTGCAATAACAGAGGGGAAATGGAGTCACGAAGAAAAGCTCCTATCATCACACACTGTATTTTCTTTTTTTTTTTTTATCAAACTGAAGTACCGTCCTTCTTGTGTAGTAATATATTGTTTTCGCCCTTAAGTTTCTGCCGTTTTCGTCTCATCCATTTTCATAGACGACAATTCACACTGTTGGACCATTATTTTCTTTTCCTTGGTTGACTTCAAAATATCGTTCGGATGGCAGGAATACGATGGGAAATGGTTGGTTCTTTCATAAATCATAACATTCTGACTTTAGCGTGTACGAGCAAAGAATAAGCTCCAACTCTGATATCTGTTAAAAAGGATAATAACACTACTATTATAATAATACCTTTATTCGGAGAAGGTAACATATTAAGACAAATATAAACAATCTCAAATCTGTCTCAAAAACGGAACAAACGAACAACAACGGACTAACGCAGACTAACGACATGGGATTGAAATAATCTCTTTGAATAATTTTTGTTATTACACGAGTTTTATTGCACGAGTGTGATATCTATATAAATTATCTTAAGACCTTTATCACACAAAATCGTCGTAATCTAATTGATTAATGAACACCTGACTTACATTCATGCTCTCTGCACTGCGGTAATGCATCATGTATCCCCCCCCCCCCCCCAGGAGCCTCGCTGGCATATTTATAAACAAAATATTTAATGGCGGCCAGTCGACTCGTCAGTTTTAAAATTTAGTTTCACATAATATAGCGAGTTATCGTTGATATGTCCATTGAATTTTGTATCAAAAAAGTCCTTCGGTGCGTCCTTACGGACGATTTTTGTTATTATGACTGAAAACGTCGTCAAGGCTACTCGTTTAAACCATTGCTGAGCAGGCTTAAATTCCCAAATAAGAGTTCTTAAGATCAATCTTATTTAGAGACTAAAAAATCTGGGGAAAAAAAGAACGCTTAATCTTAAAAATCGAAATAAGAATCTCGCCGAAAAGAAAGCACCCCAGTATTCTATCGATTTATCTCATTAATTTATTTCATTGTAAACAGAATATCAAATTCGTGCTCATAAGGTACCAAGTGTACTAAACTCGTCATCTAAAATCGACAAAAACTCGGCATAGCCTCGTTTTTAACTGTTTGTAGATGAGACGTTTAAAAATTTTCATGACCACTATTCAATATCTCTGATTTTCTTCATACACCATCTACTGTAGATTCACGATGGCGTCTCATGTTATACACTACCAGGTATTTTTACACCTTTCATAGTTGACGTTGTTCTGGCGTCGTTCACTGTTCAAGTTACCACATTAGAAATAGATTACAAAAGAAAATCGCATGTTTCCTCTTTTTATCTCTCCCTCTTTCTCTCTCTCTCTTTGTCTTTCTCTCTCCCCTCTCTATCTCCCCCCTCTCTCTCTCTTCCTTCTCTCTCTGCCCTGCCTTGTTTCGTTTTTAAGATAATTTTCTGTATAATTATTTAGACGAATGTTGATAAAGAGATTCATGAACAAATTTGATTGTAAATAATTTATTGTCACAAATCTTTGAAGTTTCAACAAAATGTCCAATTCAATGGTCACCTACGAGTATGCTTCTTGTCCCCACCAACTAAGCATTCAACCATAGAAGCACGCTGAACCTATACTTTTCCTGTTTCGCCAGGAGATATAGACAAAGATCAGCCTGCACATGTGTGTAGTCTGGTCTTAGTCTATACATCATGTTTGTTCAGTACAAGCCAGAACTGTTTAAGAAATAAATTTGAAAAAGAAGAAGGAAAAAAAAAATACTTACCAACAGCCAATGCTTCAAGTGCTGTCAGTCCTTTGATTTCAATGCAATTCTGAACAAGAATCTAAACCAACATGACAAGTAGAGCTATGCCCGTGATGTTCTCCACTGATGTTAACTTAGTGCATATAAGTAATCAATAAGACCAGCTATATAAATGTTGTAGTACCTCTTATTTGACCAATCGCTGGTCCGGCCCACTTACTCAATGTGACCCGCCCAATGACTCCGACAAGAAGTTCCGTTCGATTTTTACCGGCGTTTAAAAAAAAAAAAAAAAAAAAAAAGAAAAAAAATAAAGAAAAAATAATAGTAAGTATTGTGTAACAAAGAATTAAAATGGTTTATTGGCGACATAAACGTCGTAACTACAGGACGTTAAAGTTGCCAAACCAACAAAAGTATTGCAGACAAATGGCGGCCAATGCCGGAGATCAAAGCTAAATTTCGGGCTGATTGAATAATTTGATTCCTAGATTGACAGCCCGGATAAGTCAACTATCGTGGTTCTGCTCGATTTATCTTAGCTATAAAATAGGACATTTAAAGGACATGCGTGATGCCTCCATTTATATAATCATCAGTCAATCAGACACACTATCAATTAAATAGCGATCCACCATTTAGAAACCGAATCGTCGAGCAAACGAACAAACAATTACGCTACCAGATAGGCACGAAAATAAATAAATAAATAAACAACAACAACACCAAGAATAAATAAAAAATATCAATCAACAAATTAATAAATTTACCATTCAATCAATCACCGGTCAATCAATGCAGACTAACCGAACATACCTACCAACAAAACTACTCTTTAATATATCTTCCAATCAGAAAATATACTCTCCAACTAATCCAAATCAATCAGCCAATGCATCCAGTCATCCCTCACTCACTTAATCGATCGATGGATCGATCAATAAATCCATCCATCAATCACTTAATGAATAAATAAATAAATAAATAAGTGAATTAATGACTCAAGCACTTAATCAATCACTTAAACAATCACACAATCAAGTAATCAATCATAATCCGTTAATCAATCAATCAATTAATCCATAATCAATTAATCAATCGACCAACCAAACGATCGACCTATCAATCAATCAATTAATTAACCAATCAATCAATTAATCAATCATTCAATTTTCCGATCAATATACCGATCAATATATCAATCAATATACCAATCAATTAATTAATCAATCAATCAATCGACCAATGGTAAACAAAGCCATTCATATTTATTGATTAATTCGTGCCGACATTTTTCATTTTTATCTTAGTATTTCTTCGATTTTTCTGACTGGTGTGATACCACTATCATGAACGGTAACTGCGTATTTCCCGCTTCGTGTTTACCAAGATGCACCCTGGGAAGTATTAAAGGAAAAAACATGGCGACCTCCGACCGACGAAATCACAGTCGAAGGCGACATTCCCACGATGGGGTGCGAAATGATCGCAGAAAACGTCGAATATCAGACAAAAATCGATATAGCGATAGTGAAGAAGATTACAATCCATGGTCAAGATATGACAAAGATCACGAAAGGGAGAGGGACGAAGAAATGCGCAAAACTCAAACAGGTATCACCCAACGACGACTTTTTTCAGAGGACAAATGTGAAAACATAGAAAAGAAAATCGACGAAGTTGTAGAAATTGCAAACAGAGGCGTTTACAAAAACCACACAGTAGATAGAGCTCCATTGAGAAACAAGTATTTCTTCGGTGAAGGTTACACCTATGGATCACAACTGCAGAAGAAGGGACCAGGAATGGAACGCCTTTACCCGAAAGGAGAGGTGGATGAAATCCCTGAATGGATCAATGATCTGGTGGTGAAGCCCATTGTTAAAGCTGGACTTGTTCCTGAAGGCTTTATTAATAGTGCTGTTATCAATGACTATATGCCTGGTGGATGTATTGTTTCTCACATAGATCCACCACACATTTTTGATAGACCAATCATATCAGTGTCTTTTTTTCAGTGATAGTGCCCTCTCCTTTGGATGCAAGTTTTCTTTCAGGCCTATCAGAACATCAAAACCAGTACTGGTGCTGCCTATCAACAGGGGATGTGTCACGCTGTTGAGGTATAAAACATATTTATGAAAAAAAGATGGTCTCTTTTCAAAAGTACCCAAAAGTCAAGAGTCATTGACAATTGAGCCAAAATTGTACAGAGTCAAAGTGTGTTTTGATCCCCAACCCCACCCTATAAACGTCAACAAAAAACACAAACCAACACACACATACAAATAAAAATAAAACAAACAACAAGAAACCCCCATAAGATAGTCAGATGGTCTTGTACCAAAAGTACCCAAAAGTCAAGAGTCATTTACCATTGAGCCAAAATTGTACAGAGTCAAATGCGTTGTGATCCCCAACCCCACCCTATAAAGAACAACGTAAACAAAAAACAACAACACACACAAACAAAAAGAAAAACAAACAACAACAAAAAACCCTTAGATATTATTTAGGAGAAAATCATAACAATAACCCTTTCCCGTTTTTGGAAATTTTAGACTAGTCCAAATTGAAAGAGGTTGCAGACAACAATGAAAACTGGATGCTATTTGAAATGAAACCATCCTATATGGTAGAAAATATTGTGGAAAAAGGAGAAATTGCTTGTTACAAGCAATTTCTTCTTTTTCCACAATGTTTTCTCGAGTATAAATTCACAGGAACTTAAAATCCCGTATTTGAACTGGAAAGGGTTAATTGAAATGAAATTATTATCTTTTTTTTTTCTTGTCTCAGAATAAACTGTCTCATCAAGGAACTCACCAATCAGCCAGTAATCTACTAAGGATAATTCATCAACTACAGAGATAAATCTGAGGGGGGACATTAGGTTTTTATTATGTAAGAATTATATGTTGGAAACAGTTACAGAAAATCTTTAGATTACTAAGGGGGGGGGAACGATACAAAAAAGATCTGCTTTGTTGGAATGACACCCATACAGGAGCTATATTCTCCAGTCTTGAATCAGCAGTTTTGAACGATTTCTCAATAGATTTTCTTATTATTTCTTGAAATGTATGGATATTCAGGTCAAGTCCCTCATATTAAGCAATTCATGCTCAGAACTAGAAGGATATTCAACCGGTGTTTTTTCCTTGGAAACCTGTACATTGATAAGGAAAATTAAACGGTAAAATAATGCAGTATTCTTCATAAAAAATGACCTACACAATAAAAACAAATTTTGAACCATTTTGATGGTAACCCTTTTATCAAATGTCTAAACCAGACAAGAATCATGGGAGGGCTTTCTAGTTGAGATTATTGTTTATCATTGAATGAAGTACATGTATAAATATAACATTAGATACAATGTTTCAAGCAATAGTTAACTATTTGATTATATTCCCGATAAATTAGAACAATGGGTCAATATATGATAATCATCATTTGCCTAAACCGTATGTAGAGCTCCCACTTTTCATCCGACAATCTTTCCTTTCCTTGCTTTTGGATTCTCCAGGTGAATAACACATGACTTAAGAACTATCTTTGATTGGTAGGTCTTACAGGAAACTAATAGCAATACATATACAGTCACGTGTTAAATCCGAACACTTTGGTTCCCGACTTTGTGTGAACCTAGCAGCTGTAAGTTAAAACAAAATTGAGTTACATAGATTCTATTGATAAACATAGAAGCATTACTATCTGTGCATGTCAAATAGACATAGGATGCCAATGACAGGTATCTGCTAAGAAATCAAATTCATTGGGACAAAATGGCCCATTGTGTTTGAAAAAAGTAGACCATTTCAGAAAACTTAAGGTCCTACTAATGTACTTCCAGTATTCCCAATAATCATAGAGTTTCCAGCCAGCATTGCCAGTATTCAAGGTTTAGTAAGCCTTTTGGACTGCTAGACTTTTGGTGTTACTTTCCAATCACTAGTTCTAAAATCAAAAGATGTATAGTCAAAACACTCATTTACTGTCTACCGGTTTACTATCAACCCATTTTCTTTTGTATTTCAAGTGCAATCTTCGAATTTCAGCATTAGTAGTTCTCAAGTCTTTATTGGTCTAAGTTGGAGATGATGGTTTAAATTTCTCGTCAAATTGAGACCAGTTATATTTGACTAGCATGGTTTAACTTTCTCGTCAAACTGAGACCAGTTATATTTGACTAGCATTGTTTAAATTTCTCATCAAACTGAGACCAGTTATATTTGACTAACATGGTTTAACTTTCTTGAGAAACTGAGACCACTTATATTTGACTAGCAATGGATGCTAAAACTGGGATTTTCTTTATTTTTCGGGTGTTTTGTAGGATGAGAACAGATTTCTTGAGAATCTGCAACTTCTGAAGGACAAAGCCGAACTAGGGCAAATAAAACTTGGCCAGAGCTCAGGAGAATCAATGTCATCGTTTATCTTTGCTTTTATTGCCAAAGACACCATAAAGCATCCTTTTATAGTCTTAGGATACCTTTCAGTTTCAATGTTTTGGTATACATCATTCAGTGCCCACCAGCCATTCTCATGACAGTTGTTGGGATTTACCCCTCAGCTTAGTTCAAGTCAAAGATACACACACAGCAAAAAGAAAAAAAAAAGAAGAAAATCTTTGCCTTTTAGGATAGAAAAACATTGTGGACAATGAAGAAATTGTTAGTAACAAGTATTTTTTCATTTTCTTCTATGCTCTCCAAAGTCTATTTGTTGAGAGGCATCAAAAAGTGTCAATTATAATTTCCATGTTATTGTTCTGAACTAAGCGACTTAACAATTTTTAGGTAGAATCTTTTTTGGTGACCAGATAGATGAATCCTTTTGAAATCGAGAAAAAACTGTCCAGAATTAAAATGAACATGTCCGTTAAAAAGTGAGGGATAAATTGTGAGAAAACATTGTTGTTAATCAATAAAGAAAAGCTGTGACAAGAAGTTAATGACCACTTGTAAATGACCAATCGATTGATTCTTTTGTTTTGAAAACCACAACCTTATCATAATCTGCAATTGAGAAAACAAAAGTGCTTTACTGGAGACATTTCAAACAGTCTTTTCTTTATAGCAAAGTTGGGTTTTAATAATCAAGTTCTTGTTCATTAAATACATAAATAATGTATCACTTGTCCAGGGATAAACCGAAAACAATATGTGATTCAACACCGCTCACATGTAAAGACTGGTCATAGTCTTTAACCCATTCCAACACAACAAAATTTTAGACTGGTCCAAATTGAAAGGAGTTGCAGGCAACAATTTAAATTCTAGTTATTTTCAACTTTCAGGGCAGAAAACATTGTATCAAATGAAGAAAATGCTTGTTACAAGCAATTTCTGCATTTTACCCAATGTTTTCCCAATTATTTTTCTTGTGGGGCGTCCAAAAGCATCACTGTGTGGGAAGGGGTTGACACATGCCCCCATGCCAAAGCAGAAATATTCCAGGTTCATTGTGGCAAGGGTTAAGATTGACAGGAAATAATAAACATTGTTACAAGCAATTTCTTCATTTTCCACAATGTTTTCTACCCTCAAAGACAAAGATTTTGAAGATTTCATCAACTGAAAAATGTCTGTAACTTTGAATTTGGACTGGTCTAAAATTTCATCGTCTGGTAATGAGTTAAATGAATAATTGATCCAGTAACCTCAATATTGTTTCACATTTCAGTGGTTATGCAGCTGATAACATCACCCACTGTATAAGACCTCAGGATGTTGTACAGAGAAGGGCAGTGATTATATTGAGAAAGTGAGTAAAAGGAAACTTTGATAGCTTGATAGCTCAGATGATTGCAATTACAATTCAATTACAATTCTTTAATTTTGCTCTGTTCCTTTACAGAAAACAAGAGGTAAATGTACAATCATGAAACAAAGTGTCAACGAGGCATATATATACATGTACATGCAATGTAGATAGATGAGTTTACAAATAAATAAATGAATCGATAAATCGTTAACGCATTCCGTACAGAATGTCGTGTTTCAGTTACAAGAATCGTTGGTAGGTAGGAAGAAGATACCGATGTCCAGTATTTTTCTTCCTTTCCATCAACACTCCTGAGCTAGAGTCTTTTTTGTTATCTTTAAAGGATATCACTTAAGATTTTGCAAGTTTTCTCGTTCTGGGAATGGTTAAGTAAGGTCAATTTTAATTATTTCGAACTATTGGTAACACTCAATTCTTTCTCAGAAATGTTCTACAACATTCTTAATAAATTTGCATAGATTGATAAGTACTACTTTATTTGTGGTATTTAATAGCAATTCAAATTTACATACATTATGCTTCTCTGTGTATTTAGCTGGTAAATAAGACTTTCTCGAATTTTTGAAAAAGGTACATTCAAATGTATAATGGTATTCATCACCAATGGAATTATGACAGAGATTACAGGTTCGTTCTCTTATTTCAGTTTTAGACCATCTTCCTACTTCAATCGGTAGTTTGTGATTATTAGTTCGAAATTTTATCAAGTATTCCAAAAGTGCAGGGGGAGTATCAGTTAAACATTTTTCTTGTTCGAATTTCTTTTTTATCAATTTATAGGTGTGACAACTATCGTTATTTTCTAAGACACTAAACCAAGAATTTATAAAGAGATCTTTAAGCCTTTGTTTAACCGTAAGTTTTAACCATTTTTCATTTGGAAATGTTTGGTTGTCCCAAATGTTGACCAAGCCGCATTTTATTAAAATATTTTTAATGTTGTTTATCCATTTAAATAGGGGAATATTTTGCGTTTCTTCTGAACTGCATAATCTTTTATAAATGTACATATATGTATTTTTAAGGAGTAAGTTATGTTCACCTGATATAATTTTTGTCCAGAAAGACATGCATCTAAATTCTATATCTACTGATAAGGGGAAAACGCCAGTTTCTCCATAGACATGGCAATTAGGGGTTGATTTTTTCATATTTAGTATATGTTTTAAAAATTTCAATTGAACTTTTTCTAATACATCAATGTTTTCAAAGGCCCACAGTTCAGAACCGTACAGAAATATAGGCTTGACTGTTTTCTTAAATAAATCGATTTGGATATTTAATGGTAAGGAAAACTTTTTTATTTTACGCAGTAAACTATACATGGCTCGTGTTGCTTGTTTTGCAATATCGCGTTTTGATTTATAGAATGTACCTGTGCGACTAAATGTTATTCCTAAGTATTTGTATTCATTCAACGTTTCAATTGGTAATTGATTATAAGTAAAATCGTAATTTTTCGGCCTTCCTTTAGAAAAAACAACGACTTTGGATTTTTCCGTATTGACTGTCAATTTCCAAGATTCACAGTAACTCTGATATAAATCAAGAGCATTTTGAAGATCGGTTTCTGAATCTCCTATCAGAACCGTGTCATCTGCGTATAGAAGCACAAAAATCTTTATGAACAGGTTAAGGTCATCCTCTGAAGATATTTCAGTACCGTTAAGTATCCCAGAATTATTAAAATAATCATGTAAATCATTGAGGTAGAGAGAGAATAATATCGGCGATAGATTCTCTCCCTGTCTCAACCCATTCATACAAGAGAAGAGATTCGAACATGCGCCGTTAACACGAACACATGATTTGATATCAGAATACATATTTTTAATAAGACGTAAGCATTTGCCGTTAATGTTTACTGATATGAGTTTTTGCCATACACCGTCTCTCCATACGGAGTCAAATGCCTGTTTTAAATCGATAAATGCACAAAACAATTTTCTCCTCGACTTATATGCTAGCTGAATTAGGGTGTGTAATATAAACATGTTGTCAGTTGTTGAGAAACCCTTCCGAAAACCTGCTTGGTAATCGTTTATTATATGGTTTAATTCAGTGTATTTGTTGAAACGCGTGTTAAGTATACTGGTAAATAATTTGCCGAGACAGCTTAAGAGTGTTATGGGTCTATAATTTGAAGGGATGGATGGATCGCCTTTATTTTTGTAAATAGGGTGTATAATGCCGGGGACCATGACTTAGGGAAAATACCCGTATCTAGGATTGTATTAAAAAGTTTATGATATACGTGTTTCATTGAAGATAAGCTGTACTTTATATGTTCATTTACAATTTTATCGATTCCACAAGATTTATTATTTTTAAGATTTTTTACCACTTTTTCTATTTCTTCCAAAGTAATTTCGCAATTAAGTATATTATCGATATTTTCGTGAGTGATGTCATTGTTGACTTCAGGTCCATGTGCATCGGCCTGGGTCGATAAGTTGACATCCCTAAAATAATCATGAAAATCTGTTATATTACATTTTATAGAATGGCATAATTAGTAAGCTGTTTGAAATAAGAAAAAAAAAACAACACCTTTTTCAGACACAAATAACTTTGACAGTTAAACCATCACAAGACAGCAAAATTTTAGACTGATCAAGACTGAAAGGAGTTGCAAATGACAATTTAGAAATAATGTGATTTAAGATTTTTCTCATTTCTGAGTATGAAACATTGTGGAAAAAAGAAATTCCTTATTGCAAACCATTTCTTCATTTTACACAATGTTGTACCCATTTATTTTGTGAGGGGTGTTATAAGGCCTCATTGTGTGAGATTGAGTCAATCCAGGGACAAGTTGAGAATAAAATTTCTCAACAACACTAATTTGATATTACAGTTACATGATTTAGACCTTGTAAAATAAAAAATATTCAAAGGGTTTATTTCACTCCAATGAAATTCATTACATTTAATAGTGATCATAAGTAATCACAACCAGAGGTTAGAACAAAATATTACAAATTTTGTTTATCATCACTCCCTTTAACCCTGAGGTCTGGTTGATCTATTTCAGAGTGTGTGATGATGCCCCAAGGTTGGACCCTTATGACAGTCTAAGAATCAAATCGGCGTATAGTGCCAGAAAGCGGCCTAGATCATCTTCATCAGATTCCAACAGGTACGGGACTTTTAAGCCTTTCATATGCCCCCATCATAGTGCAGTTGGTAGTGCATCAGACTCTCAATCAATCATGGGATGTCATGGGTTCGATCCCATACTTGCACACATTTAAACATTTAGAGTCATTATACCACATTCAGTCTACTAAGTACAGAGTGCATCAAAGTGAGTTTGTCAGAGCTACCTCTAATATACATGATAAACTTTGGTAAAAAAATTACTTATTTGTGCAATGAGAAATGCTTATTATATGACTAAGACAGATATTGCCATTTTAAATATTGGCCTACAAGAATAGAGTGGGTTAGACTACTTATAAGTAGGTAAAAATGCAACAAGTTCATCGAGAGCTTATTTATTTGCCTCAAATTTTCAATAGTACATCTTATATTGTAGTGAAAACTTATTGAAATAGTTGTTTACTTCATATCTTTATGAGAGATTTATCAATGAATCAACATATTGCTTAGGGCTTTTTACCCTCCCCCCCACCCTTAGCATTTGTCACTCCCCCATTTCAGTAATTCATTGGGAGATATTTCCCTCTTGGAAGAAATCCTGGATGCAACACTATATGAATTTTGGCACATAAGATTCAAATTTCTGAGCCTTTTAACAGTCTCTTTCACGAAAGGGAAATTAGAAAACAAGGAAATGCACTGTATCATTCCAATTTGAAATTCTAAAATTCAACTCAAAAGCGGTGAAAATGATAAAATCAAACATACAAAAAACAACAAAATAATTTAAACAAGGATCCATTTTGATAACAAATTATTCCAAACAATAAGGAATCTATCTGTGTCCTCACTTACTGCATTCCCCTTTGTGACAAACAAAAGTTTGTAAGGCCCAGGGATTGATATCCATTGATGCTGAAGTTTTAGGGACAAAACTTAAAAATTAACATGGATGATATAATTGACCAATCGTGGCTGTCAATAAAAAAATCAGTCAATAAATGAAATTATTCATTTGAAATAGAAGTTCAGTTTGAAATTTGACATGGCAGCCATTTTGGTGAATCACGTTTTAGTAAGGCAAAGTAAATGTCATAACTGCAGCTTATTCAAGCTGTAGTTACAATGTTTAGGTCGTAAACAAACCATTCTACTTATTTGTAGCATGCTACTGGCCATAAATTTACAAAATAACACCATTAAAATGGAAGCGGAACTTCTTATCGGAGTCGATTGGTGGGGCTCGACTATTCGAAAAAGAGGGGGGCTATTCCAGTCACCCGGGCGTCTGCATTGGTGTAATGGCTCGGGTAAGCCTTATGTGCAAGTGTCATTTCTCAGTTTCTACATATGCTATTGCTGTGAAACTTTGCATCTGTTTTTGTGACAATAATATCACATTCTAGACAAATTCGTATTAGTCTGACATTCATTTAAGTGGAATTTTTACCCTTTACAGAGTTTTAATTTCTTAGTAAAATCTTACATGCAACTGTCATATGGCTTTATAAATCTCTTTCGACTAATGCCATTGCTTTGAAACTTTCCACATCCTTTTGTGACCATCATATCATCTTCTAGTCAAAGATTCATTACAATTACATTTATTATAGTGGAGTTTTAACCCTTTTTGGACTTAAAAACTCTTGCTTAAACCTTGCATGCAACTGTCATATAACTTTATTAACTCTCTTTCTACCAATGCTATTGCTTTGAAACTTTGCACATGTTTTTGTGACAATAATATCGGCCTCTAAATATAGATTCATTACTCTGATATTCATTTAAGAGGAGTTTTTACCCTTTTTGGACTTAGTAATTCTTAGATAAACCTTACATGCAACTGATATTTATCTTTAATATCTCTCATTCTACAAATGCTATTGCTTTTAAACTTTGCACATGTTTTTGAGACCATCATATCATCTTCCTATAGGCAAAGATATATTTCAATTATATATATTATATTGGAGTTTTAACCCTTTTTTGACAGAAATTCTTATTTTATTCGAAAGTTTTTTTATCTCTTTTACTACTGAGGTATTATGCCTAATACCGACAATGAATTGCTGTTACTAACTAGCACTCAGAAAAATCAAGCGTTGCTGTCCTCTGACAGCTCATGTTTTTATTATGTTTATTTTTGTGTCTTGCATATTCAATTGATAGATTCCTTGCTATGACCACACAGCTTCGAATGGAAGTTCCACTTTGATATTAACCCTTTCCTATACAAACCCTGGGATTTTATGTTGCTGTGATTTTATACTTGAGAAAACATTGTGGAAAAAGAAGAAATTGCTTTTAGCAAACAATTTTTCCTTTTCCCACAATATTATCTTCCACGTAGGATGGTTACATTTCAAATTGTATCAAATTTTCAATGTTGTCTGCATTATCTTTCAATTTAGATCAGTCTAAAGATTAAAAGGCATTATTTTACAAAATTCATTGCCAGTAACATGTAACAAAAAAGTAAAATGGTTGGTTGGTGACCTAAACATTTTAACTAGATCTTGATTAAGCCAGAGTTACATTGTTTAAGTTAAAGTCACAAAACCAAGAAAATGCTTCACATAAATTACGATAAAAGTCAGAATTCAAAGTTCACTTCTGTTCTAAATGAATGATTTGATTTGTTGATTCATTCTTCGATTGACAGCTGCGATCTGTCAATTGATGTAGAAATGAACACCTGAATTAACTCTTTCCTATTTTTCATTATTTAGTCTCATTTAATTTGAAAGAAGTTGCAGATGACCATTAAAATTGAGTGCAATGTGAAAAGTAAACAACCTACGATGAAGAAAATATTGTTACAAGCAATTTCTTCTTTTTCCACAATGTATTCTCAAATATTAAATGACAGGGATCTAAAAAAGAAAGGGATTGATCGGGAATGGGTGAAGAAAGATGATGAGATTGTTTTTCCATAGATACAATGTATGTTTCTTTTAGTTCCTGACACTAATAATCACTCTCTGTCTTTGATCAGGGTTTTTAGGCTAATGCGATCGTGTTTTGTCTGTCGTTGTGCGTCATGCGTTGTGCGTTAACTTTTTAGGTCACCTGACTGAAGTCATGGTGACCTAATGCTATCGTGTTTTGTCAGTCGTCGTGCGTTGTGTGTCCTGTTACTTTTAACATTTTCGACTTCTTCTTAAGAACCCTTGGATGGGTTTCAACCAAACTTGGCAGGAAGCATCCTTATGGAAAGGCGCTTCAGATTTGTACATGTCATGGAGTTATTTCCCCTTGGGGCTCCATAAGGGGCCAAAAAGGGTACATCTTTAAAAACCTTCTTGTCATGAACTGGCTGTCAGATTAGATTCACATTTGGTATTTAGAGTCTTTAGGGCAAGGACTATCAAGTTTGTACAAGAAAAAAAATCTGTCAAGAAATGGCCATGCTAGGGGTGGGGTGGGGGGGACAAAGATGGATGGTGTACATAAGCTTACATAGTGACAACTTTGAATTTTTTTTCTACCAAACCAAATGACCTACAGCTCTGATATTGGGTATGTGGCATCATCTAGTGGACCTCTTTCAATATTGTATAAATTATAACCCCAAGATCAAAATTAGCCAGTTCCCGGACGTAACAAGTTTAACATAGGCTTATATAGTGAGGATTTCATAAATCTTCTTCTCCCAAACTAGAGGGCCTAGAGCTTTTGTATTTGGTATGTAGCATCATCTGGTGAATCTCTATCAAGAATGTATAAATCATGGCCCAAGAGACAGAATTAGCCCATTCCTGGACGTCAAAAGTTTTACATAGGTTTATATAGTGAATTTTTAAAAATCTTCTTCTCCCAAACAGGAGGGCCTGGAACTTTGATATTTGGCATGCAGCGTCATCTGGTAGACCTCTATCAAGATTGTAAAAATAGTTGCCTCAGGATTAAAATAAGCCCTTTCCTGGATGTCACATATTTAACATAGACTTATATAGTGAAATTTGTAAAAATCTTCTACTCCCAAACAGGAGGGCCTAGAACTTTGATATTTGGTATACAGCTTCCTCTTGTGGACCTCTATCAAGATTGTACAAACAATTGCCTCAGGATTCCAGGATGTCAAAAATTTAACATAGGCTTATATAGTGAAAACTTTAGATATCTATTCTCTCAAACAGATAGGCCTAGAGCTTTGGTATTTGGTATGTAGCATCATCTGGTGGATCTCTATTGATATGAATTTTGACCCTAGGGTCATAATTAGCTCATTCCCAGACATCACAAATTTTTACATAGGGCTTATTTAGTGAAAATTTTAATCTCTTCTTCTCCCAAACAGGAGGTCCTAGAGCTTTAAAAAAATCTTCTTCTCCCTGACTAAAAGGCTTAGAGCTTTGATATTTAGTATGTACCATAATCTGGTGGACTTTTATTTGTTTTTGTGCTCTTTGGACTCAGGTGACCGATAAGGCCCTATGGGCCTCTTGTTCTCATGTAAAGCCCTTCCATGCCTTTTTCCACTTTACATTAATCAAAGTGACGTCAAGAAGTTATTGATTACAGGATTCTTTTGTATTGTTGAATGTGGCTCACCAGGGCTATGGAAGACAAAAATTATGAATCTTTGAATAAAGAAAGAAAAGAAATTGATTCTGAATATGATATACCAGTAGAAGATAACTATTTGCTTGAGTGTAAGATTGATTTACCCTTTATTGAGTGAAGAACAATAGCTATATTTTACACCACTCATGAAAATATAGCTGTTGTTCACAAAATTAGAGATATATCATCCTTACATGTAAAAAGAATGATGATTTTTTTCTCTAATGCAAAAAGAGACAAACTATTAATTTTCGGACAAAATCTCCCAAAGCAAGGCATTTTGAAGGTGATTAACATGGTAAGCTGATGACATTTAGTAGTCCTGGATGATCGATAGGAAGAAATAAATTTACCAAATTAGTGAGTTTGTCATTTTGATAATTTCAATATTGCTTAGTGAAAATATAAACTGATAATCTGCCAATAGGGAAAAATTTCAATAATCCACAGAAAAGCATTAAAGATGAAAAGAGTTACCATCTGATAGGTTTAACCCATTCCCACACAACAAAATTTTGGACTTGTCCAAATTGAAAGAGGCTGTAAATGACAGTTCTAAGTTTATTGAATTTCATTTTTTTCTTTGTTTTAAATAGAAAACATTGTGGATAATGAAGAAATTGCTTGATACCAGCAATTTCTTTATTTTCCACATTGATTTCCATAGCTTTTTTCTTGAGGGGCGAAAAAAGGAAGGATTGTGTTGCAACTGGTTAAGTTAGGTGTGCAATCTCATTTTAACACACAGCATGTTTCAAACTTTATTCAGCTCCGACAGTGACAGCAACCGACGCTCAAAGAAAGATTCAAGCCAACACAAGAAGAAAAGGCATTCATACCCAGAGGACAACTCATCTAAACGTGTAAACGGGCACGACAGGGATACAAAACACAAGAAGTCACGAAGCAGCTCTCATCATTCAAAGTCAGATAAGACAGAGAAAACAGAGTCCCCAGTCAGAAAAGTTATTGGCAGAAGTGGCAGTGTCAAAAGTAAGAAAATAGGGACTGTTAAAATGGTCTAGTCAAATGGAACTCTGAAAGTTTTAAAATTTTGTTTGAGAACAATCATGGTACTGTCAACACTTGTATGATCAATATCTGATGCATCTACAGATTCTTTCCTGTCAATATTTGTTTAGAATAGATTTCCATAGTCTATTTTCCATCTGTTACCACAGACTTCTCACTTTCCAACACTCACACAAATGTTCTGGATCAAAGGAGCATAATCTCTGTATGTTCTTATACTCCATTCCCCTGTCAACCCTATTGGGTATAAAGGAGTCAACTTGTATATCAGTGGGTTAGTCAGAGTTAGCCCTTGTCATGCTGTATAAATTTCCTTACTGAATTGCTGTCAAATCAAAAGGCTGAAAGCACTGATAGAACTTGTTGTTCAAAAATCATTTTTTTTCTTTTAGAAATCAACTTCATAAACAACTCTGACAGGAAGAGTACAGACAGGAGGTGTAGACTGAGATCAGACTGCACACAAGTGCTGTCTGATCTTAGTCTACACCTCCTGAAAAACCAGAATATTCCGGGTTCAGTATGACAAGGGATAAGTTTTTATTTTTCTTTTGAGTTTGTTTGAATTTGGTTTAATGCCACTTTTAACATTTTTTCAGTCATATCGTGGCGGCTTGAGCATCTAACAATGAATTCCTGGTATATCTTGCACCAATACCACCATTATATCCTTTCTTAGCCGCCCATTGCTATCCTTCTTTTACTTTATGAAAAAAAAAGAGAGAGGCAAATTGTTAAAATTTTCAATCAAAATCTCTAAAAGCGTGTCATCACACATGTGATTTACATAGTACCATGATGACATCATCAGTGACTGTGATCCTGCTTAACTCATTACCAGACAGCAAAATTTTAAACTGGTCTAAATTGAAAGAAGATGCAGACGACAATTTAGAATTTATGCAATTTAGATTTTTTCAACTTTTTGGATAGAGAACATTCTGTAAAATGAAGAAATTGCTTGCCCAAGCAAGTTCTTCAATTTACACGATGTTTTACCGATTGTTTTTCTTGAGGGACATTCAAATGTGTCACCCATTCACACACAGTCACACCTTTTTATGCCCCTGTAGACAAAAGCTGTGGAAAATGAAGAAATTGCTATTTCTTCATTTGATGTTTTCTACCCCAAAAGGCAAACATTGTAAAAATTCACCAACTTGCAATTGTTGTCTGCAACTTTTTTCAATTTAGACCGGTTCAAACTTTTGTTGTGTGGAACAGGTCAAACAACATCTAGTAGCTGATGAGGTTGAAGATGTTTATCTGAGGATGAATCAAAATGCAAACCGTTAGTGGATGACCAAAAGTGTTGACTACTGTTTGAATGATCTTAAAATGTTTGGTATGATCCCTTACAAAAAGGTTTTACACAATAGTAGGTTGCTCTTGACTGCATCAATAAACAAGTTGATTGGTCAATTGATTTCTTGATTGACAGCATGCTTCATAAAGGACTCTGGCAGCTTGATGTAAAGAATTGAATGCATACAGTTTATATTATAACATTTAATGATAGAACAATATAAATTTCCAATTGTTGCTATAGATTATATAGATTAAAGTTTTTATCTCCCTTTACTTTGGAATATGATTGAATCCAAAATTTGGAATATAAAGGGTTGTAAATTGGTTTTGCCTGGTTTGTTTGTCTGTCTTGTCACCAGCATTCTTTTTATATTCCATGCTGTAACTCATTAAACATTTGACTTTTGACTATGTAATTTAACACAAGTATTCTCCTTGACCTAGATTTCGAGTCACACAGATCAAAGGTTAAGGATGCAACTAAACCTTGTTGAAAATCCTGTGTTGTTACTCAAGGACTTTTTGACTTACACTCATGTAACTTTTCACAAGTGATGCTATTGACGATAGATCACAAGACAAATTGGACTTTCAAACTGTTTCTGTGCTTTAACCCTTGTCATGCAGAATAAAGTCCATTGTAGAACTGCAATATATTCAGAGGGCTGAAAGCACAAGAATCTCTAATTCTATTGTTTGAAAAATTGATTGAGTAATTACTCTGACTAGACCCATGCCAACACAACAAAATTTTAGACTGGTCTAAATTGAAAGGAGTTGTTGACGACATATTAAAGTTTATGAAATTTCAAAAATCTTTATCATTTGGGGTAGAAAACATTGTGGATATTGGTGAAATTGCTTGTTACAAGCAATTTCTTCGTTATCAACAGCGTTTTTCAAGGTTTTTATACGCCCAAAGGGTCGTATTATGTTATGGCCCGGTCGTCCGTCCCTCTGTCTGTTTGCAATTTTGTGTATGCGCAACTCCTCCTAAACTATCAATGGGAATGAGCTGAAACTTGGCACAATTAGTCCCCATGATGTGTAGTTGTGCATAAGACCTTTGGCATTCAAATTGCTTTGGTCATTCTTGAGTTATCTTGAATTATCTGCCCTTGTATTGAATGAAAATCACTAATTTCTTGTGAGCTCAACTGCTCCTACATTCTGAATGGGAATGAACTGAAACTTGCTACAATGACTTTGTGTGATGTCTACTTGTCCTTAGGACTAGAGTTCGTTTGAAATGTCAAGTTGTTCCTGAATTATCTGCCTTTGACTTAACAAAATTGCTTCAATTTACATTTAATTTTGTACAAAACTCCTACAATTTAAACTGGCCACAATGTATCTTTATCTTTTAAGTCCGTCCGTCTGTCTGTCCATGTGTCGGTCCCGCTGTCTGTCTGTTAGCAATTTTTTGTGAGCACAACTCCACCTAAACTATCAATGGGAATGAGCTGAAACTTTGCACAGTTACTCCCTATGGTGAATTATCTGCCCTTGAATTGAACGAAAAACACTTAATGTCTTGTATGCACATCTTACCTTACATTTTTGATGGCAATGGTTTTAAATTTAACAATGGTTTTGAAAGCTGTCATGTTTCTCAAGTGTATACAATATTATTCAGGTAACAAGATCATTCTATTGATAAAATGCATTAGCTATCATTCAAGCTTACATAACTGACAAAACAAGGTTACTGACAAGCCCCTTCGGGCGTATTTGCGCCGCTCTGTGAAGCTCTTGTTTTGAAAGGGGTGTCTAAAGGGGTTATTGTGTGGGAATGGGTAAGAGATAAATGGATGGTGTAACCTAAACTCAGACTAAAATAGTGGCAGGCTTATCTTGGACTATAACTCCTACCAAAAGCAGAAAAATTCTGGGAACAGCATGACAAAGGTTGATTCAAGAAGCATTTGACCTAGGATTTCGAAACTTGATTCAAATGTTTGCCATGGCATGTTGCCCTTGAACAAAGGAGGTGCCCAGTTGTAACGAGATGACAAAATATTTTACTCTTGTCATGCTGAACCTGAATGTCCCTGTTTTGACGAGAGGTGTAGACAAAGATCAGTCTGCACATATGTGCAGTATGATCTTAGTCTACAGAGCCTGTCTGTCCCCTTTAAGCCAGAGTTGTTAAATGAAATTGATTTTCAGAGGTAATATTGATCCACAATTAAGCCACCCAGTGCCTCCAGTCCATTGATTTTGATGCAATTCTGAGATAACTATTTTTTCAGCATGATAGGGCTAAAAGAAGTTTCTGATTACAATTCAAAGCAAGCTTTAATTCAAGAATGAGACTTATTGGAGTAGCAAAGCATGTGGCAAAGTGAGAGATTGCATGTAACAAGGATTTGCCTTGTTACATTTCTATTCGAGTTCATATGATATCCTAGGGTTGAGAATAGCATGATTCAGTGAGAATGAGTCAAAGGTGAAGGCCACAGATGAGATTAGCCTTTGAAGCAGTCCGGATCTCTGAAGGTATTTCTAATGTGACAAAATGCTAGTGAGGGTGTTTGTACATTTACAGTTCTAGTTCTTACTAGTTTTCAGCAATGTTTAATAAAATATTTACATTTTTGTTAGGATCAAAACTATGATATTTCATCACTATGAAATTTGGTATGTATTATTTTAATTGCTTCATAACAGCATTTCAATATGTTGACTTGAAGGAGACATATTCATTTCTAAAAAAATGTTTTTTTGACTTGCTGTACCAAAGAATTGATCAAGAAATGACATGAATTAGTTTTAAAATATGTTGCACAGATAAGAGCATTAATGACCTTTCTCCATGTAACCCTATATTGTTGGTACTCACTGGACTCTCGATAATCTGATTAAAATGATTACCTACAAGCTAGGGTTTGATGGACTAATATTGATATTTTAGATTGTAACCCATCACTAGATCATTGAATTTTAGACTGTTCCAATTGAAAGAATATGTAGATGACAAATTATAGTTGATGGAATATACTAAATCTTTGACTTTGGGTGAAGAAACATTGAGAATAATGAAATTCCATGTACAAAGCAATTCTTCATTTTCCAAAATGTTTTAAAAAGAAATGTTTTGAGAGGTATCATAAAGTGGGATTTTGTTGGAATGGGTTACATTGAAATCACTTCCTTTATCTTTCAAGCTTGAACATCAAAACAGTTTTGTTTCCTAATTTTCATTTTGAGAAAAAAATTGAATTACATTCTCCTCCCATCACCACACATTCCCACTTCTTTATATGGTGAAATAATTAAATGATTCATAACACTTGGTAGAATTGTTACAAGCAGTTTTTTCTTTTTCAAAATATTTTGTAGCCAATTAGGCCTTTATTTTTAGCTGGGCTGTTTTCAGACAAAAGCTGCTATTGGTATTGCTATATAGCCAGGTTGTCATCTTTGGCATTTTGTAATATCTCTGGTAATACTGAACACATTCATTTGAAACTTGTAATATATTTTAAGCATCAGAAGAGTAATCTATACCATCTCAAATGTATTAACCTTTGTCATGCTGAACCTGGAATATTCTGGTTTTGGCAGGAGGTGTTGACTAAGATCAGACTGCACTTATATGCAGGCTGATCTTAGTTTATACCTATTGCTTGTACTTTTTCTTCCAGAGTTGTTTATGAAGTTGATTTCTAAAAAATATTGATTTTTGAACAACCAAGTTCAATCAGTGCTTTCAGCCCTTTGATTTGACAGCAATTCAGTAAGGTAATTTATACAGCATGACAAGGGTCAATGATTAAATTTGGCCCTTTTTTACTAAGAAGTTTTACCTTTTATCAAGCTCTTCAACACTTAACCCTGGTCATGCTGAACCCGGATTATCTAGTTTTGGCAGGAGGTGTAGACAAAGATCAGCCTGCACATAAGTGCAGTTAGATCTTAGTCTACACCTCCTGCTTGTACTTTTCTTGCAAGAGTTTTTATGAAATTTATTTCTAAAAGAAATGTTGATTTTTGACAACAAGTTCTATCAGTGCTTTCAGTGCTTTGATTTTACAGCAATTCAGTGAGGTAATTTATACAGCATGACAAGGGTTTAAAGTTTGGCATCCACATGAAATATTGTCTGCAACTTCTTCTAATTTTGATTCTTTGTAATGTTTTGTTGTCTGGTAATTTGTTAAACCAATATTGATCGAGTTTTAAAATATTTGTCTTTGTTGTTTGAAAACATTGAGGAAACAAAAGAAATTGTATACAAGAGGTGGTAATCTGTACTCTATTGAGAATATATAGACTTGTCCAAGAGAATCAGTAAATACTTACGACTGTATTATGTTGAAAGACATCACACACAAGTCTTTTAACATAATGTATGGATTAAGAGATATTCTGTTTACATTTAAGTTTGTTTACAGTGCATATTCAACACATTCTTTTTAACTATTTACAACACAACAAAAATTTAGACTACTAAATTTTGCAGACCAAATTTGTAAAAATTCTAATCTTTTTTGGGTTGAAATTATTGTGGATAATAATTAATTTGTCCCCAAGAGAAAATGATTTGTTTGTAACAAACTATTTCTTCATTATCCAAGACATTTATGACAACATTTTCTTGTGAGATGTAAAAAATGCTTGATTGTGCAGTAATGAGTAAACTGTGCTGTTTTCTCCACATTAGATTTGATCTTTGCTCATAATAAGATTGGCTGTTTTTTTCGTAAAAGCTGGGAGTATTTCTATAACCAGAGAGGCTTCACCGTTGTTGTCTGTGTGCATTCTTTGCTCCATTGACCCAAGGTCAACTGGCTATTTTAATGGTGTTGTGTTTGTTGTTGGCCCATCTTCCAATTATCTTTTTCTTTAAAAATCTTCTCATCAGAAACTAATGGCTGAAATTCAACCAAATTTTGTACGAATGATCCTTGGATGTCCTTTATCAGAACCTGTCAAAGAATTTTCATAAGATGGAAAGCAGAGATTGTATCGGCAGGCCTAATTTCCCTATATGGAATATATATATATTCAAAACTTCGAAACGTCAGAAACTACCAGCTGAATCATTACTAAATTACACAAAAATCAAACTTGAGTGACCTTAACCCATTCCTACACAATAACGCTTTTTGACGCCCCACATGAAAAACAATTGAGAAAACACTGTTGAAAATGAAGAAATTGTTGCAACAAGTTTTTTCAGATTTCTTGAACAAATTGTGATCAGATGAAAACTTGTTAGCTCACCCAAGCATAAGTGCTCAAGGCGAGGTTTTGTGATCATCCTGTGTCTGTTGTGTGTCATCGTTGTCTATCGTCAGTTATATGTTGGGAAGTTGGCAGCAATTTTTTATATATCTTCTCTTCTGTAACCTTTTGGCCAATTTCAACCAAACTTGGCAGAAATGATCCATGCGTGACCCTTTTAAAAACTTGTTTATGAAATTTTGATTTGCCAAAAATAGGTGAGTAGCAGGGCATAGCTTTTTGGACTTTGAGAAATCATGAAGTAGTTCTTTAAAAATCTTCACATCCTAATTCCTTTTGCCAATTCGGACCTAATTTGTAAAGAATGTTCCTTTGGTGTTCCTATTCAAAAATTGTTCATGAAACAAAGTGAAATAATGGGGGCGTGGCAGATAGCACTTTTCAGACTTGAGAGAAGTAATGAAATCATTTTTTTAAATCTTCAAATCACATGGCCAATTTCAATAAAACTTTAAAGAAATAACCCTGAGCTGACCCTTTTCAAAACTTCTTCCGGAAATTTTGATTTTCAGGGCCAAACTTATAGACTTTGAGAAATCATGAAAAGATCATCTACTTTTATACTGTTTCGCCAATTTGGATATAACTTGAAAAGAATTTACATCGGCTGACCCTTTACCAAACTTGATGAAAATATTTGAATTTTTTTTGTTGTGGAAAACATATTGTTGTGGCAAGGTGGGCCTATAAGACTTCGAGATCATGAAATAATTCTTTAAATATCTGCTCCTAAACCATTGGGCCAATTTACGCTTTCATTTTTTTACATATGTGCAGCCATCTAGTTATAGGCTTTTATTTCACACCAAGGATCATGACCCTGTGACCTGGACCTTTATTCATTTTTTAACCTTGCCTACATATTCTGTTTCTCAACCTAGGTCAACAAATTCTATTATTACACTCACCAGGTGAAAGGCTTTCATTACAAACCAAGTGTCACAACCCTGTGACCTTAGCCTTGACCTTCGACCTACTCAAAAAATAAATGAATATTTTGAAAACTATATATTTTACATTTATATCTGGTACTTAACAAGGGTCATAGGCTTTAATTTAGTGACCATGGCCTTGGATTATTGTTCAAGTTCTTTTTGTGACAAGAAGTAATTAGGGTGAGCTAGGTTGTCTCGGATCAGTTTTTGTTTTCATGTCATGGTACGAAATAAGTTTTTCAGCATATCAAAATTCTAAAATTTGACAGTTGCAGCAAAAATAGTTATTAATTCTAAAAGCAAATAAAGTTGTTGAAAAGGAACAATTTTCTGGACTAAAATTTCTCTAGTTCTTAGAATCTTTGAATTGTAAGTGAAAAGGTTGAGTATTGTTCTGAAGATTGAAGAGCTCATTTTTAGCTGTTTTTGGAGAAAACTAGAGGTATTGCTATAGCCTTGGTGTCATTGTTGTTGTTGTGGTCGTGCGAAAACTTTGACATTTTGTGATATCTCTGGTTCTACTAAAGGCATTATTTGAAACTTGGCACACTTGTTCACTAACCTATACTATCAAGGGAGTTAACTTTAGATGCATTTTGTCAACTATCCAGCACCAAACAGCCGAGCTTAGGCACCCTTAGGCAGTGCTCTTGTTTATATTTTTTTTATTTGTTAGATGTCATATAAAAAGGGACAAGCTAGAAAGTCAAAAAAGGTACACATTCTAATCAGATTTAACTCATTCCCACTCCAAATCTTCAATCATGGGGTGTCATGGGTTCAATCCCTGGTGGCAGCACATATCCTCTCCGACTTTTGTCTCACACCAATGGGTGGATAATCGTAAACCTAAGTAGGATAGCACTGGAGGCTAGGAAAGGATGAATTGATGGTACTTATGTAAGATAAACTAGGAATCCATTGTTTAGTGCTTCAGCTTCCGTAATATGACTGAAAAATTGTTATGACTATAAAATTGTTAAAAGCAGCATTAAACCCCATTCAAACAAACAAAACTCAGGTCTCAAAAGAAAACAATCAATGTGAACACAACAAGGAAAATTAAGATATTGCTTGTAATACTTCACTTTCCGTATTGCTGTCTACTTATAAAATAGAGATATTTCAAGTTCTATTGATTATACCCCACACTTGATTCGGGGTATAAAGGAATCAGTCAGTCCATCTGTGCCTTTTTTTGTCTGCTTATTTCTCAGCAACTACTGCATGGAGTTGATTCACCCTTTACAGATAGACTTGGTATGAAGCAGATATGCTCATATTGTAATCTGGTTAACTTTTTACTCAGTTATGTCCCTTTAAGAAAAATGCTCACTCATATTCTCATAAGCTCATTGGATATGGCCCATGTTGAAAAAAGGTCTCTTTTCAATTGACGAAAAGTTTTCCTGTAACATGGAGCCATAAGGGGTATTAAATACAGTCAGCGATAGTCTAGTTTATATTTGTAGTCAGCAGCTTCTGGGAATTTAGACCAGACCAAACTGTGTTTCCTGTTAATATCTTAACTCACTACCCACAATCACAACTTTTCATGTGCAGAAGAAGAAATAGCTAAGTAAAACGTAGAAAAAGGAGAAAACGCTGATAAACCAACCAGCTTCTTTTTCCACAAAATATTCTACTCTTATGATATGGCTATGACTTCAACTTCTCTCAACTAGGACTAGTCTAAAATTTTATGGTGAGGTAATTGGTTAACTGAATGACAAAGATGGGAACTTTTTTCTTCTGGATATAGAATTACCAGTCTTTCTTGGTGTATGAATATTAAGTTAAATTTTAACCAAGTCTGATCAACCTGTGCTGGATCAGATTATCTTTGCTAATATTTATGCCTTGACTTTCAAGTTAATCCCTTTTTGTGTGACAAGCCACAATTTTAAATTTATTTCGTTAGATAACATTTCTCGTTTTCTATAGTTAAATAAAAGATGTAAAGTTTTAAGAAAATGCTTTATCACAGATTGATAACATTGTTTTCAGTTGGCATATTCTTGTACTTTGTATTTTGTTTGGTATAAAACGTTATGATTAAATTGAAATATGTTTGAACATTAAAAGAGTGTGCTGTTTTCCTTTTTATAACCCTCCTTTACACACATTGTTAATTAAGGGACACATAGTTTTTGTCGTCAAAGTGTTTGTACATTTTTCTTAGCTTCCATGTATCTACATGTGTTAGCCGTTGTCATGCTTAACTTGGAATATTTATGCTACCCAAAGAGCGAGCATAAAGCTACTGCTTCATCTGTCCGTCATTTTGTCCGCCCGTCCGCCTCGATTTCTCCACAATCCTCGGGTCAAATTGAATGAAACTTCACATGTGAATTCCTTATAAAATTGCGCCGACATGTTTTTTTCTAGTTTTTGGATAGCTCAAAGGTCAAGGTCACAGTTCTAGGTCGAACATTAGAATTAAGCTTCTCCAGAGCATAGCTCCTTCAATTATCAGGCCTCCTAGTGAAACCTTTAAAACCTTTAAAAACCTTTAATTTCAGAGCAAACCTTTAAAACCTTTACATTTCCCCAGAAAACCTTTAAAACGCCAAAATAGCCTGTAATTCTCACTCAAAACCTTTATATTTGCTCTGACTGGTTGCCGTGCTAGCTTAAAGCAAGTAATGGATTTTGTTCTGCATTTTCCTACTCTGTAAAACAGGAGCTATGTATGATATAAATATGCAGAGAAAATAGGTATACACATTAAATAAGGTATGTATTATATTGCATAATTCAAACAGTATATAACATCAAAAAATGACTTTGGTATGACTGTGGGTTTAATAAAGAAATGAGAACTTCGACGAAAATAGCCTTTATTCACTCTTTATTTTTTCATATTTTACACTAAAAGGCCTTTATTTTCATACATTGGAGCCTTTATAAAAACCTTTATTTTTGTTTTGGCCTGCTAGGAGGCCTGAATTATGTATGGATTTCAAAATGACTGCACAAAATGATTGACCATGAGAAGACATGCCAATTTAAGAAAAAAAGAAAATCAAGATAACTCTGAGGTCAAGGTCGAAGCTCCAGGTAAATTGAAATTAATGAGATAAGTTGAAATTAAGCATGTCCAGAGCATGCTCCTTCAATTAAGGTGCTCACATTTTTAAAAAGTATAGCCAGAGACATAGATAGTAAAAGCAAACTGTAGTTTGCGACATAATAGTCGTAAATATAGTTTGAAAAATAATTTATCTTCTGCTCCAAGGCATATGAAATCACGATTACAAAGAGCTTGCTTGAAAGGACATTAATGTAAATGTCAAACCAAAATAATACGACATAACTGGTCTATTAGAAACAAACTCTATAGTAAAACAATAATGACCAACTAAGGGCTGGGCACATAAAACGCCATAATTTATAATATCAAGCTGGCCATCGACCAGTTGTTTGCAATTGATGTTGGAGTCAACATTGCACTATTGTCTAAACTAATGGTTTGATTGGTTGATTGATTTTTCCACGTCAGCGATTTCTTCTCTTCCTTTTTAGCTCTACTGGCCGAAGGCCACTAGAGCTATAGCGATGGCTTTTTCCCGTCCGGCGTCCGTCCGTCCGTCCATCGTCCGTCCGTTAAACTTTTCCTTGTTTACGCGATAGAGTCCGAAGTTTTCATCGGATTCCCTTCAAACTTTCACAGAATGATAGTACCATCATAAGGATCGGTCCTTTCGAAATAGGGTCAGATCCGTCAAGAAACACGGGAAAAGGGGCCTAATTAAAACTTAATTAAAAATCGTCGTTTACGCAATAAAGTCCACAGTTTTCATCGGATTCTCTTCAAACTTTCACAGAATGATTGTACCATCATAAGGATCGTTCCTTTCGAAAATGGATATATTCCGTCAAGAAACACGGGAAAAGGGGTCTTATTAATATTCAATTAGAAATTCAATTAAAAATCCTTATTTACGCTCTAGAGTCCACAGTTTTCATTGGATTCTCTTCAAACTTTCTCAGAATGATTGTACCATCATAAGGATCGTTCCTTTCGAAAATGGGTATGATCCGTCAAGAAACACGGGAAAAGGGGCCTTATGAAAACTAAATTAGAAAAAACTCGTTAACACTCTAATGTCCACAGTTTTCATCAGATTATATTTAAACTTTCACAGCATGATTGTGCCAACATAAGGATTGTTCCTTTCGAAAATGGGTATGATGCATCTAGGAACACGGGAAAAGGGGTCTTATGAAAATCCAATTAAAAATTCAATTAAAAATCCTCGTTTACGCGATATAGTCCACAGTTTTCATCGGATTCTCTTCAAACTTTCTCAGAATGATTGTTCTATCATAAGGTTCGTTCTTTTCGAAAATGGGTCTGATCTGTCAAGAAACACAGGAAAAGGGGCCTTATGAAAATTTAATTAAAAAATTCTCGTTAACACTCTAGAGTCAGATCCATCAGGAAACACGGGAAAAGGGGCCTTATGAAAATATAATCGAATTTTTTTTAAGAAATCCTCTTTAACACTCTAGAGTCCACAGTTTTCATCAGATTGTATTTAAACTTTCACAGAATGATTGTACCATCATAAGGATTGTTCCTTTCAAAATTGGGTTTGATCCGTCAAGAAACACAGAAAAAAGGGGCCTTATGAAAATTTTGATAAAAAATTCTCATTAATAATCTAGAGCCAACAATTTTCAACGGATTCTCTTCAAACTTTCACTGAATGATTGTACCATCACAAGGATTATTCCTTTGGGAATCGGATATGATTCCTCAAGAAACATAGGAAAAGGGGCCTTATTAAAATTTAATTCAAAGATCTTTGTTAACACTCTAGAGTCCACAGTTTTCATCTGATTGACTTCAAACATTCACAGAATGATTGTGCCATCATAAGAATTGTTCCTTTCAAAATTTGGTATGATCAGTCAAGGACCACGGGAAAAAGAGGCCCGATAAAAACTGGATTGAAAAAGTTTTCGTAAACACAATAGAGTCCATAGTTTTCAACAAAGTCTCTTCAAACATTCCCAGAATGATTATTACATTAAATGGATTGTTCCTTTCGGAAGAAGGTTTGATCCATCAAGTTTCATGGAAAAGGACCCCTATGAAAATTTAATAAAAAATCTTAGTTAACACATAATGGCCCTAGATTTCACCTGATTGACTTCAAACTTTCACATAATGATTGTACCATCATAAGGATTGTTCCTTTCAAATTGGGTCTGATCAATTGAGAAACATAGCAAAAGGGGCCTTAGGAAAATTCAATTAAAAAAATCTTAATTAATGCTTGTAAGTCCACAGATGAGATGGGGTTGTCTTTATCCTCAAACAGAATAATTATACTTTTGTAAGAAGAGTTCCCTTTGAAATTGGTTCAAATCCATCAAGTTACATGGGAAAAGGGGATAAATGACAATTCAATTAATAAAACCCTGTTAACACAATGAAGCCCACAGCTTTGATCAGATTTTGTTGAAACTTTCAAAGAATGATTGGAAGGTCATAACTATCATTCTTTTCATAACATGGTTTGAACTGTCAAGAAAGACAGGAAAAGGGGCCTTATGAAAACTTCATTTATAAATCCTTGCTACTAAGTCCAGAGCTTTCATCGGATTTTCTTCAAACATTCACAGAATAATTGTACAATAATAATGATTGTTGATATTTGTATTAGACCTGATCCGTCAAGTATCACAGGAAAAGGAGCATTATGAAATTTAATTTTAAAATCATTGTACCACAATAAAGTCAACAGTTTTCATCAGATTCTGTTAAAACTTTCACAGAATGATTATTCCATCATGAGGATTCTTTCTTTTCAAATTAGGCGTGATCTGTCTAGTATCATGGGAAAAGGGGCCTTTTGAGAATTTTATCTTTAATCCTTATAACCAAGTCCAGAGCTTTCATTGGATTTTATTCAAACCTTCACAGAATCATTGTACAATAATCACGATTGTTGATGCTGACATGAGACCTGATCCTTCAAGTATCACAGGAAAAGGAGCCTTATGAAAATTTTATTTTAAAAATTTTACACCAAGATAACTCTGCAGTTTTCATCAGATTCTGTTCAAACTTTCACAGAATGTTTGTATCATCATTAGGATTTTTGCTTTCCAAAGTGGGCCTGATCTGTCTAGTATCATAGGAAAAGGGGCTGTATTTAAAATTATTACCAAATCCTCATAAACACAACAATGTCCTCAGTCTTTATCAGAATCTCTTCAAACTTTAATAGAATGATTGTTCCATCATTTGGATCGTTCCTTTGTAAATTAGGTCTGATTGGTTAAGTGACACAAGAAAAGGGACCTTATGAAAATTTTATTACAAAACATCATTATTACAATAAAGTCCTCGGACTTTATAATTTTCTTCAAACTATCATTAGGATTGTTCCTTTGTACATTGGGTCTGATTTGTTAAGTTTCGTGGAAAAAGGGGCCTTATGAAAATTTTGTTACAAAAATTCTTGACACAATTCAGTCCACTGTTTTCATTGATTCTCTTTAACTTTTAATGAATGATTCTACCTTCATTAGAATTGTTCCTTTTGAAATTTGGTTTTTCTGTAAAGTATCATGAGAAAAGGGGCCCTATGAAGATTTCACTATAAACTCATTAACACAATAAACTCCACAGATTACACAGATTGATTGTACCATCAATCCGATTGTTGATTTTGACAGTGGATCTGATTATGGCAAGTGTCACATAAAAAGGGGCCTTATGAAAAACTTTCTTAAATATTCTGGTTAGCACAATGATGTCCCTTGATTTCACCGGATTCACTTCAAAATTTCACAGAATGATTGTACAATCACTTAAATGGTTCTTTTCAGAACTGGGTACAATCCATCAAGTATCATGTAAAAAGGGGCCATATGATTTTTTTTTAAATATTCTAGTAAACATAATGAATTCTCAATATTTCATCGGATTCACTTTTAACTTTCACAGAATGATAAAACCAACAGTAAAATATCATGGGAAAAGGGGCCTTATGAGAACTTGAGTTTAATATCTTTGTTAACACAATAAAGTCAACAGTTTTATTGGATTCTCTTCAAAGATGCATGGAATAATTGTGGCATTCGAAACACAGGAAAAGGGGCCTTACAGATTATCATTCAAAACATTCTTGTGTATGTGATGAAGATCACAATCATTATCAAATTGTCTTTTAAATTTCACAGGACAATTGTCGGGTTGTAAGGAAAGTTCCTTTTGGAATGAAATTGATCCATCAGAAAACACAGGAAAAGGGGCCTTATTGATTTTCATTCAAAACAATCCTGTTTATGTGATAAAGTCCACAATTATTGTCAGATTCTGATGAAATATTCACAGAATGATTGTACGGTCATAAGGTAACTTTCTTTTGGAAATGGAGTGGATCCGTCATGAAACATGGGAAAAGGGGCCTTGAGGATTGTTGCTTAAAAAGATGATAAAGCCCTTTTTTTTCTTTATGCATTCTTCTTTGAGCAATTAACTTCCTTAAGTTTCAGATTTCTTTTACGGAAAACTTGATAACCAGTAGAGCGTCTCAGGCCCTCATGGACCTCTTGTTGTTTTTTTTTTTTTTTTTTTTTCAAATGTTCAGACATATATGATAAGAGAATTACAACTTCAGGTGTTAATTGTGGTATTGGTAAAGTGAAAACCTCTCTGTTTTTAGCTCACCGGTGCTCTGGGTGGGCTGTTATGATCGGTCATCGTCCGGCATTTGTCCGTCCGTCGGTGCACAATTACAAAAAAACTCTTCTCCTCCTGAACTAACCATAGAATTTCAACCAAACTTCACATAAATGATCCTTAGGTCATGCTATTTAAAAAAAACTTCAAAGAAATGAAATCCGTGAAGAACTCTGGTTACCATGGCAACGGAGTGAAAAAACTTTAAAAATCTCCTCTCAGGCCATAAGGCCTAGAGATTTGATATTTGGAACAAATCATGATCTATTGACCCTCTACCAAAATACTTCAAAGAATTACCGTAACTTAAAAATTTGCCCTATTCTGTGCGATCCCTGATTTTACATGGAATAAAGAATGAAAACTTTAAAAATCTTCTTCTTTCAAACCATAAGCCATAGAGCTTTGATATTTGGTATACATCATCATATATTGACCCTCTACCAAAATTCTTCAAAGAATTACCTTTTCTGATAATTAGCTTTCTTTGGGCGATCCCTGATTTTACATAGAAATAAAGAAGGAAATCTTTAAAAATCTTCTCCCAAATCATAAGGCCTAGAGCTTTGGTATTTGATACAAATCATCATCTATTGACCCGCTACCTAAATACTTCAAAGAATTACCGTATGCTGAAAATTACCCTCTTCTTTGTGATCCCTGATTTTACATAAAAATAAAGAGCGAATTCTTAAGAAATCTTCTCCCAAACCATAAGGCCTAAGGCTTTGATATTTTGTATAAATTACCATCTCTTGACCCTCTACCAAAAAACTTCATAGAATTACCGTTTCTAAAAATTAGCCCTTTTCTATGCGATCCCTGATTTTACATAAAGATAAAGAAGGAATCTTTAAAAATCTTCTTCACCAAAAACCATAAGGCCTAGAGGTTTGATATTTAGTACAAATCATCATCTCTTGACCCTCAACCAAAATGCACCAAAGAATTACTGTATTCTGAAAATTAGCCCTTGTCTGTGCAATCCCTGATTTTACATGGAAATAAGAAGGAAAACTTTAAAAATCTTCTGCTCCCAAATCATAAGCCCTAGAGCTTTGATATTTTGTATAAATCATCATCTATTGACCATCTACCAAAATACTTCATAAAATAAACTATTTTCTGAAAATTAGCCCTTTTCTTTGTGATCCCTGTTTTTACATAGAAATAAAGAAGGAAATCTTTAAAAGTCATCTTCTATCAAATCATAAGGCCAAGGACTTTTATATTTAGTGTGTATTGATACCTATTGACCCTGTACTTAAATACTTCATAGAATAACTGTAATCTGAAAATAAGCGCTTTTTTGCAATCCCAGAAAGGAGTTATGAAGGATATCATAAAAAATGTTCCCTTCTAAACCATTAGGCCCAGAGCTTTGATATTTGGTATGTATTAATGCCTATTGACCCTTTACTTAAGTATTTCAAAGAATTACCATACTCTTGAAATTAGCTCAATAAGGTTGGATTTTCACTATACCTAGGATTAAAGGAGTAAATCTTTAAAAAATCTTCTCCAAAGGATTAGGTGTAGGGCTTTGATATTTTGTATATTATCTCAAAGCCTTGAGCCATCATACTCAGGGGAGCGATATAGAACCATCATGGTCCTCTTTTTCATGTATCAATGTCTGTTGACCCTTTACCAAAATATTTCAAAGAATTACCGTATCCTTAAAATAAGCCCCTTTCTTTGTGATCCCTGCTTTTGCATATGAATAAAGAAGGAAATCTTTGAAAATCTTCTTCTCCCAAACCATAGGGCACAGGGCTTTAATATTCGGTGTTATTAAAACCTATTGACCCTTCACCAAAAATCTTAGTAGAATTATCGTATTTTGAAAAAAAAAGCCATTTTCTGTGCAATCCAAGATTTTAGAAAGGAATAAAGAAGGATATCTTTGAAAATCTTCTTCTAAACCATTTGTCCTAGAGCTTTGATATTATGTATGAATTATCATCTATTGTCCCTCTACCAAAATATTTAAAAGAAGTATCGTACTCTGGAAATTAGCTCTAAATGACAGAATCTTCAATTAACCTAGGATTAAATGGAAAATCTTACAAAAATCTTCTCCAAAATAATTAGATGTAGGGCTTTGATATTTTGTTGATATCATAAAGCCTTGAGCCATCACACTGAGGGGAGCGATAAAGGACCATCATGGTCCCTTTGTTATATTCGATCAGTTAATTCAATGTACTACCTTATTTGAATGCTTTCAATTTCCAATAGAATTCATTTAGGATCAGTATTCGAATCATAAAATTGTCATATATGATTAATATCAGAAATTATAGACATTAAATGCCTTTGTTAACATTGACAAGAATATCAGCAAATGATAAATGGAAATCGAGATTTTAAGCCGCTTGAGTTCCTAAACATCATATTTCACCAATTGAAGAAAGCAAAGATAATATTTCACTTTTGCTCTATTATTAAGGGTATTTTAACCCTTGTCACGCTGAACCCGGAATAATCCGGTTTGGGCAGGATGTGTAGACCAAGATCAGCCTGCACATAAGTGCAGTCTGATCTTAGTCTACACCCCCTGCTTGTGCTCTTCCTGTCAGAGTTATTAATGAAATTGATTTCTAAAAGAAATATTGATTTTTGAACAAACAAGTTCTATCAGTGCTTTCAGCCCTTTGACTACAGCAACTACAGTTAACCCTTGTTACGTCAAATTAAATGCGCCTGTGCGTGACATTTCCAACAATTTCGCATGTGCGTGACTCGCACACATTGAGCACCCTGGACAGCCATTCGGGGCAATTAGAATATTGGCTAATTGTTTGAAGAAGCTATGGGTCAGTATCTATCTACAGAGCGCACAGTCAAGACTCTGATCAGACTGTGCAGATGCACAGGCTGATCTGAGTCTTTACTTGGCGCCCATGTGTAATTGTTGGAAATGTCACGCATTGGCTCAAATCATTTTCGAAATTGTAATAAAATCAAAATATTCATTTATCAATTGACATTTTGCTGACCACGCCATATAACCTATGAGATCTCAACAAACGACGTTATTTGCATACTTTACAGCCGGAGACACATAACAAAATGCAAAGCCTCGAATGGCAACCTAAACGTCGTAACTACTTTAAAGAAAACAAATCAACAAAAAATGCTTTTGAAAGGCCAATCTTTTTTTTTTTTTTTTGATTGAAAACGGTGATCCGATAATTCCAAGTTCGGATTTTGTTTGACGGGTCACATAGTTGAAATGAAAGAATAACAACACAGGCAGTAAAATCATAGCGGGCAGCTAAAGTTTGAACGATTATCGTACAGTCAACGGGGTTTTGTGAAATGAAGCAAATACAAATTTTCGGTCAACGAGCAAAATATCGTAACAACAGCTTTATCAAAGCTGTAGTTACGACATTTTGCGCGCGCATCTACGAAATATACGAGAAAAGTTCGTGATTATATATAGTACAAAATAAATTTGCCTTAAAAAGTAAGGGCTCTTTGGTGTGGCAAATCTGAGTGAAAAATGCTTTGATAGCTTAAGTAAACAGACAAATTTTTAGGTCGTCTCAAAGTTCAACGAGTGCAAACTGCTATTGGAGGCTTAACCACTAAATTCATGGAATGCCTACGCCATAAAAATAGTTCTTATGTATTTCGGGAATATTGCAAACTCTATTAAAATTGTAGGGAACTCTGCCAAAAGCATGCTTTTTAATCCTTTCCTGCTTAATTCCGCTTTTTAGGCAAATAAAGAAAAAAAGCTTTGGAAAACATTGTGAACAATGAAGAAACTGCTTGAAACAAGCAATTTCTTCAATGTCCACAATGTTTTCTACCCAACAAGGGAAATATTTTCTAAACTCAACCATACTTTGCTAGCTAACAGTACTTTCAGTACTGTGATTAATTCACCTGAGCACGAAGTGCTCATGGTGAGGTATTTTGATCGTGTGTCAACAAATATAATACGACATCTCCTCCCAAAGCGCTGGTCGGTTTTCAACCAAATTCGGCAGTATGTTCCTGACCCAGAAGGGATAAAGCCTTGATATTTTGCCAGAAGCATCAGTACATTACTCTTTTTCAGAATTGTTAAAATCATCATCCTCGGGCCCCAAGGGGCGAAGCCAAAGGGGTGGGCTTATTTAGAAATAAAGAAGGATTTTTAAAACGACATCTCCTCCAAAACAACTCGGCGTATTTTAAGCAAGTTTTGCAAAATTGTGCCTTGGCTGATGCCATTTAAAATTTGCTAGAAGAATGTAAATCCGTTAAAAAACTCTGGTTGCCATGGTAACAAAACTGAAATTTTGAAATAATCTTTTTAAATGATCTCCTCCTGACCCAGAAGGCGGAGAGCCTTGATATTTTATATTAAGCATCAGTACATTGACCTCTTTCAGAATTGCTGAAATCATCACCCTCGGGTCCCCACGGACAGAGTCCAAGGGGGATGGGACTTATATGGAAATAAAGGAGGATTTTAAAAACATCTCCTCCCAAACCACACGGTGGATTTCAGCCATATTTTGCAGAAATGTTCTATTTGCGGTGCTCACAGAATTAAATCCGTTAAAAACTCTGTTGCTATGGTAACAAAACTGAAATTTAAATAAAAATGATCTTCTCCTAACCAAGTGGGCCTAGATTCGTGATTTTTTGCATGAAGCATCAGTACATTGACCTCTCTCAGAATTGGTAAAATCATCACCCTCGGGCCCCAGGGGGTGGGGCTTATATAGAAATAAAGAAGGATTTATAAAACGACATCTCTTTCGAACCCCTGGTCCGATTTAAACCAAAGAATTTAAATCAATTGAAAACTCTGGTTGCTATTACAACGAAAGTAAGATTAAAATAATAATAATAATAATAATAAAATAAAATTAAAAAAAAATCTCTTCCTGACCCAGAAGTCGAAGAATCTTGAATTTTATATGAGGCATCAGCACATTGACGTCTTTCAAAGTTGATAAAGTTTCAGTGCCACATGGTGATTTGGCTTGATTAGAAAAAAAGAAGACAACCCTTTCAAAATTATTTGGCCAAATCAAACCAAATTGTGCAGAAATTTCCGTTAGTTTGCCCTCTTTAATAATTACAAAAATAATAATGATAATAATAATAATAAAATTGAAATCTGTTGAATGCAATGGTTTGCATGGCAACATAAGTTGATTTTAGTTAAATTTTATAGGAGGTCTTCTCCCGACCCAGTTAGTATTAGGTCTGGAAGAAAAAAAAGAGCCTTCTCTCAGGTGAGCGCCAGGGCCACTGGTCCTTTTGTTTTTAAACTAAAAATTTGGTACGCTTATTTTAAACGAAATTAAAGATGCGCTTTGTCTTGGTTTTTAATAAAAGAGACAACTTTCAAAATGAAATATTCAGGAGTAAAATTCTCTGTTCTGTTTTAATACATTTCATTTCATAGAAAAGGGCACGTTTATGGTCTATAAATTCAAGTTGTAATTTAAATCCGATTTATCAGCGAACTGCGGGATATTTTCAAGACGATACACAAAAACCGTATTGTTAATCTTCGATTTTGATATCTCAGTCAGGGCTAAAGACAAATTGGTGGTTTACCTTTCCATTGGTAGCCGACATGTCATGTTCAAGTTGTAGTGACGGTAATTTTGTCGCCAAACCGCGACATGACCTAACCAATTATAATGAAAATAATAATTATGATAATAGTAATAGATTAATTCAGTGAGGGGAACTCATTAAGACATGATCATATATATTAAAACAGCAGTATAATGATTAACTTATTTACAATAAGGCTTTCGAATGGAAATCAATCAATTGATGGAATTGATGGATGTAAATGACCAATCGCGGCTGTCAATCAAATAACCAGTCGACCATTGAACTCATTTATTTAGACCACAAATGAGTTTTGAACTCCAACATTGGCCTCCTTATTGTTAATCTTTTATGTTGGTTTGGCGACTTGTACATCGTAGCTACACTTTTTTCAATATGTAGTTACGACGTTTAGGTCGCCGACCAATTATTCTATATGTTGTTACATGCTACTTGCCATAAATTTTGCAAAATAACGCCGTTTAAATTCAAGGCAGGGCTTCCTGTTGGCATCGATTGGCTTGGCAAAAGGGTAAGTGGGCGGGGCCAGCAATTGGTCAATTGACGGATTGATGTAATTGATGGATTGCCGTTGTCAACCAATGGTCGATTATCCTATCAATTCACACATTTAGACATGAAAGGGACAAAGACCTCCAACAATTATATCAATAATTTCTTGTTGATTTTGCGACCTCTTCACGGTAACTAAAGCATATTCCAGATGTTTAAACCATTCCCAAACAGTGACGCTTTTGGACGCCCACCAAGAAGAATCATTGGAAAACCCCAAAAATTGCTGATTTACGACGCCGAATTTACTAAATTATGACACCTATCCGCCTAGATCCTACACGTGATAAGGGACGTTCGGGTATGGTCTTCGTAAGGTCGTGGTTGTGTGTTAATGGGGGGGGGGGAAGAAGGGGGTGGAGAGAGAGAGAGAGAGAGAGAGAGAGAGAGAGAGTGAGAGTGAGTGAGTGAGAGAGGTGGGTTACGTTAAAAAAAATCCGTCTAGATGGTTCAAAATATGTAGCCTCTAGTAAGACTGCAAGGACACTCCCGATGTGCAGGATCGAAACTTTTCACATTCGGCAGTTATTTAGGATAATAAAAGATTTAACACCTTGACCTGTGCCCGATCCGATCTCATTTCAACTAGTTAACAGATCCTTGGCCACCTCCATTGAACTCAGACAGTATGGTCCCCTTAGATATTAAATTGCGTCTATTTGTTTGTTTTTGTGGCCAGGAAACATGTAACAAACATAAACCGTTGGTTGGCGATCTGAATGTCGTGACTAAAACTTGAAGTAGTTTCTAAACCAACAGAAATGTTCACTTAAATGTTGACCAATGTCGGAGTGCAAAGTTAGCCCCCCCGGTCAAAATGTTAGATATGATTGGTTTATCGATGTTTTGATCCACAGTTTTCATCCGCCAATCGTTTCAAGATGAAATCTTGAATGGTTTCTTTCATTGTGACAGACCATATGAAGGGCTCAGAGCAAAAATATAGTATGGGTGTATACTTTGTATAGACCCATACTATGATTTTGCTCTGAGCACCAATTATATCCAATCGATATATACAAAAATCGATAGCCTCTCATTTAATCGAGTTGAAATTGAGTTTCGGTGCACATAAAGACTTCTTTCTATTTATCGACTTAATAAGATTTGATATAATAGCAGTCATAAATTGTTTAAAGTGCTCTTTTAACTCTCGGGGGTTTATAGTGAACTACCATACATTAACCCATTAACAGACGGCAAAATTTTAGAAGTTGCAGACGACAATTCTAAAGTTATGAACTTTTAGATTTTTCAACTTTCTTGGTAGAAAACATTGGGTAAAATGAAGAAATTGCTTGTTATAAGCAATTTCTTCATTTTTCCATAATGTTTTCAAAATTAGTTTTCTAGAGGAGGCGTCTTAAAGCGTAATTGTGAGGGAATGGGTTAAACTGTGTTCTCTTTGCTTTTATTTCGCATTGAATGAACATGTAAGACACATAATTAACGCCAATTTAAATCAGTAACTGACGATGTTTTAGACCGGTCCACATTCAAAGAAATGGCAAGTCTAAAAATATCGGTTATTTGTGTTAGAAAACATTTTGGATAATAAAGAAAATGCTTTTAAGAAGCATTTTATTCCTCTTCCCAATTCGGACACCAAGGCGGGATCTTGTGGAAATGGTTTAACTCTTTCCTGTTTAATCACTGGTTTTAACGTCCATGCAGTTTTATACTTAAGAAAATATTGTGATAAAAGAAGAAATTGCGTGAAACAAGCAATTTCTTCTTTAATCACAATATTTTTCTACCACATAGAATGACTTCGTTTTAAATTGCACTCATTTTTCATTATCGTCTGCAACATGTTTCAAATTTTGCCAGTCTAAAATTTTGAGAAACAAGAAAGGGTTAAACCATTTTCCGTTATCTCACAGCGAATGTCTGCTTCCTACTATAGGTTCTCTCTAACCAATGGGAGTAGTCGATGAAATTCTGAAATTCCTTGTCTTTTGGGGTAGAAAACAGTGCTGACATTGAAGAAATTGCTTGTTAAAAGCAATTTCTTCTTTGTCTAAAATGATTTCCAAATCTCTTTTCCTGGGGTGCGCGAAAAACGGGAACTGTGTAGGAATGGGTTAACTACACAGGAGCCCACAAATCCATGAATCGTCATTGGGTGACCACAATATCGCAAATATAGACTGAATAAAGTAGGGTAATGGACGGAATTAAAATTTGATTGGATGGGGTCATACTTCTATCAGTATTCCAGTCATATCGCGGCGGCTGGAGCACCTAACAATGGATTCCTGGTATCTCCCACACCAGTACTACCACTACATCCTTTCCTAGCCTCAAGCAGCGATCCCACTTAGATCTACGATTATCCATCCATTGGTGAGAGACTATTGTCGGAAAGGATTTGTGCCGCAGCCGGTTATCGATCCCATGACTCTCATGATTGAAGATCAGGAGTCTGACGCGCTACCGACTGCGCATTGACGGAAGAAATGCGTTCTACGAAAAGAAGTCTAATCATGGACCCTAAGTTTTGGAAAACTAACACCCACAATACATGTATATCTTCGAAGGACGACCGAAACAGCTTAACCAATGTGAAGTTACGACATCGACAATATGCCCACTACTGCGATCGTCGTTGAGCTTTCATTAGGACATAACACGAATTTGAGCAATCTTTCTTATTTTATTTTAATCGGTTTGCTCATTTGGTATCCGTAGTCCGGTGATATGAATTGAGTCTTAATAAGGAAAGGAATGTTAACCCATTCCCACTTGATAAAGATATAGACAAGTCGATATTCAAAGAGGTTGCAGTCGACAATTTTCAGTTGGTGAAATCTTTTGGTAGAAAAACAATGTAGATAATGAAGAAATTGCTTGTAACAAGCAATTTCTTAATTTTCAACAATGTTTTCCAAAGGTTTTTCTTGAGGAGCGTCAGAAAGTGTCATTATGTAGGAATGGGTTAAATTGGCCGAAAGTAGTCTCTTTATTCGAACTTGTTTCCCTCTGGATTTTATCTTATCTTCAGCTTCTGAGCCGGACAGAAATATGTATGAAGATCTGACGCCAAAACCTTCGGTTGTATTACAATGACCTCCAAACAAGATTTGCAGAATAACAATCGCGGCTGTCAATCAAATAATCAGTCAAAGAATGAAATCTTTCGTTTTGAGCGGAAGTGAGTTTTGAACTCGAACATTGGCCGCCATTTCTGTTAAACTTTTTTTGGTTTGACGACCTAAACGTCGTACCTACAGTTTAACTATGGCGTTTGAAATGGAAGCGGGACTTCCTGCTGGAGTAAAACGGCGGGGCCAATGGAGTCAGTCGGCGGGGCCAGCGATTGGTTAATTATTCGGAAATCGGACACTGCAAAGTGCTGTGACATATCATGCCATCAGCGTACATCCAAGGTATGCTGCGAATCTAAGACTGTGGCGACCTGAATGATTTAAACCCGTTATCAGACGACAAATTTTAGACTTGCCTGAATTAAAATTGGATGCAGACAACAATTCAAGGTGTCTAGGACTTGAGAATTAAGATCCACATGGGGAAAGTATGTATACACGTTATTACTGCTTTTCTCACTATGCTTTCCCTACTTTCTTTGACGGTGTTGGATAGTGTGGTGGGGAGTTAAATAAGGTCACTCCACGAAAGCAACTAAATAAAATAAAATAATATAAACATGTAGCGACATCCATTCCGTAAAAATATTTTCTCAACATTATTTTTGAAAGGCGTTAAATCAGCGGGCTGTGTGAAAAGTACTATCGGAGTTGCAAAAATATATATAACACATCCTTCAAAATGACTAAAACCTCATACTTTAGATGCTATACACTAGCCAATTGACCAATCACTGACCCCGTCCACTTACTCCTTTGGCCACGCCTATTGACCCCTAATGACTCCGACAGGGAGTCTCGCTTCGACGTTATTTTTCAAAAACTATGGTCATAAGCACGTAACAAAACCAGAAAGCTAGTTGGTTGGCGACCTAAACGTCATAACTCCAGCTTGAATAAGCTGTAGTTACGACGTTTAAGACCTCAACCAATAAAAATATTTCAAACCAATGGCGGCCAATGTTGGAGTTTAAATCTCAATTTCGGGCTGAATGAATGATTTGATTGGCCTATATATTCCTTGATTCACAGCTGCGATTGGTCGATTGTCGGACAGCCGCTGTCAATCAAAATTGGATTGGTCGGTCATTGGAGTACTGATCTCCGATACATAGGTAATTATTTTTGATGGATTCCTGGTATTCTCACACCAGTACTATCATTACATCCTTTCCTAGCCTCCAGCTGCTATCCCACATAGGTCTACTATTATCGACCCTTTGGTGAGAGACAAATAGTCGGAAGGATGAGTGCCGCCGTCGGGGATCGAACCCGGGACCTCTAGATTGACAGTCCGACGCGCTACCAACTGCGCTAAGGCGACACAAAAGAGATGAGTCGACGTGGATAGCTTTTGCTGAAATTTCAGAAACATTTTTTGCATTCAGTGTTATGTTAGAAACCCGGATAAACAGAGATAGATAGGCAAATAAGAGATAATATCAATATTAACTTAAGTCATGTTTGGCCTTGAAAAGTTAAGCACCAAGATAGACTCCTGGGTATTTTAATCGTAATGTTTACCCTTTCACACGAATAGCAGTTTGAGGATATTTTTTGAAGTTTGAGATCTGAAACAAAAGCAGGGAAATAACAGCAACAAAGTCAACACAGAAATGAATGTGGGTTCTTTCAATTAACGCGAAGAAAACTAAAGAAAACAAAACAGACAAAACAACAACAACAACAAAACCAGCTTAAAACAGCTTTCCCGACTGTAATTTGAGTACATATTGGTGGGAAGTTGTTTTAAAAATGTGTATCAAATCACCATATTGGATCGAGAAAATAGAAGGAAAATAGTTACATCATACATGTATGCTCTGAATAAAACTGCATATATTAACAATTTCCACCAGTGAAGTATGGCTTAACATATGAATGAAAAAAAAACACGCCGGGATTTACAGAAAAGTTGCATTCCCTAGCCACGCCCGCTGACTCTGCTAGCCCCGCCGACAGGTCGTACCACTTCGTTATTTAACGGCCATATTTTCAAAATAAATGGCCTGTAACCAGTAAAAGAAATATCAAATATTGTTGGCGACTTTAACGACGCAAATACACTGCCAAACTAACAAAAAAGCTTTACATCGATGTCGGCAAATGTTGGAGTTCAAAGTTTACTTTCGACCTAAATAAACGATATGATTGGTCGATGGAATTATTGATCGCTGGTCAATACTGAAACAATCATCACTAATCACAGTACACCTACACTTCCATCTTTGTTCAATAATTGCCGATCTTGAAAAGATTTTTAACCCATTCCCACGCAACAAAATTTTAGACTCGTCCAAATTGATGGAAGTTATAGACGACAATTTCAAGCTGATAGGTTTTGATATGTTTTCGTCTTTTTGGATAGAAAACATTGTGGATAATGAAGAAATTGCTTGTAACAAGCAATTTCTTCATTTTCCACAATGTTTTCTTAAGTTTTTTTCTTGAGGGGCGTTAAAAGGAGGGCTTGTGTGGGAATGGGTTTAACACATTCGTACTTGAACAAAGTTAATGGCTCTACTGCTCTCGAAAGGTCAAAATTTTTCTACAAAAGAAATCCCGAAATTTTTCGTTAATTTGTTTACACACCCCTCTATAAATGATGCAGAATAATGGCATAAACCTGCTATGAAAAGCGTTGCCGCACAGAAAATGAAAATAAATTTCAAAATTATTCTATTTTGCCTTTTTTCTGATCGGTAACGTTTTTCATATAGCGGGCTTTTGACCTATTCTGAAAGTATTGTTGAAGGTGTGTGTAAACACTTTTAACGGGGATTTCAGGATTCCTTTTGGTGAGAAATTTTGTCAATACGAAAGCCGTACAGCTTCCCAGGCTTTCGAGCAAAAGCAAACACACGTTATCTTAACCCATTTCAACACAACCCAACACTTTTTTGCACTGAATAATTAAAATACTTGAAAATGAGAAATTGCATTTAAAAAGCAAATTGTCGTTTTCCCATTATTTTTTTTTCTTTTGTCGTCTTGTGATGATTTTAAATGAGCCTGGGGAACGAGCCATGTTGTAAATTTCAGACCTAAATGGTAGCTTTGTGATCGTCAGATAAGGCAAAGTTAAACTAATTAGCAGACAACATAATTTCAGCATGGTCCAAATTGGTAGAAGTTGCAGACGAAATTTCAATTGCGGTAAAATTCGAAAATAAGTGCCAAATATGGGAAAAATGCGAGAAAATGAGAAATTTTGTCTGATACCAGGAATTTCTCCTTTCCCACAAAGTTACAGTGGTCGTAGTCAGTGTGAAGGTAAAGGTCCTTATGAAACACCATACATTTAAGGGAATTTAACACTATCAAAGTAACGGGATTGGTCGATTAGTTTTGCCATCAATATTGACAGAACTATTCAATAGCAAATGACAATATTTACGCACGTTTTCACCCTATTTCAATGCATTAATTTATTTACCAGATACTCTGGAGATCGCAAGCTTTAGATGTTTACAAGGTGACATATATAATACAAACATGGAAGCCTGATGCGAATAAAAATAAACAAGGTTCAAACCCTTTTACCTCCCTATAGAAAGAAATGTTTCTATGGCCTATCATACAAAAAAAAAAAAAAAAATAAATAAAAAAATAAAAAATGAATAAATGAATATATAAGATAAAAAGATAAAAAAAATAAATCTTTATTACTTTATTACCACACGGTGACGCTTTTAGTCGACTCTCAAGACAAATTAAATCGGAAAACATTGTGTAAAATGAATTAATTGCTTGAAACAATAAATTTCTTCATTTAACACAATGTTTGCTTCCCAGAAATTTAAAAGAACAAATATTTCTTATATTTTTAATTTTCGTCTGCATCTCCTTTCAATTTGTACCAGTCTAAAATTTAGTTGTGTGGTAATGGGTTAAGACGCCGCTAAACCACCGCTGTATTTTCGATGGCAAATTTGACAATTAATCTCTTAATTATCTACAATATTTTTAACCCAGAAAACAAAGAATTTTAAAATTCCATTTGTTAAAAATTGTTGTCTGCAACACTATTGAATTGGGGAAATAATTGTATTGGGTAAAATACAGACTGCATGTTTCATTTCCTATAACTTTGTCAAATAGACAAAAATCTCTCTTACGTCCGTTTAATAACTGACGGATCGTGTTTGTCAATGAAAAAAATCAAGCGACCAATAAAATCATTCAAGTGAACTTGAACGATAACATTGGCCGACATTTTCGTGAAGCATTTTTATTGGTTTGGTCTTTAAAACGTCGTAACTTCAGTTTCTTAAGATGTAGTTACACCGTTGAGATCGCCAACAAACCTTGTTTTGTTGCATGTTACTGACCATAAATGGAATTCATTATGCGTGATCTAGGATTTGTTAAATAGCATATGCATATGCATTTTTGAACTTTTAAGACCGTCTGAAGTTTTACACGTTATAATCGTCCGACAATCTAAAAATCAAGAAAATTGAAGGAACGATTATCTTTTGTGGATGTAATTATCTTCATGATAATCCTTGTTTAACAATTTCTTTTAAAACTTCAATTCTTTGGCTTTGCAAATTTAAAAGCAAATATAATTACATGTAATTGAACGACAGTTAACATACTGAATAGGAATCTTATCTGAAAATCTGTCGGATCTTTTAAAACAAAGTACAAATATTAATTAAAAAGAAGAACGGGTCCGACTTTCGTACAATCTTAGTTCTTGTTAGCCGCCGTCATAACGCAGTTGGTAGCGCATCAGACTCCCAATCTTCAATCATAGGGTGTCATGAGTTCGATCCCCGGAGGCGGCACAAATCCTTTCCGACATATGTCTCTCAACAATGGGTGGATAATCGCAAACCTAAGTGGGATAGCAGTTGGAGGCTAGGAAAGGAAGTAATAGTGGTACTACGGCTAGATATACCAGGAATCCATTGTTAGGTGCTCCAGCCGCTGCGATGTGACTGAAAAAAATGTTTAAAGTGGAGTTAAACCCCATTCAAACTTTACTATTGTCATTTTGAATAAATAGGTCTCTCAGAGGGCATCAAAATCAAAGGCCCGAAAGCACTGGATGGCTTGATTGTGGGTCCGTATTTCTTTTGAAAACTAGTTTCGATAAACAACCATGGCTTTAAGGCGACAAATAAGTTATGCTAACAAAGATAAAACTACACAAAAGTGCAGCCTGGTCTTTTTCTGTACCTCCTGTCAAGACAGGATTATTCCGGGATCAGTATTTCAAGGGTTAGTGTGTTAAAATTAGGATATTGAAGGTAAATCTCCACAAGGATGTAAATATAAAAACTATAAAAAATGAATAGAGAAAAAGTAAACACTGTATGTGGATGCCAATGTCTAACCGTTTGGTGACGAAACGTAATATAAGCTAAAATTTTGCAAAGGTGTTTGAGGTACATCCGTTCCAGCTGTGAATTTTTCGTCTATATATTGTACTTCTAGTCAAACAAGAGACGGGGCATATAACAAAACTTGAATTAATCCCACGACGAGATTTAAATCAAACCTTATGGTTTTTTTTAATAGGATGAGCTTTAGTCTTTTCCTCGAGTCTAACATATATGTACAAACGGGGAAATGATACACGTAGCTATACCAGTAACTGTGTCGTTGTATCTGTTTGCTTTTCAGTTGTTTGATGTCGCTTTTAATTATATTGGACTTAACTCAAAAGTTCCTATAATTTTGCTTGAGATTTAAATTGTTGACGAATCGACCTTCTCAACCAAATGTCGATTGACCAGTCAACTCATGCATTTAAACCGGAGATGAAGATTAAACTTGGCAAATTATGCAAATCATTTCTGTTGGATTAGTGACTAGACTTCGTAACTACAGCTTATTTCGGTAGTCAACCATTTTACCTTTTAGCTAACAAAGTTTCAGCTTTGATAGCTTAACTTAACAGACACAATTTTGAGATATTCTCAGAGTTCAACGAGTGCGAGTTGCCACTAGAGGCTTAACCATTAAACTTATTGAATTTATTGAATGTTTACGCAATGAAAAGTAGATTTTGTGCCTTTCAAGAATATTGCAAGCTCTGTCTATAAGTTCATCTCCTCGGTATTTTGGATCGCTTGAGCACATTGTGTTCACAATGAGCTTTGTGATTACTAATTGTCCGTTGTGCGTCGTCCGCGGACAACAACTTTTAGTGTAAACACCGTATGGGCGACAAATTTGGCTCAATACATGTATTTCTCAGATTACAAATATGAAGCCTATTGAAAATGATGAATTTTCATTGTAAAACACAAGAGAGATAATTTCTTCGAGTGCACTTTAGGGTCTACAAATATGTTTCAATTTTGATGAAACTTAGTGAATATGTTTTTCAGTCTTCAAGACGAACCCTATCGAAATTGCGAACATTCCAAATGTAATTAAATTAAAAAGGACACAAATGACAATTCCTTCGCATACCATATAGGAGCTACGATTTCAGCTCAATTCTAATGAACGTAGGTGAAATAGACAAAAAATATAAAGGAAAAGACGAGAAAATGGCTTTAGTGACTATTTCTTTGTTTACACTCCGATGGCTACTTATTTGGTCCAATCGTGATGAAACTTGGTCAAAATGTTTGTTGAAAACGCGGTAAAAGGAGCCAAAATGACCGTCTAGGAGCTACAAATTTACCACATTTTTCAATTAAACTTGGTTAAAACGTTTGTCGGTGCATGAAAATGAAACCTATTGAAGCTGAGAATATTCTAATGTAAAAAACGAACAAAGAGGCCTTAATGTCAATTTCTTTGTTTTCTCTCTAGGGGCCAGAAATTTGGCTCAATCGTAAGAAACTCGGTCAGAATGAGTTTCAGATCATTTAGATATATCCTATTGGAAAATGGGAACAAATGAATGGAAAAGATAGAAAAGGGGGCATTGATGACAACTTTTTTGTTTGCTCTCTCGGGGCTATATCTTTAGCTAAATTTTGATAAAATTTTGTACAAATGTTTATCAGGTTAAACAATTTGATATTGTAGAAATTGAGTACACACCTTATGAAAAACGACAAAGGAACCTTAACGACGACTTCTTTGTGTACACTCTAACTCTTTAAGGCCGATTATTTGTGCTCAATAACCCGTTAGGTGAGTGATCTATAACCATCATGGTCCTATTTTATATTTTAGAAAACACGAAAAATAAAGTTGATCGTCATATGAAAAGTCTCATTTTCACTGTTTTCAGTTCAGAATGCGCATTTCCAACTATTTCCCATCTGCACCAAGTAACGACTTAGTCTGATCAGATCCTTCACTCTGCCCACTGCTTTGTATGGCCACATTAATTAGCTTCATTCAAGTTGTAGGGAAGTTCTCAAAAGCATGTTATATAACTCCCGGATTACATTAACCTCATTTACTTATCATAATAACCTTTGAAAAAGAAGATTACTTAACAAAATCATGCTTTGCTGGTACTTTGATTGATAACGTGCTACCGAAATTCCTAAAAAAACGCCGTGTATTATGTAAGCCAGAGATCTGTCAATTCAAATTAGCTTATGTATTTCCGGATTGCAGAAGAAACTAATTGACGGATAATTTCATCTCTGAGATAAAAGAATTGTTATGAACCTACCTTTTTTAGCTCGGCTGTTTTCCGAGAAAAACCGAGGTATTGTGATAGCCCCCGTGTATTCGTCGTCGTTGTTGTTGTTGTCGTCGGCGTGCGAAAACGTTGACATTTTGTAATATCTCTGGTTCTACTGAAGGCATTCACTTGAAACTTGGCACACATGTTAACTATCAAAAGAGCAACCTATGCTATCAAGGGGGATAACTCTATATGCATTTTGTGCGAATTATGTCTCTTTTTCGACTTGGATTTTTTACGAAAACTTTGACATTTTGTGATATCTCTGGTTTTACTGAAGGCATTCACTTGAAACTTGTCACACATGTCCACTATCAAAAGAGGAACCTATACTATCAAGGGGGATGACCCTATATGCATTTGTTCAAGTATGCCCTTTTTTCGACTTAGATTTTTTATCCACTATACAGCACCCAACAGCCGAGCGTAGGCACCCGTAGGCGGTGCTCTTATTCATATATATGGTAGACTCACTGCATGTGAGAGTTATAACACTGGAAAATCAGTAACAGACATCTGATGAACTGATACGGGAATGGTCGGATGACGTTATTTTCCCGGTAAAATAACATTTAGCCAAGAATTAAGAAACAGTTGACTTAAAGATATTCTACATGAGCTTCAATATTCGTTGGTATATAATAAATGGAATTCTATGTTAGAGTAGTGAAAGAAGACCTTGTATTGGGCTCTCAACGAGTAGGAAACTCCTACGCGCCTCGAATCCAATACAAAACTATATATCACAACTATAGCATTGTAATCCATATGGAATATCAAGCGTTTTGTATTCTATCACCCAATCAGTACTTTTAAAGTCTACATATAGTTTACAGGCTCTTGCGAATGAAGTTTTTCCCCATTTAGGTATGAACGTGAAAATAAAAACGAAATTTATTGACATTTTTTATGTTACCACTTCTAGCTTCACACAGTGTGATAAGGGTCCTATTTGAATACCTTAACGAATTCAATAATAATCCCGCTTGTGTACGTCTATCAAGAAAAACAACTTTGAAAAGGTTCTCGGGTGTTCCGTGACACAAATACTTGAAATTTGGCAGAAACAATATAGAGATCGCATACCACAATCTATGATGTAGTAAGATAGAAAGGTCATTAAGAAGTCACAGTGCAAATACTCTCGCGTCGGACTGTCAATCTAGCGGTCCCGGGTTCGATCCCCTACGGCGGCACTCATCCTTTCCGGCTATTTGTCTCCCACCAATGGGTTGATAATCGTAGACCTACGTGGGATAGCAGCTGGAGGCTAGGAAAGGATGTGATGGTGGTACTGGTGTGAGAAATACCAAGAATCCATTGTTAGGTGCTCCAGCCGCCGTGATATAACTGAAAGATTGTTGAAAGCAGCATAAAACCCCATTCAAACAAACAAACAAAAGCAAATACTCTCAGTCTGGGTCAGACTGCACAGTCTTGCCAAGATTGATACTTTTTCACTATCCAAGAGGTCCTTTATCGCCATGTGGATCACAAATAGTTAAGGATTGATCTTTAATCCTGGGTACTGTAAGAAGGATTATAAAGCTAGGTGAAGGTATATGGGCATTCAGTTTTGTCGGACGGTGTTAAATGACGTTTTAAGGTGTATTACATGCTATTATGAATGTAGAAAGATTCAATAAGTTTTGAGTGTATACTTTCTATTGAAAGTTTTTGCATGATATTATGCCTACTTTAATACGGAAACTATAGATTCTAAAAGGTATAGTTATTCACTATATTAACCAAGGAGTTTATTTGATAGCCATTTTTAGAATTTTGTTTGTATGACCTTAAGTAAAAATTCTCGCGACCTCACAGAAAATTTGTTTTGGTTTCTACACCTTTTTCTGAAGATACCTGCTTCGCTTGCTGAACATTTTTGTTTTTATACAATATTAAATCAGACAAAGTCAAATTATTGACCAATCGCTATCTGAATCAAAGAATCAACAGACCAATCAGATATTACATATAGACCGAAAGTGATTTTTGGACTCCTCTATTTGCCGCCATTTATTTGAGACATTTTTGTTGGTTCGGCAATTTGAACGTCATAACTAAAGTTTTTTTTCATGTTTTGTTACATGCTACTGCATATAGTTTTGCAAAATAAAGCAATTCCTGTTGGAGTCCGAGGGCGGGGCTAGCCAACGGAAAATTATGGAAATCACGCTTGTCATCCCTTTCCTGTTTTGCAATATTTTATACCGGTCCAAATTCAAAGGTTTTCTTGACAAAACTTTAAATTGGATTGAACTTGAAAAGTTATAATTCAGTAGGGACGAAAATATTGTGAAAAAAATAAGAAAGTGCTTGTAACAAGCAATTTCTTCTTTATTCAATGTTTTTCCCAAGTATAAAAACACAGTTACGTAAAAGCATGGATTAATCAGGAAAGGATTAAAGAAGCACTTTGATTTATTTTAATGACATTTCAATGTATTCTATTATATAGTTTTTATTTTTTTCAACGAGTAAGAACAATTATAGCATATCGTCGTTTCGCGTGCAACACCTCGTAACTACAGCCTAAATAAAGCTGAAGTTACGCCATTTTACTCGCCCGACGACCTTATGGACTGAAGTAAAACCATGATAATAACATCATTAGGGTCATCATCTGTTTAAATTGTGGGCTCTGTGAACTTTCTGTTTTATAAGAATAACTACAAACCATTTCTAACTATTTTGGTAAGTCTTGTTCGAAAATAATTGGTTTCTGTAATTTCTTATTATCTTTATTTATTTACATTTGTACTTCATTCGGGTTTCTTAATGCAATACCACCCATTATCAATAGAATAAATAAATACACCCCGTCGATCTAGTTTTTTTTAAAAGTCAAATATGATACTATTGTCTATCTTAGAGGACGTATCAAGATAGTTCAAAACAAAAGAGGATTCTGATAAGATAACATTTGAACTATTGTGCCGGAAACACGATCAACCCCTAACAATATCCTTTAACCCATTTCAACATAATCCCGACTGTCTACACTCCAAGGAATCATATTTTGGGAAGCATTGTGAGAATGGGAGAAATTGTTTATTTAAGCATTTTCTCCTTTTCCAACATTTTTTGAAATCCTAAATGATACTTATTTTTCGATTTAATTTCACTTTTTAAGATTTCGTTTGCATCCTTTTTTTTTATTTGGAGGAGTCTAAAATATTGTCGTCTGGAAATGGGTTAAGAAGCAAATGACCACATCTCAGTAGCGTTTCGCCCATTTTTTAAAACTACTTAAAAATGAAATCACAATGTAAAAATAATAGATTTTAGGCCCAATTTAGAACAGGTTCAGGCCGGTATGATTTCATGTTTTGAGGTGCCTAACTTTGATACGTTTAAAAAAGGAGGGCGGGGTAGCCTAGGAATGGTGAGATAATCTTAGTAGTAACATTGCAAATCGGTGGATACTAAAATGCGGTCTTCCAGTCTTGTCACACGTTTTTACATTGGGTCGGTGACCCTCTCCAACCCCTAAAACCAATGGGTCTGAGCCTATCGGCCAGAAAGTCCCGTTACGATGCACCATTAAGGACTTGTATCATTAACCCTTTCCTGTTTTGAAAAATTTTGACCTGTCCAATAGGTTTTGATGACGACAATTAATAGTCGATCTTATTTGTAAAATAATCATTCAGCAGGGTAGAAAATATTGAGGAAAAAGAAGAAATTGCTTGTTACAAACAATGTCTTCTTTTTCTATAGTATTTTTAAGTATAGAAACAGCCGGGGATTGAACAGGGAAGGCTTAAATCTTCTAACGGATATATTTTCAAAAACTATTTGACTATGGTAGCTTGATACCTACAGCTAAAATCATCAACATTAAAATAAGGGCCGCCCTTATATTACCGACGACAGGATTTTAGACTGGTCCGAATTAAAGAAATTTTAGACGACAATTATTAGTTTGAATGAATTTTTTAAAAAATCTTTGTCTTATCGATAAAAAAAACAACATTGCGGAAATTTAAGAATTGATTAAGATAAGCAATTTCTTCATTTTCACAACGTTTTTCCAAGCTTATCTAAAGGGATGTTAAATGACGCGACTGTGTGAGAATGGGTTGATCAACTTTGAAAAATGGTACCATTCATTGTGTTTATCGTCGCTTTTTGCTTTGCATTTTTTGTTTTATTTTTTGAAAGAAAAATACTAAATCGGGTTGTATAGCGCAACTGACATTATGCCTGATTATTGAACCCTACCACCAGAGCTCAGAAAAATGGTACTTTAACTTATTACTCCTTAACCCTTTCCCGTTTTTGGAAATTTTAGACTGGTCAAAATTGAAAGAGGTTGCAGACGACAATGAAAACTGGATATTATTTGAAATGAAACCATCCTATGTGGTAGAAAATATTGTGGAAAAAGAAGAAATTGCTTGTTACAAGCAATTTCTTCTTTTTCCACAATGTTTTCTCGAGTATAAAATCACAGGAACGTAAAATCCCGTATTTGAACGGGAAAGAGTTAAAATCGTATTTTTGCACGAAGAAGAAATAATGCATTGGAAAGCATTGTAAAAAGGGCGAAATTGCATGGAACATGTAAAATTCCCCCTTTCGAATAATGTTTTAACCTATACGACAGCTACTTTTAAATGCAATAGCATCTTTAAATGTGCCTGCAGCTTCTTTTGATTTGGACTTGTGTGTTTTTTGTTATTCATTAATCTTTCATTTTCTTTCGTTACAGGACCGTAAGATGGGGTTAGATACGGATATGTTTGAGGGTCCCCTGGATCCGGAGGTAATCTGTGAATTATGTTCTCGTGTTCTACTTAATCCAGTCATGGCGGGCTGTAAGCATTTATTTTGTCAGGAATGTGCTCAGCGAAGACTTAATTCCAAAATATCCCTTCCTGATTGTCCGACCTGCAGCACTAAATTAACGGAGGAAATCAGTGAACCTTCGGTTGAGTTCAAATTACAGTTACTGCATTTACGAATCAAGTGCAGCCATAAATGTGGTGAGATAGTCATACTTGGTGACCTGCCTGATCACATGGACACCTGTCCTTATGCTCCTGTGGAATGTACCTTCAACAATAAAGGATGCAAAAAGAAAGTTAAACGCTGCGATCTCCGAAAACATCTTGAAGAATGTGACTTCCGAATTGTTGAGTGCGAAGCCTGTGGGTACGAAACTATATATCGCGAACTATACACCCACCAGAGTCGAGTTAGGTGTTTGGAAAAGAAGTTGAAACAACAGATCGTACGTGAACGTAAGGTAGCATCACAGGAAATTAACCGACATCGTGAGAGATTATTCAAGGACAATGTAAGACTAGACCAGCATCAACGAAAACGTCTTTTGACTCATTCCAAATCTTTGTGTTTAAGAAAAACGTCGCGTAAAAACGAAGCCGTCAATCAGCAGAGGTCGCGATCAGATTCTGATGTCGATTTTGAATACTCCCCACGTGATAATGTGTTTATGACAGAAAATGGTAACATTACAGAGAGAGATGAGTTGCACGAAGATGTAGAGGATGTCCAGCAGAATGGTGTGGACGTGATGAGAACGACAGGATTTGTAAGTTAGTTTGTATGTTCCAAATTTAAAAAAAATGGAGTAATAGAGATAAGCATATAATGTTTAACGAATTGCTGACCATTCCCACTGATTCCTGACTAGGTACATCAAACGACATTAGTTTGTTTAATTTTTGGTCAGGAAAATTGCAAACCGTTGGTTGGCGACCTAATCGTCGTAATGCGCGTGGTTAAGACTCGTTCGGATTGTTGAAAATGCCACACACGGACTCGTATATCAATTAGTAAATGATTTATCTTTCCATGGATAAAAAAAACGCCGCCGTAATATTGCTGACGGTAGCGCGTCAGACTCGTAGTCTTCAGTCATGAGATGTCATGGTTCGATCCCCGGCGGCGGCACATATTCTTTCCGACATTTGTCTCTCACCAATGGGTTGATAATCGTAAACCTAAGTGGGATAGCAGCTGGAGGCTAGGAAAGGATGGTAGTACTGGTGTGAGAAATACCAGGAATCAATTGTTAGGTGCTACAGCCGCCGCGATATAACTGAAATACTGTAAAGAGGCGTTAAACCCCATTCAATCAATCAATCAATCAATCAATCAATCAATCCATGTAAAAAAGTCACACAGTACATTGATAAGATTCGCTAATCGTCTACAGTAAATGCCCATTACTTTCAGAAAAGGTCACAAGCCCGAACAGAAAACGAAAATTAAATTCAAAATTATTTTATGTTGGCAACATCAGATAATTTTTAAATTCACATTCGTTTTCTGTTGGCAACGCTTTTCAAAGCGAGTTTGTGGCATGTTCTTAAATGATTTATAGATGGTTCCGTAAACGCCTCCTGTTGATGAGAAATATTTCTCGTCCGAGAGCCAAAGAGCCTTTAAAGCATCCATGGGCATTTACAAATGACTTGGCGTTCGTTAACCAAGTTAAGAGAATTCACATTCGTTTTCTGTTGGCAACGCTTTTCAAAGCGAGTTTGTGGCATGTTCTTAAATGATTTATAGATGGTTCCGTAAACGATTCCTGTTGATGAGAAATATTTCTCGTACGAGAGCCAAAGAGCCTTTAAAGCATCCATGGGCATTTACAAATGACTTGGCGTTCGTTAACCAAGTTAAAAGTGGTTTAATGTATGTAAGTGCTTTTTCATAATAGGTTCAAATGGAAATCGATACAAAAGCTCTCAGTGGGATCATTTGACTATATTAACAAAAGGTCCAATTAGGATTAACGTTAAAAAAAGCTTTCATTTTTTTCAATGCATTTACTGGATACACCAGGGGAGATGTATTTTTCACTGGGGTGGTTTTTGATACTTACTAGATTTCATAAACTCAAATACTTTTAAGCTCTTTTCAGTTAGAGAGCAATTATAGCTTTTATCAGAGCAATTTCGAAATAATCTAATTGTAAAGTAAACAATTGAAAATTTAAAATATATCATCTATGGCACTCCAAGTACCTGAATATCCCATATGAAAACAATGGTATTTCATAACTTTCAATTACTAATAGCATCGCATCAACACTTGTCATGCTGAATTAAATCCTTGAACAGAATTGTATTAAAATCAAAGGACTGAAGGCACTGGAAGAAATAATTGTAGGTCAATAGTTCTTTTAAGAATTTATTTCATAACCAATCCTGACTGTAATTGGACATATAAGTGGTGTAGACATATTTTCAGGCTGATCTTTGTCTATACTCCTGCAAAAAAATTAAAAATAAATAGATATTCCGGGATCAGCATGACAAAGATTAACAGTCATTTCACTTAGTTCACAGATACTGCCAACTACAAGAGACCTTCATATAGGCGATGGACGACCAAAACGTCTAAACTACAGTCCATATTCGTGTGCAAAATGTCATAACTACAGCTTGAATAAAGCTGTAGTTATGACCAATTTGCTCGCCAAACGACGTTTATCTAGTTGTAGTTACATTTTAGTTGCCCAGCGACGACATGGATAGGTTTAACTGTACCTCAGGGTATAGTTATGCAAAAGCTATATCTTAACACTAAAGGGTAGAACTACTATCTTTCTTTAACATTCTGTGTTGCTATAAAGTTAATTCCCTTGATATCATGGCACTGTCAAACATATTTAGGTGCTTCGTCAATTGACAAGGGACCTCGTGAATGGTTAGAAAGTATCAACCTGATCAGTGTGCGAGGACTGTGCAGGCTGACAAGGTCCGATATTTTTCTATCTTTAATAATCCAGGAATTACTTATCTTCCTTTCAGTATTAAATGAGCGCATGCGTGACTTTTCCAACCATTACACATGTGCGCCAAGAAAAGACTCAGATCAGCCTGTGCATCCGCACATTCTGATCATATTCTTCACTCAGCGCTGATAGAGACTGACCCAAAGCTTCTTTAAACAATCAGCGAATGTTCAAATTGCCCCTAAAGGCTGTCCAGGGTGTCGCGCACATGCGAAATGGTTGGAAATGTCACGCATAGGCTCAAATATTTTCAAATTGAAACTTTTGGTTTACCTATGCTTGTTCAAATCTCCTTTCCATGTATTTGATTTACGAAACAACCGGGAAGTCTCATTTGCCTAACGTGTCGAATATATTCTGTGACGTATTTTCTTATATTCTGTGACGTATTTTCTTCTAAAGTAAGGAAACAATCTTTATAAAGTTTGTCGACATTATCATATATGTACACTTATATTTGTCTCCATTTTTACAGATGACCAAAACTCCCCATTCGTCCCGGTCAGGATTCGCGCTACAGATGTGTTCACAGTGTAACAAAAAGTTTCGACCAGATGCTAACCATCCAAACGCTTGCAGATGGCATACAGGGGTAGGTACTAACATAACGCTGGTGATATATTTCGATATAGATATAAACACTCACGCGAAAAGGGATCAATAGGATGTTAAAATCTTAACCCAATACCCCATGACAGAGTTTTCGACTGGTCGAAAGTCAAAGAAGTTGCTATTGACAATTTGCACTTGTTGAATTTTTAAAATATTTGACTTTGGGGTTAAAAAACATTGTGTAAAACGAAGAAATTGCTTATTACAAGCAATTTCTTCATTCTCTACATTTTTTTCAGAGTAATTTTCTTTAGGGTTGTAAAAAGGCGGGATTGTGTGGGAATTGGTTAAGAAAAATATTTGATAAAAAGTATACCTCAGTTAGGATCACTTTATACATGAGAAATGAAGTAACTGCCATACTACAGTAAGAAAACTACCTAAACCGAACTGTTCCGATCCGGTCAGACTACATTTGCGCTGCCTTATCAGTGTCTTCAAGCAATTTCTTCTTTTCCACAATATTTTCAACCCATCTGAATAGTTATTTTGAAAATCAAATCCAATTTAAATTTTCGTCTGCAGAACCTTTGATTTTGGACAGGTCTGAATTTCAGCAAAGGGTTAAATAAAGAGTGCTCCTTTCGAGGAATGCGTTCACCTCGTTCGTTCAGTTTTCCACAGAAAAGGGGAACGAAAGTTATTTCAATATTCATCATTATTTTTTGTACCCCGACGAAAAAAAAAATTAAAGTAAAGATCTGCATTGTGCTTCGCTCATAATACTATGTTATAATGATGCTATTTATGTATAAATTTATGCATAAATTCCGACTTTTTTTCTTTTTCATGACCTTCTTTGAATGTGCAGCCGGTAAGTAAACATACTTATTAAATTGTTATCTTAACTCTCACACTACGTAGGAGTATGTATTATGAGATCACTTGCGACTATGTTCAACGACGAGTAGATCATCAAGTGACCATACAGTCGACTTAAATTTTGCAGTCGTTGTAAATTGTTGGAAAATACATTGTGTGAAAAGACGAAACTGTTTGTAACAAGCTATTTTGTCTTTTAGCACTCGTTTTTTTCAGAAATCATACTTTATTTCTGATTCAAACTCATTTAAAAAATAGTTTGCAGTTTCTTTTAATTTCATATAGTCTAATCTTGAATCGTCTAGTATTTTTTCATAATCATCTTCTATACTTTATTTCCGATTCAAACTCATTTGAAATATCGTTACCAATTTCTAATAATTTCATATAGTCTAATCTTGAATCGTCTAGTATATTTTCATAACCATATTCTATGTGATTTACGCTACCAAGTGACATGAATAATTTGTGGGAAAAAACACCGCTACAACCAGAATTTCCATATTATATGAAGTTATATCACGTAAGCTCTTGTCGACATTTTGTATAAAAAATAAAAAATTTGGCTTAAAAACTTCCTTTGTAGCTGTTTTCTTTGAAAAATTGTTCTTTAAACTTGAACTTGTCAATTCTATACGACCTCGTTGTTGTGTGTGCTGAGGAGACCAACTGCTCATGGAAAATCTGTAGTAATCTGTTGAACGTGCAACTCTTTCAATGGACAATTTGAATGATAACAAACACTCTTTTGGTGTTTATAATCAATGTATTTGTTTTCTCTTTTTTCATGCTCTGCAGATGGTAAGTCATATTAATTTTATTACTTTTTTCCTTTCCTTACTTATTACAATAATAACATGACCTGAGTATTGCTTGGTCAAATTTAATCGAGACTCTAAAGCCCTTTACTGGTTTTCAAAGTCTTGGACTTGTCCAAATTTAAAGGGGTAGCAGACACAATTAAAAGGGAAGTACACTTAAAAAATTAGCTATCCTAAGTGATGATAAAATATTGTATTAAATAAAAAAAAATACTTGTATCAAACAATTTCTTCTTTTTCCACAATGTTTTCTCTAGGATAATATCACAGGAACGTGAGAATTAGGGATTGTACGGCTAAAGGTTAATTCTTTTTTCCACAATGTTTTCTCTAGGATAATATCACAGGAACGTGAGAATTAGGGATTGTACGGCTAAAGGTTAATTCTTTTTTCCACAATGTTTTCTCTAGAATAATATCACAGGAACGTAAGAATTAGGGATTGTACGGCAAAGGGTTATTTTTAGTAAGCCTCCGGTATAGTAAATACAAGCCGTGCACTTGGTTTCCATAAAAAATGATTCAAACCCTTTTTGAATAAAGTAATCACATCATGACGAAAATAAGGGTTTTATTTCAATTTATTGTATAGGACTCCTAGTTATGAGGTCCCGGGTTTGATCCCGGCCGGGTTGAATTTCCTTTCTGACGTTTGTCTCCCACCAATGGGTGGGTAATCGTAGATTTTAGTGGGACGAGCACCTGGAGGCTCCGAAAGGACCGGTTTGAGAAATACCAGGAATCAACGGTTATGTGCTCCAGCCGTCGCGATATGACTGAAATACTGTTAACCGATTCCCCCAAAATGGCGGTTTTGAACGCCCCTTGTATGAAAGCTTTGGAAAACATTGTGAAAAAAGAAGAAATTGCTTGTTACAAGCAAATTCTTCATTATCCACAATGTTTTCTACCTCAAAAGACAAAGATTCAAAGATTACACCAATCTTAAATTATCGTCTGCAAATTCTTTCAATTTGGACTGGTCTAAAACTTAATTGGGTGGGAAGAAGCGTTAAACCATAATCAATCAACCAACCAACCAAGCAAGCAACCAACCAACCAATAAACTAACCATCTATAAACCAACCAATCAATATACCAATCAATAACCAATCAATTAATCGATTTATAGGCTTTATCTACGTTACAGTAGGAGGCGGTCCTGCCTAATACCCCTGTTCTTTCGTTTTATAGTTTTCATGAGAAGGTCATAATTTATCGATTGCTGCCTACGCTCACCGATTCCGCTGGCCACACCAACAAACTCAAACAAGAAGATCCAATTCGATATAAAACAGCGTTATTTTGCAAAATTTATGGCTAGTGACATGTATCAAAAAGTTAAATGATTGGTTGGCGACTTCATTGTTGTAACTACAGTTTGAATAAGTTGTAGTTACGACGTCTATGTCACCGAACAAACAAAAATGTTTCACAACATTCCCACATTTGAAAAGTAATGCAATATTCATTATTCGTGTAGTGAGCAAAGTTACCAGTAAAACAAACAACAGTAACAAAACAACAGTGTCAACAACATCATTTGTCACAAAGCAACTCCAGATTCAAGGCTATCATAATAACTTATTTACTACCTTATATTTTACAGATTCAAGTTTTCGTGAGTATTGTACCTTCTTTACTTAATTTGATTATTTCACGTGAGAGTATGTATATTGTCGTTTGCCTACCAAAACCTTATATCTACAACTTAAATCGTCGGTGCGCGAGCACAGTGTTGTTACTACAGCTTATTATAGCTGTAGTGACGAATTTTTACTCGTGCAACGATGAAATATACCAATGGTGTTTTTGTACCCTAACGACGATACGGTTTGATACGAACAATACGAGAATTCGACAGCTGCTCAGAAGAATTATACTTCAATCGATAGATCAGGATGTTAAGTAATTGACGCGTTTGTTTATTCCACTTTTTATCCGGCAAAACTAACAATCGAAACAACATCAATAACAACAAAATAACAACAAAATCTTTACAATCATTTGCCATAAAATTTATCGTTTTCTACAGGTCAGATTTACGCTATTAAAACTTTAACATGTGCGATCTCTTTTGAATTGACCAATTGCGGCTGACAATCAAGGAATATATTGACCAATTAAATCATTCGTTTAGCCCCGTATTGAAATTTGAACTCCGACATTGGCCGCGATTTGTGTGAATAATTTTTGTTTGTTTTGCGACTTAAACGTCGTTAATACAACTAATTCAAGCTATAGTTACGACGTTTTGGTCGCCAACCAACCATTCAAATTTTATACATATACCTTTGGCAACAATTTCAATGCCATCTGTCAAGGTCAAAGTTGTTTATGAAGGCTAAATTGTAACCAAACTGGTATCTAGTGTTTTTTCATGATTTGACATATGTACCCAACGGCTCACACGTTTCATATGTATTACCTTTTGATAGCAACATTTCAATGCCATCTGTTAAGGTCAAAGTTGTTTTAGAAGGTTAAATTATAACCAAAAAAGCATATAGTTCAAGAAATTTAGGACGTATGAGAAAAGATTAGTGCTAAACAAAAGAACTCTTTTTTTCAGGATTTAACCTATATACCATTCCTTAATCACGAAATGTCACAAAATAAAGTAAATCAATATTTAAAATTTAGTACTTAAACGTTTGTTTGTTTTATTTACATGTATTTGTGTTTTTTCTCTTTTCATATTCCCTGCTGACCATTACAGAGTGTAAGTATATATTTGGATGTGCAATTAGTATTTGTGAATTATGATATTTTTTATGTGATCCATGACAAGTAATACACCGAACGGTCATTGTTTGTGTTTTTAGCGCTATTTCTTCCGAATTGTTTTGTCACATCCAATGCTATTTATGCCATATTAACTAGTAGAAAACACTCTTCAGCGAATAATTATTTTGTCCATGCAAGGGTATCGCGAGCCCGATAATTCCGGCCGAAGCAAACGCTAGATCATTAAAAAAGTAACAAAACAATTTTTCGAAAAAATACTGCAAAACGTGTAAATTACCGTCTTACTAAGTTTACTAAGTTTAACGAGGTAATTCGATGACATATCGATTTCTGCGTGACAAAAATCGTTCTGGGGCAGATCTGTTAGAAGAATCAAACGTGTATAACGTCAAATTAATACGTAAAATTGCATGAAAACATGGTAATATATATTCATATGTTTGCTATCATTGAATTAGATTGGGGCAGATAATCAGTCAAACAATGTACTTCTGTGAAGCATTTTTGTTGGGTTACTTTGGCGACTTAATCGCGTAACTACAGCTTAGTCAAGCTATTATTACAACGTTTATGTCGCCAACCAACCATTTTGCTTTATTGCATTTTATGCCACTGGCCATAAGTTTTGCAAAGTAATGCTGTTTAAAATCGAAGTTGAACATCCTGTCGGAGTCAATAAGGGGACAAACGGAGAAAGTGGGCGGGGCCAACAATTGTTAAACTGTCACGCACGTGATCATTTTAGTTTTCTTTCTTTTTCATAATACTCGGAATTCTCTACAAATGGACGAACATTACAGGGGGTAAGTAGATAAATAGCTTTACTTTAATGATTCTCTCTATGGATTTTCACTTTATAATTTCAGTGACAAACCAATGAAATTATCAAAATTCAAAACTCGTTGCTTCGATAGATTTTCTTCTTATTTCATTCATTTACGTTTCAAGACGTCTTCTCAGCTATTCGAAGATACTGAAGTCGTGAAGATGTAGCCTTTTCTTCACTCATTGAAAGATTATTCGTTTTTTTCACCATCGTCATCGGGATACATAAAGATATACTAGTTTAATATGTTGATTCTACGAAACTTTGGTATTGTCTTGCGTTTCTATTACAAAAGCTGAAAATTCTGCATTTGAATGATTCGTTAAACGCATAGCTCAATACACTAGACCTTTGCCAGTATGTGTTTAAATAATTCCATTTCATTGATTAAGTAGATACTTAACCCTTGTCATGCTGATTCCGGAATAATTCTGCTTTGGACATAGGTGCAGTCTGATCTTAGTCTACACAACCTGTTTGACTAAGTTATGTCTGTGTTGTTTATTGAACCATTTACCAAACAAAAATTGACCCACAGTTCGGGTCTATCAGTGCTTTTAGCCATTTCATTTAAATGTAGTTCTAAGCAATAAGTAACATACAACGGTTGAATTGACCAATCGCTGTCCCCGCTGACTGACTCCCTTGACCCAGTCCAATAACTCCAACAGGAAGTTCAGCTTCGATTTTTGACGGCATTATTTTTCAAATATTAACCCATTCCCTAACAGTGGCGCCTTTTGACGCCCCTCTTGGAAAGTATTTGGGAAAACATTGTGGAAAATGAAGAAATTGCTTGCAACAAGCAATTTCTTCATTTTCCAAAATGTTTTCTACCTAGAAAGTTGAAAAAAATCTAAAATTATGTTAACTTGTGATTGTCTGCAACTCATTTCAATTAGGACTAGTCTATAATGTTGTCATCTGGTAACGGGTTAATGGCCAGTATCATGTAACAAAAAAGGAAAATGGTTAGTTGGTGACCTAAACATCGTAACTACAGCTTGAGTAAGCTGTAATTACGAAGTTTAAGGCCCAAAACCAACAAAAAAAGCTAACAAAATTAGAGGCCAATGTCTGAGTTGAAAGCTCAGGTCCGTACTTAATAAATGATTTGATTGGTATGTTGATTCCTTGATTGACAGCCGCGATTGGTCATTTACTGCTACTTATTCTACTTAAAATGTATATCGAGAGAATCGACTCGTTAATGCAAAAGACCAACCTTTACCTATTGGCACCGGATGGAGAGCCGCAATTGTAACTGGTCTTTATTCCTGTCAAAAATGTACTTGAATCAAGAGTCTAGGTCAAACTTTCTGGTCTTCGAAGAGATCTGTGCATTACATTTTTATTATGGCCCTAACTGTTCTACGTAACATTTAGCTACTTTCCTTTAGATGGGAAGTCTAAAAATTCTCCTCTTTATACTTGAGTCAAGTTTTGATACAGACATTTAGTAACAAAATGTCGGGTAGATATATATCTACCCGACATTTTGTTACTAAATGTCTGTATCCATCGAAAGGTTTTCGAAGATAAACCGTATTTGAGCTTATTTTAGCTCTATAGTGAAGGGTATTTGTGAAACTTTGTTAGTTTCTAAAGATCACTGACAGCTGGTGACTACCACTTGTTATCCAACATCACTTGACAATAATTTTATTAAGGTTTTGTCAATGTCAATGAAGATCTGTGCATTCTTGTTGGCTGATAAAATAGACGGATCGCTGAACACACCCCTGACCTACGTCATGGCAGTCAGACTGAGTTAACTCATTCCCATACAACAAATTTTTAGACCAGTCTGAATTGAAAGAATTTGCAGACGACAATTCTAAGTTGATGAAATCTTCAAATCTTTGTCTTTTATGGTAGAAAACATTGTGGACAATGAAGAAATTGCTTGTAACAAGCAATTTCTTCATTCTCCACAATGTTTTCCGAATCTTTCATATTGAGGGTCGTTTAAAAGGATCAATGTGTGGTATTGGGTGAATAATCGACATTAGTTTGTAAACTATGTGGTCAGAGATATAGATAAAATGCCAATCTACAACAAGACCTTACTACACTAAACCATCTAAAATGCTAAACATAAATACCGATGTTTAAAGTTAACTTCCGGTCTGTATGAGTGCTTTGATTGGTCACTACATTTATGACCGACAGCGGCGATTCGTCGATTTTATCATGCCTACTTGAAAAGAAATCTAAGGACACAACCATTTAACCCTTTCCCGTTTCGCAAAATTTTAGAGCTGACAGATGATTTAAAGATTTTGCAGATGTAAATTTAAAGTGAATTTAATTTGAAAATAACCATTTATCAGGGTAGAAAATATTGTGAAAAAGAAGAAAATGCTTGTTAAAAGCAATTTTTTCTTTTCCCTAACTTTTTTCTAAAGTATAAAATCACACAGGAAAGGGTTTATATAACTGTTAGCAAAGTAGACCGATGAATAAAGAACTTGTCTCAATCAGGTAAAACCATTGCTTCTTTGACATCTGTTATTCTATACCTAACTTAACCCATTACCAGACGAAATATTTTTCTCATTTATTATTTTGAAAATATTTTGAATAATGAAAATATTCCTAGTAACCAGCAATAACTTCTTTTTCACAAGCTATCGTCTTCTTTCCGTAAAAGATATATATATTGTAATCATTTTTCCAGACATGCTTTGCGTGTGGTCGACTAGACTATCAACCTGGTTGTGCTGTTGGTTACCACAGGATGTGATCGACTTTCTAGCACACAAGTTTGAAAGAATACCGGGCAGGGGAATCCTTCTTAAACACAATTATTAGTCACAATTTCATTTAGTATATCGCTCACTGGAAAATCATGAGCACAAGATGAAAAGTTGACAGCCGCCGAGTCAATGGATACTTCCGGGCGACAGGGAAATATTTTCGTGGTTTAAAACAAACTAAACACAAAACATTGTGAACATTGTCAAGAATTCGTCTTTAACCCTTTCCCACACAGTGGCGCTTTTGGACGCCCCTCAAGAACCCCAAAATGTGAAAACGAACCAAACACAAACATTGTGAACATTGTCAAGAATTCGTCTTTAACCCTTTCCCACACAGTGGCGCTTTTGGACGCCCTTCAAGAACCCCAATTGGGAAAACATCCTGAAAAATAAAGAAATTGCTTGTAACAAGCAATTTCTTCATTTTACACGATGTTTTCTATCTAGAAAACATATTTTGTTTTAAAAATTCATAAACTTTTAGACGCCGTCAATTTGGACCAGTCTAAAATTTTGTCGTCTCGAAATGGGTTAACAGATACCAAGAAAATGTTATGAGTCGGCGCCACAGTTCAATAGTGGCCAACATTGTTTCTTGGTGTAGTGAAACGTAAATAAGTGTTTACACTCTAGCATGAATACAGCATTAAACACTATTTGATTAACGTTTAACCCTTTCCCTTACATTCACTTGTTTTCACGACCCATTGTTACAAGCAATTCCTTTTTCCCTACAATGTTTTCTATCCTTTACAGTGGTTATTTTTCAATTTAAATGTTCTTTGATTTGTCGTCTGCAGCCTCTTCCAAATTGGAGCAGTCTAAAATTTTGTTGTAAGGGAAAGGGTTAAATTAACTGACGGATTGCTGGCTACGCCAACAGACCTCCGACAGGAAGTACAAATTACATAAAACCGGCGTGATTTGATAAAAGTGTGTTGTCATTAACTTTTAAATATAGAATGGTTGGTTGGCGTCCTCAACACCGTAACTAGATATTAATTAAGATGTAGTTACGATTAAGTCGCCTTACCAACAAAATTCATTTTCTTAATGTCTGAGTTCACTTCCGACATAAATGAACGATTTTATTAGTCAATACTTTTCGATAGACAGCCACGTTCAGTCAATCATCAACAATCTTCGATACATTTTTGTTCATAGTTTTACTGATAAACTTATGAAATTTAGAGATCGACTCATTACACATAATATTGATATTATCCTCTTTCATTCGTTTTGCCATACTGAACGTGAAATATGTAGGAAAAATCCGATGATAATAATTATCAATTTATTTTTAGAAAAATTAATTGCAAAATCATTAAAAAAATAAACATTAATGTCAGTGTTCGAAGTTCACTTTCGATATCTATGGACGATTTTATTTTTTCATTTTTTGATTGTCAGCCGTGCACCGCCAATTTATTGTTTTACAAAAAAATTAGAAAGTTTGTAAATGATTTGAAACCGTTAGAAACATTTCCAACCATTTCACATGCGTGAAGCATAGACATGGAGCAGACTGAACAGCAGCTAAGATCATTTAGTATATTCAATGCTAGTCTGAAGAAGATTTGGGCTCAGTATTTATATATAATTCTTTTTCCAGTTTCGTGTGTCAAATATGAGCGTTCTGATCGGCCGAAAAAAATTCCTACCTCCACGAACATTAATTAGAGCACGCAGCTTCCGCACAAAATATTTCTATACAAAAAAGTATCGACATTTTTTCACTCGATGTTATTAAATTATCAGAAATGAAGAGATCATTTTTTGTTTATGAGTCGAAAAACCTTATCACACTTGTGTATAAATCCAATTCATATTGCGCCGGCTGGAGCATCTATTTATGGATTCCTGGTACATGAGTACTACCAAGATATCTTTTCCGAGCCTCCATCTGCTCATCCCACTTAGGTTGACAATCATCCACCTATTGGTGGAAGACAAAATATGAAAACGAGTTTCTTTTCATTTATACTACACATATACAAAAATAGGGAAATCAATCTTTCTTGATGACGTCATACAGTGTTATTACAAACGACAATTCTCGAGTTTTCAAGAATGTTCAATCTTTTGAAATTTAGTAAAACATATTTGATTCACCAACGTGTAAGATTCAATTTTAGTTGTGTTATTTAGTTCCGTTATTTCTGACTAGCTGAAAATTGATTCATACCTTTGTGAAAAAGTCGAGTTAATACCTAGTTTTGTTTGCGCACAAAAAATACTTCCTTGAAAAACTGTCTCTGGTAAAATGTTTACTTATTTGACATATTTGTATGATATGCTTTGATACTATTTAATTGTTTCGTCTATAGATATTAAATAAAATATGTATGTTGTGTTCTGTGGTTTATCGAAAACTTTTGATAGAACTTGGCACAGAGGACCGAATTTGAATTTCGTCAACTGGATGACGATTGGTCTCTAATGCAGTGATTTGTTAAGTACTAAGTATATCGCTAGTAATCAATTACCCATTAAAATAAAATCAAATCTTAAATTGTTCAGATTGAAAGAAATTACAGATGACAATTTCAAGTTGATAGGGTTTGAAATGCATTTGGCTTTTGTTGTAGAAAATCGTGAATAATGGAGAAATTGCTAGTTAATAGCAATTTTTTCATTTTCCACATTTTTTCACAAGCTTAGTTCTTAAGGGGTGTAAAGAGGCGACCGTTATGTAAAACTGGACCATAAAGAATGATTGAGAAAACGATTTTTTAACATCCCTGGTCCGCCTACTTTTGAATGGGGTTCGACGCCACTTTTAACAGTATTTCAGTCATATGACGACGGCTGAAGCACATTACCGTGGATTCCGAGTATTTCTTACGCAAGTACCACCACTACACTCTTTCGAAGTCTCCAGCTGCTCATTCCACTTAAAGGTTTACAATTATCTACCCATTGGTGAAACGCAAATGTGGGAAAGGATATTTACCGCGACCAGGGATTGAACCCAGGACCTCATGACTGAGAGACCGACAGTCAAATAACTGTGATATGGCTTCGGCTCCACCTGGGCAGCATGCAGAGTCCTAGATTTTCCATTTGAGTTAAACGAGTCTCATTTATATTACGTAAAAGATCTTGTGAGTGTCTTAGGGAACTTGAGTCAGCACTGTCTATATAGATCGCTCTGATCAGAAATCAATATTGGCTGAACGTCCACGTGAAGTGGTTTAAACTCTTTCCAAAACAATGACGTTTATTGACCCCCCCCCCCAAAAAAAAAAAAAAAAAATTAGAGAAAACGCTGTGTAAGATACAGAAATCGCTTAAATGAAGCAAATTCTTCATTTTACACAATATTTTCTATCCAGTTGGTTAAAAAATGTAAAATTAAATGAACTTTAAATTGACAAATGCAGCTTCTTTTAGTGTGGTTTAGTGTAAAATTTTGCCATCTGTTAATGTGAAAATGTCGAACTCGGGCTCAAATAAAAAGTTACTCGTATTGAATCGAATAAGGTACACCCACTTGTCTAGCTGTCAAACGTTCGCGCATTTCAGGGAAAATTGCCGTGGTGTAAGTATACCCCAAAACGCAACTTGTACTGAGCATCTGGAAAGTACTGAAAGCCAATTATATTTCGAGCTTTCATCTTTTTAGATACAATCATTATAATGATACAGTTCTCATTTAAGAACAATTTGGTCTGAAACCTTTAAACATTTCTTTAAAACAACAACAAAAAAACATACAAAACACTCGTTGAAATTTTAGACCAATTATTTACGAAGCTTCTAGAATGGTCATTGAACTTCACGGTCTTGGTTTTAAAAAAAAGCATAAAAAACATTTCTAGAGGTTGAATTCTATCTCGAAACATCCACTCGCTGGAGTTATAATCAACGATTAATTTGTCTATTCATTTAGTGATACATTAGGCTTGGTACCTAATGGGCTCTTTTAAAACTTCTCTTATCAACAGCAATTAATGTTTTCAAAAGGACCGCGTCGGGAACAAAGCCCGCATTAATCCTGTGCGGTAAATGCATAAATCAAAGTGTCGAAAGTGCTGGTTTTGCTATTGGATTTTTTAGCTTATCCCCGTAGATTAATGTCTGGCAAATATAGAACAAATGTACGCATGAATAAGATAGAGGTCTTATTTGAAAAGATAGCTCCCACCTAATCCATAATTTTGTCTCCGTATTACTGCTGGCAGATCGAGTAATAAGTGTGCGAGTTGGACAGCTACTACATATTTATAAAATCTATCCTAGTTCCCGTGAAATGTCCACCCTTTAGTTTAAGGCAAATATTTCATAATTTGATATATTACAAATATCGTGTACTGTATATAAGACTTATATAATTTCTTGTAAACGTATGGGTTTCTTGAAAACTCGAAATAGATCGAGAAACAAATGCCTTTTCGTTAGACGCCCAGCTAAACACGAAATAGCCATGCCATTTTAATTAATTTATCGATTGGGTGACGTTGACATTATCATTGTAGTTCGTTACCTTTTTACGTAGAGCCGCCGTCATAGCGCAGTTGGTAGCGCGTCGGACTATCAATCTAGAGGTCCCGGGTTCGATTCCCGACGGCGGCACTCATCCTTTCCGACTATTTGTCTCTCACCAATGGGTCGATAATCGTAGACCTATGTGGGATAGCAGCTGGAGGCTAGGAAAGGATGTAATGGTAGTACTGGTGTGAGAAATACCAGGATTCCATTGTTAGGTGCTCCAGCCGCCGCGATATAACTGAAAGATTGTTGAAAGCGGCGTAAAACCCCATTCAAACAAACAAACAAAACCTTTTTACGTGATGCGGCAAAACTGTTAGTGTATGAGCTATTAATCTGTAACATGTTTTCACTGGCATTCTCCATTCATTGACAATAAACAAGTAAACCCACCTTATCAGATTTTGGTACGATCCAAATTTAAAGAATCCTGTCATGCACATGAACCCAAGGGAAAATGCGTTCTATTTTGCTACTGTCTAGTTTGTTACAGTGTGTCTTTGAAGTATAAATGCAAACTTTCTTAAATGTAATTTACGTAATAGCTACTGAATCGACCTGTTTATTATTTAGAGTGTTGCTAGCCTTAATTACTCTCACGCGTGTTCCTATATAAATAAAACCATACATCATTCCGTGCCTTAGATTCAAGCATTCGCTTTAGAGTAGTACCCTGTTGAATTGGAATGAGGTACATGTTTATATCTGAAAATGGTCAAAACCTCAATATCTGCTGGAGTATTAATTTTAGGTATTTTTTTCTATATCTTTTTCTCAATACGTGATAAAATCAAATTTCAATCATTAATTGAATACACGGTGAACGAATTGATTGATTGAATGGGGTTTAACTGTATTTAAGCCAGATCGCGGCGGCTGGATCACCTAACAATGGACTTCTGGTATTTCTCACAACAGTACTACCACTACATCCTTTCCTAGCCTGCAGCTGCTATCCAATTAGGCTTACGATTATCCATCCATTAGTGAGAGACAAATGTCGGAAAGAATATTTGCCGCCGCCGGGGATCGAACCCATGACATCCCGTGATTGAAGATTGGGAATCTGACGCGCTACCGACTGCGCTATAACGACGGCTAGTGAATAAAGTAGGAAGAAGGAAGTTGATTTAGTGATTCTAATGATATACATAGGATAGATTGTATCAGTGGTAATAGAATGCCGCATTTATAAAAAGAGTGTTATATAAACTGTTTAATAAACGAGACGAGTTTCTGGCGATTTTTTATCTGTTTTAGATGACGAGTTTGATAAATTCGAGCTTTCATCAACACGATTTCAAAAAAAAAAAAAAAACAAAAAAAAAACTGTTTGTGATATGACCTTTATCCTTTTAAAAAACTCTAAAAATTAAGAGAATTCATCGATTCCAGGAAACATATAACGCCTATATCATTACAAGCGTTGTGTTGTCAATTGGCAGCAACAAAAATGTGTAATCACAGACATAGTTATAACACTAGTGTTATTTTATTTATGAGATGAAGAGAATATTTTTTGTTTTCATGGAGGTATGAACCGAAAAACCTAATCACACTGTATGAATACGCGAAGCGGATTCATACATTGTGTGATTAGGTTTTTCGGTTCATACCTCCATGAAAACAAAAAATATTCTCTTCATTTCTTATAATTTAATAGTATCGAGCGAAAAATGCAACAACTTAACACATTTTGATACCTTTTTGTAGTGAACTATTTTGTGCGGAAGCATTCAAAATGGCTGCGTACTCAAAATTTTGTTCATGGAGGTATGAATTAAATTTTTCGACCAATCAGATCGCTCGTTTTTGATAGACGAAACTAACAATTGAATTATAAGTGTAATATCAAAATTTATCATTTGGTTCATTTCACTCCCGGGCCGTAGTTCATGTTAAACTGAATGTTAGAGCCTCATTTTCACTTCGGGTTTCTAATCCAAATGGCAAGATAAACTTTTGTAATCTCTATACAGCTGTAAATGATAGTTTTATATTCGCCAGGATTCCGCCATAAATATATCCCCGTTTGATTGAAGGCTATAAAAAGTACGATATTCAAACTTCTGTTTCACCATTTGACGGCAAAGCGTTAATATGACTGTGTCATTTTCTTTCGTTAATAATTAAAAAAACTTTTCGGTAGTCTTATCGTAATGAATTCTAAATACTTTGAAATGATATAATTTAAACACACATGGTACATGATTGTTAAAAAAATAATTAGCCAAACACAGCCCCGGTAGCTGCCGAAACTTTTGATATGTATGATCGCGTTTATTCATGTATAGAGTAGAAAAACATGGCTGGTGTTTAAAGAAGAAGAAAAAGAAGAAGAAGAAAAAAAAAAGAACTCATTGGCTTTGTATGCTAATAATACCCATGGGCATTTCTGGCATTTTAATTGCATATGTCGAGATATGTTATCGGCAAAAAATTTAATGACAAACCGTTTTCTGTTATTTTTTCATTCCGATTATGGACAATTTGTAATTTTTTGTGCCGACAAAGAAAAACCGGGAAAGAGGCTTTAAAATAACTTTATGTTCCAGCATTTCTCACAAACGTAAAACAAATTTACTCAAGAAAAAATACACAATGAATGACTTAACATTTCAATATCTATATTGTCATTTTACAGAGGCTATTCTATTAAAATGGAGTCCTTTTGTCTTCGGTGATGTATTTTCCGACGTTCATGGCCTGAATTGTTCAGAATGGAGATGCAGTGGACGTTCTACAGAAAATAATGCTGGTGCACTCTGCAAGTGTGATAAAACGTGTATGCTTTATGGAGATTGCTGCTACGATTACTATGACACAAACTTCAGTCAGAATAATGTGACAGAATTCATCAGAGAATTTAAACTATATCTAAACGACATATCTGATTCTAATCCATATGAGACATACTGGATCAATTTTGTCAAGAAGTATGGAAAATGCCAACATAGTTTTGGAGCTTTGAAGTCGGAATCCTACAGAATAATCACTCGCTGTCCAGGCGACACAGACGATCACGATCTTATTAAAAAGTGTGAGGGAATTTCGGAAGATTTCATGACAGAAGTTCCCGTTTCTTATATAGGGATAGGAAAGGTACACGTAGCTTTCCGTAATATGTACTGCTCCAAGTGTCACAAAATACCACAAGAAAGTATTATTCCATGGAGCATTTATGTTCGCAGAAATTGCACGGAAGAAATTAAGAAAAATTCTTCTGTACGAACAGTTTTACCGCTAAATGAAATTTCCCCCTCTTGTATTGACACAAAGAAAAGACCATTTGTTGATCAATATTTCCGATTCTTATGTTTCCCTGATAACTCGGGTATTTGTGGGGAACAAGAAATAAAAAAAGACGACGATTCTGAGCTCGTATGCGACACTTATTATCACGGAGTAACAGTTGATGTTAGCGGGATAGATTACAACTTTAAAAACCCACACTGTATTACTTGTTCATCACACAGGAATTTTGACAATATCACTTGTAATAAGCTTGATAACGGAAGATTTCATCCTAGTATAGACGAAAAGCTTGATGTTAATCTTGTAGTGTTGTTTGATTTTCGACGTGGTGTGTCAATACAGGTTAATCAGAATGTTTATCTCAGAACCGAAGATCTTTGTGGTTCAAATTTTATCTATGACACCATACTCCAAACATGTATTGAAGTGATTTGTCCGGATTCACAGCGCTTAAGCAGTTCAGGGTGTATTTACAACGAAGCATCATGGAATTTCGTGTCGGATTCTTCTTTATTGGGGACAGAAAATAAAACATATGAATTGAAGTTTCACATGGAAACTCCTCTTTTGATATCAGATAGTCTGATTGAATTCATTGAATCTGAGATCGAAAAAGACGATAACGATTTGGTTGACATCGCCTGGTACTACGAATTGTCGAAAGAGCAGAATGAATTTTCTGAAATTCAGATAAATGAGAAAGAAACCACTACAAGAGCTTCACGAAAAGGCAATAAAGGCAACACGGTAGTTAAACAAAATGAGGCTAAATCTTCATCGACAACGACCCAGAATGTACACCATTTAGAACAATCAACCACTAATATCAATGACGAAGAAAGTTTTGTGCGAGCACAGCTAAATATCAGTAATACAGAAAACAGAACCGAAACGCATACTAGAAGCACTCTAACTACAACTGAATTCGCTACAGCTTCATTTGATACTGATAATTCTCAAGGAATACATGTTTACGATATAAAAATGATAATTGTGAGAAAGAGTAAAATAAATGGTGAAATAGACAAAATAGTGCAGGCATTCTTAAAGATACCAGAGACAAGAATATTTGATATTATGGTACAGAATTTGAACTTTTCGATAGATTGTGAAATTACTGACGAGAAATATGTTGCAATGGACACTGTGATAAAGATAAATGGATATCACTATGGTGTTGATAATGCATCACGTGCACTAGTAGACATAGACATAACAGATTTTGAAATTCATTTCAGTGATGGACAAGTTACATTTGCTGATCTAAAATACTGCAAAACAGATTCTCTTAATTGCACAATGGGTCTATACAAAATGTCTGATTTCATCTTTTTAGATAATGGTACGTTGGTTGAAAAAGTTTCGAATAGAATACTTGGAAAGCAGAATTACCTTATGAGAGGTACCAATGTGCTGACCTGCATTAATCTTTCAGCAGTCTTCAGAATCAAGATACCTGAACTTGTTTCAAAGCACGAGACTTTACTGTCTATAATAGTGGAAGCAGTGTCTGTTTTCTGTCTATACACGACTGGCATCTTATATTCCGGATGTTTTGGAATCAAAACCTGCAATAGCAGGTCAATAATGTTTCTTTCTTTTACACTTGGAACTGCCCAGAGTCTTTTCTTTATACCAGCAAATGCTACAGAAATCTCGTGTAAAATTAAGGCAGTCGCTTTGCATTTTTTCTGGTTATCTTCCTTCTTTTGGATGTCGGTTATCGGCTTTGATTACGCAAAAACTTTTCGGGTTGGCAAATCAGAAGTTAGACAAATGGATAACTCTTTAGACCTAAAGTACTCCATTTTTGCTTACGGTATACCATTTGTTTTCATCACTGTTTGCGTTTGTGTTGATGAACTGATCCAAGGTCAAGTCATAGGTTATGGTGTTGATGTTTGCTGGATTGGTAAAACAAATGCATATTTCATAGTATTTGCAGTCCCTGTCCTGAGCATAATTTTCGTAAATATATCATTCTTTACTTGCACTGTAATTGGTATCAACAGAGCAAAGTTCAACATAAAAGGTACTAAAAGAACGCCTAACAGAAGCCTTATTGTCGTTTATATCAAGCTTTGTCTGATTATGGGTCTTACATGGATCATAGCTTTTGTTGCTGGCTACTTCGATGTTGATTTTCTCTGGTTCGTCCACATATTTATGAACGGTCTTCAAGGTCTTGACATCTTCTTGACTTTTGTACTCAATAAAAGGACGATTCAAGCTCTACGAAATAAGAAAGCAGATAGATATAGTCATACAAATAAACAAACACTCAGTAGTAACGTATCTACAAATAGTCTCCCCTCCACAACATATCCATGTAACAACAACGACACTAAGTTTTGATCTTTACAAACATCCATATTTTCTGCAAAGCTCGAATCATGAGTAACTTACCCTCACATGAAAAAATATGTCGTCGTTGAACGACCAAAGTACAAAATGACAAATACAGCTTCATTTAAGTAGTATCAAAGATATTTGGGTCGCCTACCGATAATATGAAATATTAAAGATAATCATCCCGAAAACTATTGTCGGTGTACAGTATAATCCACCGATGATAACGTGTCTGTTGACGAAGACCGACTTGTTTTTACGCTAACACAATACTGATTTGGAAATAAAAGTTCTGTAGCTTATATGCCGAAACACTTGGTTATAACCACAAAGTCGTCAATGTTGTGATTTTAAAGGTTTTAAGTTATAAACAAGTGACATTTTATCCCCGTTGAAGTATAGTTGTGATGTTTTGTTTCTGCATGTATGGCAACAGGGGACTCGAACGAAAATTAGCCAAGGCTCAGTTAATTTGTCAAACATGTAGATATAAACCAATTACCAGGCGACAATATCCAGGACTGGTCAAAGCTCAAAGAAGTTGCAGACGACAAATTTTATTTGGTGAACTTTTTAACAATTTTGAATTTCAATAATCTTTTTTTTTGCGCTAGAAAACACTGTGAATAATGAAAGAATTGCTTGTAACAAGCGATTTCTTCTTTTTTCCGCAATGTTGTCCAAAGCTTTATCCTTGAGGGGTGTCAAAAATCGGGATTGTGATTGTTTTACTCGTCGAATAAAACTTTAAAGTAAATTTCCTAGGAACTATTATCTCGTTTCACGTTTTTTAATCCTTGATATACACCTGCATACTGTATTAAATGTTGTTTACTGTTCACCTATCGTCTTGGTGTATACCTTATGTGAGGCAGAACTCCCCTACCCCCAGTACAAATGTCAATTATGGCAAAGGTGTTTCAAAAATGGAAAGAGCGCACATAAGGGAGTCTTTTCAAAGGCGTTATTCTTAAAACACACACACACACCCACACACACATACACACATAATACAACAACAACAACATCAAACATAAGCCACAATGGTATTGCACGTGATTTGTCGTCTCGTTTCCAAGTCCTAATCGACCTAATTGAATTTTAGATTGCAATCATAACACCAGAACAGAAAAGCCATTTTGAAAATCTGGTGTTAATTGCTTCAACTTGATAGTAATGTTTGTTCTATACTTTAGTTTTACCAATCTTACATCTGTTATCCCATTTTACGATTATTATTACCCATTACCAAACGGCATAATTTTAGACTAGTCCAAATTGAAAGAGTTGCAGACGACGATTTTTAGCATATGAAATTTTCGATTTGTTCAAGCCCTACGAGAAAATAGAGTGAAGAATGAAGAAATTGCTTGTTGCAAGCAATTTCATCATTTTTCATACTGTTTTCCTAATTGTTTTCTTGTGGTGCGTCGAAAATATCACTGTGTTGAAGTTGGTTAAATGTAACGATACTTGATACAAAAATGCATCATTTTGGAGTAATAAATAAGTTGTTGAAGAATGATTGCAGTTTGATAGTAATGAATGGTAACCAAATTTCTACTAGACTAAAAATATACGGGCCTGGGCGTGCGATATCAGACCATTACTCATATCCGCCATGTGAAGAACTTCATGCTCATTGTTTGAACTTCATGCGCAGTGTTTGAACTTCATGCAAATGAGAAATGGTTGAAATGCTACTCAGTGGCACATACAATTTCAATGATATATGTGAACAAAGGTATACTAAAGGCACTTGGATCATACTGAAAAGCGCGTAATAGTTACACACCGAAAGCGCACTACTACATATGATTCAAGGAAGTATTTAATGGAGATTTATTTTAAGGCTGCCATAACAGTACACACTTTTTACTCGTAGGCATAATTTTCTATTCGAAGACGTTTATAGAAAAGCCTTTATGAACATCAGTTTGAAAACTTAGTTAACCCAATAGACAGAAATATTCCTCTAACCAAAAGATCTACATATAAAGTCAACAGTCCAAATAATTAGCGCGTCATGCTCACAATCAATGGGTCAAGGGTTCGATGCCCGACCGCGGCAAATATCCTTTCCGATATGTCTTCAATCAATGGGTGGATAGTCGTAAACCTAAGTGGGGTGAGCAGCTTCGGTCTCGGAAAGGATGTACCGATAACAGTGCTATGAGAAATACCAGGAATTCATGGTTATGTGCATCAGCCGCCATGATATGGCTGAAATACTGTTAAAAGTGGCGTTAAACCCCAAACGAACAGTCCAACTAAATATATTTGTCAAAGACGCGATCACGCTGTTGTCGACTTTTGAAATTTCTGCTTTCAGTAACAACCCATGACATCTAAAACTGAACTAGCAATAGATATGTGTAAGTGCCGATAAAAAATGACCATTGTCTAAATGAACTATCTCAGTGGTCAATCTTTTTTTTTTTTAATTTGCAGCGGCGATCCATCAGAACTGGTCAGCACACTCTGTCCAGTTCTGTAATTTTCTCTGTTCCAATATTAGCCTTGTTCTATATACCCCAAAACCGTTGTAGTTTGCGCAGCAACAAGCTGATTATCAACACGACTATTTCAGCCGTTTAAATTGACGGATCGTTGATCCCGTCTACTGTCTCCACTAGCCATACCCACCGACTCCGACAGGAATTTTTTATTTTTTTATTTTAGATAAAATTATATTGCAAAATCTTTTGCAAGTAACATGCACCAAAAAGGTTAAATGGTTGGCTTACGATCTAAACGTCGTAACTACAGCTTATTCTAGCTATGGTTACGACGCTTAAGCCGCCAAATCAACTTAAATGCTTCACAAACATGTTGGCCAATAACAAGTTCAAAGCTCACTTCCGATTTGAATGAATGATTCGATTCGATTGTCGTGATTGGTCAATTGTTTTTTATTACATTTGTCCGCACAGACGTGTGCAGATGTTTTCTTCGTGACGCGGTGCCTTCACTTGTCATTGCCTTAAAACGTATTTAAAGGCAATCTGATATCAATCGTTGAAAAGCCATTTGGAATTATCTTTCTGTAAAAGCGGTTTGGATGTTATGGACGTTATTTTAGGCCAGGTATCAGAAAGAACAATCGAAGAAAAAGATGGACAGTTGGTTGTATTTAATCATAGGTAATTTTATTTTAGCTATTCTAGAATACATGTACCTATAGTTTCAAATCCTAGTGTTTATTGGTATTTTAGAACTAATATCTCAGAATTGAATAATTAAACGCCATGTGTCTATGAGCATTAATCAATAGAAGACCTTAGTCCGTATTCTTCAATCGGTTTTATTTACAAGTTTAATCTAAAACAGGAAGTAGATCATTTGTATACGACTTTATATTTATGGTTTATCTGTTAATCAACTTCTGAATACTCACTGTGTATAACCGTACAGTGAGTCGAATCGGAAGTGACACGGACTGTACGCCAAATATATCACTAGTGACACTAAACAGTTGAAGGGGTGAACATTTCTCAATCGAGGTAAAGTTTAGACCATAAGGCGGATTTTATCGCGTTTTTCGGTATTTGAAAGAGCTAATATTATTTGTCTCTCGTTTGTGTGTCATTGAGTATACTTTCTGGTAAAATCCATACTTTAATCGACGAATCACTCATTTCATAATGTGATCCGTCAGACTGACGAACGCAAAGTCATTATGCGTAACTGAGAGCATTAATTGTGACCTAGCCTGTTAAGAAGGATAGTAAAATCTTATTTCTTGTACACCTATACCATGTTATTTAGCAATGGATTGCATATAGCCAGGTACGACCTAGGATTTGCAACCCTGTCTTACGATTGACTGTACGCATTAGTGACATGTGTACAGTATCAGTAGTGACAGAGGTCGCATAAAAATCTGTACGATTAGTGACAGTTTAAAATATAATTCCCGGCAGCTGATTTCATCTCTTATCCTGTTTATTTGGATAGTTTTTGGGTTCGTAGGCAAACAATGCCAAATGCCGATCCTATAAACCTTTGTAAATATGTATGCACATAACAATACCGTTATACGAGCTAACTCGTGGGATTTATTTGTCTTTTAGATCTTCTTTCAGTTCTTCTATCTGACTGTTTTTCAGGGGTATATATGATTTTTATTTTTTCTATGTTCCTTTCGTAGCAGCTGAAACTTTGTATATACAAATAGGGAAACGAGCTTGGACAACCGCTTGTCGATGTTAACCGCGCTCCGTATACAATAATAGTAATACATATTTCGCACGAGTACCAGTCTTTCATACGGTTCTCTTACCTGGTGAATAGGCCTTCATTCATTGGCTTCGAGATTATTACATGTCCATCGTCGGTTTGCCAGGGAGCTCAATACCATATTTTCTTGAGGACCTTTAGGTAAATATAGAATTCCGGGGGATATGCTTGGCAACGCAACCGTGGGCATGTTTATATCGTTTCATTATATGTTTTCACCAAATGAATTAGGGTTTGACGGCCAACACCTAACAATATTACAAAAATTGGGAAAAAATATTTGATCTTCATAACAAATGATAGTAAAATTCGTAGAGGGTGACAGGAAATTGATAGACGCAATATACGATAAAATATCATAAATTTCTGACGTGCGATTTTGAAGTATTCACTATCTTAAGTCCTTAAAAAAATTTCCAATGGCGCCAGTGGTGACGTTGCCGAAAAATCTGGATAGAAATTTTTTACTTTGACCTTTAACATGCACTACTTGAAAAATAAAAGAAATGATTTCCCAATAATTTTTCTTTAATGCGTATAGTAATTCATTTTCATACATGCAAATTTAATGGCGTTTTTTTTTGAATTTCTGCCTCCCCCGACCCTTAAAAAAGGAATGGTACTGACGGCATCAGGAAAACATGTCCGTGAAATATATATCCCATTAAATCCCACTTTTATTTAGTAATAATGGGGTTTAGGGATGGACTTATTTTTCTTACTTTTCCTCTAAAACATAGATTGTTGGTACATGTTAGAACCGCCTCACAGAGTCGGTTCTAACATGTACCAACAATCTATGTTTTGAGCAAAAGTAAGAAAAGTATCTTCTTTCTTTTTTAACTGGAAATAATTCTTTGTTTTACAGCTGAAAATGTTGCTATATACTGTATAGGAATGCCAATATGGCTTTTCGACAGCGGGTCTATATTGGTTTGGACTCACGAGCCGTACCAGCCTGAGTGACAAGAAAAGTTGTTACAATATTTAGTGAAACATATAATTTTGATATAGCCCAAGTTGAAAAGCGGCGAATCCGAGCGCGTCTCATCTTGAATATAACGTTTGCAATTATCTAACAGATGATGTGCTAGACTATTTCTTTGTGAAATCAGGGATCGCACAGAAAAGGGCTAATTTTCAGAGTACGATAATTTTTTGAAGTATTTTGGTAGAGGGTCGATAGATGATGATATGTACCAAATATCAAAGCTCTTGGCCTTATGGTTTAGGAGGAGAAGATTTTTAAAGATTTCCTTTGTAAAATCAGGAATCACCTATAAAAGGGTTACTTTTAAGAGTACAATAATTCTTTGAAGGATTTTGGTACAGGGTCAATAGGTGATGATATCTACCAAATATCAAAGCTCTAGGCCTTGTGGTTTAGGAGGAGAAGATTTTTAATAGTTGTTTACGGACGGGCAGACGGACAGACGGACAATTACCGATCACAATAGCTCAACTTGAGCACGTTGTGCTCATTTGAGCTAAAAAAACAATAATAAGGGAATTCCGGAGTTGGGGGGGGGGGCGGACCCGCGGTCCTTCCTTTGGTTCCGCGAATGTTAAATATGAATTGAATACCTGCATTTTTTATGTGTAAATTATGTAACACCGTAGTTCTACCGTTGGACTAATATTAGTGGTAGAAAATAAGATGTTGTCCCTAAAATTCATACCTTTTTACCGTGCCTTATTTTAGTCTTTGCTATCAGTCACGCCAGATGTTCAAACATCTTCATAAAACATCAGGAGATGGCCAAAGGAAACGATATGGGTTAAGTAAAATAAATTATTTTGTGGATAGGGGTAAATGTTGTAATACGTAAATTACAATTTTATATAGATAAAATTTCATATCATCAGAGTTTATATAAGTCTAGTTTATGGTAAAAGAACTTGAACAGTACCAGTGTATACTACAAATGTAGGAACCAGCAATAAGTCCCATCATACAAACATGTCTTGGCAATGAATACCCCATTCAATCCAAGTTTTATTTGGTTACTTGTATGGACTCGTTAGAAACGCCTCACCGTGGCGGTTCTTACGTGTAGCCAAAATCTATGATTAGAGCAATTATAAGAAAAAAATAAAATTGAAGTAATCGCTGTTGATCACATAGGCGTGTTTGCTTAATGCTGATATTGATAACCGAAGGATACCTAGGAATGTTTTATATGCAAACCATCTGACAATTTTGAATAATATGTTACTCTTCAGTAAAATCAACCATTGCATCGAATGGTTTTTCTAGCAAATTTTCTATAGCTAATATTGACATTCTATCAATAAAATATGTTTGTTTTCCAAAAGATATGTAAATTTGAACACATCAGGATAACATGCCCGATTGTCCGTGTAATGAACACCCCCTCATACCCTACTTATATATAGTGAAAATGAGGTTTGTAGGAGTATATCTAATTTTCTTATTTTTGTTCTAAAGCATAGAATGTGGGTACTCGTTAGAACCGCTTTGCCGAATTTACGTTTTGAACAAAAATAAGAAAACTATCAACGGAAATTTTTCATTTTTTACAGCTGAAAATTTACTGTATATTGTATAGGCGTTTTTTCGTAATGGACTTTGATTATAAATGTTTAAAACATTGGTTCCAATGAGCAATCGTCACCCTCTTTCTTCGTGTATTGTCGTGTTGTTTATTTTTATACATAAATATATGACAAGTAACGATTCAGAGAATAAGATACACCTCAAAAATAGAAATCGTAGGAAGTTTTCAGTGAACCTCAAAAACAATGGAATCACTGAGTAACATTTTGTATGAACGGTGAATACGATATGCAAACACATGGAACATATTGCTTCTAAACGTGTCCAATTTAAGCAATTTACAGTTAACAGTTTACTTAATGTGGCTATCTTTTTCGGAACTAATCGTACAGTCTTTCGGAGCTAATCGTACAGACAAGAAACATGCATAGGACACTGTTCGTACAGTTGCTCTAGGCAGGGTGGTTCTTTTCACGAGGATATTATTTAAATCTTCGAGGCATTTTCACCAAACGGAGCTCGAGGTTGTCATTACTAAAGACAATAATGTCATTTTACCAGTGGAACTCTTTGAAATCTGCATCAGAACATACTTTACCGGAGAAAAATCATTCGCATCCTCGGACAAAAAAAGTGAAAGTCGCTGATTGCCTGTGATTAATTCCGACTTGCGGATAGAAGCACTGTTCCACAATAAAATGTAAAACAGACATGAAAATAGCGTTCATTTCGCAATTTATTATCGAAAACCGCGTTTAAATCCGTCTTGAAGACTAAAATTTACCTCGATTGAGAAATTTTCACCACGTCAACTGTCTAGTGTCACTAGTGATATATTTGGCGTACAGTCCGTGTCACTTCCGATCTGGCTCACTGTACAGTTATACACAGTGATACTGGCAATTATTTGATCTGTTTCAAAGGAAAACCTGTCAAAATACCAATAATTTGATGGCGGCACAACTGTATGATTATTGCTACGTTTTGGAAAACGTTTGAAAAAGCTGCAGAAATTGCATGCAACAAGCAAATTTCATATTTATCCACTATGTTTTATCCGAAAATACAATATTAAAAAAAATGCCGTCTTCGACTTCTTTAAGTTTGAACCAGTCTAAAATTAAGTCGCTGAAGTGGATTAATGTACAAACGCAGTTGTAACTTTGTCAGTTTTCAAGATATTGTTTTTTGTATGTGTGTGACTCGGAAACGTATTTCATTCTAAAAAATTGTAAAAAGAAAATGTAAGATATGTTTTTTCATCATTTATGCAGTTTTTCCTAGATAACGGATGAAGCTTTTGTGTCATTTTTGTCTCTTCATTTTTATTTTCATTGTTCGGAATTTATTTCACGTTTCAGGAAACAGTGTTTGATTGTATGAGGTTTAATGCAGCTCTCGATAGTGTTTTAGTTATATGATGGAGTACATAACCACGGATTCCTGGTATTTCTCACACCAGCACTACCACTTTAATTAAAGGAAAGTTCATATAAAGTAACATAGTGTATAAACTGAAATGGTTTGCTCTGTTCCTGAAGAATATCATACAGCTAGTACTCAACTGCTCCCTGTTTTTAGTTCACCTGAGCACAACGTGCTGAAGGTGAGCTATTGTGATCGGTAAATGTCCGGCGTCCGTCTGTCCGTCTATCCATCTGTCCGTCTGTCCGTCCGGGCACAATTTTTAAAATTCTTCTCCTCCTTAACCATAAGGCCTATAGCTTAGATATTTGGTACGTATTATCACCTACTGACCCCCTACCAAAGCACTTCAAAGAATTACTTTACTATGAATATTATCCCTTTTCTCTGCGATCCCTGATTTTATAAAGGAAATCTTTGAAAATCTTCTCCTCCTATAACATTAGCCTAGAGCTTTGACATTAGGTATGTATCATCACCTTTTGACCCTCTACCGAAATGCTTCAAAGAATTTCCATGCCATAGAAATTAGCCCTTTTCTATGCGATCCCTGGTTTAATAATAGAATAAAACCATAAGACGCAGAGATTTGGTATTTGGTATGTATCAAAGTTTGTTGACCTTCTACCAAAATCCTTCAAAGAACTACCGTATTATGAAATTTAGCCCTTTTCAGCGCGATCACTGGTATTCCAAAGGAAAAAAGAAGGAAATCTTTGAAATTCTCCCCCCCCAACCATAAGGCGCAGAGATTTGATACTTGGTATGTATCCATTTTTATTGAACTTTATCAAAATCCTTCAAAGAACTATCGTATTCTGAAAATCAGCCCTTGTGTGTGCAATCCCTGATTTTACAAAAGAATAAAGAAGGAAATTTTTGAAAAAATCATCTTCTCCCCAACCATAAGGCCATACGCCCTTTTCTGTAAAATCCCTCGTTTTATAAAAGAATAAAGAAGGAAATCTTTTAAAATCATCTATTCCCAAACCATAAGGCCTAGAGCCTTGGTATTTGGTTTGTATATGTCAATCTAGAGGTCCCGGGTTCGATCCCCGACGGCGGCACTCATCCATTCCGACTATTTGTCTCTCACCAATAGGTCGATAATCGTAGACCTATGTGGGATAGCAGCTGGAGGCTAGGAAAGGATGTAATGGTAGTACTGGTTTGAGAAATACCAGGATTCCATTGTTAGGTGCTCCAGCCGCCGCGATATAACTGAAAAATTGTTGAAAGCGGCGTAAAACTCCATTCAAACAAACAAACAAACAAATTTGGTTTGTATCAGTGTTTAAAAAAATTCTACGAAAATTCTTCAACGAATTACAGTATAATGAAAATTACACCTTTTCTGTGCGACCCCTGATTTTACAGAGGAACAAAGAATGAAATCTTAGAAAATCTTCTTCTCCCAAAAGATAAGGCCAAGAGCTTTGATATGTATGGATTAATGTTATTTTTCCCAAGCTGTGTCATTTTTATACAAAAAGTTTACAGATGCTATAGCCGAGCTATTTAGGACCATCATAGTGCTCTTGTTACCCTTATTTTAAAACATTATTATAAAATGTATGATTGGTGATAGGGAACTGTGAGGATACACGTCACAAATACTGACTGTCATAGTTTGCTTTGTCATTTTCGCTTCTAAATATGTATATACATCGTTAAACTAATGTTTTTTTTAATTGCTGCAACGTTGTGAATATTTAATCAATCACACTTATTGAGGTTTCATACAATGTGATTAGAGTTTTAGTTTCATTCCTCGTTAAAAAAAAGCTCTCTTCATCTCTTAACTAAAATAGATTACATGTATGTTACAGTTCAAACAGTTTTAAGCAACAATTCTTGCAGTAGTAGCGATATTTTCTTTGGAGTTTCTTTACCCGACTGTCCTACTTGGAGATGCAACGGAAACGTGGGGGGCAGAGTAACTCAACCACTTTGCAGATGTGACGAATCATGTTTACTTTTTGGAGACTGTTGCTATGATTATTATACACGTACGCTCGGTGTTCACACTGTCGACCAGTTACGACTACAACTGAATAGACACATTCCCAAATATAACATTACAGACCCTGTTTTGAAAAGGTGGAGAGATGTAGTAGAGAGTTATGGTAGTTGTACATCTAGGAAGAACTATTTCAAGGATGACAGATATGTCATTGTATCTAAATGTCCAAACGGAACAGATGTCGATGTATTAAGAAAATGCGAAGAAATGTCAGATGATTTCCTGTCGGAAGTACCAGTTTCATATGTTGTCGAAGAAGCAATGCAAGTGGCATTCCGAAATATCTATTGTGCTAAATGCCATGAGGTACCAACACATCAGGTGACCCCGTGGAACGTTTCTATTAAAAAAGAATGTGCTCCAAAACATAGTGTTAAAACGAACCCCAAAAAATTCAAACCGTATGAAAGTATAAAATCCACATGTATCTTGAAAAAGGAGAAACCATATTTGGACCCTCCTCTACGATTTATATGTTCGAAAGGAATCGAAAACTCTAACATTGAAAATGATATGAAATTGGATAACTCTACATATGATTTTATTTGTCTACAATACTATTTCGCGACGCATATTACTGTATACAAAACTGTCTTAACCTTCAAAAATCCTCATTGTGTTCCTTTAAAATATCGATCACATGAGAGCTATGATTTATGTGGAGGACCGTCACTTGGCCCTACTGCTCAAATACCGGTTCCCGGGAAGGGACCAAGTGTTAGTGTAGCTATACTTTTTAATTTTGGAAACCAAATATCTATCGAAATAAACCAATACGTTTATGTAAGAAATGAAGATTTGTGTGGATCGAACTATATATATGATACAATTATAGAGAATTGTATAGAAGTGGTCTGTCCTAATTCTCAGATATTGGGTGACAACGGATGTTTTTATGATGAATCTTCTTGGAAATTTATAACAGTCCCCGATCATTCGAAATATGTTAACAGAACGTATGCGATAGGTTATCTTGTCGAGTCGAGCAATACGTCTTTGGAGGACGTGAGGTCATTTGTAGAAGAAAGTATTAGTGGATTCGCAAATATCTCGGCTATGGTTTCTGTTAATAAATTTGTGTATGGAAATCACGAAGAAAGCAAAGAAGCATTAGTAAACACAAGTCTTTCGCTAAGTACTTTGGATAATCAGAGAGTGTCGGTAGTACAAAACGATGTATTGCAATTACTGACAACTGGTGTTCTCTACAAAAACCTGAATTATCCACCTGATGATACTAACTCAGTATCAGACAAAGCAAATGCTAAATTTGATGACACAAAATTTGGTCAAAATGCCAATAGAACTTGGACGAATGGAACAGACCAAACGGAAAGAGCATACTTCTACGATGTCCTTATTGAATTGTATATGAATGGACAAATAAATCCCAATCTGCACAAAATTTTACAAATATCGAGTTCCATTGCAAACTCGAATATTACAATTCGTAATACCAATTATAAAGTCGATTGCCATCGTCCAAACTTGGAGTTTGCTAATACAAATAACATAGTGTATATTAATGGGTCTTATTTTGGGGTAGATAATGACTCAAGAGTACTTTTTGATATTGATATGTCTGAGTTCAAAATGATCTTCAGTGATATAGAAATGTCTTTAGTAATTTTGAGATATTGTAAGACAAATTACATGAATTGCACGATGGGACGTTACAATTTAACGGAATTCTATTTCTTAGAAAATGGAACACTTGTTCATAAATCATTGCATAAACAATTTGATAAAAGTGATTATTTGATAAGACGCAATGTTGTACTAATATGTCTAAATATGTCGGCGGTACGAACAGTCCATGTGACAAATCTGTTATCAAGCCACGAAATGCTTTTATCTATCGTTATAGAATCCATCTCCGTGGTATTTCTGTACATCACCGGTATCCTATATTGTGGTTGTTTTGGTATCAAGCGGACTAACAGCAAGAGCATCATGTTTCTATCATTCACACTAGGAACAGCCCAGGTTCTATTCTTTATGCCACCGAGAAGCTCTGTTGTCTTGTGTCAGATCAAAGCCATAGCGCTACATTTTTTCTGGCTCTCATCATTTACTTGGATGTTGATCATTGGATTTGACTTTGCGAAAACATTCAGAGTTGATAAGCTTCAAATTAATACAGTAAGTCGTCGCTTGTATTTGAAATATACATGTTTCGGCTATGGTGTACCTTTCATGTTCGTTTTGGCCTGCGTTTGTGTGGATAAATTTGTAACTGGCCAACCCATTGGTTATGGTAAAGGCTACTGTTGGATAGGTAATCAGAATGCGTATAGATTTGTGTTTGCTTTTCCAATTTTGATCATAATTTCGATAAACATTCTCTTTTTCATAGTCACTGTTATAGGAATGAACAGGGCAAAATTAAACAGCGGTGATACTAAATCGATTCCTAACCGAAGTTTTTTGCTCATTTATGTAAAGCTTAGTTTGATAATGGGCCTAACCTGGATATTTGGATTTGTTGCAGGTTTCTTGAACCTTACTGTATTGTGGTACTGTCATATCATATTGAACGGTTTGCAAGGCTTTGATATATTTTTGGTGTTTGTCTTAAACAGGAATGTATGTAGGATATTGAGAAAGACTATGATTCAAAACTTAAGTTCATCAAATAGATCAAGAAATATCAAGTGAAGTCGTCGACTAAAAGGTCGTATTGTTTCTGCAATAAACCGTAGACAAATAGATTCCATTTTTATTAAATCCTTATTATTTGTGTTTATCTTTTGTCTGTGTGTAGGAAGGGGGCGTAGGGGCAGATTGTGACCATAATTATCCAAGTATCATACAGTGCTTTCTTTTCTATTTAAATTCTAGGTTAAATCAACATTTAAATTATTCCATTCTAAGCTTAAACTCTTTTGGTTCAATATTGAACGGAAACAGGTTTTTAGAACAAGCGATTTGCCCTATTGGTCTGTGAGAATTTAATCTATTTAATCAAATTTTGGTCAGGTCAGACTTCAAAGAAGTTGTACACGAAGATCGCTGAAATCTTGAAAAATCTTTGTATTTGGGGATAGGGACATTATGGAAAATGCAAAAAATGTTTGTTACAGGTAATTACTTCATTTCCATTGATATTATCAAGGAGCGTAAAAAATCGGTATTGTGCTGGAATTGGTAAAACAGGATCTAATACATAGGCGTAAAGAAATTATTTAACATTATATGCAGATTACAATTAATTTTATACCGGGGTTAACTATCCGGTTATAACCTCTGTGAAGGCTACATGATTTAAGCTGATGGTGTCGTCTTTGTTGTACTTAGTTGACCATCTGCGGATTTAATTAATGTTGCTTACTTAGTGATACCGTGTCAACTTTATACAAGGGAGAAAACTCATTGTGTAAAGTGATTTCCTATACACGTTATGTGTGTGTGATTTATTTTGGTTTTTTTTGGTGTTTAACGCCACTTTTAACGGTATTTCAGTCATATCGCGGCGACTGGGGCACCCAACAATGGATTCCTGGTATTCACTACATCCTTTCCTAGCCTCCAGTTAGGATATGTGCCGCCGCCAGGAATCGAACCCATGACATCCCATTATATGAGATTAGTAGTCTGGTGCGCTACCGACTGTGCTATGTGTGTGAATGAAACCCATCAGGTAAACAGGACCTTCATGGAAATGCGAAAATGCTCGACATTGATCAGACTTGGCAGAATGCGTTGACTTATCACCGTCGAATCTTTTCACTCGAGGTAGATTTTCTTGTAAGGAAGGGTTATTCCTCCTTCTTATGTTTATGCTAGAAAATCTACATCCACATGACGTCAGAACAATCCGATCCTTTTTAGAAACACTTATTTCAATGAGATGGTGATGTAGTCCTTTTTCGCGTCACAGGTCAAATATTTTTTATAAAACATTAAAAATACATTTTATCTACCACTGACATGGTAACGGAGTACACTAGAGTAATCTCCCTTTTCTTACAAGGAATATTCGTTGTTATACAATCGCGTTGGCCATATACCACAGCTGACCGAACGCTGGCCATGTCTTCTCATCTCGATAAGGCAGATTTTTCCTGTAATTTCAAAAGACAGTGTTTTGCAAAATACAATCTCGTCGTTGTCGTTCTAAAACCTCGTAACTACAGCATAAATGAAGCTGTAGTTACGAGATTTTAGAACGACAAGAACGATATGGTTGTTAACATAAAACAATGATCAAGTCGATAAAGGGTGACCTAAAATTTTGAGTCGTTCGAAACGAAAATGTGAATACATACATATCGGAGGTCAATATGATACTTCTGGGCTAAATAACGATTCTTTTCATGGATTGACGGATCGCTGGTCCGGCTTAACCGACTCCACTGGCCACGCCCTCTGACCCCGACTGGAAGCTCAATCTCGATAATAAACTGCGTTACATCGCAAAACTTATTGTCAGTAACATGTTACAGTGACTTTGATTGGTAGTAAATGGCTGTTAATTGTGCATATTGTGTATATCAAAATTATCTACTGTCAATAAAATAAGTACAATTTTTATCAAGTGCCTTTATTGATAAACAGAACCACTTCTATTCAACAAACAACATAAATTCTCAATATATCATTAACAAAAGATATGTTTAAACAGTTATCAATATATCAGAGGGCATAGTCCAGCATAATATATTCTTGTCTTTGTAATTTACGGATCGCCGTTCTGTTAGTCAAAAAGTCGATTGACTAATAGATTTTCTTTTTATTATAAGTGACCTTTTACCTTTTTGTTGGTTTGCTGACTTAAACATAGTAACGACAAATGTTTTAAGCTGTAGCCACGACTTTAGATCGCAACGAACGATAAAATTCTACGTTTTTACTCCTTTCCATACGTTTTTCAAACTAGTTTTGTTTGTTTAAGTTCAAATTCAGGTTGGCCAACTAATTATTTAAACTTGTACTTGCATTCGATATATTTTGAAATAATTTAACTTTTAGTTTCGTCTATCAGAAACGAGCGTTCTGATTGGTGGATTAAAAAATTCATAACTCCATGAGCAAAATTTTGATCACGTAGCGATTTTGTATGCTTCCTCACAAAATAGTCCCATAGAAAAAAGGTATCAGAATATGTAAATGTTTTGCTTTTTTAGCTCGACGCTATTTAATTATAGGAAATGAAGAGCATATTTTTTGTTTTCATGGAGGTTTGAACCGAAAAACCTAATCACACTTATGTATGAATCCGCTTCGCGTATTCATACAGTGTGATTAGGTTTTTCGGTTCATACCTCCACAAAAACAAAAAATATTCTCTTAATCTCTTAAAACTAATTTCGTTTGTTCTCCAGGTCAAACTCTCTTGTCAGCGGTCAGACGGCGAACCGAGCGATCCGTTAGTTGACGGTTCGCTGGTCACGACTATTTCAAACGGGACCCCAACATGGTATTTGTCAGTGATACTAGACATCATTTGGTTTACGGTCGCTGAGAACAAATAAAAAAGTAACTCGCATTCGAATTCTTAAAAATACATAACTTAAGCACGAATAAGTTGTCGCCAATGACGATTTCTTTATATTAGCCTCAAACTAAAATGGCGACTCCGCACGTTTATTGCTATTTATTCGATAAATCGAAAGTTTGGAAAATCATGACATGCGATTTTATTTGTGTGTCTATATATACAAATGTATTAACAAAACGTCGAAGCGCGAATAAAATGTCGTAATTACAGCTTTATTAAAGCTGTAGTTACGACATTTTACTCGCGCACCGACAATAATGATGTACTTGCGTCAGGACAATGTCGTTCATTAGTTTTGGAGTTTGGCGATATCAGTTCTTAACATATGCGAATTAAAAAATAAATAAATAAAATGAAGTGAAATTGAGGATATAAACAAGTTTATATAAAACAATCGATTATGAGCAATAAAACAGTGCAAATTTAGTCTTCCGATACGTCCATGACGAAAGCACTTTTGTATTGACGTGACGTTATTGGCATCTTACGTCAAATAATTATGCTAAACCTTATGTTAAACTGTAAAAAAGTTGTGCATATCATTCCACAAAGGGTTATAAAAGTAACATGCTCATTTCATTTATTCAGTCTCTTTTCTAAATAAATTAGGGTTATTTTGGCAAACAGAAATGAAATATCTCAAACTTTTCAACACTAATACTTAATTTCATTTTAAGTTGTCAGGGGGACTATGCAATGCTATACTTACTTTTTTGATATGGAGTAAACTCTGGCTATATCAACTGAAGAAAAGTAATTATTATATTCGACTGTAGTTATATACCACGAAATTTCTGAACAACAATCAAGAGACATTGATTTTAACTTCTTTTGAAGCGATATATTACATTAAGCGGTACCTTTTTTTTATCCAATTTCTAAATCTAAATCAATTAAATCTTTTTTAAAATCGACATAAGGTTTGTTTTTCTGCAGTTTAAGTATGACAGCAGTGTTGACAAATCTACTATTTCATCAATCCCTTGCCAGTAATAAGGACTCAATATATTGATCAGACTTCAATATCACATATCAATTGCCAGTAATAATGATTCAACATATTGACTAGTCTTCAATAACACCCATACATTATCAGTAATATTGACTCAATATATTGACGAGTCTTCAATAACACCCATACATTATCAGTAATATTGAATCAATATATTGACTAGTCTTCAATAACACCCATACATTATAAGTAATATTGACTCAATATATTGACCAGTCTTCAATAACACCAATACATTATCAGTAATATTGACTCAATATATTGACTAGTCTTCAATAACACCCATACATTATCAGTAATATTGACTCAATATATTGACCAGTCTTCAATAACACCAATACATTATCAGTAATATTGACTCAATATATTGACCAGTCTTCAATAACACCCATACATTATCAGTAATATTGACTCAATATATTGACCAGTCTTCAATAACACCCATACATTATCAGTAATATTGACTCAATATATTGACTAGTCTTCAATAACACCCATACATTATAAGTAATATTGACTCAATATATTGACCAGTCTTCAATAACACCCAAACATTATCAGTAATATTGACTCAATATATTGACCAGTCTTCAATAACACCCATACATTATCAGTAATATTGACTCAATATATTGACCAGTCTTCAATAACACCCATACAATATCAGTAATATTGACTCAATATATTGACTAGTCTTCAATAACACCCATACATTATCAGTAATATTGACTCAATATATTGACTAGTCTTCAATAACACCCATACATTATCAGTAATATTGACTCAATATATTGACCAGTCTTCAATAACACCCATACATTGCCAATAATATTGACTTAATATATTGACCGATCTTCAATATCACCTATCGATTGCTAGTAATGTTGACACAATATATTGACCGATCATCAATATCAACCATCTATTGCCAGTAATATTGACACAACATATTGACCGATCTTCAATATCACCCACACATTGCCAATAATATTGACTCATTATATTGACTTATCTTCAATATCACCAATACATTGCCAATAATGACTTAAATTGACCAGTCTTCAATATCACCCATACATTGTATATGATATTGACTCAGTCTATTGACCAGTCTTCAAAATCACCAATACATTGCCAATAGTATTGACTCAGTCTATTGATCAGTTTTAATTACCACCCATCCATTGCCAATAATATTGACTCATTATATTTACCAATCTACAATATTACCCATACATTACCATTAATTTTGACTCAATATATTGATCAGTCTTCAATATCACCCATCCATTGCCGATAATATTGACTCAATATATTGATCAGTCTTCAATATCACTCATCCATGACCAATAAAAGTGACTCATTATATTGATTAGTCTTCAGTTCCATCCATCCATTGAGAATAATATTGACTTATTATATTGATCAGTCTTAAAACCTCCTATCCATCATCGCAAGTAATATTGATCGAGTGATCAAAGGTCAAATTTTCTATACCAGTATATACAAAATTTACCTTTTATCACTCACCATAATTTGTACATCTTTACTTAACCTTTTTTTAAGTCGATAATTTTGATAGCGTACGATCCCATAAATACTTTTTCATTAAAAAGCATAGATGGATTTGAGACAACACGGGACATTTTCAACAATTTCAAGCGTACATAACGGGAATATACTGAGTTTCATTGTCATTTCGACATTGTGTTGATAATGTATACACTTTTAGTCTGTTATGTCGGTAACATAATGAAGACTCTGATCAGACTGTGCACATGCATTGGCTTATTTGAATCTGTACGGCGTATTTATATTATGATCAAAAATTCTACGCACAGGCTCGTTCTATATATGGTCTTGTACCTGGAGGCTAGGAAAGGATGTATTGGTGGTACTGGTGCGAGATATACCAGGAATCCTTTGTAATGTGCTCCAGTCGCCACGATAGGACTGAAAAATTGTTAAAAGTGGCGTTAAACCCCATTCAAACGAATCGACCAGCGTCGAAACATTTCGCTCTTTGACGATATCCTGATTCTAAAATGACCTATTTATCTCGCTATGTATTTATTTTCGAAAAGGGACATCTGATTGACCTTCGTTTGGTCAAAATTCTCTTTCAAGTTTTTTTTGTACAGGACACACTTAAGGTCCCTTAAAACCTGATGGGTAGTGTGTATTGAGAAATATTCTATGTGCTTTGAAAGTATCATGTAGTTCATTAATATATTTACATCTTACAGTCTTAAAGGGTTTGCCAATCCTCAGACCAAATTTATACGCTATCAAATCTGAAACAATCAAGATAAATTATTAATTCGGTATAAGAAATTAAAAAGAAAAGATAACAAAAAAAATCAAGATAAAGATCTTTCTTAAATCCTAACAAAATAATGTGTTATCAGTATACTTTAAATACTGTGTACTACGGATTAAGGTTCGATAACTCGAAAAGAATGAAATTTTTGACTTGCTAGAAGTTACTACACCTTCATCTTTTCCCAGACTACAGAATATCAGACTGGTCTAAATTCAGAGAAGTAGAAAACGACAATTTCAAGTTGATGAAGTCTTAGAAATAAACATTTCTAAGGATTAAAAAGACGTTGTGAACAGTAAAGAAATTTCTTGTATCTAGCATTTTCTCTAATTTTTTCGATTTCTCCCAAAGCTTTTTTATCTTTGGGAGTGTCGAAAAGTGGGATAGTATTGGGTAAAATGAGTATTTACAAAATGTCATCTCGTGTTTTTAAAAGAAAACTTAAGTTGTTAGCCTTTTAGCAGCAGATACAGACTAATATTTCAAGAATCGTACAGGTTTTTAGTTTCGCGAATGTACTGCAAGATGGTATGAAAATGCATATGACACCATGAGAAAAAAATAAACGCGGGGAGTAAACGTGTTATTATGACTTTGACGACACTAGAAATTATCATCTCGGATCTTCTAGAAGTATCAGCATCGCAGGGAGATCAACATTGACATTAATACTTTAGGTAGCATAAACGTTCTACATAAATACTTATTCGTTTAAAAAAAAAAAAAAAAAAAAAAAAAAAAAAAACCAAACAAACAAAAACAAACATGAATTAGCCGATGTTTTGTGCAATTTCCTCTTGGCATAATAATCGGTGGGCCGCCAACGCATTCTAACTGCAGCTTACTCACGCCATAATTACGATATTTTGGTCGCAAACAAACGATACATCATTCATTCTATTCAAGGATTGTTTCGTTTAGCAAGATAGATCAAACGTGAAACGCGATTGTTATTATTATTTTGTATTTTCTATCTGTATGTCAATTCATTGCTTTTATAGCTTGTAAACCCTAAAAAAAAAAAAACTTCGCCTCATATCCAATACTAAAGTTAAATTATTGCTTAAATACTGCTGATTATGTGTCACTTGGTTGGTGAAAATATACGTTCAATGCTGTATAATTGCACAATACAAAAACTAAATATGCTATTGGCTAGACTCATGTTTGATATGACCATTTCCTTGTAGCCCATTCGGCTGTTTCGGCCTGACAAGTGGCTTCCCTTGTTTCGAAATATTTTCAGATGGGTTGTCGACAGTAGTTCTAACGTTGCAGTTACGTAATTTCACGACTTCCGCTTCCGCATCTTCCTTTTCTTTACGACATAGTTCCGCCATTTGCAAGAAACTTCCTTCAAGGGTGAGTGCGAAGTAATCTGACTGTGTGTCCGCGTGGGACTGAAAAGCTGCTATACAGACGACAATGTTATTTTGGTGAGGATTGTAGCAGACACCATAGCCATCTGGAACCACTGGACCGTAACACATGAATGCATCCATTGTTGTGGGTACCTTAAGTAAACATGTATACTTTCCCTCAATAGGCCAATTTTGTCGTTAATCTTACTTGCTCACAAAAATGAAATCTTAAAGAGTTATAGATTCTGTTCAACGTCGGATATTTATTATAAATGTCATCTCTTTTTTTTTAAAGAAGTGGATGGGCGATTATTGGAGAGGGTACGACGCTAGGAAATCGTTGATAGTTTGACTAAAAACATCATGTTTTAGTTATTCAAGAATTTCCGACGTTGATGCAAAAAATGTCATACTCGATGTCTAAAGTAGGTGTGGGCGTTTACCTACAGCACTGGTGCTTAATAGGGTAATATAACATAATAAACGGCTGTCAAGATAAGAACTTTTCAGCAGATAAATTTCTTTACTAGCATTCAATAGTGGATCTTTTACCAAGTTTTAGTCACCCTCCAATGGTTTAATTTATTTTTATCTATCAAAACTACAGCGTTTTGATTGGCTGATTGTTTGTACTTCAAGAACAAAATGCTTGCGCACAAAGTAGATCCATAAGATTTTACTCAAAGCTAGTAAACAATTTGCTTTGGTTTGCTTGAAAGCTTTAAATTTTGTGAATTGTTGAGAATTGTTTTGTTTTCATTGACGATAAACCTAAAAATCTTAATCACAAGTATGAATCCGCTTCATACAGTGTGATTAAGTTTTTATGTTCTCACCACGACGGAAACAACAACAACAAAAAAATATCCTCCTCATTCAACATCGATCAGAAAATACTAGGCATGTCGTTTTTAAACCTAAATTATCTAAATTAAGTTTATTTTCACCCATTATATCACTACTTACTTGACTTGTAGATAAAGTGAAGTGGTTAGACATCTTATATGTTTCATCTGCGAACACATCTGGTACGGGTAGTCCAAGCTCGTTGGCCATCTCGCGGAGTCCCAGTAAGTGACAGTCTACTCCATGACCAAGTATTGTCTTAAATTATAGAATATTAATCAAAGTACTGAAAGTACTGTAAGCTAGCAAAGCATAGTTTTGTTAAGTAGTCTTCTTTGTCAAAGGTTAACATGATAAATAAACGAGGTTAAAGTAACCAAGGAGTTGGCCAATTCCCACACAATCCCCCCTTTACACGCCCCTTAAGAAAATAGTTCTTGAAAACAATGTGGAAAATGAAGGAATTGCGTGTTACAAGCAATTTCTTTATTTTCCACATTTTTTTCTACCAAAAGAGATAAATATTTCAGAATTTTCAACAAATTTGAAATTGTCGTCTGGAACTTCTTTGAAGGCTTTGATCAAAGTCATTTAACATGATGTGCTCAGGTGAACTAAAAATACCTAGGAGACGAACTTGCAGGCAGAGTTTTCAATATTTCTGAAGTACATAAGAACTGCTTTTTACGGCGTATGCATTCAATGGATTCAGTGATTAAGCCTCAAGTGTAACTTTGCACTCGTTGAAGTCTGAGAAGATCTCATTTTTTTGTCTATTAACTTAAGCTATCAAAGCTGATGCTTTGCTAGCTAAAAATAAAACAAAATACGCTGAGTACTCGTTGATTATTACCTTTATCTAGCGAATCAATCTAAAAGTAATGAGATTGAAGGTTTATCCATTTCTTGTTCAATCCCTGGTTTTTACATCCCTGAGAAAACATTTAGAAAAAAAAGAAGAACTTGCTCGGAACAAGCGGTTTCTTCTTTTCCCACAATTTTTCTACCCTACAGAATTATTATTTTTCAAATAAAATTGATTTTGAATTATCGCCTGCAAAACCTTTGAATTTGGACAGGTCTAAAGCTTTGAAAAAAAGGAAAGGGTTAACGAGCATTATCATTTTCAGAATGGCGATTTAGATCAAAGTGAAAAACATGAACACGACTGTGAAATGGCGATCTGGGGTTTCTATAAAGTGGGTTGAAACTCACAAATGGGAGTTCATTTTTCTATTATAGTAAATTTATTCGACCACACAAAGAAGGAAGCGGATTCATACATTGTGTGATTAGGTTTTTCGATTCATACCTCCATGAAAACAAAAAATATTATCTTCATTTCTTATAATTTAATAGCATCGAGCGAAAATGCAACAAATTTTGAAACCTTTTTGTAGTGAACTATTTTGTGCGGAAGCATTCAAAATGGCTGCGTACTCAAAATTTTGTTCATGGAGGTATAAATTAAATTTTTCGACCAATCAGATCGCTCGTTTTTGATAGACGAAACTAACAATTAAATTATATGTATATGAAATAATAAGTCTCAATGAGAGATGCAAAACGAGCCCACCGAACGCCCTCTTAACCCGCCACTGACAGTGATAGGTTAATTATACATTATTCTTCAAAATGAAGTATTTTTTTAAATATTTAATTGTTTTATGAAATATCGTAAAAACTCCTGTGAGGCTAGCAGAGAATAGCGACGTTGATCTCACAAAAGTTATATCTCGTCGACAGATCGCTGATATCCACCCCTTTACCTCCGACAGGAAGTTCGACTGACATATCAAACGGCATGAATTTGCAAAATTTGTGGGCTATAAAATGTAACAAAAACAATCAAACGGTTGGTTGACCACCTAAACATCGTGACTACAGATTGAATGTAGACCAGTATTTGAGTTCAAAGTTCACTTCCTGTCGAAAACGCGCTTTGATTGGACTATCGATTCTTTTTATTATCAGCCGCTATCCGCCATTACCGTCCTTATTAAAAGGAAATACCACAAGACAAACATAAGACATTTATAGTTATCTGTTATAACAGCCCTTTTTAAACAACAAAATGTTATCCAATGTGTGGTATATACTTTCAAAAAATTACACAAAGCACAAAATTTTGCAAACCAACAAGATGGCATTAACCCTATTCTGTAGATGGACAGTTAATTGTTGAATAGCGTTTGCAAGCGTTTTCCTTTGAGATTTGCTCGCAAATGAATAAGCAAGCGGGGTCTAGATTTCTTTCCAGCATTGTTGTTTATTTTCTGGAATGGTAAATGAACAATGCGAGTTTAAATTGTTCGGAACTATTTAGGAAAAACAATACAATGAGTCTTTCGACGACCAAACCCTATAACTACAGCTTAAATAAACTAGAGTTACGATATTTTGGCCGCAAACAGTTTATTCAAATTTGAATGTTTATTTCTTTTCATGGTGATTAGATAAATGTAAAAAGAAAATGTCTAATATTTTCACGCATCAACAACGGACAGTTTACGGAATATCATCATTTTGCAATGTGCAATTTATAGAGAGTTATCAAAGGTCAATTTTGTCTATACATGTATAGACAAATTGATATTTGTTCTTTGATCACTCACTATAACTTGTAACGGTATCAGTAATGGTTAAAAAAGTAAATGCAATGGTGTAATGTGGTATTTATTTTATTCCTAACTTATAATTAAATCCTACGCATTAATTGATAAATGCTCAAATACGGTTAGTATTTAGCGATCGGCGGTAATTATGCCGACCTGAAGTCGGATTTAACTATAGATATAAGCAGACATAATAAATAACGTATAAATATAGTTGTCTGTTAGAATTACTCCCTTTATACCGCAAGTGTCTCAATTTAGAGTCTAATTCTATTTTTGATTTGGAAAAAAAATCAATACACCGTGTATTTTTCACCGAATTGTTTTTTAGCCCATTACCACACGACAAATTTTAAGACTGGTCCAAATAGAAAGAAGTTGCAGATGGCAATTTTAGGCTGTTGGAAATATAAAACTCTTACTCTTTTATGGTTTAAAATTATGGATAATGAAAAAAATGCTTATAACAAGTAATTTATTTATTTTCCACAATGTCTTCTAAAGCTTTTTTCTTGTTATTGGTTCGATGCCCGGCGGCGGCACATATCCTTTCCAACATTTTTTCTCTCACCAATGGGTGGATAATCTTAAACCTAAGTGGGATAGCATCTGGAGGATAGGAAAGGATGTAGTTGTAGTACTGGTGTGAGAAATACCAGGAATCCATCGTTAGGTGCTCCAACCGACGCGATATGATTGAAATTCTGTTAAAAGTGGCGTTAAACCCCATTCAAACAATCAATCTGATTTGCTAACAAAAAGTTTCATAACTCAATGAGAAGACATAAACCATGAAGCTATGTTGTATGCTTTCACACAAAGCTGATCTATAAAAACTGTTTTAAACTTTTTTCCCGTTGCTTATATAATGAAGTATGACCTATCACTCAATCACGCATCTGTGTGAATCTGCTTTGTCGGTTCATACAGAGTGATATTATTTCATTGAAACAAGTTTTCTTTCTTTCTTAATATAATGAAAGAACGTTTTTTTTGCATGAAATTTACCTTAATGTGTTTAGCACAGGTCTTGGCTGGGCAACCCACTCGAAGCTACGGCTTATTCAAATTGTGATCTGCAAGTTTTGGTGGCCAAATTCAGATATGTTATATATCAGGTATTTAATTTCATTTCAGTTTATCAAATCAGCAGACTGAAATACTATTAAAAGTGGCGTTAAACCCCATTCAATCGATTAATCAATCTTGTTATTCAGAAATAATGCATGCATCAATTCTGAAATTCATTTAGAAACTAGAGTTATCAAAATGTCAAAGTCAAGAATATATTAAATGACGGCCATTTTATATATCAGCTAGAACACATGTAGTCTAACTTAAGATATATTCGAGATCAATTGATGAGAGTTATGCATCTTATAAATTTGAACAAAACCTTTGATAAATATAAAAAGTTATTGGGTGTCAAAATCCGGACGGACAGACAAAGCGAACACTGCTGGGCTTCCACTAAGTCTTGTTGGTAGAGTACAGATTGATAGATCACCACAGCCAATCAAGAATCTACTGACCTGTCAAATCATTGATTTATACTTGAATTGAATGTTGAACTCCGATTGCAAATTTTCATTGGTTATGCAAACGTCATGACTATAGCGTATTCGAGTTGTATGTTTGGTGTATCGCTCACTAATCAAAGACTTTTTGTTTCATTTCCATGACTATGTTTTGTCAAGCTAAGGTCTCTTAACCCGTCACCACAAAATCCCGCATTTTTAAGCGCCAAAGAAATATAGATTGAGAAAATATTGTGAGAAAAGAAGTAATTGCTTGAAACAAGCAATTACTTCTTTTCTCACGATATTTTCTAACTCATATGGTCCAAGGTTTTTTTTTGTTTTGTTTTTTTAGATTTAAACCATCTTTATTTTGTTGCCTGCAACCTCTTTCAATTTGGACCAGTCTAAAATTTTATCGTTCGGGAATAGGTTTAAATGACACTGGAACTGTCATGTTTGAGATCAGTGGGCGGGGCCAGCGATGTGTCAATTGCAACCTTGCTCAATATCTCTGACAGATATGCTTTTTTTTACTGAAACGAAGATTTACTTTATAGCAAAAAAGCCCCTACAGAAATCGATGAACGCCCCTTAAGAATAAAGCTTTGGAAAACATTGTGAACATAGAAGAAATTGCTTGATTCAAGCAATTTCTTCAATGTCCACAATGTTTTCTACCCCAAAAGACAAAGAATTTAAGAAATTCATCAATAAAAAATTGTCGTCTGCATATTCTTTCAATTTGGACCAGTCTAGAATTTTATCATGTGGGAATAGGTTAATATATTTTTTTTTTATTTATGGGAATCCTCAAAATCAGTTTTTTTGTTTGAAATATAAATTATGTATGTCCAAATTATATAATTTCTGTCAGTCGGACGCAAGATTTGTAGATCAGGGTTAAATAGGTCCGTTAAAGCGCACTAAATTGTAGTTAAGATAGAAGTTCGACAATGATGGAGAACCTAAAGCAATCTTGCTGGCAGTAACTGGGATTTATGTCCCGAATTCTGTTGTCTGACATATATGGTATTTATTTGAGACATGTCACGCAAAAAAAGGCTGAACATGCATCTTTTCCATTGCCAGACGTAAAATATTTAGAGTGGTCGAAATTCAAAGGTTTTGCAAACGAAAAATTAGAGAGGATTTTAGAAATTTGATGTTACAAGCAATTTCTACTTTTTCCACAATGTTTTCTCACGTATAATATCACAGGGACGTGAGAACTAGGAATTAAACAGGAAAGGGTTAATCCATTGCCAGTCGTAAAAAAATAGATTGATCCAAATTAAAAAGAAGTTGCGGGCGACTTTCTCAAAATGATAGAATTTAAAATATCTTCGTCTTTTTTTGAGGGGGGGTATAAAATAATTTGTAAAATTATTACAAGTAAAAAGGATGGACTTTTGAAATCTGTGATACTACTTGTACGAGTTTGGACAAGAGACAAAGGACAAGAATACGCTGTACGTTTTAACTGTGATATCGTTGAAAGAAGTATTAACCATTACCATATGTAAATTCTTTACTGGTGAAAATTCAAAGGAGTTGCAGTTTATAAAATTTTAGATTTTTTCAACTCCGGGGAGGAAAATAATGTGGAAAATGAAGACATTGCTTGAAACAAGCAATTTCTTTATTTTACTAAATGTTTTCCGGAATGTTTTTCTTGAGGGGCGTCAAAAAGCGTCATTGTGTGGAAATGGGTCACTGCGAAGACTAACCAACTATCTCTTACATCGTCTAGTACGATTGGTAAAGATTTAAACTTCACCAAATAATAGTTTACGGTGTGATTTAAAATAGAGCAAAAATCACTCCTTCGGCAAGTGCTGGAATTTATCGGTTTAATATCTTCATCTGACATATGAATTATTAATTTCGAAAAAGCAAGATTAAGGAATATTTTCTAAATGTCAAGGTTTAAAAGTTGGGAAAAAATCTAAGAGAGTAATCGTTGAATGAAGACACAAAGATACTGTCAAGCTTAGACACTTGTATACTATCCTACTTGCCCAGATAAGAAACTTTAAGGCACCCCCACGGAAAAGGATTGAGAGATAGCTTGCCCCGCTCAATGACTCCACTGGTCACGCCCGCTGACTACGACAGGAAGTCCCACTTCGATATTAAACGGCGTTATTTTGCGAAATTTATGGCCAGTAGCACGTAACAAAAAATAAAAATAAATAAAAATAAAAAAATATAAATAAAATAATTGTTTAGGGTCCTGGAATAAGCTGTAGTTACGATATATAAGTCGCCAAAATGATAAAAAAGCTTCATATAAATATCGTCCAATGTTGCAGTTCAAGGTTCACTTCCGGTCTAAATCATTATTTGATAGGTCGATTGATCATTTGATTGGCAGCTGTGGTCGGTCAATTATCTGAACCATTATAAGAGCACAGCCTGCCAAACAGAGCCCCACGAATATTTGGTCGCAAAAAAATGTCATAGCCTGAATTCGAGCTTGCCAAGGAAACATTATATCAATCTATGATACGCATACAGAAACATCGTTGACGCAATCATATGAACAGACTAAAACAAATCGCCGGTGATCGGGAAAAATGTCGTAACTGCATCTTTATTAAAGCTGTAGTTACGACTCTTTGCACGCACACCGACGAAAAGGCTGTTATCTAAAAAAAGGAAAATCTGCCCAAATAATGTTACTTTAAGACGCTGAAAGGTGTCAACGTCTTATGCCAGATTATTGCTACGCCTGTCAAGAAAAAAGCTTTTGAAAACATTGCGAAAAATGAAGAAATTGTTTGTCTTAAGCACGATGCTTTACACGACTCATATTGCCGTGTTTGTAAAGGTCCAAATTGTGTCTCGGTGATTAATCTATCTTAAGTCTACGAATTGAAATGATACTTCGACATTTAATACGAAAGGTCTAGTTATAATGAGACAGTGCTTACTCACATATGTAAAATAATTGAGAAAATAATCTATTATCACACAGTTCTGACTTTTTGACGTCCCTCAAAAAATGCATTTGGGAAAACATTGTTTAAAATGAAGAAATTGCTTGTGACTTTTCATAAACTTTAAATTGTCGTCTGCAACTCCCTTCATTTTAGATCAGTCTAAAATTTTACCGTCTGGTAATGAGTTAAGGGAAGTATTTTGACAAAGAGAGGAACTATATGTTTCAAACAATTTCTTATTTTCTAACAATGTTAACTATCCTAAATGTTGTTTGCTTTTAATTTCTTATTGCCTTTTGAAATATCGCCTGCAGCTTCTTTCCAAACCTTTGTCGTCTGGTAATTAGTTAGGATTATCACAGACGAGAAATTTACCTTGGTCATAATATGAGTCTGCCATTCCATGGCCTTGCGTAGAAGTATGAGCTTTTCTGCATCCTGTGAAATATATTAACATCAGACAGTTAAAAACAAACAAAAAACAAAACAAAAAAACAAAACAAAACAAAACAAAAAAAAAAAAACACACACTAACAAACAAAAACACATACACATAATAAAACATCGTTAACATGTTATTGGATAAGCGAAAACATAGTTTGATCAAAACGGGATAACAATGTACATACTGCTCAAAATTTGATAAGGGTCTATCTTAGGATATCTTACCCGAGAACAAAACGTTAAAGTGTCTGATCACTGTCGACTTTAACAAAGGCTTTGTAAAAGTCGACGGTGTCACCAGCCTAATTTAAGAAAATAGAATCAGTTGACGTACTGGTGAAGCGAATCGAATTAGCAATTGAAGTTTGATTGGGGCAATAACTCGAGATAAAACGGAATGGTGGACAAACGAAGCTCAAAAATGGTACACTTTTTTCGCTATGATATTGCATGTGGCAGCAATTTAAGTCGATTACTACAAGATATCATATTTTCCGATTTTTAATGAGGATTCAAATGATATCATTGTGGTATTTGAGCCAACTGACCCAGCGCGACCAGCTGAAGCTCTGGAACCTTGGTTGACCACAGCGGTCGGGCAGTTATTGCAGTCTATATCGTATATCTTGTTCCTGAATACTCCACTGAATTAAGATCTAAAAACCTTGATAGACGATCTTTGCTCTGAAAAGCTGCTGTGAATAAGTGCTCGTTGTTGAAACTTGCGTCCTGTGAAAGGACATTGCCGTCAATAAAAATAAAATTAGAGTATTGACCACAGTACACCTAGATGTAATTGATGGATCGGCCCCGCCCACTGAGCTCAGACAAGAAGTAACGCTTTTTTATTACATAACGTAATTTTGTAATAACATCATATGTTCAGTAGCCTAACATGTAACACAAGGATAAAATGGTTGGCTGGCGACCTAAACTTTGCAGCTTGAATCAACTGTATATACGATCTCTTAGTCGTCGAATCAACAAAAAGATTAATTTAAATATAGATTTATGGTGGAGTTAAAAGTTCACTTAACCCTTTCCCGTTCAAACCCGGGATTTTACGTTATTGTGATTTCATACTTGAGAAAATATTGTGGAAAAAGAAGAAATTGCTTGTTACAAGCAATTTCTCCTTTTCCCACAATATTTTCTACCACATAGGATGGTTTCATTTCAAATTGCATCCAATTTTCATTGTCGTCTGCAACCTCTTTCAATTTGGACCAGTCTAAAATTTCAAAAAAACAGGAAAGGGTTAAGGTCTAAATGGATGCTTTGATAGGTCGATTGACTTTGATTGACACCACGAACATTCAATTAATGTAACATTCAACTTTCAACGAAAGATTTGCAGGTTTGTATTTTTCGCAATATTCGCTATCCGCATCACAACTTAACCCCTTGCAAACGGTGATGATCAATAAGGGGCTTACAAACGTTTCGGAGATTTTAATACCCGAGCAAGTATGAAATGACGTTCACACAAAATCTGAATTCACCAGATATACAGTTGGAATTTCGTAGGAATCTTGGTTGTCAGACAATCATATCAGTTCTGTTGACGCTTTGTGATCGGTTTCGAAGATAGAAATTCATACGACAGTGTCATTTGGAAAGTCATGCGAGATGACAAAAGTAATCAACGAGTACCTGAACACAGCAATGTTATAGAGAACAGGACTTTAAAGTTGAACATGCTACAGACTATATTGTTCGTCCGTCTGGTCTAATCAGTCGGGGTTCCGGAGTTGCAGAAAGCACAAGCGATCTGAAATTGTTACTTTGAAGAAAATCCCCAATTTTCTATTAAGATTAACTGACCCGACCATGTTGCAAACGCTGTTCCGCTTTAAGGGTTCATTCAGAATCACACCAAATATCTTACTTTTTCTCTGGTGAAAACTCTTAAAAGAGGTCCTTATCTCATTTGAGAATCGAATATTTACTTTCTATATAATCATTGAAGAAGGTGTAATATTTTTCCTCTTTTTTTGACATTATTTAACTATTTCAGAATAATTCATCTAAAAGTTAAAACCATTTACTCGTGGTCGAGGGGATGTCATTCTAAACTGTTGCAATTCAGAATGTCATCCCTCTCACCGAGGGTCATTAGTTTTAGCCTTAACATAAAACATCACAAATTATTTTTAGTACGATATAAAAAGGGCTTGTAATGGAATAGCTTATACGTTATGAAAAATGTCGCTTTATTATCGAACTGCTTCAATCCTCGAGTAGTTCTGGCACCTGCCTTGGGCTAGGGAGGACGAAGTTCGAAATAGGTGGACGTTGGTCCACCGAGTTAAAAACTGATGTGGGCAACGTTTGTGTTTAAAACCCCATTTACTTGCAGTTTGGCGAATGTTTAACATTACCCCCATATCAGTCTGGCGTCCTGCAACATAAACACGGGATTTATGACGTTATAATTAACTAATTGACCATAAGCCAACACTGGTTGACGCTTTAAATGGTGTTGATCTAGATCACAAAGCCTTTACATTTATTACACTGTTTTCCTATCAGGACGAAAGATTGTTTTCTAGTATCAATGCCTTTTTACAAACATTGGGGCATCACATTTTGGGTGGTTACTTTAATAGTATTTACAAAGAATTCCCCCTATTTAATGAAACGTGTATGGAAGTCAGCTCTATTTAGCAGAGGAATCAATTCTAATAAGAGCGTGATTCCCGATTCCGAGAAACATTAATGAACATCGAGTCGGAGATTTGTAAGGACGCTATTTATTAGATTAAAGAGGTTTTCTGGGTCGTTATCAATTATCTTCCCGTCTTTAACATAATCGGCATTCCGCATTAAATGGTTGAATACTCGTTTTACGTTTAAGAAGTGAGCGGCACTCTTGAAATTCAAAATTGAATGTTTATCCCGGGAAAATAAGGCAATCGTTATAATTCAAATTTATTCCGTTGGTATACAGTATGGTCCTTCGAACAAGTACGACAACCATTAAACTAACCAGTAGAATTATGACGATTCCGGACTTTATTTTTTATGTTAACATTTCTCTCCCTTTTTTTTTTATTTATTTCACGGGTCTTGATTGAAGTATGTGCAAGTGTAAAGTACGCGGTTTTATTGTTAATGAGTATATCAAAACCGGCATTATGTTAATTATTGAGAATGGTAAAAGAAAAGCTCGTTATATACTATAATAATGTGTCCAAGTTCGTCAAAGAAAAATAAAACAAAATACTGAATTGTTCATGTTTCCAAAATAGTTCAATATATTACTCCAAACTCCTTGAAAAATAAAAGTAAATAAAATGAAAAAATAAGGTTCATAGATACATTGTATATCGTCGTTGTCGTTCTAAAACCTCGTAACTACGGATTGAATCAAGCTGTAGCTACGAGATTTTAGAACGACAAAGACGATATCTGAATAGTGGTCTTCATCATGAATGGAAGCTCTTATAGGTTGCTATGGTAAAAATGATGTAAGAAATTCCATGATGACGATATGCAAATGTCGACGCGCTATGACTGAAATAACGTTGAACGAGACTTTAAACTCCGTTTAAACAGCCGCCATAAAATAAGCAAACTCTCCAACTCGCAATATTCATATCATCAATTTGCGTATAAAACATCGTAACTTTAGCTTAAACAAGCTATATGTACGATGCTCTTCCAGCCCACTGACGATATTGCGCTGTAAATAGAAAGCAAAGCGTGTATCGTATCCAATAAAAGACATCATTTGAAGACACTTTTATAGCAAATCTTCTCAGAAATCTTCCCCGAAAACAAGATTGCAAATCAGGCTCCCCGTCCCAGGTCAACAATGGGAACCGGCCTAATAAGACCCGTCATTCTTATTTCTCAGAAACATTAATGAACAACGGCTCTTGGGATTTAAGACGAGTGCGTTTATTGGATTAACCCTTTACTCAGGAGATTTAAACAAGATTTTATCAAAACTCATGCATTAAAGAGGAATATGGCAATCTCGTTCAGTTGTTTTTTATGCACAAACTTTTTCGAAAAAGGAGACGTTAACTCAGATGTGGTTATTCTATCATTTTCTGCATATTACTGAATATTAGCAATGTTTTTAAACCCTCCGACTTCACCAGTGAAAGAGATGAAGTATGAAAGAGGTTTTCTGGGTCTTTATCAATTATCCGCCGGTCTTTACAATAATTTACCCCCACTTACAATGATACGTTGAATAATTCCTGCCCACTTACAACAGACCGCTACCGTTTGGCTTGATTTGTATCGCTTCTGTTGTACAATATTGGCGTTAACAATTGCTCGCAATAAAGCATGATTTAGTTCCACTCGTAACTATTGTAAACCCTTTCCCGTTTTTTACAATTTTAGACTTGTCTAAATTCAAAGAGGTTGCAGACAAGAATGAAAATTGGGTGCAATTAGAAATGAAACCATCCTATGTGGTTGAAACTATTACAAGCAATTTCTTCTTTTTCCACAATGTTTTCTCAAGTATAAAATCACAGTGTCCTAAAATCCCTGGTTTGACCGAGAATAGGTTAAAAGATTATGTGTGTGCCACACCAAACTCTGTGAGGAATTCGAATGTGTTTATTTTCTTTTTATTTTCTTAAACCTATTCCCCCAAAACCCCGTCTTTTGCGCCCCTCAGGAAAAAGGGCTTTAGTAAACATTGTGGTAAATACAGAAATTATTTGTTACAAGCAAATCCTTCATTATTCAAAATGATTTTTCTTCAAAAGACAAGGTGATTCAAGAGTTCACCAACTTTGAGTGGTCGTCTGCAACTTCTTTGAATTTCGACCAGTCTAATTATTTTCTTCTGCTAATGGGTTAATTCCAAAATTGCTCTTAAGTATAACCTGTACACTGAGTTAAACGTTCGAAACAATTAATCTATTAAAATTGTAATACTAATAGAAATAATACTAAACAACCAGGGACAAGGTCCTCTTAGAATTTTACCGAGACTTCTGTTTTCCCAGTCATAGCTTCTACCCATTCAAGAGCGGCAGGTGAGTTCGCCCGTATGTTGTCAACTCGGCCATATTGGAATCTGCGCGTTGAAGCACTCTCGTAGGTAGATACAAGCTTCCCGTGTATTCTTGAAAATAATTATAGAAACTTTTGATTAGCTAGCAAAGTTTTAGCTTTGATAGCTTCAGTAAATAGACACAATTTTGACGTCTTCTCAGAGTTCGACGAGTGCAAACTGCCACTGGCGGCTAAACCACTGAATTCATTGAATGCATACGCCATAAAAAATAAGAAAAAAGTTCTTACATAAACATTGGAATATTGCTAAATCTGTCTGCAAATTAATTTCCTATGTATTTTTAGCTCACTTGGGCATATCGTGTAGAGAACTCCTTCAAAAGCATGCCATTTAATCCAGTCCCATGCACTCAATCCCACTTTTATACGCATCTAAAGAAAGAGGCTTCGGAAAACATCGTGGATAATGAAGAAATTGCGTGTAGCTAGCAATTTCTTCAATGTCGACAATGTTTTCCACCCTACAACGCTAATATTTTCTAAATTCTACCAACTTGGAATTGTCGTCTACATTTTCTTTCAATTTTAACCAGTCTAAGACAAAATTTACTTAACAAAAGCATGTTTTGCTGGCTAACAGTACTTTTCAGTGCTTTGATTTAGAAATGGTGTGAATCAATAGCCAATTCTACTTTTGTAGAAGGGGATTGGCGCGCATAGTCACGTTTAAGGTGAAAATTCGTGAAAGCGTATCCGCCATTCTGTCCAAAATTATGTCATTTGTGCTTTTTAGCTAGCAAAGCGTCAGCTTTGATAGCTTAAGCAAACAGACAAAATTTTGAGGTCGTCTCAAAGTTCAACGAGTGCAAACTGTCACTGGAGGCTTAACCACTAAATCCGTTAAATGCCTACGCCATAAAAATAGTTCTTATGTATTTCAGGAATATTGCAAACTCTTTTTAAATTGTAGAGAACTCTGTCATATCACTTAACCTATTCCCACTCAATTCCATTTTTAAGCATCTCAAGGAAAAACAACAACTTTGGAAAACATTGTGGACAATGAAGAAATTGCTTGTAACAAGCAATTTCTTCAATGTCCACAATGTTTTTTACCCAACAAGGGAAATATTTTCTAATTTCAACCATGCTTTGCTAGCTTACAATACTTTCAGTACTTTGATTCTGTGTACTTAGTTTGAAAGGTTTGAATAGTTCATTTTTGGATAAAACAGCCCCTTTTCGAGTTTTTTAATTTCACTCCGATGAAATATTTTCAAAAAAGCATTTAAAATGTCTGTCTCCTCAAATCATTCAAGACTTAGTTGGGATTTGACTGAATAATTCCGTTAATCCAGGCTGAAAATACGTAAACTTTCACTTTGAAATCAGAAAATATTTACTCCCTTTTGAACAAATCAGTTACAGCATTATACCTTTTGAATCCTTACACTGACATTCGTGATTTTTTCACATATTGTGAATTCTGAAAAAAATGGTTCATGAAATATGTGTACTATTATTATTATTTTTCATATTTATTAGGGGAAAAAAGCCTAACGAAACTCGTCCGCCGATTTTGAACCAAATCGGCACAAATGCATCCCAAATTGTTTTTAGTGCTCACAGAAAATGGCTCTTACATGAGAAACTTTTCATTTTCTTGTACATCGGAGGACAATCATAGTTAACCCATTCCTACTCAACAAAATTTTAGACTGGTCTAAATTGAAAGAAGCTGCAGACGATATTTTCAAGTTGGTTGAATTTAAATTTTCTTTGTCTTTTTTGATAGAAAACATTGTGGATAATGAAGAAATTGCTTGATACAAGCAATTTCTTCATTTTCCACAATGTTTTCCAAAGCTTTTTTTGTGAGGGGCGTAAAAAGGAGGGCTTGTGTGGGAATAGGTTCAGTTAAATCATGACTACCTATATCCTTAGTTATCAAAAAAATACATGTTCCAAGATCAATAGTAGAACTGGCGAATCACAGGCCCCGCTAGAAAGTTCGACTTTGGATATCAATGGGCGTTAGTCTTCAAATTTTATGGTGTAACAAACTATTAAATGGTTGGTTGGCGACCGACATGTCGTAACTACAGCTTGAGTTAGCAGCAGTTAACACTTAAAGTTTGCCAGAGCAATATAAATGGTTCACATTATTGTCGACCGATGTCGGTGTTCAGAGTTCCCTTCCGATATAAATAAATAATTTGATTGGAGGATCGACTGTTTGGTTTACATCATGATCCGTCAATAAACAGAGATCTTACTTCTTCGTCGATTTATTACGCAGTAATATAGCATGTATTTATAAAAGCCTACAATTCTACTGTCTTTTAAAGGTAGGTATCGATGTTTTTTCAGTGTCACAGATTTTAATTATTTTTGTTTCCTCTCGTATGCTTTTTGAATACAATATGCCGAAAAGATGTTTTGCTAAAATTTGAGGTCGCTTATCAGGAAAAAGCAGGGTATTTCCTTAATAGCCTACGTAGGCTATTAATCTATTTTTAGATTAATCCGAGACAGTTGCGAAGATTATATGATCATTCACGTAGTGCGAATAACCGTTGAACTTTGAATTTAGTTTAAATTAAATCACTAATACGTCATCGTTACGTCATCAGGAGTTGTGTTCGCTAGCCGGTCTTTAATTCTGTAAAGATAAGTCCAAAACTGTCGTAAGTGTTATTACGAATATTTACACTTACCGTAGTTTTGCGCTTACCCTTTCATGTGACCCGAATTAGGACGTTGGCTGTTTCGCTAGTAAATTTGTTACCTTCAGTTGACTGGGTCAAAAGCAAATGAGGTCATTCGATGACGTCAGCCGAATTCCGTGATATCTAAAAATAACCTGGAATTTCGCTGAACCTTTCGATATAACCACTAAAAGCAACCTTAGGTCTGTTAGATTACCTCCAAGACGATACCTGACTCAACTTAAAGTAATAAATGTTCGTTTGAGTGTATATTTCGGCACTTGATATTTTTTTCTTATCTAGGTTTCAGAAACATCGATACCTCCCTTTAAATATATGGTTAAAGATTTATGAACTCTTCTGCTGATATCTTACTTGTAGTATGTAAGTTGCAGCGCCAGTTGAATGAAAGAATCAGGGCTCATGTTGTGTTTCTTTGGGAATTCTCGTCCAAACTCATTAAACCTCAGAACATACAGGTCTAGATCGTCTATCAAACTGTGAACGATCAATATGAAACTAGTTCGAAATAGTTCTAGAGTTTGATTAGTACAACAGTGTGCTCAAATGTATCCTCGTTATTGCTTTTATTTACCATATACCACACAATCCGAAACAATCCCGCTTACTTACGACCTCCAAGAAATTAGGCATTTGAAAACATTTGTCGAAAATAAGAAATCAATTGTTATGAGGAACTTTTACAATTCCCGTCATGTTTTCTTTCATAGAAGACAAAAACTTTTTTTACTTGAAACGTGGCCTACTACTTTGGGATAAATCCGGTAATATTTTTTTTTAAGTTTCTGTATCTAAGAGCCTTCTTTACCCAGGAAATACACGAATAAGTGAACTTTGCCCATATATTACTTAATAATTGTTCAAAGTAGCGTTAAAACACATAAAAACAAAGAAATCTTGGTGTTGATCAACATTTTAGAGAATGAATGCTTGCTGGTAACAAACAATATATAAACAATATATAAACAGTTTGTAAATAAAGTAGTTAACCGCAATAGTTCTTAGAATGTAGGACACGTCCTAAGTAATTTGTAAAGTGGACTGAGTTCGTGAAGAACCAGTACTTTTGGCTTTATTATTTCTAAACTTCTTTTCAATTTTGTTTGAGGAACATCATTAACTTGTCCCTCACGTCCATATTCGGACCGCAGTCTGATCGTATAAAAGGGTGTCCATTCAAATAATTCCGACACTGATTTCAAAGAGTGCGTTTTTTTTAGTTCCGCTCTTGACTAGTTATTCTGCTTTTAGAATAGGTCTCTACTCGTCCGCTAAGTTCAAAGCCAGGTCATCTCGTTCTGAATACATCCTTACCCCTCGTACGTGTTGACCGTAGTTGAGCACAAAGCATTAAATATATGTCTTCCTTATAGAAACATATCCTCTCTATAACCAGAATTGACGGATCGGCGTCAACGCTCTCTGACTCCGACAGAAAAGTTCATCCTAAATATTTAATGCGTTAATTGTTATCAATTAAGAGATGAAGAGAATATTTTTTGTTTTCATGGAGGTATGAACCGAAAAACCTAACCACACTGTATGAATACGCGAAGCGGATTCATACATTGTGTGATTAGGTTTTTCGGTTCATACCTCCATGAAAACAAAAAATATTCTCTTCATTTCTTATAATTTAATAGCTTCGAGCGAAAAAAACAAAAGCTTTACAAATGTTGATACCTTTTTGTGTGGGACTATTTTGTGCGGAAGCATACAAAATCGCTGCGTGCTCAAAATTTTGTTCATAGAGGTATGAATAAAATTTTTCGACCAATCAGATCGCTCGTTTTTGAAAGACAAAACTAACAATTAAATTATTAACATACATGTATAGCAAAAAAGCAAAAGTCTAAGTTGGTGACGTAAACGTTGTAACTTGAACAAACTGAAGTCACGAGATTGAATGCGCCAAACCAACAAATTCTATGTTCCTTTGCGGTCTAAATGAGTGTTTTGATTGGTCGTTATTTATATTGTCCCTTATATTTAGCACCTTACCTATCTATCTGTTGTTTAATTGTTTCCATCTCATTTTTTACATCATCTGAGATCACCCACTGTAGCTTCCTTGGATATGGTAGTTCAGACAGAGATTTTAATCGACGCAGCTTTCGTTCATGGACTTCTTGCCTGAAGATAGGAGTTATTAACATAACTCATTCCCATACAAGAAAGTTTTAGACTGGTCTAAACTGAAAGAAGCTGCAGACGACAATTTCAAGTTGATGGAATTTTAAATTTTTCGTCTGTTTGGAGAGAAAACAATGAGGATAATGAAGAAATTGCTTGACACAAGCAATTTCTTCATTATCCACGATGTTTTCCAAGCCTCTTTATTTGAGGGGCGTAAAAAGGAGGGATTGTGTGGGAATGGGTTAAAGAATAACATACACATCTGACTAGTTTTTTTCGATATAAGGACAATTTCAAACTCACACTAACTTTCAATGGATTTAAACTTTTGACAATATGATGTGGTAATACTAATAGTATTTAACATTATCAAAAGACTCTTTATCATGTCAAAATTAATTAAGTACATGTCAAAACTACTTGTGTATAAGGTAGAAGTCACCATCTCATCAATAGAGCAACTGTGAAATAATTACAAAATATCAAAGTACTTTTTGTTTGGAACTAAAAAAAATTGAGCCAGGTCCTTTTGGGCCTATTAGTGTTACTAGCCTTTCTAAATTTGAAAGCTCTTAGTATAATGATTTGAATTTCAGAAGGTTCGTTGAAGGTATATTTCTACCATAACCAAGTATTTTTTTCTCCATTTTGTGCCTATAAACCCTGCAAATGAAAGTCATGATTATCATCCGAATTCAAATTCCTTTACCGATCCTAAAAGAGGCCAACCGAGGGAATAATCTAGCACCCCTTCAAAAACAACAACAACAACAACAACAACACAATAACTTTATTCAAACTGTAGTATTTAGCAGTCATAGGATGACAAAAATTAATTTTCTGAAAACCGACCCCGTACAATTCCTTCATATTTCATATGTTTGTGTCTTGTTTTATCCAAAACACACTTTAACAATTACATTCATGTTGAAAATTTTATTTACCATGACTCTACCTTTAATTTATTGAAGAAATCTGCAGCCATTTCTTCAAAAGAATCCAAATGATACAGTAAATGGTATCAGAGAAGATTAATCAAGCTTTCTTCATTTGGTACCATTGAGTTTATGGTATTCTATCAGCATGGAAGTCTTGTTTTATATTCGAATAGGATATCTTGAGAATTTGAGAGAGAGATCCACAAAAGAATGATTCCTACGAATTTTGCAGAAAATCCATCTTGGATCAAGAAGTTTCTTGGAGATTTTTTCAAGGCAAATAGTATTCGAACGCACGCACTGACTGAAAAAGAAGCATGATCCAGTGTAGCTAACAAATGATTAGAAATATACGTACGAAATATGCGCATGTTTATTGATTAGACTTATCTTTAAAATATAATCCAATAGCTAGATTAATTTTAATTTGACATTAGTGATTCAAAGGCCGTCTTAAATGCATTCCTGTGATAGAATAAAAGACATTTTAAATATATGCTTTAAATCGACACAATAACAATTCTGTTTCATTCTTTTTCTGAGTTAAACCCTCGGTTTCCCATAGAGTTAACAGTAATGCTATAACTTTGTCTATTCATGAAAGGATATTTAGTTATCTTTTCAATCACTTAGTGAAATCAGACATGAACTCAAAACAAAATGTCTTATTACAGTGTGAAACATGACGGAAAATTCCCCAAATGATTCCTAAGGGGCCTTTCCATTTTTGCAGGAGACTTCATTTTAATGACGAGTTTTCCCAGAACTACATTGTGATTCTGTGTAATTATTTGGGTATTAAAGAGGAGTAAAACCCATCGTCTGCCTGATAACAAAGTACTTGTGCAACGATTTGTATTATTTTCAATGCACAATACTTCAACAGGCTTTACTTCGTCATACAAGACATATTTCCAGATGAGTTTGCAGTAGCCTAACATTGTTGAAATAAGTAGATAAATGAGCTTAAAGATTGTGCTAGACAAAAATGCAGTCCATGTGTTGTTTTCGACTTTGAAGTGGATGAAGATAATTGAATTAAGTCGTTGAATAAATCATGTTTTAAAATTAAGCCAAAGTTTTCAAAAAACTGTCCTGACTGTAGTCCCGCATCTGTGGATTTGATGGTCAAAATTTTAGTATATCTTAAAGCGGTCAAATTTATCCTTCATGCGACATATCCGGACTCTATGCCTTCTGGTTCAGGACACGATTGTCATTATTTACATTTTCCCCTTGGTTGCCTTGTCAGAAAGATAGTTCAAAGATTGGGCCTCATTTAAGTTCTTTCGTAGATGAACAATATAGAAAAGTTCTTGTCAAATTAAGTTCAAATTAGTCTAGCGTTTTATGATAAGATGCTTAAAAATACATTTAAATTGAAAATGTTTTATAGAACTGGTCCTTATTGTGCGGCATAAAGTTTTAGAGCCTTTTGAGGAGGAGAATTTTGAACGAGACCACCTTAGGAACAAATTTTTCGTACTTGTCAATCGCTTTGGAAGAAACGACTCTCAAAAATGTTGCTAATACGACAAACACTTACTTATTTACACTTACTGAGCCACAACCGTTTCAACTGAGTACTATACTACAAACTTTGGATAATAAAAAACTGTGACAAGAAAAATAACATAGTTTACAATATTTTTTGTTGAATAAGATTGGCATCTGAGGTTCGATTAAAACTAGTATCTTAAGATGGACAAAAGTAATTGTATAACATCAACATATACATACATGTATTTCAAAAGATGTTCTATAAGCTGGACCACAGCGATTCCCTCTGAGGCTGAATGTTCATAATTCAGGCCACAAGCACCATCTGCTGATATGATAAACTGAAATGAAATACTTGATATATAACATATCTAAGTTTTGCTAGCAAAATTTGCAGATCACAATTTGAATAAGCCGTAGCTTCGAGTGGGTCGCCCAGCTAAGACCTGTGCTAAACACATTGAGGTAAACTTCATACTAAAAAATTGTTCTTTCATTATATTCAGAGAGAAAATTAGTTTCATTGAAACAATATCACTCTGTATGAACCGGCAAAGCAGATTCATACAGATGCGTGATTGAGTGATTGGTCATACTTCATTACATAAGCCACGGGAAAAAAAGTTTAAAACAGTTTTTATAGATCTGCTTTGTGCGAAAGCATACAGAAAGCTTCTTGGTCTATGTCTTCTCATTGAGTTATGAAACTTTTTGTTAGTAAATCAGATTGATTGATTGATTAATTGAATGGGGTTTAACGCCATTTTTAACAGTGTTTCAATCATATCGCGGCGGCTAGAGCACCCGACAACGGATTCCTGGTATTGCTCACACCAGTACTATCACTACATCCTTTCCTAGCCTTCAGCTGCTATCCCACTTAGATTTATGATTATCCACCGATTGGTGAAAGACAAATGTAGGAAAGGATATGTGTCTGGATCAACTACTATTTCGAATAGCAAAATGTCTATATTGTTTTTAAAACAAAAGACCGCGAAATGAATTTAAAAGTCGGGAAACAGACAGTCTGAAAAAAAATTCGTTTTAGGCATTAAAGAATTAATATTTCAATTTTTGAATGCATAAGTCGGAAGAATACAGACTTGCAAACATACTGTTCAACCGACAAGAAACGTTATCGTAAACAAATCCCTATCACTGCTATTCAAACGAAAAAAAAGTTCTTTCATTGCAATATAGTATCTAACCACGAAAATATTCATACAACGAGATATGTCAGTGTTCATTTAGTTGACTAGGTAAATACAAACATGACATGAATTTAGTTCAGATAGGACCCTAATCTTTCCGTCAAATTACATCGAAACACTTCGACACTTAACTTTAAATCCTCAATAATTAATAAAGAAGCTGCTTATTAGAAAATCGTCCCTAGTAATCAAGAAATTTAAATGTCAAGTCTCTAATTTAAATTTGCTTCACATGAATGCCTACTGTGAGCGTGCAACGCACGAGAAAAAACATCCCTGCACACAAAAATCAGCACATCTTTATCGGACAAACACAACAGGTCGATTCACGGATGTTATTGTGGTTGCTTGCCGAAAACAAAAGCCAGATGCATATTCATTCAGTCTGATCTTTGGCAATTACTACCCGTGTATCACTTATTTTAGAAGGGCTACAGCACCGAAAAAGTAAACGACTCCTCTAGTTGTGTTTACTAATTCGACACAGTCATGGCAAAGTGTATTAAAAGAGGTCATCTGGTAAATAGAAGGCCAAACTCCGTTAACTGAAGGATCATTTTCCAGTTCGACCTATTAACACACAATTCCACACTTTGTCGCTCAGAATTAAATTAACCATTGCAAACATTAGGGACACTTTGAATTGTCGTTTGCAAATTCTTTTTATATAGACTAATCTAACATGCTGCCGTCTGGCAAAGGGCTAAGGTGATGCACGGACGATTACCTTTCCATACCGATTGAACTTTGTTCCACAAATGACACATACGTTTTGATGATGAATATTCTTTTGCTACAAAAATACAAACCAGTAAATTGCCTTTTCTTGGTATGATTTAGATATAAAAAAGACACATTCTCTAGAAATAAATTGGTAAGATAAAGAAATTCTGAGAATCGAAACAAAGATTGTGTCATTTGTTTTTTTCTTTTTAAAATCTTCAATGAAATTCACACCTATGATAAGATAGTGTTATACCTAAATATTATGTTTCGGCGTAGTTGTTCTATTGTCTAATGCGCCGTTTCTCTTTTAGAGCAAACTATGAAAAATATGTTTAACAAACCTATCAACATATCCGAAAGATTCAACATATTCAAAAGATCAGATAATTTCTAGTGTTTTCACAAGTAGGTATATTAACCTTTGTTAAATGAAATATACAAAACCTATTCGAGTAGACAATCAATAGTGAAAGTTATACGATAAATTTGAGTGCAAATTCTTTGACGTTTGGATTTTTATACTGAATCTATTTACGTGTTAAAGTTTAGAGTTAAGGTCGACAAATATGCAATAAATGCGAATATTTGGTCTGATATTTAATAATTATGGTAAAAAATAAACTTCAAGATTTCCCTACACGTCACATCTGCTAAAAATTCCCTTCCCGTGACTCGTCTGAAATAGAAGGTTAGTGTGTGATTTATGGTGGTGTATAAAGTAGTTTTCTGGGTTTGTTTATTTCTAGTGGGGTTGATTTGAAAAGATTATAGCGACTCTAGCACGCACCCTGTAATTTTAAGACAATCATCCCATAGAACCCCGGGAAAAAGTCAATACATTTTCCAAAAATAGAGAGCCATATTCGGTGGTATTCCAGACAGTTGCAGACCGCGTTCTAAGAGAATGTGTTTCCTCGAATCTGCATGAAGTACTGCCACAGCGTTTGCCATTTTAAAATTCACGAAAAATAAAAGAGAAGCCAGGTTTTCTAGGTTTAAGCGGTTATCATTAATTCGCAGTAAATGGTTTAAATAATTTGCTTTGTGGGAATATCAGTAAGGCTATTTTGCAAACAGGAAATCTCTGAGGCATTTTGGCCTTGCAAAGTTAAAACGTCATGTATATTTTTTTTACATTTTAGTTGAACTTATTTTACATTGATGTAAACGATAGGGCTTTTATATAAACGTTAATGATATGAAATGAGTTCTAGAAATGGAACACAGTTATCTTGCTGAATTGAAAATCAATTCAAGAGTTGCCAATTTACACATGTTATATACAATAATATACATCATTTTCTGTTTATACGACTACTTTTGAATTGTTCATTATGATGTTTTTGTTAGAATATAATAGTTTTATTCTACCCAGAACACTGCGTTTTTAGTTTTGAATTGGTCGTAGACCAATTTATATAACCATACACTCGAGATTGGGTCGCTGAAATTTACCAAAACTGCCTTTAGCCTAACTGGACTGTATTCTGACGGTAAAACAGAAAAAAAAACCCATTTCATTTTACAAGTTAAGAATTATCAAAAGGAGTAAAGGAAAACTTGACGGTCACACGCTTTAAAAATGCATGCTTCGAGGATTTTCCACTATTGATGAACGCGTCTGACCAACCCTTTCTTTCAATCATATCGATATGTAAACAAAGATGATACTGCCACTCAATTATTTTCCAGCCATAAGTTAATCAAAATACTGAAAGTTCTTCTGGAGAGCAAATCTGATTATTATGCTTTCAGGCTGTCTAAAGAATTCGCCGTAATAATAGTATCAATTGTATTTTCCATTGTTTATAATCAGCGCTGTTTAGGAAATTGTTAATTTCTGCCTAGAAAAAGGATGGTTTTGTAATTTCATGAACCTGCTGTCAGCATTGCTCTTAAACTTAAGTTATCATATTTCCATATTTTTTTCTGTTTTGGCTTTATAGAAAAAGCTTGCAGGGATGATCTAACCATGACTATATAACAATCGAGAATTTTCAAAAATTTAGTGTTCACAAAAAGTTGCTTATTTGTCGGTACCCATGTTGCATCAAGGTCTTACGTTCGTGTAAAATAATATTAGTTCTAATTAACAATTACGGAATATCATACACTAGGATAGAACCTACGTGTTGTGAAAGTAATGGAAATTAAAGTTGTTTGACCCTAATTCTAAAGTCGGAATGCAACTATATCTCCAATTTCTCAGTGACGACCTATTACAGTGCGTACGGCACTTTGATTTAAAACCGTCTAGTGCTTGTTTGACCTGGTCCCGTAATCATGTAACGTCTGCAGGATAAGGACATGTTAACTCGTGTGATAATGCCGTTGTTTGATTATTTTGATTTAAGTAAATCTCAAAGAACATAACTTTATATTTTTTGCCAAACCATCTGTCACTCTTTCATGCTCTTTGTTATTGATCATTTAGTATCAGTAGGACTGGAGCTGATGTTTAAAAATAATTATTTTGTGTCTTATTTACACTCTGTTATCTTACATTCATGGTTTTATCATACCATCTATTACATGTGTTTGGCATGTTCTTGTAAACATTCAGCATTTTGTTTGTTAATAATGTAGTTTGTTATTCCTTTAAACATTTTCTATATGTGACCTCAAATAGACATTACCTGCATAGTTTTGTCAAACCATCTATTACAAGTGTTTGACTTAGTTCCATGACCATGTAACATCTGAAGGATAAGCGACACGTCGTCTCGTATGTTAATGCTGGTCTCATCAATACTGCGTTGGTGATTAAACGATATAGGTATGGCCTCATCAAGACTTAGGATAAACACACATTTCTCTATAGTATCAAGGGAATCGCGGTTTACAGAATCTGAAAATGTGTGTAATTAGATTTATCAAACTTAAATGCTACTTCTTGCACTTACCCTACAAGCTATAGAAAAGAACACATGTGTACGTGCCTGACCAAGAATTTCATGATACTTCTCTTTGAAAGCAGGAATCAGTCCAGAACAGGTGATTAAAAATGTGACCCTGACCATTTTATTTCATAATTTAGAATGGTCATTCATCTTTATTCATATCTATTTTCAAAAAAAATCAAATTGTTTGTTTCATAAAGCCTCAAGACACCCTTTTCGCTTGACGTCTCACAAATAGATATACCATAAAGAATAATTACCATTCTACAATAACAAATCTTAAAAGAAAAATGTTATCTCCCTTGTTATAACTCTTTATACCTTTCAAATATTCCAAGTTTCAGTTGGATATCTCCAGCAATTCCTGAAGTATTGGAAGATGTCACAATGTGCTTGCAAGATTACAACGTCTACAGGGAAGACACCAGGAGTAAAGCAATACCTCGCTTTTTCTCCGAAAACAGCTTAGCTAAAATTTATATCTAGAAGTTGTGAAAATTCAAACTGAGCGGTCTGCATAGGCTGGGTTGATAGTTTGCGATGTAATTTGATTTTCGTTATTTTTTTATCTGTTTGAATTTTACTTTCCATTTTAATACCACCCCTAATTAATTTATACTAGATACTACCTCTTTTTCAAATATTTGTGTTACTGAACAATCTGGAGATCGACTGGTCGCCCATACTCAAAAGCTTGCACAAGTAAAGCTACATGAAAAGGGCATATATTACATATACATGTCTAATATTTCCCTTCTAAACAAGAAGGTCAAAGGGAAAAGTTAAGGAGAGGATTAGGTACTAGGAAATTAGCTTCAATTCATCATTTAACGCATACATGACGCTCTCATGTATATATTGGTGTCAAGGGACCTATTAGACAAACAATGGTAGTCCAAATGAATGTGTGGACAATCGGCTACATGGACCCATCAATCAACGTCAGACATGCTGAGATAGTCTCAAACTGTTGTATTCCTCTAAATTCTTATAAACCTGTCTAAATATACACTTGCCTGAAATTATAATATGGGTTTTAATTCTTTGACGTAAAATAATATATAATAGAACTTCTAAATTGTATTGGCTAGTGAATACGGACCTAGAAACCGTAAAACAGATTTCTTCACATTGTTGTCTGAACAAGTTGTTCTAAACTACATCTCATTCGGTACATATAAAACGTGCTCGTCTTGAAATCCAGGTAACCGGCACAAAAGCCCAACAAAATTATTTACTTCATTTTGCGCAGCAGTTTTCAACTCATATAAAGCGTCAAAAAGGTTTGTTTTACGCAGACTTATCTAGTTTTATTGAACATGTATCAAAAAATATACTCTTGAAAAGATGTCAGGAACGTCGATTCAAAATAACTAAAAACATGCATTCTACAATTGTTTGTAAGGTTTATAAATGCCGAGATGGAAAATGAGTCAGAATGTAAAAAGAACAATGTTTTTCAATGCACAAGAGTCAGCTAGACTGGTGTCCAATATATCATAATGAACACAAAAAAATCAGTGTAGCGATGATAGCTGATACGAGACTATATAACTAGACGTATTTCATACACACAATCAGTCTTATTAGAGACTCAATTGTTCCAATGGGAAAACTTTAATATCGCAAAATTGAATTGTCCCGAGAAACGTATATTAAGTATTGTTTCTAGCATGTCATATTTGCTAGGTAATTTGATAACATACAAATGAAAGACTACATAACCTAAAATTGTAAAATCGATTCATTTGACCTATATTACTTTTTTCCAACGGCATAAAATAAACATCGAAATATTTAAAAAAAATGTGTTTCATAGTATAGTCTTTGTATTTACTATGCAGCGGTATTGTAGCAGAAAGAAAACGCGATTCATATATATGTGCTTCTCTCGGTGAATGACCTTTGTAATGGTTTGATTTTGTGCACACTTGTCTTTTGATCGGCTGTAACGTAATGTAATAATGCATGTATATTACTACAAATGTAATGAAAGAAGTTAGTCTCTTAAACAAAACGCGACCGAGATGCAGAATGAATGCGAATATTTTATATTAAATAGAAGATAATTGTCTGTTTTAGTCTGAGATTGTTCTATCTTTCATCGAGTGAACAACAAAAACTATATACATGAAAATACAGAAAATACATGAAATTTTTTGTTATTCATGAAAGAAAACAATAATCATTTTTAACAATTATTTCATTTTTTCTGAACAAAATCTCAAAAAGAGTGTCACGTGTACGTGGCAGCTTGATGACGCAATTATTGTTTTTGGTCCAGCCGAGATGATGTTCACTAGAGCAAAATGAAAGATGGCAGTACTAAATCTTTCAAGACAATGGGTTTTGATGATTTCACTAGTTTTAAAATGAAAGTATTAAAAGCATTTAAGTAAATTCTATTTGATACTTATAACAAGTGTTTCATCAAAATAATTCTCATTAGTATAAGCGTTATATAATCAAAGATTACCCAATGATGTTTTTTTTTTTTGTTTCTTTTTTACTTTCTTCCTTGTAAGTGGTTGTGCATGTGCCTAAAACTGTTGAAAAAAAGTCGATTTATGATAAAAAAGTCTTTAACCTAACACAACAAAATTTTAGACAAGTCAAAGTTTCAGTAGTTGCAGACGACATTTTCAATTAATGAGATTTTTAACGTCTTGGTGTCATGTGATAGAAAACATTGTGTATGATAAAGAAATTGCTTGTCACAAGCACTTTCTTCGTTTTCCACAACGTTTTCCATAGCTATTTTTTTGGGGGGGGGGGCGTCAAAAAGTGGCCTTGTGTTGGAATGGCTTAATGAAAGTGTTTCGTCTACAGAGATGCTCGGCGTATAACCGGATACGCGGTATTTCATTTCCGTCTGCTAATTGCTTCACGATACATGCGATTATATTGCCGTTGCCGCATCGCTATATGTGTTGTTCATTTCCATCACCACATTTTATGGCAGCCTGCTTGTATCTTGCTGTGGTTAGGGGATTGAAACAAAATACCCTATATCAGGTTATAACCATTGAAATAAACCGAATCAGAAATACCTTCCATTAGCTGTAAACGTATTTTAGCCCACCTATCCCTGGACGCTACAGTAAAGATACCAACAGAATCTGCTGTGTTTTGGCCCTCGTCGGCCATCGTATAGATTCTCTCTAGTTGCGTATATATGTCGTCCTCACTCAGTCTTTGGTGGTAATTGTTTACAACTTGTAGAACGAATAACTGTTGTAGTGATAAAATAAAAAAATATTAACCTATTATTATGATGAATAGGGAATTTGATGCTATGATCAAGATTCGACTCCTTGGATTTACTTAAAGGGAAGTATCGATGGTTCTGAATCCTAGATATGAAAAAAGTCACGAAAAATACGCTCAAACGAACATTTAATACTTTAAGTTGAGTCAGGTATTGTCTTGGCGGTAATTTAATAGGCTTAAAGTGACTAATTGTGGTTATATCGGAAAGGTTTTGTGGAATTCCAGGTCATCTATAGGCATCATTAAATTCGGCTGTCGACATCGCATGACCTCATTTGCATATGACCCAAAGACAGCCAAAGGTAACGAATTGACAAGCGAAACGACCAGCGTCCTAAACTATGTCACATCAAATGGTAAGCGTAAAACTACGGTAAGTCTTAACATACGACAGTTTTGGACTGATCTTTATAGAATTTAAGACCAGCTAGCGAATATATTTCCTGATGACGTAACTGTCACGTTGGTTTAATGTAATTCAAACTAAATATGAGATTTCAACGGTTATTCGCACCACGTGAATAGCCTTATACTCTTTGCAACTTTCTCTCATCTTTAAGCTGTATCTTCCCCCCAAACCAACCATAAAATTAACAAGAGAACCATACTCCAGACTCAAAAGCACAAAAATATGATGATTGTATTTAAAAGATCAAGATAATTCTACGCAGTAAGCCTACAATTCATGAAAGAAGTTACGATATTTTAAATTGTGACCCACCCCAATTTAAGGTTTGTTTACATCAATTTAACTTACGCTAGTCACTCAAACAACTAGCTAGGTCACGAAGATTAACGAAATCGTCAATAAGATATAGTCATCAGCACCTGTGCGTATAACAGTCAATGCCGAAGATTGGCGAAGACTTCTGTCGAAGAATCGAGTGCACTCTTCTCGATTTAAAAATTTAAACAAACACAAATTTAAATCGACAAGGAAAACACAAAATACTCTTTCTATAGAACATCACTCATACCCTGCTTTTGCATATCGATATTAAGAGGGCCCTCGTTTGCTTTAGGGACCAAATATGCGATAGATTATTTCAACAACTTTTTGTTCCTCGGAGGGCAGATATGGCAGATATAGATATGCTTTTAGAGAAATACCCTGCTTTTTTCTGATAAGCGACCTCTGATTTCTGCAAAACTACTTTTCAGAATATAGTATTTACATAGTATATGTGAGGAATTAAAATAATAAAAATCTGTGACATTAAAGAAATATTGATACCTACCTTTAATGTAGATGAAAAATGCTATATATGGTTAAGACCGAAGGTCGAGTGAAAAATCAATTTTCATATCTTCACATTTTGATAGTTTCAAAATGAAAATGAAGAATACCGAATGACTATGCAAAACGTAAATTCCTAAATGACGCCATTTTTGCACCGAACTCTACCGTACACGGGACGATATTTGACATTGTCAGATATGGCTTTTTTTCTGACATGTCTTGTGTTTTCCGCGAGCTTCGTATTTTATTTATTTTTTTTTACATGCAACTCATTAAGTAGCATTTAACAAACATAATTATTATGATAATAACCGACCAATCAAATCATTTATTCTGCCCGGATCTGAGCTTTCAACTCCAACATTGGTCGAAATTTTTGTTAACCTATTTTGTTGATTTGGCGAGATGATTTGGCGACTAAAACGTCGTAACTACAGCTTAATCAAGCCGTAATTACGAATTTTAGTCGCCAACCAACCATTTTCCTTTTTGTTACTTGCTTTTTGCCATAAATTTTGCAAAATAACGCCGTTAAAAATCGAAGCGGAACTTCTTGTCGGAATTAATGGGCGGGGCCTAGAGAGCCAGTAGGTGGGTCCAGCGATTGGTCAATTGAGTCTTATGCAGATAAAGTATTACAATCAATTTACAGTGACAGTGGTTTTGTCCACTGTTTTAGCAGAATGCGATTCAAAAACCTATCGACTATACGTAATTCTAAACAAATTAACAATGTTGGCCACCAAGTGGTTATTCGATACCTTTGTCTCAAAGGGCTTATCGCTTAATCCATTTCCACACAATGACACTTTTAGATGCCCCTAAAAAGCAATAAGGAAAACTGCGTGGACAATGAAGAAATTTCTTGTAAATTTCAATTTCCTTATTTTCCACGATATTTCCTACCTATAGAATGTTGGAAATAAAATCCAAAATGTCTTAGACTTTCAAGTTTGCCCTCCGTTAATGGGATAAGCAATTTCACTATGACATGATTTCAACATAAAGGGAACATGTCCTATTTTGAAGCAAGGTAAAGAAATGAACTGCTGAATATAAAGCGGTAGACGGAGTCTTGAAGATAACCCCCGTCCTGGCAGGCTACAAGCTGTCGCTTCAAAGGAGACCATCAATAAAAGCTATAACTAAATTATGATGGCAAATCGGCAATTTACGCAGCCGTACATGTACATTGCTACATGTACACAGGTAGATATCTCACAGGTTCGAGGCCGTGTAATTATCAACGATGATTTGGAAATAACAGAGGTTTCTGCCACATAGGTTCCAAAACTTCTTAGTAATGACCAAATTATGCGTCGCAAAATGTTCGAGGACAGCATTGCCATGCTAAAGAGGGATCAATAGATATTTCTCAGGCAGTTTGTAACTGTTGATGAAATATGTGTTCACCACTTCGAAACAACAGACAAAACAATGGATACACTCAGGATCACTGGTCACGAAAAAGGCCAAATCAACAACATCTATTGGGAAGGTAATTGCCACAATTTTCTTGGACGCAAAAGGTGTGCTGCTATTGTTTTATCACCCTATAACTGGGAGGTACTATACTGACCTCATGAGCATGCAACAAAAAAGCTTCAATATAGGAGTTTAACTTTTAGTCTAAATGAATGCTTTCATAGGTCGACTGATTAATTAATTGATTGACAGCCGTGATGAGTCAATTACAATACGATCAACTGCATCATCTTTTAAAAACATTTTTTTAGATGTTCGGAATATCGCTAACAGCTCCATAATCGAAAGTTACCTCATAATACTAATAGATAAGAACAACCTTTGTAAAATGACTTATACAGAATTTTGCTTTTTAAACCTTGCCCACTTAATCTCTCCTTTTTACTCCCCTCAAGAAAAAAACTTTGAAGGTAAAATTTTCTTTAACGCTAAACGGGGGAATAAATGAAACTCGAAATGTTTTAAGAGTTACTTGCAATACTTGCAGTTAAAAGTGCACATAATTGAACCCAGACTACTTTTACCAATCCCTACACAATCCCGCTTTTTACGCTTCTCAAGTAAAGATATATTGAAATAAAAATTGAAGATAAAGAAATTGCTTTTTAGAAGCAGTTTCTTCATTTTCAACCTTGTTTTTACGCAAACAGACAAAGATATTCAAATTTCTCTGAAATTGGAATCGTCGTCTGCAATTTCTTTGAATTAAGAACAGTCTAAAATCTTGCCCATGTGCTAATAGGTTACGCGTGTGAGGTGTCAATACATATATGACTTACCTGGTGTTTACAAATAACGATAACATGATCAGGATCTGGAATAAGTTTCTGTTTATGTTCTGTTAACGAATCTTTGTTAATACCAGGTGCCCGATATGATGTAAACAACCGGTAATATTGAGCCATACACAAGGGTTGACCTTTCTCCTTATGACGGCATCTATCTACTGGTAGTCCACGACTGGAAAAGATAGGGAGGACAAAATTATCTATTTGTCATCCAGAAAAAATGCCTAAATGACGTTACTGTATGACGTTGGAAAAATCACAAATTTATATGGAAAACTTTGTCAGCTTTTAAGACACTGACAATTATTTTTCATTTTATTTGTAAATCGGACAGATAATTTATTCTAAGATTTAAGAAAAAATGTTTTTTTATCATTTAGATAGATTCTCATTGATATCGGATGTATTGAAAAAAAAATTGGTGCAAATCCTAATGACATTATAGTAATTATTACACCCTCATGTCTATTCGAAGTTAGTAGATTTGAAAGGTTATGTTAAAATCTTCCTGAATGTGTTCCTTTGTGTTTCTCTCTTTCTATGAAATTTTCAAATCTCATTTTATTATAGTATAATTTGCTACACCGACGTTAGGACTCATTAAGAAATGCATAAGCAAGGTAAAGGCTCACAGATATTATTTTGAATATTTTAATTTCTACCTTTATTTCTTTATTTTCTAAGACATCTGGCACATAATACAAAATAATAAAGCAACAGATTCTCCCATAGATCTATAAATTGTAGTAATTGTTATCAATATTTAGGAATTCAAGATACATGTTAATGTATTTCTGGATATCATATAAGATATTAATTCTGGAAAAACTAAAGGATATACACAAACACACGGTCTAGACTAATATTAGACTGTTTTTAACGCCATCTATAAGTACTGTACAGCGGGTTAAGTAGTTGATAAAAAGATGTATTTGGCGATGTTTCACTTAATTTGTTGCATGTACTATCATCCATTGCACAGTTGCATTTAACTACTGAATTGTACAAATTAGCCCTTTCCAGCACAGCTCAGAAAATTTGAATATAGGTTGCAAGTCAAAGATTAATGCATCAATACATTTTAAGAGAACACAATATCATAAATGTGATAACAATTCAAACTATAGTTTCTAATTATCAAATATCATAATATGACGAAATTTCTTCACACTTGAGACATAACAATTGAGTTATATATCATCTTATGTTTCAAGAAAGTGTTGTCGCTCTTTGTAAGCAAATAGTTTGCTAGAGCGTATAATAAGGAGGCCATTTACATTTTATTATCTCAAAGAATAAGTGAAGAGTGGGTAAAGCATAAAACAACATGCATTGAAAGCATACGTTTCTAATTTCATTGTATGATTGGCTTTTAAGGATGAGGTGGAATTCATCTACAACGGTTTAAGTATTATTTGCGAGGCAATATTTAAAAAATCTAATACAAATAGCTGATACGGAATTGGAAGACAAATATACTTACGCATCAATAATCGTTTTGTAATCAAGGATTCCAGCAACAAGTCTTGCTGCATATCTGTAAAATGGTATAATTTATATATAAACACTTAGTTTGATCATTATTATTTCAAATATTAAGAAAAACTCCAAACATTGTAATTGCTGGTAAATGCCTGATTACCTCTAAGTTTGTTATAGTTTTGTTAAATAATTACGTTTCTCAATTCACTGTTGCTTTCATGAATACTTTTGATGATGACAAAGATAAATCCCAATTATCCAAAGATCAATTATATTCACATGTAATGATCTGATAAGCATGATAAACTTGGCGTATTAGATCGGTTATTTTGTCGGTTTATAAATATCATCTGATTCTTGACGTCGAGAGAATTATTTTTCAATATCATGATTTTTTTCAAAATTGGTTAATACTGTTTTCTTATAAAAGTGTGTCCGTGAAACACAAACGAGCCCGTTTTATCTAAAAAAGGCTATTTTACAGGAGTTTACAGTTAATAGGTGTCACTGACCTTGTCAGATGACTTTGGTATTAACAGATACATATCAATGAGACCTTACACCCTGTCAAATATGAGCATCGTGACTCGAACAGATTGAAAGTTATTGGAAAATGTTAATTTTTCATGTAAAGAATTTGAGTAAAGTGGTGAGGCTATAGGTTGGATAAATTGCTTTGAACCTCGAAGATATGATCAAGCCTATTTAGGTATTGTTCAATTTACAAAGTATGGAAGTTAAAAGAAATTGGTAAGTTCAAGGACTAAGTTTGCAGAGGGCATACAGCAGACGGACAGCAGTAAACCATATGCCCCTGACCTATAGCTGTGGGGACATAAATGATTTAAGGACCTTCATCATTTCGAAAATAGTACTAATATTGGAATAATTTTGATGTTTATACTAACTTTCTGTGTCAGCGAATACCCCAGATCCATGAAGGATCATTGTTAAAAACAAATCTGTCAATGTTTTGAGAACATACCTTAGTTGATCGGCCCTGTCTCGAAAATGCTGTCTAGGAAATACCATCCCGGGATTAGAGTTGATTGGTAATGGAAGACGGGCCTTCATATACATATCGTCTAACCACCAGGAGTATACCTGTTGATAAAGATCTAAATTCGAACAAAGAACACTTATACTAAATAGAGATGTCCGTGTAAAGCTCAAACAAGAGGACCAAAGGGCCTATCGGAGTGACCTCATTGGATTTAGTGGTGGTTGTAGAGTAAACGTAATTAGAAAAACTAGTCCGATAAAAAACTTGCATTTTGAAGTATTCAACGGTAATCGACAAACTTAAATGTTTCATTGTTAATGAGATTCGCATCCATTATTTAGATTTACGTTTGAGTTAGCCCTATATGTATCCAGGGGACGCCTAATGTGTGTGGCCGTACCCAATCAAACCGTCCTTTTCATAGATGGAAAATTTAGTGCCTCTTCTTCGGCTAGATTTGCTAAAATATCACCACTCATCACCTATAAACTTAATCTCAAAAGTCAGAACTATGAATTAAGATTGAGCAATAAAGAGGTCATACGCCAACGAATGTTGTGGGAGCTACTTCGACATCATAAAATAGTGTAATTTTATACAGAACAAAGAAGGCTTAAATCCGATTGGATCCGACCTTTCTTGCTGAAACGCTTTAAACACTGTCTAAAACATTAGTTGAAATATTATCCCATGCAGTCCATTCTACTTTCCCTACAAAAATTTTCGAAAGAAATGTATTTGTAATGACCACATCTTTCTACGAAATACTCTCAACAGTGTCCCTACCTAAACTGTTTATGTATATACTTATAAAAGCGCTATGGAGATTTTGTCAACCGCTACCGGGGATTATCGTGTCTCTTTTTGTCATCTATCAAACGTAGAAAACAGAATAAAGGGGCTTATGTCCATAATTTCCAGTACATGCAATGTGTATGTCTATATACGTAAGTGACTTCCAGCTTAACATGCAAGGCTAAACTTATTGCTTAACTCTGTTCTATTCAATACCTGGGTTTTTGCACCTGCATTTTAACAGGAGAAAACATTGAGAAAAAAAATTCTTGATAAAATTGTTCTTTTCTTCTTTTTTCAACAATATTTCTACCATGTTGAATGATTAATTTTCAACTAAATTTGTTTGAATGTGGACAGGTCTAAAATTTCGTTGTACAATAAAGAGTAAGTTGTCGTCTGTGTCTGTCTGACTCGTTGAAGCCGCATACTTTTACGATGTCTTTGGAGGTCATCGAAAATTGTTATCTTAAGCGCAAATTTGTCAACTTGCCACGGGCTAAATAAGGCATTCTAGACGGTTGTTAGAGAACGGAGAGTAATCAAGGATGAGTGGTTTTTCGGCCCAGAGCGACTTTTACTCGGAGAATGAGAGTCTTTTATAGGAAAGTTGTCATATTTGAACTTTCTCGTAGAGTTGATAACACATAATTGATCTTTTGTGCATTGATCTTACAGTTCTAAAACTATAAGACCGCGGCCATAGCGCAGTGTTTACGCGCCGGACTCACAATCATGAGGTATAGGGTTCGATCCTCGGCTCCGGCTAATGTCCTTTCCGACATAAGTCTCCTACCACCGGGTGGAAAATCGTAAACCAACATTAGTCTCCCATCAAAGAGCGAATATTCGTAAACCTAAGTCGAATGAGCAGCTTGAGGCTCGGAAAGAATGCACTGGCGGTACTGGTGCGGGATATGCCGGGAATCCATTGTTAGGTGCTCCAGCCGCCGCGATATGACCGAAACACTGTTAAAAAAGGCGTTAAACCTCATCTATTCAATCAACCAATAAAAATGAAAACTGTAAACTTGTACAAAATGATAATGCTAGAACCAAAAAGATGATAATATAAGCAAAATGATAGGATTCGTTGTTTTTTGTTAATGTTGCTGTGGCAGTTGACATTAAAAACCCTGCTAAATGTGTTTGCAATACAAAAACAGTTGAACCAATTTGAGGTTTTCTGGATAAAGGGTCGACTGTTGTAATGAAAAGATGTACATGTAGTCTAATAAATATATCGTATTTTCCGTGATATTAACAGATACTTAATTTGACTTCTTAAAGAGGATCCGGTTCATTAATCACGTTTCAACTTCATATGCACCTGCTAAAATCCCTTCTGATCTTTTCGTCTATAAAAACGTAAAAAGTAAATTTTCAACAGGTTTCTTTTAGATTCGTTTGAATTTTAATGAATTTTGAAATTTGACCTTTCTTAAGTAATGTGCAATCTTTATGCGCGTTCAGATTGAACGTTTTATGGACAATAACTATTTCTGCACATCTAAGCATTTATCAACATTTTTTACAAACAATTTTCCTAGGGAAATTCGACGCCCATCTTATAAATTTCTTCCATAGATAATATTCTTCTCAAATATCCCAGTCTGAAAGGCGCCAATATCCATAAGTGATTATGCGAAAAGGTTTCGACAAATTTATTGATATGGATAAATATTTCATCTTCATATTCCTTGCCTAGACGGCTGTATACAGAGCATAGAGATTTCGATACCATCTTTCCATAAAGGAGGTCATCGGTGAACCACGGAAAGTACTTCCCCGGGCAGAGCTTTATGCTGACAAATTCCAACGAATTATCCTCGATTATTTCATTCCAACATAATGAACTACTTGACTTGAAATATATATGTTATATCTCATTTCAATAGATCTCAAATACTGGTGGTTAATGATTTTTTTTTCTGATGAATACCGGTACGGTCTTTATGACATTGAAGTTCAACATTAGAAAAGGTAAAAACAGGTATATTTATATTATTCTAGTGTATCAAAAAATAATCCTAATTATATCTTTTAAGTTCATTAGTCAAAACATACTCATCGTCGGTGGTCGAGTAAATGTCGTAAATACAACTTTGATAAAGCTGTATTTACGACATTTTACTTGCCCATCGACGTTATAAACTATCTGTATTCTTTCCAGACGTTACTGATATTTCAGACCCCGTTGATATGCCTCACACTTTTTTCGTCATGGATGTTTCTATTAAAAATGTCGATAATAAAGATTGGCCAATCCAAGGTTTTCCAAAATCCTCCGGGAAATCGATGGTTTCTCAATCTCAGTGCCAAATCTGGAAGGTTGCCATTATTCAAACAATCCAGACAAGGAACGAGACAATATTTTATGACTATCGGACTTGATTAACAAATATTACAACAAATATCTGACTCAGAACTCTATGCAGTCTCACCCCCAAAGTTATCGATAGATAAGGTTTCTAATTGAAAATAACTTATTATTGTGAATATTTACTTTTTACACAAAATCATGGATCGAACGGCGTTATAGTTATGCTAGTTAAGCACAAATGACATTTATTTTTAAAGTTCATAATTTTTGGTAATAGTTTACCAAAATGGCATTGGAACACTCAGCCGATGTATAAGTATGACACACAAACCTATTCATTTTGTTATTTCTTTCGAATTAGGAAAGAAATCTAGCGCAGTCGTTAGCGCACCAGGCTCCTAATCTTCAATCACGGGATGTCATGGGTTCGATCCCCGGCGGTAGCAAATATCCTTTCCAACATTTGTCTCCCATCAACGGGTGGATAATCGTTAACCTAAGTGCAATAGCAGCTGGAGGCTAGGAAAGGATGTAGTGGTAGTACTGGTGTGAGAAATACCAGGAATCCATTGTTAGGTGCTCCAGTCGCCGCGATATGACTAAAATACTGTTAAAAGTGGCATTAAACGTCATTCAATCAATCAATTCTCTCTATCTATTGTTTGTCACTTTTCCCGAGTTCAGTGATTTGCCTAAATTCGACAATTTTATTTTTAATATTTATATCAAATTACTCTAAAGTAGTCAACCAAGATATTTATGATATTGGCTGTTACTACTTGAATTATATACCTTTTCTAATAGTATGTTTACTTATTAATATTTGTTTTCATTACCTCACTGTTAGTTTAGAGGCAAGTATAGAGCTTCTTTTTCAGAATCTTTTACGCCAGAAAATACATCATAAGTGACTCTTTTATGTGAAGGTAACCTTAAACCATTCCTAAACAATCGCTCCTTTTTACGCCTCTCAAGAAAAAGGCTTTAGAAAACATTTTGGAAAACGAAGAAATTGCTTTTATCAAGCAATTTCTTCATTATCCACAATGTTTTCTATCCAAAATGACGAAAAAAATTATAATTCCATCAAGTGGAAACCATCGTCTCTAGCTTCTTTGAATTTAGACCAGTCTAAAATTTTGTTGTGTAGGAATGGGTTAAACCGTGTGACAGTCAGCCCCATTTGCAAATTTATTCGAGCGCTCGATATCAAACCTCGAGAACCCGATTTCGAGACCCGTACTTTCCGAACTTGCAAACTAATTGTTTTTCGAATAGCATTAATCCGAGGTCTCGTGCAAAGTTGCTATACACCGAGGACGTTAAAGAACCAGATTGTGGTCCCAGTACTTGTCTTAAATCCTTGAAATTTCCTTGTAATAACTAATCGTCTTCTCGGGGTGTTGTTCATATGGATTATGCTGTGGTAGCGACGGTAGATTAAAGACATGCTTCATTTTTGTATCGTACAGAATTGATCGATTGCGGGCCCGTCTATCTCTACGTTCGCTCGGCCAATTGACTCCGAATGGAAGTTCCAGTTCGACTTTAAACGGCGGTTTTTTTTTTTGCAAACTTTATGACAAATAACATCCAACAAAAAAGTAAAATTGCTATTTGGCGACTTAGACGTAGTAACTTCAGCTTAAGTAAGTAGTTACGACGTTTAAGTCGTCAAACAATTTTTTAAAAAAAGCGTCGGCCAATGTCTGAGTTCAAATTGCATTTCCGGTCAAAATGAATGATTTAATTAGTCAGTTTTTCCTCGAATGACAGCTGAGATTGGTCAATTAAGGAGAAATATTTGGCGATCTATTGTATACAAGTCGCACCAGTTTAATCGGAATTATTTTTCTCAAGTTCTACCTCTTCTAAAGGGAACCAATGTGAGAAAGAAAAGTTCGGTACAAAATAAACCGTAATTTGATATTTACATATAATAAGAAATATTTTGCATATGTTTATTGCCTGGACAAATTACAGATTAATATTAGCCAAATAGAAAAGAAGTGGAAGTGTCATCTTAACAAGTCACAATCAGTATGGAAAGATAATTTCTCCTTTTTCCACACTACTCATTTAATTTTTTACCCTTAGGTCGTAAAAAGCAGAGATAGTACAGAAGCTGATACGGAGTATTACGTAAATCACGTGTCTTTCGGTCTGCCTTGTTGTTACTTAAATGTGTCCATCAGTTTTGGTTCGTATCCTACAATTTGCAGAATTTCCTAGCCGTCGGTACTATCAGTACTTTGATTTTATACATACATTAAACATGTAGTGGTCTTCCAGCGAGGGGTTTTGTACTAAAACCACTTTTCTGACAAGACCACTTTCTTCCTCTATATTGCCAAAAAACATTTACAAAAACTGTCAAACATCAGAGTTTCCATTGATCTCCGTTTTGACGAAAACATCATATTCGGCGATGCGTTACATGCTTTCCCAATAACCAATTTGTTCTGACAAATGAAAAGACGAAACTTGATACAAGAATCTATACAAACATCCATTTTTGTTTCTGAACGGATTTATCACGTAAAAGATTAATGTACTAATTCAGATCCATATTGGCTAGATGGAACTAGGCACCCCCAATATCTGTAATACCATAAAAACATAAATTTCTTTAGCAAAGGAACACAAAGTAAAGTCATTTTCTAGCTAAATTGAATAAAATCGCTTAAGAAAAAGAAGAGTCTTATATATTTTAAAAACGTTCATAATGGTGATTCAAAGACTCAATCGACCAATCAAATCATTCATTTAGACCGGAAGTAGACTTTGAACTCCACCACTGGCCGACATTTCTGTGAAGCATTGTTTATTGATTTAGCGACTTAAACGTTGCAGCTACAACTTATTTAAGCTGTAGGTACAACGTTTTGGTCGCCAACAATTTTTTTTTCTCGCATGTTACAAGTAGCTATAAATTTTGTAAAATAACGCTGTTTTAAATCGAAGTGGAACTTTCTGTCGGAGTGGGTAGCGGTGTTTGTGGGCAGGGCCAGTGACCCTTTAATTATCGATATTCACTTATCGACGACACAATTTTAGACTGATCCAAATTGAAAGGAGTTGCGGATGGGAATATTTATATATGAAATTCAAAAACTCTTTTATTTTACGGGTAGAAACATTATTGGTAATGAATAAAATTGCTTGTTACAATCTTGCTTTTTATCTACAATATTTTTTCAAAGATCTTTTCTGGAAGATTGTTGAAAAGCGGGATTTGGTGGGATTCAGTTAATCTTTCAGGGATTTTTAATCTTTCAGGGGGTCCTAAAATCAATGTAGATTAATTTATCAATCTATTGGTAACTTCAACCATTTTAATTTCTTTGAACGCAACGCATTACCAATGACTCTTTTTATTTGTGAAATTGCAGAATGTGAACGAGAAGCAAACAAAGTTTCAAAATACATTCATAAGGGGTTCCATAGTGGTATGAAACATTGATTTCCACTGAGATCAACAAACAACTTTATCTTTTTTATGTTCCCTGTACCTCTTATCAAGTTTGATTGATGGACAAATGCTAGGGTTTGGGCCTATGTTAAATCGATACATAACCCGCAATCATGTGAAATTTTCTCCGAGAAATCAGCCAAATTGGTGGTAATATCAAATCTCGACGATTAACCCTGTACCTCGCTTGGCAATCTTGAATAGATTTTCTAAACAACCTTATGATATTCATCAGTCACTGAGAAAGCTTTTGATTGACGGATTGAAGGCCCCGCCAGCTGACTCCACTGGCCACGCCAGTTCAGCTCCGATAGCTAGGTACGTTTTGATATTCCACGGCGTTATTTTGCAAAATTTATAGTACGTAAGTCGCCTAACCAACAAAAATGCTTCACGCAATTTTCGACCAATGTTGGATTTCAAAGAGTGAGAGAGAAAAAGAAAGCGAACTAAACAAATAATTCTATGTTACCAAAACAAAATAATTTTGCTAATTATTTTCGTTTTCAGTTCGGCTTTTCGTTTTCTATTCGGCAAAGCTTTTCATAGGTACTTGTGACTTATTCTGAAACTCATTATAGTGGGGTTTATAAACAATTTAACGAAGATTTCAAGATTATCTTGTCATAAATATAGACCTTTCGAGAACCATAGAGCCTTTAAGAAAAAAATCCACCTATGAAACTTGAATATATTTCTATCTTGCATCCTTTATGGTGGTGATAGATATTTAAAGATTAAAGAATGGAAGTTTTCATGTTTTATTAACGCAGTCCGAGAGAAATTAAGTAAGATTCTGATATACATGGTTGAGAGATAGTCCCCCGGTTTCCTGGTAGTTTGAAACCCGGGAGCGGCTATCGGTCTTAGATATTTCTTTGATCCATAAATTCATCGTGGGTACTGATATATATATATATATACAGGAGGCAAAATCGAGAGGGATAAGTCTAAGTAGTAAGAACTTATTTCCCAATCGTTTAAAAAATATAATATCAAAACTTGGCCCTTTCGTGTTTAATTTTGAATTACTTTCTCCGTCAGTATACTTCAATGTCTAAAACGATTATTCATCTTTTAAACATGAAATAAACAGTAAGAAAACATAACGTTTTCTTTTCGTTTTTATAACGGTTTTAACCCATTCCCACACAACAAAGTTTTAGACTAGTTCAAATTGAAAAGGAGCTGCTGATGGAACTTTCAAATTGATGGAAATGTAAATATGTTAGTCTTTTTTGAAAGAAAACATTGTGGATTTTGAAGAAATTGCTAATACAAGCAATTTCTTCATTTTCCACTATGTTTTCCAAAGCCTTTTTCTTGAAAGGGCTTATAAAGGAGGATCACGTTTTCTTTCGTTTTTATTGCGGTTTTAACCAATTCCCACACAACAAAGTTTAAGACTAGTTCAAATTGAAAGAAGCTGCTGAAGGCAATTTCAAATTGATGGAAATATAAATATTTAAGTCCTTTTGGAAAGAAAACATTGTGGATAATGAAGAAATCGCTAATACAAGCATTTTCTTCATTTTCTACTATGTTTTCCAAAGCCTTTTTCTTGAGAGGGCTTATAAAGGAGGATTTGTTTGCAAAGATTTAGACTAGTCCGAATTGAAAGAAGCTGCAGATAACAAATTCAAACTGATTGAAATTTAAATATTTTCGTCTTTTTGGAAAGAAAACATTGTGGATAATGAAGAAATTGCTTGATACGAGTTCTTCATTTTCCACTATGCTTTCCAAAGCCCTTTTCTTGAAAGGGCTTATAAAGGAGCAACTGTGTGGAAATGAGTTAAACTGTTTCTCACACATCGGCGTATATGGTCATTCGTGTGTTTTTTATAAAGAGTCGAAGACGCTTAGAAGCCCGGTGTAATGAACTCTAATGTAATAGTCCCAGGATAAAATACGCCGGCAATCCAATATTAGCAAGGAATTATAGGATTATAATTAATGGACATGTTTTTTTCTTTGACTGGATTAGGATAAATGTGGAGTCCTAAAGGATCGCTAATATTCTATACATCAAGATTGCCATTGATTTCTCTGCTTTTTTTCTTGCAAAATAGTCAAATCTTAATGAAGAAGAATCATAGCTTAGGAAATGAAGGGAATATTTTTGTTGATCATTGAGGTAATCCCCCATTCCCATACAAACCCACCTTTTTACGCCCCAGGAAAAAAGTTCTGGGAACAATGTGTTAAATGCAAAAATTTCTTGTTACAAGCAGTTTCTGGATTTCCACATTGTTTTCTTCCCAGAGAGACACAGATTTTTTTAAAACAAATCTACAATTTGAAATTGTCATCTGCAACTTTAATTTGGACCGGTCTAAAATTTCACTGTATGGGAATGGATAAACTAAGAATAACATAATCACGATTAATCAATCTGTAGTTACAACATTTAGGTCGCCAATTTACCGTTTTACTTTTTCATTACATGTAACTGGACATAAATTTTGCAAAATAACGCCGTTAAATATCGAGGCGGAACTTCCAATCGTAGCTCAGTGGGCTGGGCCAGAGGACTCAGTGAGCGGGGCCAGCGGACTCAGTGGGCTGGGCAAGCGGACTAAGTGGGCGGGCCAGCGGACTCAGTGGGCGGGGCCAGCGGACTCAGTGGGTGGGGCCAGCAGACTCAGTGGGCGGGGCCAGCGGACTCAGTGGGTGGGGCCAGCGGACTCAGTGGGTTTGGCCAGCGGACTCGGTGGACGGGGCCAGCGGACTCAGTGGGTGGGGCCAGCTGACTCAGTTGGCAGGTCCAGCAGATTATCTTTCAAACTGGTTTCAAAATAAAAGATGCTTCCTTTTGGTAGAAAACATTACGAGAAGTCGCTTGTGACAGGCAATTTCCTTTTCCCTCACAATGATTTATCAAGCTATATTTATTCCTCGGAGCAATATGGGTGTTTCTATTGTAAATGTCTATCTTTAGACTAAACTTAGTTCCTAGAGTATAAACTTGGAACAAGAAAAGGTGGATTCGTGATTTTTATCATAATTTTATATAACATGAAATGCATAATAATGCTTTTCAACTAATGGATCGCCGTTGTCTATAAAAAGATGGCCAATCAAATAACCATTTACACGGGAAAGTAAATGATGGTCTTCTACATTTATATCAAGCATTTTGTCAGTTTTGCAACTTAATCGCCGTATCTACAGTAATTATAGTTATGCAGCCATTTTGAATGCTTCCGCACAAAATAGTTCACTTAAAAAGGTATCAAAATTTGTTAAGTTGTTGCATTTTTCGCTCGATGCTATTAAATTATAAGAAATGAAGATAATATTTTTTGTTTTCATGGAGGTATGAACCGAAAAACCTAATCACACAATGTATGAATCCGCTTCGCGTATTCATACAGTGTGATTAGGTTTTTCGTTTCATACCTCCATGAAAACAAAAAAATATTCTCTTCATCTCTTAAAACATCGTTTGTTATCGGAGTCGAACTGCCATGTTGAAGGTCAACGTGGGCATGGTAAGCGACCTGTCAACTAAAATTTTTAATTACAGCCAAGTACATTTGCCACCAAATATTTTGACATTTATGTAATCTTCAACTTTTCCATATGACTTAACATGCATGATACAGATTAAATCGGATAAGCAATCCCTGCCTGCTATACCCCTCCCGCAAAACAAATAGACTAAGCCGTACATATGTATTACATCAAGTGATATAGATTTTCCAGGACGTTCTTAACAACCGTTAAACTTTTATCGACCGGATGTGACGAATGGATGTATTCCTAGTAAGATTTGAAAAAGCAAATGTACCAAAAACGTATCATTTTGTATTTAAAGATCGATAATTGTTACTAAGAGTACAACTAAATACAATCGTGGGATTTTTATAGCCCAATCTCACATATCGGTGGCTTAGTGCAAACATCATAAATGTCTATACAAAGTATAGACACTTATGACGTTTTTCCACTAAGCTTACGAAATACAATTTACGTATCAAGCGCGAACGGCAACTAGACGACAACATATATCAATGGAGTTCATTTCTTTTATAAAGAAATCGTTTAATTTTTCTTGTTGTTGTTTTTCTCCTAATAAAAAGAAGACGATGCAGTCAATCATTTTCTACGGATGCAATAACTCTCATTTTATACCCCCAAAGTTAAAATGCGGCGTTCGTAATGTTCAATCGATACATAACCGACTATCAAGCGAAATTTTGCCTGAAAAACGAGCCAATTTAATGGTTCAATTGAATCCAAACGGTAAACCATTTAAGACTTGGTCTATAACGAGGACTATTATTCTAGTCCCTAGACAAATGCTGGCAATCTAATTTTCTGGAAGAATTACCGGATTATACTAGATGAACAAGTTTTCTTCTGTCTTGATTATACATTATGGGTACCCTAAACGGATATAGGAGAAACCACATTGAGACACCACAAAATGTCGGAAGCGGGTTGACCCAAACGGAGTCATTTATCAAATTCTACAAGTCTTTAACGAGACAATATATATATAGTGTAGTTTTGATCCATATTCCAACTTTCACATAAACTTACTGGAACTTTGATTCAGGAACCTTAAAAGGGAGGTATTGATGTTTCTAAAACCTAGATAGGAAAAATTTCTCAATTAATAATACATTCTCTCAGACGAACATTAAATATGAGTCAAATGCTGTATTCACGGTAATCTGATAAGCTTGATGTGACTTTTTGGGTTTATCTAGAAAAAGTTCAGCGAAAATCCTTCTTATTTTTAGATACCACGGCAATAGGTTGGCAACACCGCATTACCTCATTTCATATGACTCAAATGCATTTGAAGTAACAAAGTAACAAGTGAAACAACCAATGTCTTGAATGATGTCACATTTTAGTGGTTAGCGCAAAGCTACGGTAAATGTCCATATCAAAATTAACTCTTGCTACAGTTTTGAACAGATCTTTACAGAATAGAAAATCGACTAGAGAACATAACTCCTGATGACGTCCCAGTGACTTTGGTTTGAGCTTATTTTAACTGAATATGCCATTCAAACAGCTATATCCCAATACTCATTGCAACTGTTAGGCTTAATCTAATAATTGATTGAAAGCCTACGTAGGCTATTAGAAAAAACCCTTGTTTATTTTGTTAAACGACGCCTAATTTTCACAAAACTAATTTTAGAATATTATATTCAAATAATACATGTATATGAGAGGGGATACAGATATTAAAAATCTTGGACATAAAAAAGCCTTACCAAATTACAAAAATATCCCTTTGTATATCATAATATGTAAATGGTTGCGTAGCTGCAAAGCATAAACTTTGATAGATTAAGTTAACAGACAACCTTTTTAGGTCTTCTAAAGGTTCAACGAGTGCAAACTGCCACCGGAGGCTTAACCACTAAATCCACCGAATGCCTACGACATAAAAAGTGTTCTTGTATACTTCAGGAATATTGAAAACTCTCCCTGAAAGTTCATCTCCTAGGTATTTTTAGCTCAATTGAGTATATAGTGTTCAAAATGAGCCTGACAAGAGTCTTCACTATGCTCGCTGCTTTGTATGGCCACATAAATTAACTTTATTCAAATTGTAAAGAACTCCTTAAGATCATGATATTTAATCCATTCCCACTCAATCCTGTATTTAAAGAGAAAAAAAGCCTTGAAAAAAATTGTGGACATTAAAGAAATTGCTTGTAATAAGCATTTTCTTCATTGTCCACATTTGTTTCTACCCTACAAGGCAAAGAATATCGACATTCCAGCAACTTGAAATAGTCGTCTGCAAATTTTTTTCAATTGAACCAGTATAAGATTTTGTCAGGTTAGGTTACTTTAACCTCGTTTTTCACAATGATAAACTATGACTAAGAAGATGACTTAACAAAATCATGCTTTGCTAGCTAACAGTACTTTCAGTACTTTGATTATCATACAGTAAGTACATTTTGTAACTTTCTAAAAGATTCCAGAATCAAAGTGGCTATGCCTTCACCCACCCTGCATCGAACTTTATTTAAATAGCCGAATGCTCAGCTCTCAGTCTGGCAAGGGTCGATATATTTGGACAATACCAAGGAACACATGTTAAAACCGCCGTGGAAGTGGTTGCTTTTCCTACCAGCCGTTCCTTCACTCGCATACCTTTAAAAATGGTACCCCTTTTTGACTCACAAATTAATACAAAGTGAATTGACGAATCGCTGGCCATAACAACTAAGCTCCAACAGGAAGTTCCACTTCGATATAAAACGGCTTTATTTTTCCAAATTCATGGCCAGTATATGTAATATGTAATAAATAAATAATATAGATGGTCTACGAACTAGATGATTAAGCTGTATAGAAACGACCTTTAAGTCGTCAAAGATACCAAAATGCTTCACTTATGTGTCGGCGAATATCGGAGCTCAGAGTACACTCCCGGTATAAATAAATGATTTCATCGGTCGTCTAATTATTTGATGGACATCCGCGATTGGTCAGTTGTATTCGTGCACGGATTAACAAAGATCCGACCAATCCATTTAGAAATATACAATTTCTATCACTCGCCATTACATGTTGTTATCAAAATCTTCATTACTCTTTCTTCTATTATAACCTTGATCGCAGAAATGTGCCTGGGCCATTCATAAGCCTCCTTACAATATTGATACAGACATAATGGCTAACGATGCGATACATGGTTTTCCAATAAACAATTTCTCCTTGCAAACAAAAAAGACACAAAAGTAACATCCTCGATCTAAGATACGACATGAAGATTTATCATACCGAGCCATTTATCACTTTTGCCGTCAGTGTATTTCCGCTCTAGACTTTCTAATTTTTGATATTCGATTTCTTGGGTATTTCATCAAAAGCTTTTTTTATCGTAATGTTCCCGGTGTCAATACGTATTGCCGACAGTGTGAATATCCGAACTGGGTTTATGTCTGACAGACAATACGGACCTTAATACACAATAACGCTTTCTGACGCTTGAAGACATAGAATCGTGGAAAACTTTGTTGGAAAAGGAGAAATTGTTTGTAACAAGCAATTTTTCTTCTTCTAACAATGTTGTCTACAATGTTTGGCTCTTAGTCTCCAAATTAAATGCCGTCTGCAACTTCTTTCGATTTGGACAAGTCTAAAATTTTGTCGCCTGGTAGTGGGTAAATTATGCTTTTCCTTTTACCAGATCGTAACAAGTGAAAGTTAACGAAGTGTCACATTGCTTTTTTTCATATAACATCTCTTTTTTCTCTGTTAATATTGTTGTTTGTTTGCTTCTTATTAAAAATGCTGAACACCTTGTAAAGTAATTAATGACATCAAAGTGGTTTCGTAATAGTAGTACAGAGACAGACCAATTCAACTTTTTAAAGATAACTTTCAGTTTCGTCATGCAAAATTCAAGCGTTTTGTTTGGCTGTTGTTTAGTTTTTATGTTTTTGTGTTTTTTTTGGGTTTTTTTTTATTCTTCCATGCACAAAACTGTGATCAAGCAAACTATTCTGTATGTTTGCGCACAAAGTAGACCCATAAAACTTTACAGCACTAGTAAAAATGTTTGCTTTGTTTGCTTGATTACAAAAAAATATTACGAAATGGAGATCTTAATCACACTGTATCATAACGCGGAGAGAATTAATATAGAAGTGTCATTAAGTTTTTGGGCACATGCCTCAATGAAAATAAACAGCATTCTTACGAGTATTCATATATAAGTGTCATTAAGTTTTTGGGTACATACCTCAATAAAAATAAACAGCATTCTTACGAGTTTTCATATATAAGTGTCATTAAGTTTTTTGGTACATACCCCAATGAAAATAAACATAATTCTTACGAGTATTCATATTTAAGTGTCATTAAATTTTTAGGTTCATGCCTCAATGGAAATAAACTGCATTATTACATGTATTCATATATGTGTGTCATTAAGTTTTTTGGTACATACCTCAATGAAAATAATCAGCATTCTTACATGTATTCAAATATGTGTCATTAAGTTTTTTGGTATATACCTCAATGAAAATAAACAGCATTCTTACGAGTATTCGTATATAAGTGTCATTATGTTTTTGGGTACATATCTCAATGAAAATAAACAACATACTTACAATAATTCATATATAAGTGTCATTAAGTTTTTTGGTACATACCTAAATGAAAACAAACAGCATTCTTACGTGTATTCATATATGAGCCTTTGCGTGACATTTCCAACCATTTGGCATGTGCGTGACTCGACACATTGAGCACCATGGACAGCCATCCGGGGCAATTAGAATATTTGCTGATTGTTTAAAGAAGCTTTGGGTCAGTATCTATCTACAGAGTGCAGAGTGAAGACTCTGATCAGACTGTGCGGATGCACAGGCTGATCTGAGTCTTTACTTGGCGCACATGTGTAATGGTTGGAAATGTCACGCAAGGGCTCATATAAGTATCATTAAGTTTTGGGTTCATACCTCAATGAAAATAAACAGCTTTCTTACGAGTATTCATATATAAGTGTCATTTACTTTTTGAGTACATACCTCAATGAAAATAAACATAATTCTTACGAATATTCATATATAAGTGTCATTAATTTTTTTGGTACATACCTCAATAAAAACAAAAATAGATATTCTCTTCATTTATCAAAGTAAGTACGATTCAAAAAGTAAACATCCTGTATGATAGAAAATAGTGTGGCAAAAGAGAAATTGCTTGTTGAACTTGTCCACTCTTCTCAAGTAACATATCACAGGGACGTAAAAACCAGGGACTGTACGGGAAAGGATCCGTTTCATTTTCAATGGTACCAGAAAATGAATTCGTATGAAAACGAGTTTGGTAAGACTTTCTTTATTCCAAGCGGGAATTTTTCAATATTCTAGTCTTCCAAAGTCATACATACCCAGTTGTCTTTTGTTTCAGCGTATTTCTTTAGTTTGTCTTGCAACATTTCACCTAGACCTTTATGTTTCTTGAAGTCTTCGATTAGTATTTTGCTTTGTCTGAAATATACAATTTTCTTGAGAGCATGCTAAAATAATTTAACTGTAAGTTTCGTCTATCAAAAACGAGCGATCTGATTGGTCAAAAAATTTAATTCATACCTCCATGAACAAAATTTTGAGTACGCAGCCATTTTGTATGCTTCCGCACAAAATAGTTCACTACAAAAAGGTATCAAAATTTGTAAGGTTTTTGCATTTTTTGCTCGATGCTATTAAATTATAAGAAATGAAGATAATATTTTATGTTTTCATGGAGGTATGAACCGAAAAACCTTTTCACACAATGTATGAATCCGCTTCGCGTATTCATACAGTGTGATTAGGTTTTTCGTTTCATACCTCCATGAAAACAAAAAATATTCTCTTCATCTCTTAAATAAACCCAACATGTCTATATAGGAAGACATCGAGAGACAATGAATTGACCTATTACCTATAGCTTTCTGACTCCCTTAAAAATACAATCATGGAAAATTTGTAGGAAAAGGAGGAATTGTTTGTAACAATGACAATGTTTTCTACCATATTTGGCACTTCAATACCAAATTTTAGCACAATTTGAAATGTTGTCTGCAAGCTTTTTCAATTTGGACCAGTCTAAAATTATGTCATCTCGTAATTAATATAGATAGGTGGTTTTTATTGTGAGACTAAATGTGAAACCGACTACAGAGTGTACAGTGAAGACTATGATTAAAACGTGCAAATGCTCTTGATAATCTGACCCTTTACTTGCCGTATATCTGCGATTTTTTGGATATGCCAGATGGAGACTCATTTATTGGATCATTACGTATGTTAGACCTAACTATGGTGATGACCCATCTACGGTATGGTGTTGATCAAAGTAGTTTGTCAGTACCACAGCCGGGTGCAACATACGTGTGAGGTGTGGAGTGGAGTACAGCTAACAACACCATAGCTTATAGAACAAAGAAAAGAAAGGTAAACAACAGAAATAGAAACAAACAAACAACGCCCAAATGTTCTGATATGGTACATGTATTAGAAAGAAAAAGTAAATTTGAATACAATGGACACATTCATCTATCGCAATTGTTACTGTTTAATGAACCTTTACGGAGTTGGCATATCAAAGTTGCATTTTTTTACAGAAATAAACAACACTGAATTGAGGGATCGCGGCTGTCAATCACAGAATCAATCTACCGATCGAATACATTAATTTAGACAGGAAGTTAACTTTGAACTACGGTCATGGCCGAAATGTATGTAACGCATTCTTTTTGAATTGAAGATTTAAACGTCGAAGGTATGGTCTATACGACTTTTAGGTCGCCATCTTACCCCTTTTACTCTTTGGTTACATGTCACTTGCAAATGATGTTGCCGTTTGATATTGAAGTGGAACTTCCTGCTGGACCTCAGTGAGCTCAGTAGGCGGGGCCAGAGATCAGTAATGTGGTCGGATAGTGCATGTTCGAAAACAACCATTTGAAACTATATTTAACTCATTCCCACACAATACCACATTTTTATGCCCCTTAAGAAAAAAAACTTTTGAAAAACATCGAGGACAATGAAGAAATTACTTGTATCCAGCAATTTCTTCATTATCCACAATGTTTTCCTTCAAAAAAAAAAAAAAAAAAAAACGAAAACAAAACACCAATTAGAAATTATCGTATGCAGCTTTTTTGAATTTGGACCAATCCAAAATGTTTTGGCGAGTAATGGGTTAAAACAAATGAAAATGATACTTGTTTTATCAACTGTCCAACCTGAAGGCAAACCCTGTAGTTTTCTAGAATAAGCGATATCACTTACATGTTGAAACAGAGAAAATATTACAGATATTAGAAAGTAACACTTTACATAGCTGTAAATGACAGATCGATAGCCACGCCTACTGGACTCCGCCTTGTAATTTGACCGAAGTAATTAATGACAATATTTATAAAACGTGTTGTTTGAGACATTAAGTAAGACAGATCCTTGGTTTGCGACCTTAACGCCGTATCTACAGCACAAAAAAGATGTACTTACTAAGTTAAAGTCAGCAAACCGCAAAATGTTCTTAACATAATTTTGGAGTTCAAACTTCCCTTCCGTTGTTCGATTTGGCTAGTCATTTTTGACAACGGTGATCCGTTAACCCATTCCAACTCAATCCCTCCTTTTTACACCCCTCAAGAAAAAAGCATTGGAAAACATTGTGGAAAATGAAGAAATTGCTTGTATCAAGCAATTTCTTCATTATCCACAATGTTTTCTATCCAAAAAGACGAAAAAATTTAAAAATTCCATCAACTTGAAATTGTCGTCTGCAGCTTCTTTCAATTTGGATCAGTCTACAATTTTGCTGTGTTGGAATGGGTTAATCGTTATCCACGCCCATAGCGCTCCGACAAAGCAGACTTTAAGATTGATTGAATGGGGTTAAACGCCCCTTTAACGATTATCTACCCATTTGTGAGAGACAATTTATGTCGGAAAGGATATGTGCCGCCGCCGGGGATCGAACCCATGACATCCCACTATTGAAGATGAGGAGTGTTACACGCTACCGACTGCGCGCAGAATATAAGAGATCTCAAGTGACAATTGATTGCAAATATATAGGATGGGTAATAAAACAAACAAGTCGTTGACCTAAAGGCGGTAAGTTTAACACAAACTCATGTACCGTATATCAACGTTGATTTTTTTTCAGGACTAAATGAAAGTTTGATAGGTCAATCGATAAATCGATAATTCGATTGGCAGCTGAGATCCGTTGACTTTTTGTTTTATAGGGCTTGTACATTTCTCTTCATTTTTCTTTTTCAACCCTTTCCTGTTTTTCCAAAATTTTAGACCTTTCCAAATTCAAAGGTTTTGCGGACGGAGATTTAAAGCGCATTTGATTTGAAAAATAACCATTTAGTATATTGTGATTATTGTGAAAAAGAAGAAATTGCTTGTTACAAGCAATTTCTTCTTTTTTACAAAGTTTTCTCAATTATAAAATCAAAGGGACGAGAAAACCAGTGATTAAACAGAAAGGGTTTGTATGAAGTAGCTCGTAATTTATTGTCAAGCAAAGATTGTATTTTATTAATTATTATTATCCTCTTTACTAGTGCCTTCAACTTGTAATAAAGAGGTAAATGAATTCATTTTTTTTTCTATTGTCTGAATTTTCTTTTGAAAAATACGTAAAGGATTGAAACTAGTTTTACCTGTATTGCTCTGGAGATATCACACTTTTCATGATTGTAAGGTATGTATCCAAGGAACTGTGAAGGTCTGGAACTGGTAACCTTGGTAACGGTTTCTGTAAATGTCAAACAGAAAACTACATTATTTAACGGTCTGGTGGATTTCTAGCCACGCCCACTGACCTCCAACAGAAAGTTAGACTTGGATATTTAAACAATTTGCTTACTTTAAGGCTAGTAACAATAAAACGGTTTGTTGACGAGCTAAACGTCGTAACTACAACTTAAATGAGCTGTAGTTACGACGTTCAAGAAGCCAAAGCAATTGATATGCTTATCATAAATGCCGACATTCTCAGTTTTTTTTTCAACCAATCTAAAATAAAGTTTGTCCTTAAATTCATAACGAGGGCGCTGATTGGTTGAAATCTATGTCACTTCAAGTCTGATTCCTTGTTTTGAAAATTTTGATAGGACTGGTCGTGTGGTATATATGCTTGACATGAACAGTGATCTGAGGGTTACGTGTTCGAGCCCAATCGTCGCCTGGTTGTATTCATGTGCAAGCAAATCAATAGCAAGTCCATCAATCTGTAAAATTTGGTAGCAGTGGATTTAAACCCCTGTCTGTCCTTTAGGGACGTTGAAATATCTGGGTTGTGAGAGTGTTTGAGACCGACTCTATAAGCTTAAAACTTTCGTCGCAATCGACTAAAATCTTTCTAGTTCTACTGGCAGCTATTATTGCTCACTGTCGTAGGTTTAACTTGATATTTATTAACCCATTCCCACACAACAAATTTTAGACTGGTCCAAATTTAAAGAAGCTGCAGACGAGAATTTCAAGCTCATGGGATTTTAAAATATTCCGTCTTTTTCGAAAGAAAAAAAATGTGTACAATCAAGAAATTGCTTGATACAAGCAATTTCTTCATTTTCCACAATGTTTTCAAAAGTTTTTCTTGGGGGCTTTTGAAGGAGAAATTTTGTGAGAATGGGTTAATACCGTCAATAGACGACCGACCAAAGAGGTAAAAGATATCTTCCTTCCTCAAATATTGATACATATAGCCTCTCATTAACTCAGACAGCCTAGGCGATTGTTGCCTATTTATTTGTGAAAATAATTATCTCGGTTTCTGCCCGTAAGCAAGTCCAATTTACCAGCATTTTGGTGTTATTATTCTGCTTTATTTGCTGTCTTCTGTCTCACTGATGTCGTGTAATTTAATCTGGAAAATAGTCTAAGATACGGCGAGAGATATTTAACCCGAGTTGACCCAATGACGACAGAAATTCATGTTGTACATTTTGTAATGTATTTTCCTAAAACAAATCTTAAAGATTGAAATAGCCGTCGTTATAGCACAGTCGGTAGCGCGTCAGACTCCTAATCTTCAATATTGGGATGTCATGTTTTTGACCCCCTGCGGCGGCACATATCCTTTCCGACATTTGTCTCTCACCAATAGGTGGATAATCGTAAACATAAGTGGGATAGCAGCTTGAGGCTAGGAAAGATGTAGTGGTAGTATTGGTGTGAGAATTCATTGTTAGGTGCTCCAGCCGCGATTAATCGTTTCATACTTCCATTGAAAACATACACACAAATGTGTCTCTATATCTAAGAAAGCTATCAGAGGAATCCATTTCAGAATCTTGGTGCAGCTTTTTCATTACCCTAATCGACCACGTACAAGTTTGTCAATACACGCTATTGGCTGAATAAATTGTGGTTATATGATTAAAGAATCTGTCCGATTTGAATTAGACACGCACATTTTACAAATTACTGCATTCAATGGAATCCAATTTACGGAACGACTGAAGAAATGGCTACTTGAAATCTGAGAATGGGTTTTAAAGTAGCTCTTTCCACTATTAGGTCCAACTGCTTACGATGTTCCAGAAATTACAAAACAGTCTTTTCATTGGGACATGTAATATCAAAGGCTCATAAGCTACCAATCGACTAATCATTAATTCCGTTGGACTATGAACCCCGACATTGGCCAACGTTTAGGTGCTGCATTTTCGTTGGATTTGCGATGTTAATCGTCGTAATTTTAGCTGTGTAAGCCGTAGTTACGATATTTTTGTCGCCAATAAACCATTTATGTATATCATTGTTTCATGATACCAACCATAAATTTTGCAAAATATTTTCGTAACGGAACTTCCCGTATGAGCTTAGTGCTTGTTGTGGGTAATTTCTTCATTTTCCAAAATGTTTTTCAAATAGAGCCTTTGCGTGTCAATTCCAACCATTTTGCATGGGCGTCACTCGCACACATTGAGCACACTGGACAGCCATTTGGGGCAATTAGAACAATCACCGTAAGAAGCTTTAGGGTCAGTATCTATCTACAGATCGCGGAGTGATGACTCCGATCAGGCTGTGCGTATGCACAGGCGGATCTGGGTACTTGGCGCACATGTGTAATGGTTGGAAATGTCACGCATGCGCTCAATTGTTTTTCTAAAGGGGCGTCATTGTGTGGGAATGGTTAAAACAAGCGTCGTTTAAAACTTCGTTTCAATACATCTATTTTTTCTGATACATATGTCGTTATATTAAGAACTTGTAATTTCAAGCTGTATTGACACAAAAAATAAGAGAAGCCATTTACAAAGGACATTAGCGTTCCGATTTTTTCTTATATTTTTATTATTTTTTCTAAGCACCCAGTTTCACCTTTTCTTTTTCATTAAACCTTAATCCGATGACGTATCTTGAAAGACCACACACTAATTAGCATTTATCAAATAGTACAACCATATTGATTTTCAACTTGTTCGAACGTCATTTTAAGGTATATTAAACCATTCCAAAACGACCAAATTTTAGAATGATCTTAATTGAAAGAGGTTGCAGATGACAAAACAAAGTGGGTATAAATTGAAAATGAAGCCATTTGAGCGAGAAAAGAAGAAATTGCATCTCACATGTAATATCTCCTTTTCTCACAATGTTTTCAATAGCTATATTTCTTTAATGCGAAGTGCGAGATGTGTGGTAATGGGTTAATGAGCCAGTCGAGGAAAGTTTTCGACTTTACGTCACACCTTATTAAAGACAGATCGAACCATCTTCGATCCTTTTCACACCTTATGATATGCCTATCAATTTAATAAACCTGTTACCAGACGACGTAATTTCAAAATGCTCAAAATAAAAAAAGAATGAAATTTTAAAGAATATTTGTCTTTTGGTGTAGGAAATACTCTTTTTAATAAAGAATGTGCTAGTGCGCAGCAATTACTCCATTCTCCACGTTTCTAAAGCTATTTTCATAAGAGCGAAAAAAGTGGGACTCACTTGAAATGGGTTTGAGAAGATGAAATATCCTACACACTGGAGATTTAAGCATTTGTAAACATCATTGTTGTCTCAATTTATGAAATCTAGAAGATTTATCTACCGTTATATCCCATTCTGGGTACTGATCTAGGTCTACAGAGGCTACCCTCTTGACGTATTCTTTCACGTGACCGTCTGTCATCTCTGTCCCGTGATTTCCTTCGTTAAAAACTGTCTGAAAGCTCTACGCATGCAATATCTTCATTTCCTTTACCGTCCACAATCACTCCTCTAATGGCTCATAAGCTAGGGCAAAAATATTATAAGTACGGTGTCTGATTGGGTGGGACGTCTAACCTTAGCTCTGTCTAATCTTTAAAAATCTGAAATAAAAGGATCTTAATAAAATAATTTACCGATCCCGGTGTCAATAAAATATTAGACCGGAAGTGAACTTAGAACTACGACATTGATAGACATTTATACCAAATATTTCTTATTGGTTTTGCTACTTAAATATGCAAATTCAAGCTTACATGAGCTGTATCGTGACGTGACCGGTAGGTAAATTCGCTAGCCGATTTTCGATCCATACAGATCAATTCATAACTGTCTTAAGAATTTACTTAATATAGTTTTACACTAGCCACAAAATGTGTCATAATTCAAGGCGTTGGTTAAATTGCAAACGAGGTCTCGCCGTGTCAATTCTTAAATGCATTGAATTCTAAAAATAACTCGTTTTTCCACTGAACCTTTGCTAAGTAGCAACAAAAGGCCAATTGAAATAATCAGATTACAATGAAGACCGTATGTGGCTCATATTTATGTATTAATTGCTTTTAAAGCATTTTTGGGTGTTTCTTTTTCTTACTTATGATTCGGAAACATTGATATCTTGTATACTGATTTGTGTGCGTGTGTTTTTGTGGGTGTAAGCTCGTTATATGTTTCATTCCGTGTACAACGAACTGTATTCGTTCACTCATGGCTTCGCCACTCAAAAAAAATAGAGCTTTTGTTGCTTACTCAATGTAAGATAATCTTACACTAAAACAAACAACTGTTATTTATATAAAAATCGGGGCCGCCGTCATATTGCAGTCGGTAGAGCCTATGCCGGTAGAATCTACAATCATGGGTGTCATGGGTTCGATCCCCAGCGGCGGCACATATCCTTTCCGACATTTGTCTCTCACCAATGGATGGATAATCATAAACCTATGTGGGATAGCAGCTGGAGGCTAGTAAAGGATGTAGTGGTGGTACTGGTGTGAAAAATACCAGGAATCCATTGTTAGACGCTCCAGCCGCCGCGATATGACTGAAATACTGTTAAAAGTGGCGTGAAACCCCATTCAATCAATCAACTATAAAATATACTTATCCCCCCATGTACATAAGTATCATCTACGATATTCTACTAAATTCGACGTTATGATTTCAGTCATTCGGAAGGTAAGTCCATGAAGCGTCGGTGTTTTACGATCACTGGAAGCACATTCCCCATATCTAGCACTGAGTTGAACAATATAATATTACTTTTCTTGGCTATGTACACTGACCGTGAAATTCGTAGCGTTAAAATTTAACGTAAATCCATAATTCTTTTTGTAATCTAGATGCATTGATTAATACTATTTAAATATACATTTCTTTGCAGTGATATACACCTTTTTCCAGAGTAAACAAGAATTAAGTCGAGGCATGGAAAACGGGGGCATTCTGCCATATGAATCGAAATTCTTTTATTTCAGCGATTTGGACATTTTTTAAAAGATCTACTAGAAGAAAGTGTTATAAATGTCTGTTGACCTTGGGCTTTCAGATGACAATGACTCTGGGTGTTCACCAATACTATATCTGACGTTCTAAGGTTCCTTTAATCAGATCCATTCCAATTTGTTATAATCTTAATTTGAATTTTGATGAGTCAAGTAGTTAACTATATTAACAACAGTTTAATTCGTGAAAGGTAAGTCAAACACGATCAATAGAACTGATACTGAATAATGGTAATAAAAAAAGAAAGTTGCCGTTTGTTAAACTTTCAACGGTCTCTTATGCTTCTTACAACTTTGAGGATACGTGTACAATTACCGCAAACCTAGGTCGGCTTAACTGAAGTTTAAAGATCCGGTCAATATGACAATTGACCAATCGCTTGCCCCTCCCATACACTCCTACAGAAAGTTCCACTTCGATTTTAAACAGCAATATTTTGGTCATTAAAATGTAAAAAAAGATTGGCTAACGACTACGTCAAAATCGCCAAACCAACAGAAAAGTTTCACACAAATGGCAGCAATTGTTGTAGTTTAAAGCTCGATTCCGGGTTAAATGATTTGATAGGTCGAATGATTCTTTGATTGACAGCCGCGATTGGTCAATTATGGAACGGATAGCAATTTTGACGATCCCGTTTGTCTACTCAACCGAACGTTGTATACTGCCTTATTTCTCTGATTACAAGCAATAATGTCTAAATATTTCCAACTTAACTACGTAACACAACATGCTGCCATCCCCATTTCTTTTTTTAAATGCCCCATTGATACTGTTTATGATCCCCTAGGCGCACCTTATGCTAGTTCAAATAAGTATGCAACCGAAATCATTATTTTCAGAACAAAGAACATTTAGAACAAATATGTTTTTCAATAAACCAAAGGGGGCTCGGGTGGGGCTTTACGATCTCAACTTGTGCGGTTTTAAAGACACAGGATTTCAGATAAATTATACACAGCACTTTCACACCCGTATTCAAGGGCTTATCTAGATTTTACGAATATGAATATGGCTACCAAAGAAACCTTCCTATATTTTTTTCTATTTTGATATGATAAGACTGTCGTTTGTAGAATACAATGTGGAAAAGAATGCCAAGCTCTACAAGGCAAAATTTCGAAGCTAATCAGACACATGAACAACTTTACAGAAGTGCTAACGTAGGAACTTTGTTGTAAAGTTTGGTCTAAACTGGCGAAGGAGTAAATGTGGTTTAAAGATTTAAATCAAAGCTCTGAAAGCGCTGAAAGCCCGAGATATGCATACATGAGATATATAACCTGGGCATAAAAAAGTTGATGATTGGATTATCGGAGGTGTCACTTTCTACCCAAATCTACTGCCGATTATGCGCAGATCTGCCAATTTGTTCGCTAAGGACACAACCTGCCCACAACAATTTTCTCCCCGCGTTTCAGGTATTGTAACGTTATATTTACATATATATCGTTACATATGTTTCACCCGATCAAAATGCTCTGAAAGAATCTGAAAGAGGCCACTCAAAGATCCTTCCTGTGAACTTTGGTTGACTTATGTTCAGTACTTTCTGATAAGAAGGTTAAAAGTTGACGGACGAACAGACGACCTTCACCTCATCATAACAAAAGCCCGTTGGCTTTCAGCCGAAGAGAGAGAGAGAGAGAGAGAGAGCGAGAGAGAGAGAGTGAGTGAGTGAGTGAGAGAGATGGGGGAATGGAGCGTGTAGCCAGGTTCGAACTAGGAGTCCCTCACGTGCGATGCGAGTATTCTACCACACAGACCAATTTCGTTATGTAAATATGCGCTTTATAATCTCCAGATAAAGAAAGCGAGAGAGGGCGGATGGTCGTTTACCAGGTTAACATGATTATGTACACCTCTAAAAAGCGATATGCAGACGTTGCATCCTTTGGGTAGATTTCGGAGGTAAAAATGTATAGACACTAAGTCCGAGCACGACCAAACTGTTTTCAGACAGTGCGAATATGATCCTATGAATGACCAATTACTTTGTTAAACAAAAAACATCCCAATCGTGCGTAAAACCGACTGCTTCGCTTATCAGCTTTATACAGTAACTTCGTCTAACCGGACCGTTTTAACATTGTAACTCTAGAAAAAGTCATATTATTTTGGTACAAACAAAGACCTAATTTTTCTTAACGATATGTTATGATTATAAATGATAAATAATTGTCCAATATATTTATATATCTGCTTTCTTTCTGTCCATTTACTCATCAATTTTTGATAATTTTACCAAATTCAGAACACTCTCATGAAAGCACTGTACATCAAGCGCCAGCTTTCACTGAGTCATATCTCGCCTTCGTCCTTCTTGCTCTAATCGGGCGTATTAATTTGTACTCACAGTCATGTAATTCGCCTCGATTACTTTCCGTGTGGCAGAATATTATATTTATTGCGTTAGATGTTTTTTACATTTTTACGTTAAACTCTGCATGGGTTGAAATTTTACAGTGATAACTTTAGCCTCAGATTGCTACGCAATCTCAGGCTAAAAAGAAAAAATGCCACACCCTTCCACACTCATATTTATAGGCCATTCACATCTTCTTTGCCACATTTATCAGAGGAACTACAAAAGAATACTCATGTAAACTTTTATTTTAATTGGCCCTTTACTTTAGGAGAGTAGATTCTTTTAAACAATAAGGTCGAGTGGCCTGACAGACTTATGGTTGACCATGTCTTCGGCTGGTAGAGAGCAAAGCATGTTATTTTCACTTTCGTCAAAATTAATGACTGGTAGACAATATTTATTAAAAGGTCGAAATAAACCTCTTGCATTAACGTCCGAAATCGGAAAAAAACGTATAAAGTTCACCAGGAATGGGCTTGGTTGAGGTTAAGAAAGCTCCTAAAATAGAACCGATTCCCAAAGGGTAACATGTATTTAGTGTGGTGATTTATGGTTAAGCCCTAAACCTATCGCTTGATGACGCAAAAGAAATTCCTTAAAGGGATGAATTACGTATATTACTACTGGGAGTGTTGGTATAAAAAAAGCATGAACCTTGGTTTGACATTTCCAACCATAAGACATATGTGCCAAGTAAATACTTAGACCGCTAAGTCTGATCAGAGCCTTTACTTTGCGCTCTATAAGTTAATATTTCTTTAGTTTTATCTCATGAGTTCGTCGAAATTCGGGATAGTGTGGTAATGTATCAGTTGGTTAATCTCTTCGAGGTCATCTTTAACCCTATACCAGACGGCAAAATTATAGACTGCAGACCACAATTTAAAGTTTAAGAAATTTTGAATTTTTTCAACATTCTGTGTAGAAAACAATGTGAAAAATGAAGAAATTGCTTGTAACAAGCAATTTCTTCATTTTCCACAATGTTTTCCAAAGCTTTTTTTTCCCTGGGGGTGTCTAAAAGCGTCACTGAATGGGAATCGGTTAAACCGTCATTTTTTTTATAATTTTTGTTATTGGTTTAAATAGTCTCATTATCAATGAAATCGATAGCCTCGTTCAAGAGAAAAAAGGTTAAATTTGTTAAAAAAAAAAAAAAAAAAAAAGAAGGAAAAAATAACAACATGGGAGGGAAACAATGTGTATGCGGAATATAGGAAAATGTGTGCAGGACTTTTCGGGGGAAAGGAATCAATTTTTGTTGGAATTCAAGACCCTTATTTATTATTTAAAAAGTCATTAATAACCTAGAATTTCCCGGCCTTTTTGATGTTTTTCTTTCCTTGTAAATTTAGCCCCAGAACCAGGAAGGCGAAATTAATGATTTGACCGAGTCTCTGATTTAGAAAATAGTGTCTTTATGAGACTATTCATGGTATTACCATGTGCCAGAGTAAAACAGTCTAGAAATCAACATACCTGCTGCAGACCGAACACGAATACGCCGGCTGACCTGAGCCTTTACCTGATGTACACGTCTTATTGTTAAAAATGACATCTGTAGACTCTGTCAAGGTCAATCAATTCGTCGGTGCACGATCAAAATGTTGTAACTACAGGTTTATTAAAGCTTTAATTGCGACACATTACTCATGCATCGACGAATTGTCTGATCATTAGAATCAAGGAAAATCGAGCCTAGTGACCTAGCTTTAGGCCCTTCGAACTTCTCTAAGAATTCATTTACACAAACAGTCTAACAATTTTTCAAATTGATTTAACTAAAGATAAGGTCTCTAGAGTTTGTACAAGGTTTTCTAAGAATTGACAAAGTGACCCTTTTTTTAACCTTAAGTGACCCAATTTTGAACTTGTCAAAGATTTTTTCAAGATTGGCAATCTGACTAACTTTCAGGTTGATTGACGAGGCACGACGAACGACGTTTTGCTCAGGTGATCTAAAAATCAGACTAAAAGTGCGTTACTTAATACATGGATTTCGTGGAAACCTAGGGACATCGCCAGTGTTTTGGTCCCGCCAAGATGGCGTTTAGAAGCGCGCAATGAACGAAAGCAGGGATAAATCTATTTAAACATTATCTAAAGGTAATATACCGAGAATTCTTGATAGTCGTCGGGAAAAAAATGAAGAAATTTCGGTATTAACCACTAGGTAAGATCTGTGATACATACATTGATTGAAACCGCCACCAAATCGTATTTGGAAAGATAAAAGGTAATTCTCGACCGAAAAATGAACAAAAAAATTTACACGGATTTTAAGCAGAATATGAGCTTTATTTCAAACTTTACCAAATAACTTGAAATTTAAATCAGAGAGCTCTTTATGAATAATTGATAGCATCAACATTACTCCGTATTGTCGAAGAACGCACAAATCGGAGTTTTTCGCTTTTTTTGAAGGGGGCTGTAGGAGGTCGGGGGTATTTATTATTATCATCATTATAACCAAAATTGTAGTTCAATCTAGTAAAATTGACGGATCCCTGGTCCGCCCACTGAACTCTGCTGTGTTAGTTCAAATGACTTAGACAATTAGCAGACGACAAAATTTTAGATTGGTTCTAATTGAAAGGAGTTGCAGACTTCAAGTTAATGTCAATGAACTTTTAAATTTTTTCAACTCTCTGGGTAGAAAACATGGTGTAACGTGAAGGAATTGCACGCTACAAGCAGTTTCTTCATTTTACACAATGTTTTCTCAATTTATTTTTCTTGGGTTACGTCAAAAAGCGGCATTGTGTAGGAATGTGTTTTAAAAAAAAACATAATTTTGTAGAATATGTGATAAGCGACTTTAAGCAAAATGTGAATCTTTGGTTTGCGGCCTTACAATGTAATGTCATAAATACAGCCTGAATAAGCTGTAATAAAAGCGATTGACCCGATTATGCTTTCTTACGCTTATGTGATAAGCGACTTTAAGCAAAATGCGAATCTTTGGTTTGCGGCCTTACAATGTAATGTCCTAAATTCAGCTTGAATATGCTGCAATAAAAGCGATTGACCCGATTATGCTTTCTTACGCTTATGTGATAAGCGACTTTAAGCAAAATGCGATTCTTTGGTTTGCGGCCTTACAATGTAATGTCATAAATTAAGCTTGAATAAGCTGCAATAAAAGCGATTGACATATTACCACACAATAATGCTTTCTTACACCCCACGAATAAAAACAATTCGGAAACCATTGTAGATAATGACGAAATTGCTTGCAATAGCAGCCATTGTCGGAGTTCAAATTTAACTTCCAGTCTAAATGCATGATTTCAGTGCCTCGAATGCCTAGTGGTATAGGTGTTTCGGTAGCAGTGGTTTTAAGTCACTGCCGCTCTTTCAGGGACGTTAAAATACCTGAACTTGTGAGCGTTCGAAAGCGACACTATAATCGTGAAGCTTTCGTCGCAATCGAACCCACATTCGTTCATAGGTGATTTTTTAAGTCTTATCTCAGATCAGAATTCAATTTAGCCCATATGTAATTATGAACAGAGTTACTATGAACAAAGCGATGTCTTTATTGTTACATGTTTTTGGAGCTGATAAAATTCATGTTATTTTAAACCCAAGAATTTTCGGTAAAAAGATCATTATCTTTGCAAACTAGCATTATGATTACATCTCTGAACGGCCTAAATCTTTTTGATTAATCAACTTGCCTCGTTTTTTTCACATCCAAGTCTGAGAAAATACTAGAAATTGAATCCCTACAGTGGCAAGCCTACGGATTTAACGACATTTATGTGATCTTGTTGACTGTTAGAGTCCGGTTAAAGCTTAGACTAAATTAGTAAGATTTATACGTAAGGTATAGCATCTCACTGACAAATACACGTGAATTTTTCGATTTTGTCTAAAGTCATTTTGGTGTAGCTAGACAGATGTAAAATGTTTGTAGACTTACTGAAATTTATTGTGTACTTTCGAACACAAATTCCATTTTTAATACCTCAGTATATTTATCTTTAAGAATATTTTGGAGTCCTAAACGTATAGTTAAGTTAAGTCATGTTTTTGAAAGGTATTATTCTTTGTTTCATTCAATAGTGCATTTTTAAGTAGATAATTGTTAAAAAACGTCAGTTGGCAATGCTAAGAAGAAATGGGTTTTTTTATAATCAAATATGAATAATGCTTAATCAAAAAATTTACAGACACAGGTTTTGCAAGTCTGAGACTCGCGAATAGGTAAGACGGTTTCTCAAAATTTTCAGAGGTTAGCCCCATCTATCTCCTAGGACTCAACTTCAGCATAGAAATGAAGACTTTTCAAAAAAGCCTTCAATGCTTTTCTGAAGTTGAGTCCCAGAAGGTATTAAGTGTCTAATGTAACTATGCAGCTACTTTAATATCTACCAAAGAGCCCATGAAGGTAGTTAATAAACAGGCAAAGTTTAAATCAAAACTTCCTTAATCTTAGGCCAAGACACCAGGACACAAACTGTGGAATCTCTGCGGTTCCAATTAGTTAGAATTAGACTCAAGCCCTACACTTGATAACGGCTCTTGATTAGTTAGAATTAGACTCAAGCCCTATACTTGATAACGTGTTTCTGACGACATGAGAAAACCGAAATTACCGAATGTGGCTATCTAAGGATGTTTGCTGGACAATTTTCGGAATGTTAGCGTTGATTGGGTTGAATCATTTTTTGTTCGTTATTTCCATTCCCTTGTTTCTCAAAACTCAAAACTGTAGCAAGACTGAGATGGAGATTCGAGGTATATGTAGCCCAAAGGCATTATGAAAATATAACCCTTAGATCAAGAATGTTTGCTTTGTTCATGATTGTTATATGTTTTCAATTAGCATATCTGCCCTAAACTCGGGAAATCAAGGTTGTTCCTTGATACTTCTCGGCTGATTGACCAATCGCGATGTCAATCAAGGGTTATATCCAATAATAAAAATTATTCATTCAGCACAGAATTGACATTTAAACTCCGACATTTCCCGCCATTTTTGTGAAACATTTTTGTTGTTTGCCGACTTTAACATCGTAACTACAGCTTATTCAAGCTGTAGTTACGACTTTTAGGTCGCCAATCAACAATTCTACTTTTTGTTGCATTCTACCGACCATAGGTTTCGTTAATAATGCCGTTTAAAATCGAAGCGGGACTCTCTCTTGGAGTCAATAGGCGTGGCCAAAGGAGTAAGTGGGCGGGGCCAGCGATTGGTCAATTAACGAAAGTTCTTAGTGGATTATCCTTGGACAATTTCGCCAATAAAGCAGTAAAACTACCGAAAATAAAAAAAAAGCAAAACTGCTCAGATAATTTCAGGCCAGATTTCGGTCAATTAGACACACTGCGTCACCTCAGCCTGATCAGAGATATTTTGTTTAACACACGGTAACATTCTTTTTTTCGAAGTAAAGCACATCTAGTCATAGCCACAATATGATTATTAAAAATGCATGATGCGGTAATGACAATCGTGGTGCACGATTGAAGGCGATTAAGATAAAACATGTATAAGGAAAGTAACAAAATTTTAAGCTGTCTGTTAAAGTCATAAAAATCGCAATATGCTACATTTCTAAGTCACGTGTTTTTATAGAAAGGAAAGCCTGTTATTGATATATGAGCGCGTGCGTGACATTTCCAACCATTGCACATGTGTGCCAAGTAAAGATTCAGATCAGCCTGTGCATCCGCACAAGATGATCAAAGTCCTCACTCTGCGCTCTGTAGATAGATACTGACCCAAAGCTTCTTAAACAATCAGCGAATGTTCTAATTGCCCCGAATGGCTGTCCAGGGTGCTTAATGTTAGCGAGTCCCGCACATGCGAAATGGTTGGAAATGTCACGCATAGGCTCATATGTAATTGATGTTGATGATATTATAATGTCACATAAGGCATTAGAGATTTTGGCCGACACATTTTCCATTTTGAAATAGAAAAAGTAGTTTGTTGGCGTATAAGAGAGATAAATCTTTCATTTCAATAACAACAAGACAAGAGCTGTATTTTTACTCATGAATCCATCACAAAATATAATTTTTGTTCTTCACCAATGAGAAGATAAATCGATCCCGCGCTCAAACACTTATCTTCATAAATCTTTTATGGGAAACACCGGATAAATATTCAAATTCTTTGTCAAAGTTTGAAGAGATAACAAATTTGAATGAAAATAGAGTTACTAAAATTCGCTATTTGTTAGTACAGAATTCGGACACAAGCTTACGTGTATTGACGTTCAACTTTGTTAACCAATTACCACACAATGACGTGTTTTGACGAGTCTCAAGGAAAAAAATGGGGAAATATTGTGTAAAATGAAGAAATATACATGTCCATGAGCTATAAATTGTCGTCTGCAACTCCTTTCGATTTGAAATTAACTAAAATTTTGTCGTCTAATAATGGGTTAAACGATTTAGAGTGTTGTTTGATTTTAATCAGAGACAAAATTGAGAACAACAAAATTCATGTGCCTATTTGAAATGACAAACAAACAAACAAAATGGTTGCAAATGACCTTTAGAAAACAGAGAAGTATAGTTGAGAGCAGTTGTTAAACCCGAGAAGTATTTATGAATAATATATCACAACTATGATAGTCCCTCGGCTTGACAAACTGCTTTTAATTCTGGTCTTTTTAAAAAGAAAAAATAAATAAATAAAAAAAAAAACACATGTCTTTGACAGTGGTGTTAATTAAGTGGTACTAATAACTTTCACGTCAATTATCAGCTGTAACGAAGAGTATATCATCGTTGTCATTCTAAAACCTCGTAAATTCAGTTTGATTAAAAGACGGCATATTGGATGAGTGCTGTTGCTTAAACACTATACCATTAAAGATTCAATACGATAAACTGTTTTTAAATCTAACAATGATTGCTAGATTTCTTTCAAGGTATGACTTTTATGAGTGGCTTCAATTTAAACAAAGAAGAGTTTCAACTCAGTTGGTAGAGCACTTGACTTTAACCCCAAGATCACGGGTTCGAGCCCTGGAATGACCATATCAACTAACAAACTAATTGTCTATCGGATGAGACGTTAAACCGAGGCCTCGTGTAACGGTGCTATTCATCATTCATTAAAGGACCAAGCGGGGCTCTCAGCAGTTTCCTACTGTTACCTTGCAATTTCCCCCGTAACAACTAACCATCTTTTGGGGGTATCGCTCATATGGGCATGTGCTACGGTAGCGACGATAAATAAACGGAAATACACACAAGAAAAGAGTTGCTGCAAATGCTACACTATCGACGTTTGGCGCAGTGTCTCTATAGATTTGGTTGCAAGTAGGTAACATATCGTCGGTAGACGACCAAAACCTTGTTACAACCAGCTGACCATATGCAAATTTCAATTGGATATAAAAAGACACGCTCTGACCAGTTACCATTTGTCGGTGTAGGACCAAAACCTCGTAACTACAGCTTATTCTAAGCTGTAGTTACGAGGTCTTGACAGAACACTGACGTTATATCATCTTGGAATTCCGACAGGCAACTTCTTGATTGATTTGTCAAAACAATTGAAGACAACGAGGAATAAAAACCGTCTGTAGCTCCTTAGTGTAAAGTTGTTTGTTTGCAAGTGCATTGCCAATATGACTGGTGTCATTCAAAATAGTTCATACATTTTTATCTATGACGTTGGCTCCCCTATGTCGAATTCGAAAAATGTGGATTTTCCTTTAATCTAAGTCAATATTTCAAACCATTTTCAAATGAGCTTTTATATCTTACATAGTTTCGTATCAGACAGTTTATACTTTGTGAAGTCTTCACTACTTGATCGATAATTATAATGGTATTTCCATATTTATCAATAATACTTATTATTGATAAAACGATAATTTTAACTATTCACTTCCTACTTGTATAACGTCAGGAGGGATTGTGTGGGAATCGGTTAATGGGGTATTTAAGACATAACCTATGTTTAACGCATCGGATTATGATGTGGGGTACCAGTATATAACCATAACAATATTCTCTTAAAAAGTAATAAAGTGTATATTCAGTTGGTGTATTCATGTACTCGTTAATTCTCTCATCTGTTCAAACTAGCTGAATAACAGTCTAAATCTGTTAAATTAACCAACTTGCCACTTTAAATGCCCTTTTTCACATCGAAGTCTGAGAAGTTACGAGGAGATAATTCCCTAGAGGGGTCAGCCGCCGGATTTTTAACGACATTTACATGATATTATTAACTATGAGAGTCCGGTTAAAGCATAGACTGATTTAGACAGATTTATTTGTGAAGTTAAATTACTCCATCTCATTAACAATCGCACATCAATATTTGACAAAGATTCTACAAACTGATAAAACAAAAAGTTGATAATAAGCTACCGAAAACGAGCCTCGATGGAAAATGAAATAAAGCTTGTGTCAGTTTATGATGACCCCCGAAGTTCCCATTAGGGTGTATATAATTTTCTTCTTTTACTTTGCTTTCTCTTTGTACAACGATATCCTTTCGTTGTACAACTGATTCCATACTTAGGCTACAGCACAATGGAAAGCTTATTTGTATTCTTATTCATATTAGCCTCCGTTGCATAATCGATGACTCCTCAAATATTAAGTGAAAGGCAATATTTTTATTTCCATAAATTGTATCTTACTGACCAGATTTACAGGCAGTTGATAAAAGAAATGTCTTTTCTGGTTTGTCTGTCGGTCAGTGATAAAAGACACAGTAACTTATTGCTGTTGTATGCGTATGACATTCTTATTATGTAACTGTCCTAAACATGAGTTTGTCGTCATTGTAATATCAGTATGGTGTTTTTCCTTTATTGGAATATTTGTCTAACAAGAACGACAAGGAAACGAAAAGCTTCTAAACGATATTTTTCAGACGTCCTTATTACCTAACAAAGACTTAACTATGAAACAGCATGATCATACTTAAAAGTGTTAAACCACGTGATTTCCGCAATGTAAGAAAACGTATAAGATTTATATTATTTTATAAAAATACCAGGACGGGAAGAAGAGATTTAACTAAATATTTTCATTTAACTTTTAACATAGTCACCTTGTCAGTTTGAAGACTTTTGGAGGCTTTCTCTGAAGAGGGTAGTATTTTGGCCCCACAAATGCGTCAACAGCTTATTTAACGTCATCGTCTGTGTGAAAAATGGCAACCGCAGAGTTCTTCTTATTTTAATCTTTGGGAAAATAAAAAGTCAGAGAGTGCTGAATAAGGCGAATAAGGGAGATGTTCAACCAGCTTGGCAACAGCGACTTGCGTGCTGGAGCATTGTCCTGATGGAAGAACGCTTCTAATGACGCATTTTCAACGGCTTTTCTCTTTTTTTCATGCAGTTGCCTCAAGACAAATAGTGTGACGTTTCTAATATGATACTCTAGCATTACACCTTTTGCATCCAAGAAAACTGTAGCCATCCCCTTCCTAACGGATTCTGTTTACTTAGGGGTGTGTGTGTTTAATTCGGAGTGTTTCCCATGTTTCGACTGCTTTTTTGTCACAGGTTCGAATGAAGAGAACAGATATTTCATTAACAGTTACAAACTGCATGGGAAATTTCTCCGAGTCCCGCTGAAACATGGCAAGGATTTCGTTTGGGCTTCTTTTCGTCAACAATGGGAAGTTTGGATCCTATCTGGTAGAAACCTTTGCTATTTTGCAAATCATTGTATGGACACGTTCCTGTGAGACACCTACAATGTTTGCGTATTCATACAGTGTGAGGTACATACCTTAATAAAAATATTCTCTTCGAATCATAGTTTGTCCTGATATAGGATCTTAGAAACTTACCTTTTTTCTCTCTTTAAAGTACATGATCTAACAACATACGTTTGTATTTGACCTCAGAGCTAGAATCTAAAGTATTTGCTACAACAGGGCCATAAGATAATATTACATGCAAATTTTGAAAGCTTCAGGCCTTTGTTTGGGAATTAATGTTTTAAAGATTTCGTTGTATATTTCTATGCAAAATCTGGGATCCTGACCATAGGGCCTTTATAATCTAAGAGACATAATTTAGAGAATTTTATAAGGATCATAAGGAAATGCTTCATGCAAATTTCCACAGCCCTAGACCTAATGGATTAGAAGACGATTTCATTCTTTATTCCCATGTTAAATCTGGAACCAAATAAAATAGGGCTAAAGTTTAAAGTACAGTTCTGATTTGAAGGAGCATGACCTAAGAATTATTTCTTTTCATGTGATCATTTCTAAGATTACAGGTTAATAAAGTAAAAAATATGAGAGTAAGAAACCATGCCACGGGTTCTTTCGATATTTTAGTATTTGGCGAACGAATTGGTAGAGGTCTGCTTCAAAATAAGCAATATGAATGATTCTTCTACTTTAGGTGTGTTTATAAAACTTTAAGAATTCTGATCGGTGGACAAATTCTTTCAAACCTCTCTGAAAAAATGAGCCCGAAAACATTTTGTACTTTGACCAGAAAAAATATCTTTCATCTGTCCCATTCTGGTAAATTATTTGCTTACCTAAAATCATTTTTTGTACACAAATTGGTGATAGTAAATAAGAAGAGGTTTTTCTTTTGGTTCAATTGATACACGAGAGTAAAAACCTAATTAATCGTAAATTCTTATTGATCCTGTAGATTCTAATTTTCATACCTCAATCAATCCAATATAGTGTATGTATTAAAATGTCCATTTACAGGGTTAGACTTAGCGTTAATTGGTTTCGTCCTATAGTCTCCTGCCGGAAAATTAGAATTATGATTTCGTGTAATTTCAGATCAATAAAAACCCATGTCATGTAAATTGATTCTTTCAAGCAATGCATATTAAGCTTAGTAAAAAGTTAAAGTAAATTCGTGTGGGGTATTTATGCAATTATTGTCAGAAGATTGTAATAATGTAGACGATTTTACTGTATTTGTATGCCGCGTTGGCCCATGATCTTCTAGAATTTTAGGAAATATACTTAAATGAAAATGTGGTAAACTTGTAATACACAAAAGCTATGCCCTTCTCTTAGATTAAGTTGAAAGATAAATAAGGTTGTGAAAAGGGCAAGGTCAAATCCTATCAAACTATCACTAGTTCGTTCTATTAATTCAGTTAATATGTTGTTTCGTTATTTCTCCTCTTCGTATAGAATACAAACATGTATGTTGTGTCCAGAAACCTCCAAGTTTAAACCTAAACTAGGGTAACTTTAGTTTCGTCTATCAAGATTCAAGCTTTTTGATTAGCTGATTTTTCCCATACTCCATTGAACAAAATTTTGAGCGCGCAGCTATTTTGTGTGCTTGCGAACAAAGTAGATCCACAATATTAATATAAAAACTAGTGAAACATTTGCTTTGTTTTTCATTATGGCATTAAATTCTCAGAAATGTAAATATTACTTTAATTCTCATTGACACATAAACCTAAAAAAGTAATAACACTAATGTGTGAATCCGATACGCGTATTCATACAGTGTGATTGAGTTATAAGGTTCATACCTCAATGAAAACAAGAAAAAAGAAATAACGAAAAAAAAATCTCTTCATTTCTTAATTAGACATTCAGCCAGACGATTTTTTCTTTATTTATTTATCAAAATAATTGAATTCCCGGAGCGCAACGAGGAATCAAAATCGTTTGTATCTCCTTTGATTTTTGTTGTTCATCCGTCAAAGCGTAGCCGAGATGTCTGATACCAATCAAAATATCATTTCATATCTGTCACGTGGGCTACCCATTGCCAAATTCGGAAAATTGGATTTTCCTTTTATCTCAGGCGATTTCTCAAGATACTTTTCTTTTGCCTTTTTGTGCATTAGATATCTGATTGATGAATCTTGTTCTAGACAATTTTCTATTTGCACATGAAAAACATCAAATGTTAATACTATTGAACCCCCCCTTTTTTTCCTAATATGTATTTTATATTGTACAAGTTTTACAACAAAAGCTGTGATTGTAAAAGAAATAGATAACGAGTTATTGCTTAACCCATTCCCACACAACATTTTTTAGACTGGTTTGATTGTATTCAAAGGAGCTACAGACGACAATTGTTGATGGATTTGACCCCTTTTCGTCTTTCAGTCTAAATTTTGCTTTCTGGTAATGGGTTATAGGCCCTTGTCGAACATGACCTTTTGACTTAGCCATTTTAGTCTACAGGAACATCACTGGATCAAATTATGAATAACTTAAACAATAAGAACCGTCGTCATAGCTCAGTCGGTAACGCATCAGACTCCTTATCTTCAATAACGGGGTGTCATGGATTCAATCCCCGGCGGCGGCACATATCCTTTTCGACATTTGTCTCTCACCAATGGGTGGATGATCGTAAACCTAAGTGATATAGCAACTGGAGGCTAGGAAAGGATGTAGTGGTAGTACTTGTGTGAGAAATACCAGGAACCCATTGTTAGGTGCTCCCGCCGCGATATGACTGAAATATTGTTAAAAGCGGGGTTTAACCCCAATTCAATCAATCAAAATTAGACAATAAAGGTCCTTTCCTGAGTGTTCTTAAATTTAACCCCGAATACAGGGCAATTTAGATCCTAAATTTGATCAGTTTTAAAGAGATCTACTGGGAGACCTCTCCCTGATACATAATTTCAAAAGATGATTTGACTCATTACCAAACAATAAAATTTTAGACTGGTCCAAATTCAGAGTTTTTGCAGACGACAATTTTAAGTTTGAGAAATCTTCAAGATGTTTGTCTCTTGGCGTAGAAAACATTGTGGATAATGAAGATTTTTTGTAACAAGCAATTTCTTTATTTCCACAATGTTATCCCAACCTTTTTATCTTGAGGGGCGTAAAAAAGCGGTATTGTTTGGGAACAGGTAAATGTATAAGCCATCAACTTTCACAATTCAGAAAGGAACATTTAAAACGTCTGTAAGTAATTCGAGTTTTTCTCAAACCTGTGCCCCCTATGACAGAATCACCTTTACCAACTGAAGCACTGTATGAAACAAACTTGGTAGAATCCAAGGAACTGATTTATACATAGAGCTCCCAATTTGCTTAACACGTGAACCAGTTTGACGCAATGACGCATTTGACGCCCGTTCACAAAAACAAATAGGAAAACACTATGTACGCAGAATGTTAATAAAATTTAAAATTTCATAAGCTTGTAATTGTCGTCTGTAACTCCTTTCAGCTTGGACCAGTCCAAAATTTTGTCATCTGGTAATCGGTTATTTCGCGTTTGCATGAAGTTGAAAGTTTAATTACGCCTTTAGTGGTTTTAGCTAAATGGGGGCCGAGGCGAGAAAAATAAAATGAACGTAAAGGATGAAGAAAATGTAAAAGAGTCAGTATATCATTTTGACAACTTCATAGGTCTATCTGTAGAAATCCAAATGAAACCACGTCGAGATTTCCCCGGAATTCACTAAAACATTCAACGATTACATTTTCTTGATTAGAAAGGGGCCTATGGTATCAACTGACCGGTCAAGGTTGTAAATCAAATATCTAGTCGACCAATGAAATCATTCATCTTTACCATAAATGGATTATGATCTCCGACATAAGCTGCCGTATTTGTTAACCTTTTTTTGTTGGTTTGGCGGCTTAAACGTCGGAACTACAGCTTATTCAAGCTGTAGTTACGACGTTTCGGTCGCCAACCAACTATTCTGCTTTTTTGTTACATGCTACTGGCCATAAATTTTCGAAATAATGCCGTTTAAAGTCGAGGCGGGACTTCATGTCAGAGTCAATGGGCGGGACTAACGGAGAAAGTAGGCGGGGCCGTCGATCGACCAATCGACCGCAGAAAAACCATGCCATCAACGTTCATAATACATATGGCGATATAGGATTTGATATTTACAAATGAAATAACACATACTATCCTTAAACTGAATTGTGGGTTCCATCCCCGGCGGCTTCCGACATTTGTCTCCCGCCAATGGGTGGACAATCATAAACCTAAGTGGGATATCAGCTGGAGGCTATGAAAGGATGTAGTGGTAGTATTAGAGTGAGAAATACCAGGAATCCATTGTTAGGTGCTCCAGCCGCCGCACTATGACTGAAATACTGTTAAAAGTGGCGTTAAACCCAATTCAATCAATCATTTAAACTGCATGAAGTGGAGTTCATTTAATACGGGTCTTTTTCAAAAGAGGATGTGCTTGTTTGGATAAAGTTAAATAACATTCTTTAGACTGGATACGATAAAGTGACATTAGAAAAATAATCACTAGTTTGTATGCGGAACTGTCTTAAAAATTGTTTTAAAAGATGTATTCTTTTCTGGGGGGGGGGGGGGTGTATGTGTGTGTGATGTTTTTTTAATTGCCAACTACTAGTTCAAATACTATCATATCCTAAGACTCAAGGACACCCTAAGCATATCCTAAGACTCAAGGACACCCTATGCTTTAATATTTATAAGAAAGAAGAACAGGCACGTGGGAAATTTTAACTTTTTCTAGTTGTCTTAGTCTGAATCGTTAAATGTATATAATTAAAGTGTATATTCATTACCCTAGACTAAACGCCTTGATAAAGGTCGACATGACCAGCTTACTTGAGTCAGAAAAAAGAAACGCTTAACTTGATTCCGGGGCGATTTTATCCACGAATCCTGAATCCTAAAAAAAGGTTTCTACCAGAAGATTTTTATCTCCTCAATAATTTTCAAACCAGCAGAATGATTACATCTCTGAACGGTCTAAATCTTTTTAATTAATCAACTTGCCACGTTTGATGTCTTTTTCACATCCAAGTCTGAGAAAATGTGAGAAAATGAATCCCTAGAGGGGTTAGCCGTCGGAATTCTAACGACATTTATGTGATCCTGTTGACTGCAAAAGTCCAGAGTAAATAAGACAGATTTATGTGTAAGAAAGGAATTAAATCTAACTTTATTGATGAAACATGAATTAACCCATTCCCACTCAATCCCTCCTTTTTACGCCCCTCAACAAAAAAGCTTTGGAAAACATTGTGGAAAATGAAGAAATTGCTTGGATCAAGCAATTTCTTCATTACCCACAATGTTTTCTATCCACAAAGACAAAAAATTAAAAAATTCCATCAACTTGAAATTGTCGTTTGTAGCTCCTTTCAATTTGGACCAGTCTAAAATTCCACTGTGTTGGAATGGGTTAAGGGATCGTCGTTGTCAGTCATAATATCTATAGACCAATCAAATTATTCATTTCAACCGGAAGATAATACTGAGCATTTTCTCTTGGTTCGGTGACTTAAATGTCATAACTACATCTTACTGAAGATGCAGGTATACCCAGCCAACGAGTTTGTTTGTTTTATAGATCAAGGTGACCATAAATAATGCAAAACAGGGTCCTTTTATTAATGAGACAAACTCCCCTGTCGTATGTCAGTTGGCGGGTCTAGGATTAAAAAAATCGGACAAAGCTTTTACTGTTAATGTATAATGTACAACGTCGGTAGTTTCTTTTTGGTTTGCCGAGCTCTCATAGCGCAGTCGATAACGCGTTGTGCTCGCAATTCTGTGGATCACGAGTTCGAACCCCCGACACGGCCAACATTCTTTCCGTCATTTTGCAAATTTATCGCAACATGCGCCTTTTGTCTCTCACCAATAAACGTGTGAAAAGAAATGAAATTAAGTGGACGAGCAGCTAGTGGTTCGGGTCATACTGTGGGTGTTATGGTGGAAGCATTGACAGGACACCACGGTTAGGTTAGTCTTTGACTGAATTTGAGTTGAAAGTAGCATTAAACACCATATAAATCAATAAGGTGTTCAATAAGAGGACGATTCAAACGAAGATAAGCCAAAATTTATGCAAGTAGATTCTGTTCGATAGATGAGAAACCCTTTACGGTTCGTATGGAATATTTCGTCGTTGGGTAATCAAAATGTAGTAACTAAAGCTTTATCCAAGCTGTAGTTACGACATTTTGATCGCCCATCGACGTTTTGTGATTGTGAGCAGAACATACATGGAGATTGCATGTAGAAGTTTGGGTAGCTCTTCCTTGTAATGGTATGATGCTATTTCAAGTTTATGCAGTGGTCAAGATAAGTCATTTACATTTTCGAAACTATCGGTCTAAGTTTGAATTATTTTCATCCACAAGCATTTCTGAATTTAAGAAATGAAACAAAGAAATTGTGAGCTGGTCAAATTCCATACCGGTTGTCGAGTTCAATGAAGAAATTGTAGACGAAAATTACTTTTATAATGAAAACTGTACAAAGATTCGAAGACAGATTCTCGTCGTGGCGTTTTAGAGCACCCCAGAAAATGTTGAATAGACATGAATTTGTGGTTTATATAAAAAAAGGTCATACGATAGTTCTGCGATAACATTTCAATGCGTTAGATGTTTGCTTATATACGAGTTTATTAAAAAAGGAAGGAAAGAACAGCGAAAGAAAGAAATGCACATACAAAGAAATACCGCAAGGAAAATATGATCACTTTTGTTTTTTTGTTGTTGTTTCTTTGGAATTGGGTATTGATTAATCCAGTCTATAAAATGCACTTTGACAGTTTTGAAGGAGTCTGGTCATTTATCATAGATGATGAATGGTGATCAGACTCAACTATATGGAAATGTCATTTCCCCTTCCTATGCGTAGGAATTTATAGCTTTTTATAAGGCGTAACTTCCTATTATTTGATTCTGTATCGGTCTCGCAAATTGTGAGTGTATTTTCGGGAAATAGCATTTGTTTTATTCTCTACTTTTCCAAAGCAACCAACCTCCTTATTATATCGTCGATATGCAAGCAAAGCTCTGCTTTAATAAAGCTGTTGTTAAGACATTTTGCTCGTGCTTCGACGACATTAGCCAATGCCTGACTTTTCAAAGCATTATACATATGCACCAAGTAAAGACTCTGATCAGCTTGTGCATCCACACAGTCTGATTAGAGTCTTCACTATATGGTCTCTTTAGATAGATACTGAGCCAAAGTTTCTTTTGACGACCACCGAGCATTCTGATTACCCTGATTGGTTGTCCAAACTGCTCGATGTATGCATTTCAGGCACATATAAAATGGTTGGAAGTGGTTTGAAATGGTTAAAAATACCACGCACGGACTCAAATAAATTCAAACATTTTAGATATTTGCACGTGTATATATATCTGCACATTGCATTTAAAATTAAAACTTATTTACAGAGCCTAGCTCTTTTATTGTGTTTTATTCTGTAATCGATAAGAAAAAGAACTACCTAAATTTGTATCTAGCTATATTTCTTATGATCGATAAGAAAATATGTCGAAAGTAATAGTACTTAAACGAGAATTAAGTAAAATTTCATTTTACTATTCCATTTACAGTAAAGAACGAGGTCAAATTGTATTGATTTAAACTCTTAATGATGAGAAATACGGGAATTCATTGGCTGTGCATTACAGCTTTTTTGACGTAAAAAGGCTTCTAAAATACGAGAAAATAAAAGGAAAAAGTTTCTATCCCATAAATATAGTGGGTTCTATCCAGTTAATTTAGTAAATTTATCCCACTCAATCGATGTAAATTGTTCAACCGTCCTCCTAACCAATAAATGTAATTAGTTAGCATGATTTCATCTCATAAATGATTTTTCTAGGAGAAGAAACGCTACTTTAAATGAATTTCCTTTTCTCTCTTCCTTTCTGCAATATGTGAGAATTTTAGAATGTCTAAATCTGAGTTCTTGGAATATTCGTTTCCATTTTTAAGAACTTTTGTTATTATTGTTTATGTTTTCAACTCCAAAAGCAACTAAATATTTCCATACATTTTTCTTTTTTTATGTTTATGTCTTTCAATGTAGGGGATTTTTGTCGATAAGAAAAAAAAGGTAAAATATACGTACAAAACAGAAGCCTTTACTTCAACAAATTACAAACTTAAGTTTTGTAAAATTTTAGTGGATTTCAAACACAGTTTTAATAAATGTTATTGCTGATTTATATTGAAGGGAAGGGGTTGTGTTATTTTTTTCTTAAGATACAGTAGTCTTGCGTTCATTGGTCACGCTCAAGACCAGGAAATTATGCCGAATCATTGCAGGAATTAGGTTGTCATAGAGAAAGCAAATCAGTGCGTGTAACTTCAAACCAGAACACATGAACTACAAGTAGATACTGTCTTTGAGTTTTTATGCGATCAGCAAATATACTAAATGTCCCCAGGCACTGTCCAGGCTGCTTGCTTTCTACCCTTCACTTATATTTGCAATGGTTGAAATTGACCGATCGCGTCTGTCAATCAAGAATCAATCTACCAATCAAATCATCGTTTTTAGCTCAGATGTGGCATTTGCAATCCAATATCGGCCGAAATTTATGTAAGACATAAACTTTGGTTATCGACTTAGTTGATTGATTGATTGGGGATTAACGCCACTTTTAACAGTATTTCAGTCGTATCGCGGCGGCTGGAGCACCTAACAATGGATTGCTGGTTTAACTCACACCAGTACTACCACTACATCCTTTCCTAGCCTTCAGCTGCTATCCCACGTAGGTTTACGATTATCCACCAATTGGTGGCAGACAAATGTCGGAAAGGATTTGTGCCGCCGCCGGGGATCGAACCCATGACATCCTATGATTGAAGATTGGGAGTCTGATGCGCTACCGACATCGCTATGACGGCGGCTTTGGCGAGTTAGACGTCATTACTACAGCTAATTCAATCTGTAGTTACAACGTTTAGGTCGCCAATCATGCATACTTTTATTTTTTTGTTTCATTTTACTGGCCATTAATTTCGAAAAATAACGCCGTGCTTAGTCGAGAGTGATCTTTCTATCGCAGTCAGTGGGTGGGACAATCGGGGCGAGTGGGCGTGGCCAACGATCGGTCAGTGACACGCCCACTAACTTCGAAAGTAAGTCCCGCTTCGATTTTTAACTGCATTGTTTTTCAAAATTTGTGTCAAGTAGCATGTACTGAGAAATGGTTGGTTGGCGAATTTAACATCGTAAGTACAGCTTGAATAAGCTGTAGCCACGGCGTTTAAGTCGCCAAAGTAACTAAAAAGATAAACAAAAATGACGGCCATTGTCAGAGTTCAAAACTCCTTTCTCGTCTAAATAAATGATTTCATTGGTCGATTTGACGTTTGATTTACAGCCGCGATTGGTCCTTTGTAAAGCAAGTGCTCAAAACATCTTTCCACGAGGATTTGTTAGAAAATGAAATTCGGGTCCGGGCCTTAAAGAAATCAAAGTAATGTAAGCTAGCAAGTCATTGTTTTCTTAAGTAACCTTCTTAACCTTTTGTGGGGTAGAAAACATTGTGGACACTGAAGAAATTTATTTGTTACAAGTAATTTCTTCATTGTCCTCAATGTTTTCAAAAGCCTATTTTTTAAAAGAAAAATTAAGATTTTCTAAAATAGCGGGATTGTATAGGAATGGGTTGTATAGCATGCTTTTGAAAGAGTTCGTTTGAATAAAGTTAACTCATGTGGCCAGTCATTTTGAGCACAATATGCTCGAGTGAGCTAAAATTACCTAGGAGATGAACTTGCAGGCAGAGTTTGCAATATTCCTGAAATACACAAGAACTACATTTTTGGCGTAGACATTCAATGGATTTAGTGGTTAAGCCCCCAGTGGCAGTTTGTACTCGGTGAACTCTGAGAAACCTCAATGTTTTTTCTGTTAACTTAAGCTATCAAAGATGACGCTTTGCTAGCTAAAAACAAACCGGTAACTCATGCTTGTGTACGTTTAAATGGGTAAGTTATAAAGCCATAAATGCAAAATCCTTTTTTTTAAATTTAATCAATTTGATAAAATTCTACAAACAAAAATAGGTAAAAAGTTTGAAATATAATTAAAACTAACAGCTGTAAAAGGAGACTTCACACATTTCAAGTTCAACAGAACATTTCCTGGCAGCCATCTGGTACAAGGTAATCTATAACCACACTACTCTCCCAACCTTCTCCCCACCCCTACCCCCGATTTGAAGCGCTTAAAAATTGTCGTTTGTTAAAACTGTTAATCAAAACTATCAGTTGTAATAGATGCCAGTTACACATTTCCTGGAGACCACATGATGAGAGCTAATCCACAATCACATTAACTCCCCCGTTTTGAAGCTCTAAAACCTGTCATAGAAAACACTTGTAGGGGTTGGAAGGGAGTATTGCTTGAAGCAAAGCAATGTCTCCTTTACTCGCAATGTCTTCGATTGTATATAACAATATCAATTTAGCTTAAATTGTAGCCTGCACCTTACTTTATTTTCTAGGGGTCCAATATGAAAAAAAATGTTATGTTATAAGTTAACAAACGTCTTGTAGCATGGCAGTTAGTATAGAACGTGTTAATGAACTATTTACCCGATCAAAATGTTACACTGGTCAATGTTAAAGACAATTGCAGACGACAATTCAAAGTGAATGTAAATTAAAATATAAGTGCCACATATAGAGTATTAAGTATTGTGAGAAAATGAGCTTGCTGTTTAAACAGGCAATTTATTTGTTTTCTATTATGATTATTACAGACACTTATCTTTAGCGCGTCAAATTTTGGTTTTTTGCAGGTCACGATTTTCTGTGTTTCAAAACTTCGGCCGATATTGGTGATACCTAAAACTCAAAGATAAGTGAAGTTTTCTGTGATATTACTAAATTTGTAAACAGCGAAATTTAAAGATCACACATACATTTAAATTTAACTTAACGAACGTAAAAACATTCTCGTGTCCCTTTTTTAGAAATATATGATTAAAAAAAAATAAAAAAAAAATACTGCCCTCGAGTAATTGACATATCGCAGCTGTCAATCAAATAACCATTCGACCAATGAATCGTTCTATTAGACATGAAATGAGTTTTGAACTACAACATTGGCCGCCATTTTTGTTAAGTTTTTGTTTGGTTTATTCAAGCTGTTTTTACGCCGTTTATGTCTCCAACCAACCATTCTCCTTTTTGTTGCATGCTACTGGCTATAAATTTAGCAAAAAAAAAAAAAAAAAAAAAACCCGACGTTCAACACCGAAGCGGAACTTCCTGTTAGAGTCAGTGGGCGAGGCCATAGGAGTAAGTGGGCGGGGTCAGCGACTGGTTAACTGATGGATCGCTGGTATCGCTCACTGAGCCGCGACATGATATGTCCACTTAGATATTGAACGGCGTTGTAATGTCTGAGGCCAATAACATGTAACAAAATGGAAAATTGTAGATTGGTGACCTAAACGTCGTACCTACAGCTTGTATAAGCTTTAATAATGACGTTAAAGTTGCAAAACCAACAAAATTGATAAACACATGTCAGACTTCAAAGTTCATTTCGGGTCTAATGAATGATTTGATTGGTTAATTGACTTTTTGTTTGACAGGCGCGATCCGACAATTAATTTTGGTATTTCGAAACGTATCGTCCCTTGGCAGACTATTAGGATCGTGCAGATCCAACTTGTCAAAATGTTTAACTTAGGGCAGGGTTTTTGAATAAAGACATACCAATCGACCGTAACCCTTAACTGTTTTCCCGAACCTTGGACTTGTCCAAATTCAAAGGGGAGGCAGATAACGTTATAAAGCAATAACAATAAAAAAAATGAACTATCCCGTATGTTAGAAATTATTGTGAAAAATTAAGAATTTCCATGTAACGAGCTTTTACATTTTTTTTCACAATGTTTTCTCGTATATAATATGACAGGGACGTAAAATCCGGGATTTTACAGGAAAGAGATACCATACCCTTTTTAATTATAAACCAATTTTTTCTGAGGTGTATTGGTTCCTTTTTCCAACGAATTTCAGGTCCGCCCCTTTTTGTGTCACACGTCACAAATTATCATAAACGTTAAAACGACGCCTACAACGTTAAAATGAATGTCCCAACATAAATTGAAAATTATAGCGCATATGTTTTTATTTGTTTAATCATTTGTAGCCTAGAAGCGTGTCAAATTCTCTTTGTACAATTCCTGTACTGCTTTTCTGTCTTCCTAAAAATGATAAACCTTTAGAAACTTGAAATGGTAAATGTAGAATCGACCAATCGTGATGTCAATCAAATAACCAGTCGACCAATGAAACCATTCATTGAGATCAGAAATAAGTTTTGATCTCCGATCTTGGCCGCCATTTTTCCTAACCTTTTTTGTTGGTTTGGCGACTTAAACGGCTTTTTTTTTATTGATTGATTGAATGGGGTTTAACGCCGCTTTTAACAGTATTTCAGTCATATCGCGGCGGCTGGAGCACCTAACAATGGATTCCTGGTATTTCTCACACCAGTACTACCACTACATCCTTTCCTAGCCTCCAGCTGCTATCTCACTTAGGTTTACGATTATCAACCCATTGGTGAGAGACAATTGTCGGAAAGAATATTTGCCGCCGTCGGGGATCGAACCCATGACACCTATGATTGAAGATTAGGAGTCTGGCGCGCTACCGACTGCGCTATGACGGCGGCACTTAAACGGCTTAACCGCAGGGGTTTCAACCTGTAGTTGCGACATTTGGGTCGTCAACTAGCAATTCTACCTTTTTGTTACATGCTACTTGACATAATTTGTGCAAAATAACGCCGTTTAAAATCGAAGCGGGACTTCCTGTCGGAGCCGATTGAAGTGACAAATAAGGTAAGAGGGCGGGGTCAGCGGTAGGTCAATTTGCACGACAAAAATGAAATATACTCAGCTTATCCTATGAATAATACAATTAAAAGCGTTGAATAAAAACATAATCATTTCATTACTAGGCGACACAATATTAGACTTGTCATATTTCAAAGAAGTTGCAGACGATAATTTGAAGCTGATGAATTCTTGATATTCTTCATGAGGGTTATGAAGAAATTGTTTGTTACAAGCATTTTTTTCATTTTCCATAATGTTTTCAAAAGCTTTTTTCTTATGTAGAGTCTAAACGCAGAGTTGTTTGGGAATGGATTAAAGATAAATGCGACTTCGACTGTTTGGACGTGTTGTAGTCAGAATACATAACAATATCATAGAGTTGACCAATCGCTGGCCCCGCCCACTTCTTTTTTAGCCCCTTCCATTGATTCTGACTTCGAGTTCAAACGGCGTTATTTTGCAAAGTTAATTGCTTATAGCCTGACACAAAAAAGTAAAGTGGTTGGTTTGTGGCTTACACGTCGTAGCTACGGCTTGAATAAGCTGTAGCTTAGATCGCCAAACCAGCAAAAATGTCTCACAAAAATGGCAGCCAATGTTGGAGTTCAAATTTCTATTCCGGGCTGAATGAATGATTTGATTGGTCGACCGGTGATTGGTCAACTTTCAATTCTACTCAACACCAGAGTTTGTTATCTGTTTCAGATTTCAACCATTGGTCTGATCTTTTATATACAAGGGAAATAACCATCGGTGAAAATAAGTCTCATATTCATTCTCGTTTCTCTATTTCAAAGACACGATAAAATCAGAAATATGGTTGAAACGATAAGGAAATAATTAAAGTTCGTAAAGTTTGAAACGAATATTGTGGGCAGGGGACATTAACGTAGTTACTCTACCTATTCAAGCTGTAGTTACGAGATTTGGTCACCCATCGACAATATATACGGTATTGTGCTTATTAGTATTTTCCTACATGGTGCCGTAAGTATCGAGCCTTGTCAGACCATACAGAATACGCATCCATAATTCTTAAACGAACCATCCTCGTTAACCTATACCCCCACAATCCCGGTCTTGATACCCCTCAATAAGTGGGTTTGGAAAACACTGTAGAAAATGAAGAAATTTCTTGTAACAAGCAATTCCTTCATTTTATACAATTATGTGTGCAGAAAAAGACAAAACATTATTAAATTCGCCGACCTTTAATTATCGTCTGCTACTTTTTTCCAATTTGGACCAGTCTCATTTTTTGTCGCTTGGTAATGGGTTACCCTTACTTTACACGTATTTCAATACGTATCATCTGATCTCGTCATCGGTTACAGGTTACCATCATCGAATTATAGGAACAATAATATTTTGACATGTTAATAGATCCCAACCTAAAATTGATGTAAAAGAAAAAATGATTTACACAAGTATTCCTCATACCGATTAATTTTTACTCCCGAAGCCTACTCATTAAGGACCGTAAAGAAATAAGCTTATGTTTGATATTCATAATTTACAACTATTTCTTATCACCATGCAGAAAATGTTAATAGATGTTTCATTTCCGTTTCAGCATTACATGTCATTCCATTTTCATCAAAGTCATGCAAAGCGGAGACGTAAATAAAAACCGGGTAACACAAATCATTCGTAGCGTTACCAAAACGAAAATAGAATCGAGTGAAATGCTAGAAATGGGTTGATGGAAATGACATATTGCATAACCGGATATACATCGTTCTAGTTACTCTATTATGTCAATTATATAATTGACGGATCGCTAGCCACGCCCATTAATCCAAAACGGAAAGCTCGGCATATAAAAATACACGGTAAGTAATATGTTCGAAAAAAAATATTTACTACAGCTTCTATAGGCTGTAGTTACGGCGTTTAAGTCGCAAAACCAAAAAAATAATTATGGGTAATAATGCTTGACAAAATGTCGATCAATGTTGGAGCTCAAAGTTCACTTCCGGTCTAATTCGAATATTTACTGACAGGCGGGATCCGTCGATTATCTTTTGCTTAAGTTACTTTTAATAAGATTAAATCATGTTCAGACGCTTTCGTGGAAAACACATTTTCAACTTTATATAGACCTAGGTCTATAAACTACCGACCATCTTAAATACTTGTATAGATGTACAAATTATAGTGAATGATCAAAGGCCAATTTTGTCTGCACAGGTATAGACAAATTTATTGACCATTGATCACTTACTATAACTTGTACGTCTTTAGCATACGGGTGAATGAAAACGACGTTTTGGAAAGGACTTGTATTCATTAAACGTAATTATACATTTTTGAGTAAAGTACAAAGTATATATGTACACAGTGAATACTACTAATGAGAAAAACGGCAATGGTGACTGATTGAAAGCTAAAGAACAAAATATGTATAAATGACCCGTCACGCAAAAAGGGATCTGATGCCAACTCCGAAAAAAAATATTTGTAAAAGAAATATGATCCAGTAGAGGTCAATCGGAAGTATTATTATGGCTCTGAACGTATTATTGTGGACTATGTTCATTCTCGTTTCAGAAAATTTACAAAGAAAGGAAAATTTCGATCCTGGTCAGGACCGGCCCGCAGGAAGCATTTCAAGACCCAAGTTAGCCACCCGATCTTGAAATCCTTAATACGGGCTGGTCGACTGAGTATTCCATATTCGTAGAATCTTACAAAGGTGAAAAATATTCGACGGTTGTTAGGAGGGTATACAGTGCAGTTGGAATGTCGTCGATATTTTTTCGCATTTCTTAGATGACTTTGTTTACGAGACGGGTGACCTGATAACCGATACAGTTCTTAGTAGTGATTAGGATTGACGAAATGTATTTCTGAATACCAGAACAGAATAAGAACTTTGACACAAATTGATTAAAATGACTCCTACTATCGTATATTCAAAGTAACAAGACTTTAAAGTGTATATAGTTTCACTGCACCTACAAAGCGCAAGAAGTACTTGTAAGTATTGCTTGCAAACGAAGAATTAACCCAGTTTTCTTAAAGCTATTCATCCATATTGCATAGAGACTAGTGATCACTATTTTTACACAACAATTTATTAATAAGAAAAGTGTCTTTAGTTTTTCGGTGTAAAGTAATATTTTGCTAAATCTAATTTAGATAAGGAATGGTCATGCCAACCTTCGTCAAACTCGAATGTCTTTGAATGATGCCAAAACATGTAGCTAAAAGTTTTGTTTTTATACCTTGTCACGCAGACCCGGGAATATAGTCCTGTCTTTGCAGGAGGTAAAGAAAAAGATCATGACTACATATTGGTGCAGTCTGATATTAGTCTAGACCCCCTGGTTGTCCATTTTAAGCCAAAGCTGTTTAAAAATGTAATTCTGATAGAAATATTGATGCTCAATTTGGCTTTACAGTGCTGTCAGTCCTTTGATTTCAATGCAATTCTGCAGATGATTTAATTCGGCATACCAAGTATTAAGATTGATCTTTTTGAATGATCTCCTTACGTCGAGAAAATTCTGGCAGAAATCTATATTGCCCACGATACATCTTTGTAAAAAAAATATATCCTTATACATGTACATATATACGACGAGCACGTGATATTAACATTAACAAGGCATTCGTACAAAGAAAAAAGATGATTAAAGTCGCATAAGAGCATTTTGAAGTTTGAGGAGCGAATACAGGGACCTCATTAACGATCTAGCTTGATTGAAAATTCCAAAATTTTCATAAACAAGGGCTCTGATTGGGATACATGTTTTAACCAATCGACGGATCGCGGCTGCCAATCACAGAATCAATCGACCAATAAAATCATACAATTCGACCTGAAGTGAACTTGAACCCCGACATTGGTCGATATTTTTGTGTTGATTTGGCGGCTTACACATCATAACTACAACTAGAATGTGGTCGCCAATAGTTTTCCTTTCTTGCTATATGTCACTGGCCATACATTTTGAAAATAACTCCATTTAATATCGAAGTGGAACTCCTGTCGGAGTCAGTAGGAGGGGCCAGCGGAGTCGGTTGGCGGGACCAGCGATCCGTCAATTAACGTCACCAACACCGAATTTCTCATAGATTTTTTTATCAATATCCATAACCATCTAGTCTGCGCACGTCCGAGTCCGAATTGAACACGTCGTTCGAGGGAGGATAGCTGTCAATTTCATAATTCTTTGAAGGTTTAGGTGTTAACTCTAGATGATTTCGTCCTATCACATCTACGGTTTTCGTACCGTCGCCAAAAGGCCCGCCATTTTGAACTATAGTCATATACTGCTTGTTTGGCGGGTCGGAGACAAGCACGTCACACTCGCTATCGTTATCGAATTGTTTATATTTGTAAATGTTCTTCATTATTATAAGTAAAGGTGCATAAGCAACATTACTCAGAAATATGAGCACATTTAGCCATGTAAATCCAATCGATGTTACAATTTGGCCAGCCAATATGGGACCAAAAGCGTACGCAAGGGAATAAGATATATCTGCGATTGCATACACGCTTCCATAGACAGACACGTATCGCAGGTCCACTAGATATCCTAAAACAGGTAACAGAGCTGTATCAACGCAAGCAATTCCAAAGCAGAGCGTAGCTAAGGGAAACAGGACTACAAAGAATGCCTTTGCGAAAGGTATAACTAGACACGACGTTCCTTCAAGTGCCAAGCCTAGAGCTGCGACAAGCCATTGTTGTTTTGGGAAAGCTCTGGCTAGTTTCACTGTCAAATATACTCCAAGGATATGGGGTATAAAAGCCGGAAGCCATACAAATCCAACTTCCCATTCGTCTGCCCCCATCGTTTCTCCCATCCACATTGCAATTGTTGGCTCGAGAAAAGCTAGAGAAACATTAGACATAGCCAAGGCTCCCGCTGCAGTTGCTATATAAGGGTCCATGAAAAGTCGCCATATTGGAGTACCCTTCGGACGATCTTCGGCTGGAATAAGGGCTCTTTGCTTGCGTACTGGTTTCATGACAAATAAAACTAGCACCCCGTCGATGAAACAAATCAATGCCAACAAAAGAAATGGTACTACTTTGCCACAGAATTCGTAGAGTATGCCTCCAAATGGTGGTGCGAATAGGCATCCAAACGATATGAATGCAAGAGCAATACCCAAGGCTTTACTTCGTTCCCCTTCTTCTGTGAATCTATCAGCAATCATAGCTAACCCAGAGGTATCAGCAAATGCTGAACCGAGTCCTTGTAAACTTCTTGCGAAGAATAACACACCGTAGCTATCACCGAATGCAAACAGGGTTGTAGACATAAACATAATAGATAATCCAATCATCATTGGCATGTCGTATCCAACTCGGTCTATAAATGTACCAGTAAATGGGTTAACGAGAAGCTGAATTATTGCTTTAGATGCAAACAGGACACCGATAGATAACTGTCCACCATCTCCGTAATTTACCGGAGGAGCAGGAACATCTATATTTAGAATAGTATGGTACGTTTTGTAGTATCTCTTCGGTGGAACAATTGTTGTACCGTTAAAATAACCCCAGTACATAGTCTCGTTTGTATAGAAATCAGAATAATTGTAATACCGTTCTATAGTCTTTTCCGATGGTTTATTCTTTAAACTAAGAAGATATTCTGGTATAATTGGAACTATAACCATGTATAACATGTTGTCTAATAAGAGTGCTATACAGACTATTACCAGCACTAAACGTCGTTGATGAAGGGGATCCTGTATCTTATCATTTAGACCGGAGAAAAAGTTGGCCACTTTGTCACGTACTTCTACCAGCTTGTAATGCATTTTTGGTGGCTTATCGTTGATATCCAGTCACTAGATATGGTTTGTTGAGTTTTGAGGTCAAGTTTTTTCTCCTTTACCGAGTAGTGTTAATGAACAGTTGGGATGTTCTCTGTGCCTCATTCCCGCTGTAAACTGTTGCGGAAGATTGTACCTGTTGTGACTCTTCTTCTCTTATCCTTAAACAACGAAGAAAGTTCGAGTTAGTATTTCTATTAATTGGAAAATACTTGAAATAACAAAGAAAGTTCATATACAACCTCAATGAATTATCTTTTTTAGATCATTTTTAGTTATCTTATATCTGAAGTTGCGAAGAGAAATCAAAATTCAAATCTAATATTTTGAAATCCGTATGGATTTAAAGAGAACTTTCTTCGTTGTTTCAAACAAGTGCAAAAATGATACAAAGAAGTTATGTTGACATATATAGAGTCGATCTTGTGCGTACGACCACCCCCTATTAACCCATTCCCACTCAGGGCCGCTTTTAGACGCCCCCAAGGAAAAAAGCTTTGGAAAACTTTGTGGAAAATGAAGAAATTGCTTGTCACAAGCAATTTCTTGATTATCCCAATGTTATCTATCCAAAAAGATGAAACAAATCAAAATTCCCCCAACTTTACATTGTCGTCTGCAACTTATTTCAAATTTGGGAGAGTCTAAGACTGTGCCGTCTGGTAATGGGTTAAGCGATTACTTCCATTAAGCGACCACAATCGAAATGCTTTTTTCAAAAATAAAAAGCCCGCATAAAGAAGTAGTCGTATGTGCGAAAAACATCTAATTCAATCTTGTTGGAACAGCTTAGAATCGTTTAAAGGAGACGATTCTAATGAGTCCCAATAACAAAGGATTTAGCAAGAATTTTGTAATTATTTGTATGTAATCGAATCAATACTCTCTCTCTATATATATACATATTACACAAAAATGTTTTGTAAGCGACCATCCTATTAAGTGACCACGTTTTGTTCATCCAATGAGTAGTTGCTAAATACAAGATTAACTGTACCTATTACAGCTTGCGGCTTTTAATTTAAGTGTAGTTATAGATGCGTAAGAATCATAAAACTTGCTTGAATCGCCAAAAGCTCCTGGTAGAAATATTTTATTCCTAAAACACCAATGTTCTACTGGTTATCAAATAGGATGAAAACGTTATAATAACAGTATCCGTATAAGTTTGGTCCTAAATCAAAGGAGAAATCTTAACCATTCCCACACAATTTCTCATTTCACGCCCTTAACCCATTCCCACACAATCCCTCCTTTTTTACGCCCCTCAAGGGCTTTAGAAAACATGGTGGAAAATGAAGAAATTGCTTGTATCAAGCAATTTCTTCATTTTTCACCATGTTTTCTATCCCAAAGGACGAAAAAATTCAAAATTCCATTAACTTTAAATTGTCGTCTGCAGCTTCGCTCAATTTGGACCGGTTTTTAATTCCACTGTGTTGGAATGGGTTAAAGAAAATAGTTTGAGAAAACAACCTGGAAACTGAAGAAATTGCTTGTTACAAGCTATTTCAACATTTTTTCTACTTTCTACCCAGAAAGAAGAGTCATTTAATATTCTATCAACTTAAAATTGTCGTCTACAACTTCTTTCAACTTGGATCAGTATATTTTTTCGTCTTATAATGGGTTTAGTCTGTGATACATAAACAAACCGAATCTAAACTTTTTGATAAAAAGTGATAAATAAATGATATAAATAGAAAATTAAACCATTCGAGAAAAACAATTTTAGTCAGTTTTCCGGTGACACAAAGATCTCAAATTAATCTAAAAAATATCGCTTTGTTAGTGTTTACCAAGGACTCTTGTTAAAGGAAATAGGTTATCAATGAGTGCTTCAACTATTTGCTTTCCATCGGCTGTTCAATAGTTCTCGAATAAAAACTGTTTTATCAATAAATTTCCCAATAGTTTCATGTTCTCGCTGATCTTGTTATAATCGGTAATTGGTATTATTAACGTCAGTCCCATTCTTTACTCTAATGAGATTCCCTTCTTGTCGAGTTAACTGATATTTTTATCTAAATTTTCAAATTCAGGTAAAAATTAAGTTAAATCGACAAGAGGTTAAGCACTTGCTTGCTGGATTTCGGATGATGATTTTTTTCATTGCAGAATTTAACCAAACTTCTTGAGAGACGAAGAGGTTGTTTTTCGTATTCACGTATCAAACTTTAATCCAAATCATACTGTATGAAGTCGCGATTTAGAATCATAAGAGTGAGTAGAGTTTTTAATCCATTTTCAGACGACAAAATTAAAAAACTTGTCCAAATTTAAACAGATTCCAGATGACAATTTCTAAGTGACAAAATTTAAATAGATTCCAGATGACAATTTCTAAGTGACGAAATTTAAAAAAAACAACTCTGTATTTCGGATTAGAAAACGTTGTGGATAATGAAGGAATTGCTTGTAACAAGCAATTTCTTCATTAAGCACAATTTTTTTAAAAGCATTTTTTCTTGAGGGGCGTCAAAAAGTTTTACTGTTTGAGAATGGGTTAATTCCTTACGTCTTGGAAAACAAGGGCATGGGCGTAATATCGTGTCCGGTCAAGGAATCGATCTTGAATGAAATTTATTTACATAGCTAAGTATTAAAATCAAATCAAATCCGAGATCACAATTTCTTTGTGTCCTCGTAACATGCAGTCTGTATGCTAGAAATACATTGTTTAATCAAACTGTATGAAGCCGCGAATCAGATTAATTAGAAGTAAGAAAACGTTTAAATTCCATACGCCTATGAAAAACGGGTATGGGCGTAATCGTGTCCGGTCAAGGAATCGATCTGGAATAAAATTTGTTTACATAGCTATGTAATATAAAATTTTCTTGTTTACAGTAGGAAATTCTGGAAATGTGATAATACTTAGGGCGTCATCTGTACCCAGGGCGACTTCAACTTGTACCAACATTCCAACCATTTTAACTGTACTAGACTGGAACATGTACTGTCGAACCGTTTAGTTTTTTTTTTTTTTTTTTTGTCTAAAAACCTAATCGAATAATTCGATGGTGTTACCATTCTAGGGCATACATTTAATCAAATTACTGAAAGTACTGTAAGGTTTTGTTTAGTAATCTTCTTTGCCAAAGGTTATCATGATAATTAAGCTAGGCTAAATTAACACAGGAGTTAACCCATTACAATTTGACAATGTCTTATACTGGTTAAAATTCAAAGAAGTTGGAAGAAGTTAGTGGAATTTAGGGACAAAAATCATTGTTGGTTAGAAAACATTGTGGACAATGATGAAATTGCTTGTCACAAGCAAATTCTTTATTGTCCACAATGTTTTTCAGCGCTTTTTTCTTAGGATGCTTAAAAAGCGGAATTGAGTGGGAATTGGTTAAATAGCATGCTCTTTAAAGAGTTCACCACAATTTGAATACAGTTGGCAACATTCATGAAATACATAAGAACTACCTTTATAGCGTAGGCATTTAACGGATTAAGTGGTTAAGCCTTCAGTGGCAGTTTGCAATCGTTGAACTCTGAGACGACCTCAAAATTTTGTCAGTTAACTTAAGCTATCAAAGATAACGCATTGCCAGCTAAAAAGTAGATACGCTGGTATCAGTAGAATCGCCCTTGTCACTCTTGACTTAAACCAAACTGTTGTATTTGTAATGTATTTAGGAACCAAAAGAGATCAGAGATCACCATTACTTTGTGTCCTCGTAACATTATGTCAACATAATAGAAATAAGTTATCTTCGACCTTTGAAGTCTATTTTGTAATATAATTACATTTGATGCTGACTGAGTAATACTTTACAATAAGTCTCTAACCCGTTACAAGGCGGCATAAGTGCTTGTAACAAGCAAGTTCTACATTTTCCACATAGTTTTCCTGAATGGTGTAAAAAAGCTGGTTTGACGGAAATCGGTTAAATTAATGTCTAAACCGTTGCAGAGGTATTTGTTCAAGGTTCCGATATGAAGTTGTTAATCAATTGTTGTATTGACACATTGTTATTTTTACCTAATTAAGCGACGCATGGGACTGAGAACTGTAACATATGTCATGTGAATGCCAGGTAATTAATATTTGTTCTCTCTTAAGATCAACAACGTGTATAAACTAATACGGAATATTTATCACCGGGATCGATGAGCTACAACTCTCTGTGAGAAAGGTATTTGAGCCTATGCGTGACATTTCCAACCATTACACATGTGCACCAAATAAAGACACAGATCAGCCTGTGCATCCGCACAGTCTGATCAGGGTCTTCACTCTGCGCTCAGTAGAAAGATACTGACCCAAAGCTTTTTTAAAAAATCAGCGAATATTCTAATTGCCCCAAATGGCTGTCCAGGGTGCTCAATATGTGCAAGTCACGCACATGCGAAATTGTTGGAAATGTCACGCATAGGCTCATTTATATATTGCTGATGGTTTACCAGAACAACTACTGGATCACCTAAAACCATGTCTGTCGCTAATTGACGATCAAAACTCATAATAACAGTGAACAAGCTTAGGAACACTAATGTAGTTACATGTATTTCAACCCTGGTCACGCTGAGCCCCGAATTTATCCAATTTTGTCGAGATTAATAAACAAATATCAACCTGCACAATTGTGCAGTCATATCTTCTTTTAAACAACCTGTTCGCCCCTTCAAGAAAAACGTTGTATACAAGGCGAATTTAACGATAAATATTAATCTACAATAACTGCTTCCAATGCTTTCAGTTATTAGATGAAATGAATTTCTGTTGATTTTCTTTTTCAACATTTCAACCAGGGATTCACATTTAACTTAATCAGATTTTTTCTTATATGCTAGGACCTAAAAAGCATATACAAACATTAAAAATGGCTTTTCTTTTTATCACAGGTTGGACAATTTTAAGGCAAAACCTAGGCTGTGACCATTCTACATTACATAATTTTTTATTGTTGTTGCTGTTTTTGACAAAATTCAATTGTACTACAGCTAAACACGTTTTAACCCATTCCAACTTAGCAGAATTTTAGACTGGTCCAAATTGAGAGAAGCTGCAGACGACAATTTCAAGTTGATGGAAATTTATATTTATTTGTCTTTTGGGATAGAAAACATTGTGGATAATAAAGAAATTGCTTGATACAAGCAATTTCTTCATTTTCCACAATGTTTTCTAAAGCTTTTTTCTCGAGGGGCGTAAAAAGGAGGGATTGAGTTGGAATGGGTTAAATGGAGTGGTATTTGCAACTAAAGGTGAAGAATTGACCACTGATGTCGTAGGCCACGCCTATCGACTCCGACAGAAAGTCGAGCTTCGATTTCAAACGACGCTATTTTGCAAAATTCAGTAGTATATAACAAAAAAGTAGAATGGATGGTCGGCGACCAAAATGTCGTAACTACAGCTTGAATAAGCTGAAGCAACGACATTTATGTCGACAAACCAACAAAAATGTTTGACACAAATGGCGTCGAATGTCGGAGTTCAAACCACAATTACGAACTGAATGAATGATTTGATTGGTCGATCGATTCCTTGATTGACAGCCGGACAATTAATATTTTCCCCCTTTTAACATCATAGAAATAAATCAATTGGGTTTTTTGTGTAAAACAACTTTTTTTTTTTTTTTTTTTTTCATTTCGTGAACGGACAAAGCTGTTTTGTCCAGATTAGCGGATCTTGTACATCTTGAACATCGTCTATACAACCGACCAATCGCTGGCTCCGCCCACTTACTTCTTTGACCACGCCCATCGACTCCAACAGGATGTCCCGCTTCGATTTTTAACGGCGTTGTTTTGGAAATATTATTGCTAGCAGTGTGTAACAAGAAAGTAGAAGAGTTGGTTGGCGACCTAATCGTCGTAACTACAGCTTGAAAAGGCTGTAGTTGCGACGATTTAGTTTCCAAACCAACGAAAAAAGTTAACAAAAATGACGGCAAGTCGGAGTTGAAAGCTCAGGTCCAGACTGAATAAACGATTTGATTGGTCGCTTGATTCCTTGATTGACAGCCGCGACTGGCTATTTTGTCTCAGACAAGTTAAAGCGGAACCGATTAATTTTGAAAATCCGTGAAAATTTCTAAGTCGTCCTTGTCCTGCTAGCATTTGAAATAACATTAGTAAGACATGGGTTGCATTTTATTATGTGACCACCAATTTTCATTATATGATACATTCCCTGTCTGACAACATCTTATTCGAAAGAAATAAACTCGGTATCAGCAATGTACTGAACTGATAGTGTAATGGTTAGATTACGTCTCGCCAAGAATAACGTTATTAAAATTATTAAAAGGTTGGTCTTCGATAAGATTCGTGTGGTTCTTTTATAGTCAATTTCGTTGTATATGGTAAATTGAATACTATGATACAGAAGTGATATACAACTTTGTATTGAATTCTCGCCGCTTGGAAAATATTTAATTCGACCCTCGGTCTAGTAAAATGTCCAATATCTTTATACACGACTCGAATCTAATACAAAGTTTTGTATAAAAACTAATATTATCTATAACGTACTATTCCTTATTTTTTAAAACTCGGTCAGAAGTAGGCTACTAATGCATGATTTCAAAGATTCGTCCTCGTAGTTCACCTTCTTAGCAATCCACCAGAATTCATAAATCAAACCGTGTAAAACTATAATTACCCTTTTTATAAATATAATAAATAAACTTTCATTGTTTCCAAACTTCGAGAAAAATGAGTATGTGTCGCAAAGCAAGTAAGGCCAGCTAGACTGTAATTATAGTCTCGTCTGTACAAGGGTTGATATGGTGCAATATTATAAATGCAAATTACAGTCATGAAATTTGGTCGGTAGATCTCATGATTCTTTATCATCGCTCGATTCTAGAAATTCGGGGGCTTATCCAAGTAGAACAATTATGCCCTACCTTTTTTTTTTTTCGAAGTTGCACTATCAATTTATGTGGTCAAATATTGCGGATGCACAGGTTAACATGGTCCTTTATTTTGGCACTAATGTGCAATGGTTGAAAATTTCAAGCCAAGGTTCAATTCAGTTCACTCCTAAATGCAAGCTTAAAGGTTGAAAGGGAAAAGACGAAATTCAAGATTTAGAAGCAAGGGATAAAATCGAAATGTCTGCCTTGATTTATGACTATGTCAAAATGGGAAGCCAAGCGCCTTGATTGCCACAAACTGCGTGGATAAATCTCAGATGATCATACCTAAAACACAGGCTATTACCTCGTTATCGTCTCACAATAATTGCTAGTTTGGAGATAATTTCATAGAAGATCGTTTTCTGGAAGAGATAAGTGCCCCTTTCCTTTTTGACTTAAGTCATAATTTTCTCAGTAAAAATCAATAAGTATAAAGTTGTACCGCAGTGCGGGCGTCTAATATCATAATTATGTGCTGAGCCATGCAGCGAATGGAGTAAGAATTATTTAAGAGATCCAAAGTTTCCTGATTTTACTGATATTTCATTGTCTTTCGGTACATTTAGAGATCCCCTAGGAATCTTTAAAATCACATGTACTGTTCAGATTGGACATACTGTTAGTTTGGATTTGACAAAATAAGTTACGACTTTAAGTCATTGTTGTAATTGAGCCACAGAGAGGCTTGGGAACCAAAACATGTTTTCATGTTATTAGGGGTTTTTATCCTCTTCCTCTCTCTTCTTTTCTCTCTTCTCCTTCGTCCTCTTGCAATGGTCTTTCCAATTAGACATTCGATACATTGAATGTATGGAGTTTTATGCCGTTTTGAACAATCTTTCAAATATTTCCGATCGGAGTTCACTTATTCATGCTTCCTTGGTACACGATTCGAGCTCTGAATGTCTTACCAAAGTAAACCCATACGTGTCGGTGTCGCGGTCTGTAAGGAACCCTTACCGTCAGTCTGCGGCCCTAACCACTTAGACATACAAGACCCCTTCAGTTAATGAACAAACATTGTATATATCATTAAAGCTTGTTTTGAAGATAGATATAAATAAGTGAACCACGTAAAAAGTCTTAATCAATATAATAGGAACTAGTCAGTCGAAAATGGACCTTCTCGTAAATGCGAAAATATATACAATTGTTAGACAATAAGGATAGCGGGTATGGATTAGGGTAGGAAATGTTCGTTCATTCGCGATTTTTTATACTACAATATTTATATTGATATTAATTAACCCTTGTCATGATGAACCCGGAATATTCCGGTTTTGGCAAGAGGTGTAGACTAAGATCAGACTGCACGTATGTGCAGACTGATCTTAGTCTACACCTCTTGCTTGTACTTTTCCTGCCCGAGTTGTTTATGAACTTGATTTCTAAAGTAAATATCGATTTTTGAATAACAAGTTCTATCAGTGCTTTCAGCCCTTTGATTTGCCAGCAATTCAGAAAGGTGATTTATACAGCATGACAAGGGTTAATATTATTTTAGGATGATAATCGACCTATAGCTGACCATTCCTGGATACAATATCTTTCAAGTAGTTAATTAACTGAATACATGGAAGATCCATTTTCGTCTGCCGTGCCACAATTGACGGATCATTCGCTCCGTCAACTGACTCCGCTAGCCCCACCCACTAACTCCGACAGGAAGTTTCACTTTCATACTAATCGGTGTTATTTTTCAAAATTCATGGCCAGTTATAAGAAGCAAAAAAGTGAAATTGTTTGTCGGCGACTAAAACGTCGTAACTACAGCTTATTCAAGCTGTAGTTACGACGTTTAAGTCGCCAAACCAACGAAAATACTTCACAAAAATGTCGGCCAATGTTTGAGTTAAAAGCTCCTTCCGGTCTTATTGCATGATTTGATAGGTCGGTTGGTTCTTTGATTTGCATACGCGATCATTTACAATTACATAGTATCTGGAGTTGTAGCTTGTTCAAGCAGATCAGAAAGAAATTTTCAAGGGTTAAACAAAACGTAGATAAAAACACAGAAAATCTATAATGAATTCAGCAATAAAAGTATTTGTCTATCAAAACATAATATTTTATATTGAATAGGTTTTCTACGTGCCTGAACTCCATTTTGAAAATATATTCTCGACAAACAAGGTTTGTTATAGGAAAATTAGAATCCCGAGCAGACAAAAACCCAAGAAACTTTAAACAGAAGTCTGCAACATTAATTTAACCAATTCCGTTTGAACAGTTTTTTTCTATTTCGAGAAGTCGTCTACGTCACACAGTTGATTGTTCAGATTGAGTGTTGGTGTTGTTAAGAAAGGTGAGAAGGCTGTAATCAAGATCACCAATCTCACCGCTAAAATAATGTAAATAAAAACGGAAACACAGTGACACCCCCCCCCCCCCCGACAAAAAAGGCTAAATTAACGGACTTCCACGCTCAATCTAATATCTGATGCGAATTAAAATCATTTAATTAGACTGAATGTGAGTGTTGAAATTCATGTTGAAACTACGACGTTTATGTCGCCAAGCCGCCGTCATAGCGCAGTCGGTAGCGCACCAGATCCCCAATCTTCAAACGGGATGTCATGGGTTCGATCCCCGGCGAAGGCACATTTCCTTTCCGACATTTGTCTCTAACTAATGAGAGGGTAATCGATAACCTAATTGGGTAGTAGCTGGAGGCTTTGAAAGAATGTAGTGGTAGTACTTATGTGAGAAATACCAGTTATCCATTGTTAGGTGCTCCAGCCGCCGCGATATGACTGAAATACTGTTAAAGATGGCGTTAAACCTTATTCAACCAATTATGTCGCCAAAGAACGATATACCTTTAACCCTTTCCCACTCAGAGACCCCTTTAGACGCCCCCAAGGAAAAAGCTTCTGAAAACAATGTGGAAAATGAAGAAATTGCTTGTTACAAGCAATTTCTTCATTTTCCACAATGTTTCTACCCAGAAAGTTAAAAAAATCTAAAGTTTCATCAACTTTTGCTTGTCGTCTGCAACTCCTTTCAATTTGGCCAGTCTAAAATTATGTCTTCTGGTAATGGGTTAATTTAACGACCCTGACCATATTGTACAAAATAATAGTGTTTATTCTCTCGGCCGAACTGCTATGTTAGATGTAGGGGGCGTGGCCAGCGATCCATCAGCTGTCTTGTACACGAAAACAGAATGGTCGTCTTCTTCCAGATCAAGTTCACTGTGCACAGTAAAAACTTCCAGATCGCGGCATTCAATCAAACGACCAATAGAAGAATTATGTATTTAGACCGAAAGTGAATTTTGAACTCATTGCTTAATATTTTTGTAAAGTTTTTTTTCGTTTATTTAGCCACTCAAACGTCGTGACTACAGTTTCTTTAAGTTGTACTAACAACGTATAGGTCACTTTACTTTTTTCGACATGTAACTATTCCACACCTCGCAAAATAACTTCTTGTCGGAGTAGCCATCGATCCGTCAATGTCAAGTGAAAAAGGACCGCATTGGAACAATCGTACACAATTCATATTCCCATTTTTAGTTAAAGAGATGTTATATATAATAAAGTAGAAAAAGCATTATAAATTAAAAAAAAAAAGAATCTACAAGGAACGTAACGTGGTGATCATGGCAGTTTACAGATGGCAAGAATCGTTTACATAATATATATGCGAATGATTAGAGTGATCAACTGAGACGCTGAGCTTTTGTGATATTTTGGTAGCTTAGTAATCAAGAGCCCTGTTTACCCATTACCACTATTTTAGGCCAAAGAAAATGTTTCGTGAAAACAATGAGGAAAATGTAGAAATTACTTGTTACAAGCGATTTCTACATTTCCCTCGTTGTTTTCTACCTAGAAAGAAAGCGATATTTGAGATAATATCAACTTGAAATTATCGTCTGCAACTTTTGAATTTTTGATCAGCCTAAAATGTTGTCGTCTGGTAATGGTTAAAATGAGCAGTTGCGTCAAGGGTATTTTGGTAATGAGGGATATAAACTAAGGGAAATTGTGGATCGCTAGAACTCTTAAAATCAATTAATATTGCGTTCGTATAAGATGTGACTTTCTGTTTGACAATCAAAAGCCATAAACCAGATTATGAGAAACAAATGTACATCTTTTGTCCGAGTCAGAGGGTTTTATGGGATTCTATTCTGAGCTAATTGTCTTCCCCCCAAGTCATTCTGGTGGCAGTAAATGAATAAGAAGCTATCGACTCCTGACAAAGTTTTATTTGTCGATATTATAGAGTTTATACTAATATAATCTATTTTTTAGTTCGTTGATAGAAAAAAAACACCTCCATATACAATATTTTGAGCAAGCAGCCGTTTTGTATCCTTCCGTACAAAATAGTTCCATACAAAAAGGTATCGAAACTTGTAAAGTTTGTGCTTTTTTCGCTCGATGCTATTAAATTATAAGAAATGAAGAGATTTTTTTCATGGAGGTATGAACCAGAAACCTTATCACACTATCGGCTCGCGTGTTTATACAGTGTGATTAGTTTTTTCGGTTCATACCATCATGAAAACAAAAACTATTCATTTTTTCTCATAAGTATCTCAACGATATGGTCTAGAAGTTTGATCCCGCTATGACGTTTGATCAAAGAATATATTGCATGGGTTCATAACAATAGCAAAAAGTAACAATATCGCATTTATATCCCAAAAAACAACAAAAATAACAGAAATGGGTTTGAACGATGCTAATTCTTTTATATGAAGAAGAGTCTATATAGTTTTTGACAATGGTGGATAAATTACACCACAAATATTAAATCTTTTTTATCCGACCTGTATCCATTGTATCAATACTAGTACGTAAGAAAATATCGAACACAGTTATTTCACTTTTTCAAAGTAGTTTTTTTATACATTATCAATTAGAAAATTGATTGTTTTCTTCTTTTACCCAGTTATCGTTATTTTAGTGCCTGTTTGATAGGCGACTTGCTTTCAAATTTAATCAGGCGAGCTTTCAGAGATGAAATACTTTAAGGGAAACCCATTACGTATAAATAGGGGGAATATTTAGTACGTCAGTAATTTACTTGGGCAATTAAATATGAAAGTGATAGATTTCACCATGAATAATTTAGTGCTATCAAATTGATATTTGTTCTCTGAAGCAATGTCTCATCATCGTATACATTATATTTGGCTTCAGCAAACACAATATACGAGAACAAGATCTGGCTGACAAACAGATATATTTGACAAAGTTGTTCGGCATACAAAAGAATTAAATGTTATATGCAGTAACGCAATAGACCAATCGCAATGTCAATCAAAGAATATATCAACCAATCAAATTATTCATTCAGCACTGAATTTCGATGTTAAACTCCAACATGCCGCAACTTGTCTGAAACACTTTTGTTCTTTAGCTATCTAACGTCGAAACGAGAGCTTATCCATAGTTTTTGCAAAATAACATTGTTTAACCTTCCTGTCGGAGTCAATGGGAGTGACAAAGGGGTTACACAGGCGGGGACAGCGATTGGTCAATTAGGAAGGATGGGATAAATACAAAGACAACAAAAATGATAAATATGACACATGAAAGCTACTACTTTTCCGGATGATGATAACTGACCTAAAAAGTGAAAGCGTATATTGAGAAAATGTTACTCTATGGATGTATGTTTTATTTCTATTTTGACCCTTTTTTCCCCAATTTTGTAGACTTTGATACTTTTTTTATTTACCGGTTGCCATTTAGTTCAAAATTTAAGGATTTTTTTTTATTCCAAAGCTTTCATTCTTGATGGGCGTATAAAAATTCAGGAGACGTAATAAACATATTGAGATTTTCGAACGTAATAAAGACTTCTTTTATAACGGATTACATTTTTTCAGGTGGTTTTTAGAAAATAAACAAGCCTGCTTAACATATCATACTTCTGGAAGCAGTTTTGTCCAATTATTTGGTAGGGTCACTCAATATGTGCAAAATCGGGAAAAATGCCCAGTTAAAGTGTGCGTAAAAGAAAAAAAGATCTACTTCATTTTCTAAGCCCTTACAATTTTTTGTCATATTTACGGTGCCAGAATGCCCCAAATCATTGATTTACCGTATAAATCAGAAACAAGTAATATTAATTGCGACCCCGTCCGAAAAAAATTAAAGACTTCCTAATGAACAAAACTTTGATCAGATGAGATATTTGCTATAGAGCTTGTTTGTTTCAATTTGGTTCAACGCCGCTTTTACAATTTTTCAATTATATCGTTGCGGCTGGAGCACATAACAATGGATTCCTGGTATATCTCGCACCTGTACCACCATTACATCCTTTCCTAGCCTCTAATGCTACAGAGTACTTTATTTTTGTGGGCGTATAATACGTGACCCTTTACTTGTATCCAAGAAAATCAGTCCGAATGGAAAACAATGATATTTGACATATTTTTGAAATTCGAGAATAAACGTTCTTTATTATTCACAAATCACACAATACCGTGTCTTTTTCTTAAAGATCTGACAAAGTGAGAACTGTCTTTTACATCACCCCCTCACCAAACGACAATTTTCAGGCTTGTCAAAGTTTTAAGATATTGCAGTCGACAGTTTGTAGTTGATGAAAGTCTTAAATCTAAATGTTTTCGAAAGGGCGTACCAATAACCAGACCATTGTGACATCATCTAAACACTTTTAATTTCCAACACCATAAAGACGTTATTTATGCAGTGTTTCATTGATAGGATCGTATATAACAATTATATCACTAATGGCAATGTAAAAAACAGATGTATGACACATACGTGGGACTTGTGAATATTTAGGTTCTTAAGAATACCTTAAAATGATATTTTTCAATGCAAGTTCCAATTTTCATCCCCCTGCAGTAGTTAGTGGCAATACGGTTTAACACGGCTAGCTAGCGAATGAGGTAATACATAATGTATTTTATTTCTGCAAATTGTATCGAATCTTTTTTCGTAAATGGAAGCCTTTTTTGAGCAATTAAAAAGAGGTACTTGTGCAAATGGTCATATGATTGGCGCAAATAAAAAAAAGGCCGTGATCGGTTCACCTAAAAAAGATGTCGATCGATTTATCTAGCCTAAGCTGGTGTATCTTAACCCATTCCCACACATTTCCGCTAGACGCCGCTCAAGAAAAGAACCCTTGGAAAAGATTGTGGACAATGAAGAATTTGCTTGTAACAAGAAAGTTATCATTATCCACAATATTTTCTTGCAAAAAAGAACTTGAAACTTGAAATTGTCGTCTGTAATGTTGGTTATATATTGTTAAATTAAGCTCAGAACAAGCGAACATTCTAGTTGTGACGGTTTGTGAAAAAATTCGACTTTTCGATCAACACAGCAACAACATCCAACGATCCACGTATTCATTTCGTTGACTCCAAGCTACCCATGTAATCATGAGAGGTAATTGGCGCAGTTTTAATAATTTTGTCTAATGTTTGAGAGATTCTTTTTCCGCTGGGAATTCAAAGTCAACCGAGAGATAGACTGTGGAGTGAATTACCAATCTATCTATATCTTGGCTCGACTACATTAAAAAAAAAAATAGTAACCTAAATAATTGACAAATCACGATGTCAATCATAGAACAAAATCGGCCCATCAAATCATTCATTTAGGCCGAAAGTGAACATTGAACTTCGACGTTGGCCGTCAATTTTGTGAAATATTTTAGTTAAATGGCCACTTAAATATCGCAACTATAGCTTGAAAAAGCTGTAGTTACGACGTTTAGGTCGCAAACCAACCATTCAACTTCAACGCAGTGAAATATCGAAATGGAATTTCTTGTCGAAGTCAGTGGATATGGCCAGTGGAGTCAGAGGGCCGAGCCAGCGATCGGTCAATAATTAATTAAAGATTAACGTAAGTCTTCTAATCATTATAGTACATCTAAATACAACAATATAATCCACTTGCTTCATAAATGCAAGACGAAACAAATATACTGCTTAAATATTGGAGAGGTTTATTACAATAAGTCAATGAGTAAACGGAATAAAAAGACCAATTAGGGAAAACATTGTAGGGAAATGAGAAATTGCGTGTAGCGAGCAGTTTGTCCTTTCAAACGCTGTGTTAATTTTCTACCTTTCTTCAGCGCTACAAAATGCAGGATTGTGTGGGAGTGTATTAATTGTACAGCATGCACATATCTGTGCATGTTCTTTGTTAATTATTTCCGATATTTTTAATTCGTTCCACACTGCATCTGTGTCCAGACATGACGGTCGTAAACCCGAAACTAATCAGGTACTTTGTATACCTTGGTCTCTAATAATTCAGTTTATAGTACCCCCTTGTCAATCAAAAAGCAAGATTCTCAGAGAACATTCTACTAATTGATGTCCAGAATTGGCTTCATTGTTCAAGATTTGTATCTTAATTGTCTTCGTGCCTTTATTCAGATCGTCTCATTATTGATTATTCCATTGTTTTAATTCTTTTACGGCTGAAGAAACATGACTCGTCACGTGGAAAAGGAGCCATCCGCAATTTCCACAAAGTATCAACGTGGAACAGACTGCGCTGACCAAACATGACAATAATTCCAGACAAAAATGGTGATCCGTTTTTTTTGTGTATGTTTTTGTTATTGTTGTTGTTTTCTTACATGTGGCTTTTTTAATTCTATAAAATATTGATTTCCCAGTAAACATGGTAATAATGGTTTCTTACGGACAGAAACTCTGCTAATTCATATATAGGACCCTTGTGCGTCCCTTATCTGGACTTTCACCCATGTTGGTCACATATGGGACCAATCGGCATAAAATATGCTTAAAATCTCTAAATGGGTGAAATAAAGAAAAATCTCTGTCGAATCTGTTATTTCTCAAATCAAGGATTCTTGTCGCCAATAGAATATGCAAACCTGTTTTCAATCATCCATATATATTGCTGCGAAAGCAGGCATAAATCAACGATGATCGAAATACAACGGTGTAAATAGCGAAGATAGAAAAGTGCACTTGTATTTATTTTGCGTGAATCTATGTAGATGTAGTTGTCAACTGATATTTGTTTAAGATGTGAAATGAGATATAATTCTAAAATTAGTAAATCTTAAATTAAGTCAAAATCGAAGTTTCAAGGGTTTTCGCATCAGATATTTTATTTCTGTATGTATTTACATGTATATATAACATACTTCCATTTTTGTTATTTTCATTTTTGTTTTTATGTTCATATTTCTTATTATTGAATAATTCAAAGGAGTGCATATTTGTTCTTCTTAACCTTTATAGGCAGTATACTAGAAACTATATTAGTCCACATATTTCTCATATGAGTCCTATATAAATCCCGGTTGTAAATCCCATTAAAGTCCAAGATGGAGAGCCCATAATGGTTTCCTAAGTTAGTCCTTAATGGGTCCAATATATTTGCTAGCTGGGTGGTAATTAGTAATTTGATTAAAAACTAACTAGTGTAGTCTAAATAGAGTACATAAACCTTTAAATGAAGGAACAAGTGCATATTTTACAACTCGAATGAGAAAATACTAAATACTCTTTTACTGAGACTTATTGTATTATTAAATACAGCATATAGAAGTTCGCCCTATCGTTTACGAAATTTACATAGTCTTAAGTTCAAATAGCTGTTTTCGATATATTTGTATTTACGACACTGATGAAAATAGCGAATTCTATATATAGGGACTATTATATTAAAAGAGCTATATAACATATTGAATATACTTTGAGCTGAGGGGGGAAATGTTGATCTTTCACGATACCTTAAGGTCGGAATATCAACATTTTCCTCTGCGGCGAGATATTCCATTTATTATATCCCAACATTTTCTTAATCAATGAGATAGATAATAAAATCAAATAGAAATCATTATATTTACATGCATTTCCATTCTTCTTCACCATGCGAGTTGCGTTTTGCCTTATGACGTAATCTACGGAATGAAGATGACGTCATCTTAGAGTTCTTTATATAGGACCGTCGGAGACTCTTTTTCTGACATGACCGATTTTTTCTTTGCAGAATGTATATATTTTGCTATTATGTAATAAGAGGACTATATAGGACTGTGTCGTTTTCACAAAAAAGGCTCACGGTTCTTTTGTACAGGATCTTAATTTAGATATATTGAAATGGACAACAAAGTTCGAAGGTGCGTGGGGTTACCTGTTGTTTAATTACATCAGTATTTGTTTCTATAAAAATTTGATCCCAATATGACTCAACCAATAGTTATTGTTTTAACCCTTTCCCTCTTTTTTTGAATTTTAGACTGGTCCAAATTGAAAGAGGTTGTAGACAACAATAAAAAATTGGATGCAATTTTAAAACAAAACCATCCTTTGTGATAGAGAATATTGTGGAAAAAGTAGGAATTGCTTGTTACATGCAAATTTTCGTTTTTCTACAATGCTTTCTCAAGTATAAAATCACAGCGACGTAAAATCCCGGATGTATACAGGAAAGGGTTACACCGTTTTAAGTCTCTTCTTGTTCAATGACCTGGTGGGCATATATAAAATATCACTGGTCTAGGTCTTCTTGTTTAGTATGTTAATATTTTTATCATACAAAAAATTCAATGTGCTGAAATAATCCATTGTCTACACTTCCTACCTCCCACAAAAAAACTACTAATCATACATGAAAACCCGTCTAAATGACAAAGACTTGGTTGTTTTTTTCATCATTTTTATATAAATGAATTCTTTCTTTTCTGATGCATTTTTTTTCATTATCAACAATGTTTTCCAAAGCTTCTTATTTTAGGAGCGTAGAATAATCAGACAGTTGTGACGTCATCAAAAATATGATTTTTCCAACGTCATAGAGTAACGTCATTTAGGCCGGATTTCCTGAACAGTGGATCGTACATCCGTATATTATGTGTCGTTAAATAATACACCAAGAAGAATCTGAAACAATTTATTTCGGGAGCCAATTTATGAAAGGAAAACTCAATCTCTTTACAAAATATCATCAATCAAAATATATCTAACCCTTAACTGTTCGTTCTTACTGTTTTCAATGTACATAAATGATTATTATACAACAAAATATATGTGACTGGTCCAAAATTAAAGAAGTTGCAGATGACTTATCCAAGTGCGTGAAATTTAAAAAAAAGTCGTCTCTTTAGGTAGAAACATTAGTCAACAATGATTTGTAAATCTTCTAAAACAATATTGGGAGGAAATCGGTTAAAGTTATGTTTATTTTGGTGAAACGAATGTCAACTTAACAAAGACTAGTTTTTGAAATACAACAACAAAAAAGCGAGAATCTTCGTCAAAAAAACGTAAGCAGGCATTGATCTCAAAATCATAGGAAATGTGAGCAAATAATATTGATATGTAAGCACGCAAACTGTCAATTAAGGGTGGGCAATTCTACAACAGCTCTCAGTAAGTTCCATAAAAATATGTACTTTGAATGAAATAAACATCATTATCGTCATTGAGTAAGACTCGTTATTCGTCTTTACATAGATCCACTTTTTAGGGATCTATATTTATTACAACTACTAGAGCATCAAAAGATACGAACTTTCATCAACAAGGTAGAACAACAATTCTGACATTGAAGATGTAAAGCTTTCCGCTAGTAATAGTTGCTCGCAAATATGTACTCAGGTAATACTAAGAGGCAATTGTGGGGTATTTGGATCCTTAACTCATTCCCACAAAATCCCGCTTTTTTTGATGCACGAAAAAGGATTTGGAAAACATTTTGGGCTTTTAACAAGCAATTTCTTCAATGTCCACAAAGTTGGTTTTCTACCCTAAACGGTCTGAAAGATTGTTGAAAGCGGCGTAAAATCCCATTCAAACAAACTACCCTAAACGGCAAAGATTTTCAAAATATCACCTATTTGAAATTGTTGTCTCGAACTTCTTTCAATTTGGACAAGTCTGAATTTTTTCTTGTGTGGTAATGGGTTAAATGCACAGCTCATATTGAACCCATATAATGGGTTAAATGTTCCTTGTTTAAAGCACCCCGTTTCTGTCGATGATACTTTCCTGGACCACCAGAGTTTGGATATTCTGCTGCCTCACAGAAAAAAGGAAAAGTTTTTTAAACCTTCTACTCAACAAATTTTATCTACTTTTCTAGTTGTTTTGGATGCAATTTCACTAGGGGATCGCCAATTTAAGAACTATTATATATCATTTACCTCTCATTTTCGACTAAAGAGCTGAAAGGGAAATGTCTTATTCCTCTTCTCGTGTTTTTCTTGTCTCTCACCAATGGGTGGATAATCGTAAACCTAAGTGGGATAGCAGCTGGAGGCTAGGAAAGGATGTACTGGTCGTACTAGTGTGAGAAATACCAGGAATCCGTTGTTAGGTGCTCCAGTCGCCGCGATATGACTGAAATACTGTTAAAAAGCGGCGTGATACCCCATTCAATCAATCAATCTTGTGTTTGTCAATATTTTTCAAAACGACTTTCTTTTACCTAACTATAATACGAAGCCAATTCAAAGTAAAACTGCTAGAAAAAACCTTCGATAGTCCTCTCCAAAATTTGCTTAGCGAATTTAAATATTCTGATGTGCCTCGAGAAAATAGCATTATAAAAATATTCATGTGAAAAAAACTCTAAATGAATTCAGGCGAAGCTTTTAGAGAATATGTCATCGTGTCAACTGATTCAAATTGAAAACGTATAATCAATTGCTTTAGTGTGATTTTAGAGAGTTTGAGCGAGTTGACACGACGAACCATTTTCGCACAAGTGGTAATATTACTATAATATTATTAATAAAGCCGCGTTGAACCCAGAACGAATAAGCAAAATCAAGTTGTTCTAAAGCCATATATTATTGTAGAAAATGCAATTTTAATAGAGTTTGGTGCAAGTAAAAACAATATTTGGATGTGGTTACAGTAAGTGTTCCTTTCAAGTGGGGGCCGGCATGAGATCTAAGCATTTTAACCCATTCCAACACGATAAAATGTTAGACAGTCCAAATTCAAAGAAACTGCAGACGACAAATTTAAGTTGATGTAATCTTTAGAATCTTTGTCTGTTGTGGTAGAAAATATTGTGAATAATGAAGAAATTGCTTGTAACAGAAATTTCTTCATTTTCCACAATGTTTTCCAAAGCTTTCATTTTTGAGAGGTGTTTAAAAGCGTCATTGTGTGGGAATGGGTTAATTAGTCAACCTTTTATTCTTGATTCAATACACTATGTTCGGTATTGAATGTCTTATATAATGAAACATTCTGTTAATTATTCATAATAAAATCCATCTCTATCATTACAAATTGTTCAAGTTAATTACATAGGCAAGTCATTGGCCCACATAAACTGTACATTTGGGTAAACTTGACGTTAATGCACAGCGGCATTCCTTTGATATTTGATAACTATTTGTGTAACCCGGACCATTCAATCTATCCAGGCGACATTTTGTACATCCAATCGTTACAGCAAAAATGAATATGTACTGAATAATATTTTGCATCACAAAATTATAGAATTAAAAACTTAAATTTCGTGTAACGATAGTTACAAAGTATCAATGGCTTTCCGTGATAACTCAAGAATATACACATGTATTTTAGTGGCCCGAAATGTAGAGGCTTAACCGTTGTCGACAGTTCAAAATTATCTATTCAACATCAACCAGAAGAAGATGCAACACTTCCAGGTGTTTCTTATACTCAACTACAGACAAAAACAACTTGAGACAACGTTGACTAAATGATTTACCACGAGAAAGGCGACGATAAGCTATTTAGAGCAATGATTTTTCTCTTATCTGGCTCACAGTAGTGCTCCACTCAAAGAAATATAGAAACGAAGTAGCCTTAATAACACTTTATTGAAAACTGCTACAGAAAATCTAGTTACTGTAATTTGAATGTATTGAGTTTGTTGGCACGCAATCCGCCAATTCATGAACGGAAATAATGTAAATAACTTTGATAGAACTCTATGATTTAATATCTCCTATAGGAACAAGTTTATTTGCTTGCATTTCAAATAAAACTGGAGGAACACAGACTTTTTATTACGGCTAATTTGATCAGGGTCTGCATGGTGATGCCTATTACACTTGCCTTTTAAGTTTTAGTTTGATGTTTGCCAGATTTATATTCAACTAAACATGAAATAGAGATATGCTTCATATATATGTATAAGTTGATATTATTGACGTGATCCCTACTTTTTCTCTTCACCTTTTCCTGAATTGCAAAATAGTAGACCTTTCCAAATTCAAAGATTTAACAGACGAAAATTTAAAGTGGATTAAATTTGAAAAAGAAGAAATTGCTTGTTATAAGCAATTTCTTCTTTATGTACAATGTTTTTTCAACTTTAAAAACACAGGGACGTAAAAACCAGGAATGGGTTAATAGATTATAAGGCTCATGAATATGATTCCGTTTATACTTCGTTAGCATTTGCTCATTTTAGGAAGCCGTGTCACTGTATAGCTTACTTTAGAAGAGAGATATGAGTAGACTTGGTATGATAGAAAGGAGCATATACTGTCTGGCTAAAGATCCGAATTTCGGGTTCTAATCTCGACATGAGGCATTGCCTATTATCTAATTATCATTATTGATAACATTATTATGAAGCGTCATTTTGTGATAAAAGGTCAAAGCAAATTATAGCCGGGTCTATAAAAAGAATATTCATACATTGACATTAGATGACGAAGTGAAAAGAAACTATATAGATGTGTCATTCTAAGACGACGCACTGACGTAAATAAGGATTTAACGTTTGTTATCCGTCAGGCGAAAAGTGTCTCCTGGTTAGAGTGCGCAGATCTTACAGGTTGACCAGGATCAAAACTATTCGCTTTAGCAGATTTTCACAATCTAGATATGCCAGAAAACTTCACTGCATTTTTTAATTGAAATATTATATCTAAACTATAGATCGTTGTCCAACCCATAGACCTCTGACAGTGCCGCTCGATTGTGAACATAAACAATATGAGCCCCATGCGTGACATTTCCATTAATTACACATGTGCGCCAAGTAAAGACTCAGATCAGCCTGTGCATCTGCACAGTCTGATCTGGGTCTTTACTTGGCGCTCTGTATAGATACTGACCCAAAGCTTCTTCAAACAACCAGCGAATATTCTAATTGCCCCAAAAGGCAGTCCATGTTGCTCAATGTGTGCAAGTCACGCACATGCGAAATTGTTGGAAATGTCACGCACAGGCTCATATTTGAAAACTATGTGGTCAGGGACATAGAATAGAAGACAAATTGTTGGTTTGCGACTTTAGCGTCGTTACTTGAGATTGAATGACTTTTTGTTGAGACGCTTAAGTTGCCAAACCAACAGCAAAGCGGATCAGGAATGTGGGAGTTCAAAGTTCAAGTCCGGTCAAAATGAACGATTTTAATAGTCAAGCTATTTTTTTTGACTGCGGTTATCCGTCAATTGATATCTGATGGAGCCGATCACTTTTTTGAAATATCTATTTAATCCGAAACCAGATGACAAAATTTTAGACTGGTCCAAATTCAAAGACGTTGCAGACGACTATTTTTACTTGTTGGAATAATATTTGGAAAGAAAACATTGTGGATAATGAAAAAAAATGCTCGAAACAAGCAATTTCTTCGTATTCCACTTTGTTTTCCCAGGCATTTCTCTCTTTTCGTGAAAAGTGGAGAGTGTTGAAATAGGTTATGCCTTTAAAACGAAAAGCCGATAGTGTCTTCATTTGTTCGCAGATCACACTTCAAAATCGAAACATAACTATTAGCTTTGAAGTGTGAAATGTGAAGTTTGAAGTGTGACGTCGGAAGTGTTAAATGTTAATTTTGAAAGTTCAAGTGTGAAGTCGAAGGTATAGAGTCAAAAGTGTGAAATGTGAAGTTTGAAGAATGAAGTCGGAAGAATGGACTCGGAAGTTTGAGGTGTGAATTAGGACTTATGAATGGTGTAGTCTGAAGTGTGATGTATGAAATGTGAAGTTATACGTTTCAAATGTGCAGTTTGAAGTGTGAAGTCGAATGAAAAAAGGGCGGCTTTATTCACGCATCGCATTTTTGTTTAACTCTTCCGATTTCACACATAGCACTTTTTACTTCACACTTCGAACTTCACACCTGTGACTTCATTATGCACATTACACGCTTCACGCTCCGACTTCACACTTCATACCTCCGACTTCACGTTTTATAGTTCACATTTCAAACTTCACGATTCATATTTCCAACTTCATGCGTCCCACTTGCCGTCATAGCGCAGTTGGTAGCGCGTCGGACTGTCAAACTAGAGGTCCCGGGTTCGATTCTTGACGGCGGCACTCATCCTTTCCGACTATTTGTCTCTCACCAATGGGTCGATAATCGTAGACCTATGTGGGATAGCAGCTGGAGGCTAGGAAAGGTTGTTATGGTAGTACTGGTGTATGAAATACCAGGATTCCATTGATAGGTGCTCCAGCCGCCGAGATATAACTGAAAGATTGTTGAAAGCGGCGTAAAACCCCATTCAAACAGACAAACTTCCCACTTGCGTGCTCTCACTTCAGAATTCACACTTTATATTTGACATGGTTTTATTGTGAACTGAGAATTTAAGAAGTCCCCGTTAGTCTCAAAGTTCATACTTAACAGTTCTTAGTTACTAAATAAGAAGTTTGAAGTTTAAACTGCAAATTTTTGAAGTCATCACCGGTCTTTCCTACTTAAATCTTGCTAATTCTGTAATATTCCTAATTAAAAGTACATAAAAAGATCAGCCAGCCCATTCACACAGTCTAATTTGTGTCTTCACTGTCTGTTTGTAATTTATTCAACATAATAGAAGTTTATAATTCAGACTTTTTTTTTCGATGCTTCGCCTAGCCTACTTTCCTTATGAAGATGTTTACTGGCTATACCTATTTCTATCCTTGTAATACTGATGCAGCTATTAATGTGTACCCCCTGGCCAAAGCCTGATACCGTTTCATTGGATCTCGATATAAATAAAAAGTCACTATACCAATTTTCATGTCTGAGACGTGACCATATAGAGACAGCTAATGTATATAATTAACATTCATTGTAGACAATTTTCTAAGATTATAGCTCTTTCGACTCTCCATTTAATCAATTGTTCCATTACTTAGTTACTTTTCGCGAACTACAAAGGATTCTTCTACTTGACCCAGGGGTCCGTGGGGCCTACATGGTCTTCTTCATTACGGTTTATGTTCTAGATTTTTTTATTAGTATTTATTTTCAGGGGTGCTTTTTAATTCAATGGGGTAGTTATTATGGATAAAGATTGGCGTCTGGGTCGTTTTTCAAAGCTAGCCAGTATTCGGAGGGAAAGAATCGGCGTATTCTAAATGAATTATGCATTAATCATCCTGAAAAAATGTGACTTGGGGTTATTATGTTATTACGACTACACCAAAGCTACTTCATTTCCCGTGATATACATAATATATTACACACGTAAAGTATCGACATAAAAAACCGTATCAGATCTGCACTGGACTGTACTGTGTTGCTCCTGGTAAATTGATGTCATGCCGAAATTAAGGTAGAATATCCTTAATGTACCATTTTGGAACATCGAAAATCTTCGAGTAAAATCGTATCTTTTGATTTGCTAGCGAAAGATAGTATAATGATGAAGTAGATGCGTCATTATATTGATCATAGTGAAAAAGAAATGAGCCTGTTCGTGACATTTGCAACAATTTCACATGTGCGTGACTTGCACACATTGAGCACCCTGGACAGCCATTCGGGACAATTAGAATATTCGCTGATTGTTTAAAGAAGCTTTGGGTAAGTATCCTTCTACAGAGCGCAGAGTGAAGACTCTGATCAGACTGTGCGGATGCACAGGCTGATCCGAGTCTTTACTTGGCGCACATGTGTAATGGTTGGAAATGTCACGCACGCGCTCAAATGTTTGACGTCACCCGATGATTCCCAACGTATTGAAGATTAATAAAAACTTATTACGGATATTCTTCCTGAATCATTAGGATTACAAAAAATGATTTTAGAATAGTTTCATGGACATGTTTTAAAGCGTCTCTTTAACAGAATTTCGTGAACATTTGATACAGATTTCGATTACGACTGTTTCGCTAAAGCGGAAGCCAGTGATGTTAATGAAACGTCTTGCAAAGTATACAGTAGGGCAATTTTCGGTGCAATCGTCAGAAAGTCTATTTACACGGAGAATTCTGCTTCCATTCCAGTTGTCTTCGCTGACTTTTTTGGCGTTTCGTAATGCGAAATATTTTGATTCTTTTCTTAGTTTTTTAAAAGTTATGAACAGTCATTTTCATTACAAAATCAGCTTAACCTCCTTCTTAAAATTGTCTTAAAGTACTACAGTTAGAAATTTGCAAATTTCCAAATGTTTTATTTCTTAATCTGTGCAAGAGCCGCTTAAGCTTTTACAGGCCAGTTCGTTAGAATATAATAAATGGAGTGTGTGTATTTTCGTGTATTTATCTTCGCTACCGTAGCACATGCCCATATGAGCGACGCCTCCAGAAGACGGTTAGTTGTTGCAAGGGATAGTGCAAGGATACAGGACGAAACTGCCGAGAGCTCCGCCTAGTTTTTGAACATGCTCGATGGATAGCATCGTCACACGGTGCATCAGTTTAACGTCTCATCCGAAAGACAATTAGTTGTGTTAGTTGATGCAATACAATACAATAATTCGTATTGTGTTAGTTGATATGGTAAGCCCAGGGCTCAAATCCTTGATCTTGAGGTTTGAAGTCAAGTGCGCAAATCGGGCTGACATATAACACATGGAACACTATGGTGTACTTTAACTACAAAATCTTATATTGGATTCTCGCTGCCAAGGAAACTTTGATATCTCCTTATATTTTCTTACGAGGCTCGAATCCGTTACAGGTTTTCGTATTTTAATTATAACATAATATTCCTTATTTATTACACTAGTACATGTAGATATTTGTGTCCAATGATTGTCGGAATTTGGTTAAACCATCATTATGCTACTCTTTACTATTGCGTTCGATTATTTCGATCCCAAGGGAAATGGCCAAATCAAAGAGACATAAAAGCAAGATATATGATTCCAATACTGGCATCGATAGCTTTATCTTATTTTCTATCAAAGCTCAAACGGTATGTAGGCTGAAGTTACAATATTTTGTTCCTTTGAGTTTAC